>CM023539.1:45998317-47198317 GCA_013350335.1 Chimonanthus salicifolius
TTTAAAAGGCTTCATTAAACCAGGCTGCCAAATCTGAGAAAAATAAATTACTACAGGAAAAGTCAAAAATGAAAAGCATATCCAGTTAAATTCACTTGCAGCAAGAAGCAAGCATATTTTTTTTTTAAGGTTTACAGATAACCACAAAGCAGGAAGGAGAGCTTTGGGATTAAGTAAATAAAGCTCCTCAATATTTGAATAAAGACCCATTTTTCCAGCCAATGAGTCAAATCCTGTTTGACCAACCAGTTCCTGGATGTTATCTAAAGGCCTATGAACCCTCCCTGCGATCACTCTACAAACCAGTAATGCCTTTCTTACATCTGGGCTTTCATCATACAACTCAATAGATTCAAAAGCTCTTCCGCTTGTTGAAGTAGTGAAAACACCAACTCCCTCCTTCAATTCTGTTTTTGAAGAGAATCCATGTCTTATAATGCGACAAACATTGCATCTATCCAATAAGCAGAGGCTGGATGAGCCATTCAAACCTAGAGAACATGCAATTGTTGTGCCGTAGAACCTTAATAACTCGTTGCCATCAGCCAGGCAACGCGGGTGTTTCTTGGGCAGTTTGCTGGCTTTGATCTTCACCATCTCCCTGTATTCTTCAAACCGAGCAAGTGTCTTCGGCATGTTATGGACCTTTAAGACTCTCTCTATTCGCCCACAGTTGCTCTCAGACTTTAGCCAGCTTGTCTTGCATATGATCTCTACTATCTTCCTAGATGACTCCCCTTCCACAAGTTCAGTAACTGCAAAGTACAAGCAAACATTGTCTCTAAGAATGCAGCTTTTGCAAGTTAATAGAGAACTCAAAATTCAATAGGAATTTTGCAAAGCTGTGAAAATACTATAAGATGGAATATTAAAAAAAAAAAAAAAAGAGGAGACATATTTGGCAAATAAAAGCTCCATCTGCTGGTGAAACGAAAAATAAATCAATAAATCTTTCTTGAATTAAATCAGCTGTGCATTCAGGGACTCAAAGTGAAGTATACTGTGATGAAATCACAGAAACAAACAACCCCCCAACACCCCCAAAAAATTAATAATAATAAAAATAAATAAAAAGTGGAAGTTAGTGAGAATAGCTTTTAAGGTATCTTTATTTCTGTAAAAGAGATTGTAAAAGAAAAAAATGTTGGAGGAAGCCAATCCTGTTTCAGAATAATGCTTTCCATTGATTCAATGATGTACTATTATCACATTTCCTGCTTTAGTAATTCCTATCAAAAGGTGAAGAGGTTTTGCCCCAACAAATGTAGTCCTCTATCAATCAACAAGTGACCACATTATACATCCTAAGTGGTTTAAATATTTCAGCAGAATGGGGAAGGTGGTGCATAGAAATCATTAACCACATTAGATGGAATTATTCTCATCAAAAGCCGAAATAGCTTTCATACCAAAAACAAATTGGGATGGTTTTATTTTGCAATTTTCTCCTTGGCATTGATGCCTTGAAGTCATTGTTTCTTTTTACATGCCTTGCAATTAATGTAAAGTAGTTTTCATGGCATTATGAGTTTTTTTTTTAATTTCTCACCTTCATTTTAGTTTTCTTGAAGATGACATGTAACGCCTATTTCATTTCTTTGGAGTCTTGCTCAACTGCTGATATTCTTTGCTAAGGTGTGTTGTTTGGTACCCCCAAACAACAAGTGGTTTGATACGCAGAGAGACAAGATGGTTAAAGATTCAACTTGCATCCTTTTAGGAGTAGAATGCAGATTGCTCTCTCTCTCTCTCTCTCTCTCTCTCTCTCCTCTCTCTCTCTCGCTCCTCGCTCTCTCTCTCTAAAAACCTCCAATGAAGATTAAAAAATTGGCAGAGAAGCTTAGAAGAAATTAGGCAATTGAACGATTCAAGATGGAAGCAAATGTAGTAAGCTAATATAACCAGAAATATAGAAATACTGATGCATATTTTAAACCTTCCAATAGAAAAAATAGAAATATTTGTCATGCCCAAGATGAAAAGTCTGTGTTGGGTTTAAAACAAAGAAACATGATGTAGCAAAATTTGCAAGCAACATACAGAACATGACAAGATTTACATGGTTAAAGGTGTGCTTACATCCACAAGATGGCTAAATTTCACCATTTTGAGAATAGGTTGGAACGGAATTTGGGGGGTTCACCCCTCTTCTCAAAACACAATACAACTGTAACCTTAAGAGTCCCTCAAAGACCATTATATAGCCGGCACCTGGTACAAACCTGCTAAAGTAAAGTAACCAAATGCCATGAGGGTCGGGCTAGATCCCCGAACCCCCAATCAGGAGAACAACACTCAGAGTTGGTTACATGCCCCTTAGAACACCAATCAGTTCTGGGTCCAATAGAGCCCAAATCAACACAAAATACATCTTCACAACAGTATGGGTTAAGATCGGAGATTAAAAGTTATATGAACCCTCATAGGTCCCAAGTAAGAAACTGGTAAGCCTTAGCAAATAGACTGCACTGTAGTCAGATTTGCAGTGGAGCAGTAGTACAAGTAGGTCATGCAACCAAGATTCAAATACAACGAACCAAATGGACTACTGCAAGATTAATGAGAGAGAGAGAGAGAGAGAGAGAGAGGAAAGCTGGGAGAAAAAAAGATGAAAGCCACCACCTACATTTGAATGTACCCAAAATCACAAGTAGTTGAAAAATAATTTGCAGAATAGACAGTTATCCAATTAGCAAAGAACTTCGAGCAATTTCTGGCCTCTCTTTCCAAAATTCTTTACAGATTGCGGAAATGGTGTTTTAGTGATGTTGCAGTTTGGTAGAATAAATCAACAGAGTCTGATACAGAACACTGGAAATACCAATAACCTCCTGGATTGTTCTACTTTGACTGAATGTCCAACAGTTTGTGATTTGGGGCAAACGAAACACACAGAAGAAAGAAAGAAGAATCATACGAAGAAGAAAAAAAATCCTCACCTGCATGTTGGAGAGGTGATGTGCTTCTGCAGCCTCCCACTTCCCAAACCGCTCTCCGCACTTGTGACAAGTCAGAGTAGAAGATAAGCCATGAGAATCAACCTCTTGAAAACCTCTCTGAAATGAAGAAATGACAGCACCCACACTGCTCCCACTACTAGATACAATAGAACTTCCAAAGCCAGATGCTTCTCTGTCAGAGAGAAATGCATGATGCTTCCTTGGAGGTGTAGTTGTAGCTCTAAAAGTGGGGTTGTAATGCATTGTGTGCTGCCAACCAGGGCTGCCAGGCCTCAGGGTACCCACAAAAGTAGAGTTGCCACCACCACCGCCACCACCAATACCTCCTCCTCCTTCACTGTAGGCATCAAAACCAGTTATCTTCAGTTCACACTTTGAGTTGCTGAGAATGACTTCGTGAGTTATTGGGTTGAGGAATTCACTGCTGCCAATGGACCTCGGGCTGTACACTGGTGGCTTCTCAATGTGCCTTTTGCTACCATGGATCACATCTTTGAGGTTCGCTATAGATCTTGAGCAGCCAGACCTGCCTGCTTTCTTTGTCAAGATGGCGCTCAGATGGGTCCTCTGGCTACTTGGTTCATGCACATCTGATGAGTCTGATTTGCAGTGGAGAGACCTCTTCAAAGCAAACCAGACTTTTGCATTCTCTCTCTTTCTCACTCTGCACACAAAGATCTAACTTCTATATAATCTTATCAAGCATACTCTTCAATAGTTCAATTCCACTCCATTGCCATTTCCTCCAATTTTGCTTGCACTATTCCAAAGGGGGCTGAAACATGTTAACTTTATCGATTGTCAGTTCTTACTTTGGAAGAACTATTCCATGAAAAAACTCCCAACAGCTCATTCAATGCCTTAGCTACTGCAAAATCTAAGAAAACCCATCTCAGAAATCCTCATCCAATGCCCAACAGAACATAGCAGAACTTGTAACAAATGCAAGTACTATAGAACGGACCCACCGTCATCCATTTCGAGAGCTTGAAGAAGAAGAAAAATCCCAATCGAAGCAGTATCTGATATGGTCGAAATGGGCTTGTTTCTATGAGAGGAAAGAAGCAGAAGTTGACTGAGAAGTCAAAACCAGAATCCGAGAAAACCCATTAAAGGGAATAGATGGGTATTCAAGGAGAAGGGAAAACAGAAGTAGGAGCAGGTCTTGAGTTAATGAGAGCATTAACAGATGGAGAAATGGAAGGACATTTACATGTAGAAGATGTGAACGGAGAGAATGAGAAGGCTCTCATCAGCATTGATGACTGAGGAAAAATCACAGATCCTACATTGGTATATTTATAAAGGATCTAATAAGGGAGATCTTCAACTAGCCAGGTAGGAGCGTGGGAGATGATCCAGAGAGGGCAGAACGAATTTCCAATAATGCCCTTTAGTAATGTAGAAATTCTAACTTGGAGTTCATTTAGATTTTGTAACAATGGTATAAATATTCATTTAATAATTTTAAATGTTATTGTTAAAATAATTCAATAAAATCTCATTTTAAATAATTTTATATTTTATATGATCTTATAACCATTGATAATTGTGGCCATGTCAAGGAATGGGACTCAAGCCTCTCACACACACACACACATTTTTTTAGATTGTGTTTAGTAGACTTACATTTGACCGTCCAAAACAATATTAGGTAGTTATGTTTTTATTTTTATTTATTTAGTATTTATTTCCTTTTTATAAGATTGTTTTGGTAGGATTGAATATCATAAGTTTGGCATCTTTATTGCATTGTATTTTTATAAAAGCACATGATGCTTGGCCATTTGAGCAATTGAATAAAATACAATTTTTGGGGAAAAAAGAACTCTTGTGGAGTTGGTTGTGTGCAGCACACTTGGGCCTCGTGCCATGACTTTCAGGTGTCCTGAGGATCAGTGGATCCAAGAATTTTCAAGTAAGTACCCTGCATAGTTTAATTCTTTATTTTTAAATTTGAGTTTTGATTATGAATTTGGATTTAATTATTTCTCTTAATTTGATTTAATTTAAGATGGTATTTAATCTTAACTCACCCTTAAAAATATTGGATTCATGGGAACCTTGGCTTCTTAGAAGGATTACTAATTGCATTAAGAGAAGATGTTAGATTGGTTGAAATTCAATCGGCTTAGGCTTTCAAATTTATAATAGATTTGAAATCCTAAATTTCCTAGCGCGTGTAAGGAACGACGGTTTGTCTTCCCTTTATTGCATCACATGAGTTCTCCACTATTAACAATTTTGCACAAAAATTAGTGTGAATGGCCATTGACACCACCTGGGCCCATTTAGATAGATGGATTTTAAATGTTTTAGTTTGTAAATGATGTTTATAAAATCTCATCTTGATTAAATGAGTGAAATCATACCTTTTAAAACCTTGAAAATTATAACTTTATTTGACTATATAAAATCTATCAACTTAGATCAATGAATTTTTAAAATTGAATTGGTGTCAAAATAAGTATGAATATAATTCACGGCAGTAGATAGGTGTGAAAGGATAATTGAATCCATTAGGTTATTTATTTCTCCATTTTTCTTCCAGTAAAACACATTTAGAAGTAATCATGCCACCCAGTCCGGTCCATATCAGCATTACAAGTATTTGACAACATAAATACAAGAAACATAACAAAAATAATTTATCATTTGAAGGAAATTAGATCAAAATGTCCAGCAAGTTTCATCCTTTGGTCATGAAAACTGTTTCAGATTACAAAGTCGCAATGTTGCAAGCCAAGTAAATTGGTAAATGACATCACAAATGAAGTTGGCAAGGGCTAATTTGTTAAGTTTCTGAACTATTAGTGTCAATTAAAATATATTTAAAACATAATTTGATTATATCAAAATGGAAATAATTTATAGTCTATATACGTCGTGTATCATGTGCAATTGAGTGTGTGATGCATGAATTGATTAATCTAAACACATCATGGAAGCCAAGGGCATTAATTTAATAAAACATAGACAAGTACCAACTACCTTTTCAAATAAAACTTAGAACCCTTTTATAAAAAAATTAAATCATATTTAATTCTATAATTAATCCACCCTATCACCATTTCCTTTTATTTCAATTCCTCACCTTAAAATGCATTGAACTCTAAAATGAAACACTCAGGATCAAGGAAAAGACCAGTTGTTTATCTTACTTTCTTATATCCTCATCTTGGATATTCCATGTTAGTATTACAATTATAAATATCATATACATGTAAATTTTATTTAATAAAATAGATAAATGATAAACAACAAATATTACTGTTCATTCATAAAAATATTTTTTTTAATTTTATAAATTGATAGGCTTTTATCGTAATTATGATAATCATCATCGAAGTTAAAATTTCATCTATCTCTGTTAACTTTTTGAATTCTACTCCTTTATTTAATCAAAATTTTATCTAAATACCTTCATTTATAGAAGTTGAAAAATATGAGAGACTTCATATTATGAGTGTTTCATGACATTTAATAAATAAAGACGGTTGTTAAGATGTTATAGATTGATTGATCAAAATATAATTTGGGTTTCTTTGATCAATTAATTCTCTTAAAATGTCAGTTCCAATGGATGAGAAGTGAGAAGAAAAGCTGACTCCTTTTTGTAGATGGAATTTGGAAATGAAATCCACATTCCAAGACAATTAAGGTGGAAAAGCAGAGATGATCATTAGATTTTGAACGGCGATTCCCATAGGACCTTTTTCACTTTGAAAGGTGAGACAGTGTAATCACTTAAACAATGAAAAGAGGCATGCAAATTGCAAAGGTAAGTTGGAATTGTTTGTTTAAATATTGGAAGCAGAGTATAGTATTGGTTTAGCATGTTAATGGGGTGGGAGTGATTGAACCTATTCTATTAACAAATGGGAAAAGGTCATGCTACCTATGCACATTTAATTGGCCACATGGTCCGTTTACTCTTCACGTTTGCATGAATTCCTCTTAACACATGGAAAAGTTTTATGATTTTTTTTTTTAATTGAAACTTTTAGTCCCAAGACTCAAAGAGATGGGTCTATTTTTGGGCCAAATCTGGTTCTTCCATTGTGTGTAAAGTTCTAGTGGGTCGGGCACAGGGTAAAATTTTGACTTCATTTAACTAAACAGTAGAGATTTACGTTAATTAAACAAGCGCATGGAAGCTCAACCAATTATAATAATAATAAACAAAGAAGCATTAGAGTCCAACCAACATCCATGAATCTTCAGAGAAGGGTGGTTTTAAAATTTGCTGCCTCAGTCTGACTTGATTTAGAAAAAAAAAAAATTGAGTGAGATTATGGATAGAAATAAAATTATAAAATTAGGAATAAAATTATAGACTTCTCAAAATCACTAGTTAACCCGATGAAAATCGTAGCAAACTGGGCTTCCCCACCTAAAGGGGGATTTGAATTTAATTTTGATTAGGATACACCGAAAGAAGGCATGGATGTTTTAGTCGTAACTAGAAAGGAAAATTGATAGTGGTTTATTTTGAACAAATTAAGGATGGTACCCTGTCCGGAAATTCATGCCGTTTTCAGGGGAATTAATACAGCCTCCATTGAAACCGAAATTGATCATCCGTAAGAGAGAGAGTCAAGTATGAGAGGAATTCAATGCTTGAGAGTTGAGACAAGGCCGTACAAATCCTTAAACATGTGGCCATTTGGGAAGCTTATATCTGTCTCGAAGAGGCTAATGTTAGGATTGTGGTTCATCTCTTCACGTTTTACATGTGTGATATTATTTACTTTGCCAACCAATCTAAGTCTCTTCATCCCTGCAAGGTCTTTTGGACACACCGTAGTGTAGACTCATGGTTTTCAAAACACGTCACGTGAAGTCAGAGTTGCACAACGGAATGTGGCTATGTCCCCTACAGGATATTGTCCTCTTGAGTCCTACAAGTTTTAAGAGTCTATTCGGCGACCCATAACAACCCTTAAGGCTTTGTTCCCAGCACGCGTGCGAACAGGAGTCCACCCTCCACTTCTGGAACACATCACACTAGATGAGGGAGGTGACCACTCATATAAGCACTAAAGTCTTGCACCTCCTAGGCAATGTGGGATTTTTCACTCACTCCGTATTACGACACAAGTAGCCCTTTTTGTAAGATTGTAGCTGTTAGTTCACTAGAACAGTTAGTTTCTATAGGCCTAAAGGTAACACTACACCAATGCTGGATTGCTAGGCCCCATACCTCAACAACTAACACTGGTGTTGGTTAGATTGAGACCTCCTTACCCTTACCCTTAGCGGTTCAATATGGAGGACATGCGGTATGTAACGTGGTCAATGTCCCACATTGAACGTTTCTCGGGATGACCTTGGATTTATAAGTTGGGGGTGGGAAATCTTGAAATCAGCTAACCGTTTTGAGAGTGGATCCAACTCGCGACAATTTGGTATCAAAGTAAATTAGGCCACTTTTGTGTGGGACCGAACTGGTTGAAGGCAATATGGACTCGATTTTTAAAGAAAACAAAAGCCAAGAATATACTTGATGTACTGTAGCTGCATTGGTTGTTGATTCTATAAGCCCTAAGTTTCCCCTGACGTGTAGCCGGTAAGAAAGCACAGAACAATTTGGATAGATCTTTTATATTTATTTACAGTTACCCTTATAAACCAAAAGTTTATATACATATTAGATTTTCGTAAGACATTGCCCTTCTTTTAATTTTATATAAAATTAATAATATTCTTATTTTATCTTTTAACTTTTCTCATTCATTACAACAAATGAAAGATAAAATAAAAACGATATCCAATGTTAATATAGTATATATATCCAAATCAATTTCTGTGATCAAAATCACATAAAAAGATGTCGTGAAGAGATCTAAGAATAATGTCTAAGTGTGGACAGATGAATATGATCTTAACACTCGTGGATGGGATGGGATGGGATGGGATGGGATGGGTGTGAGGTAGAGTGTGAGAAAGTTAAAATAATATTAATTGGTCGTCCCACCGCATCCAGTGGATGAAAATAACAAAGCATAAACGTAGTACCCCATGAATTAAATGCCTCTGCTCCAAATGTCGAATGTGAACCAAACCTAAAAGAAATGTCGAATGTGAACCAAACCTAAAAGACAGAATCAAAACTCTATTTGCATCTCTTAACAAGTCGTTGTAGCAGTCTGGGTCTCACTCTCATGTCTAAGTCTAACAAAGGCTAGGAGTTGCTTGGATATTAATCTAATAAAAAAATAATGGCATTAGAAGATAGATGAAGAAAAAATATTTTTATAAAATATTTTAAAAAGTAATTTATATTGGGTGAAGTGTACAACAAAAGACAAAAGTGATAGGTAGATAAAATTTTACTTTCATCTAATTATCTTAACTTATAATTTTAATATTAAAAACTTATAATACTATAATCTATTAACTTATTACTATTTATTAGGTGAAATGTATAACTGTTGAGAAATACCTGCTCAAAATATTTGGCTGAAAATTTTCGTTCCTTACTGAGCTGAAACCTATATTTTTCCAAAACACTAACCAAAAATTTTCGGTCAAAATTTGGTTTATGAACTGAATCAAAATTTTGATAATTGATAATATCAATTTTGCACCAAAATTAAAGAAAAAAAAAAAAAAACAAAAACATTTTTCTATTTTCTTTTTATTTTGTCTACCTTGTTAAATACAATTACATAGTAGTCAATTAGTCATAACCCTGTCAATAAATTATACAATTTTATATTTTTTAGTTTTATTAGGTAAATTAACAAATTGTAGACCGCCATTGATAAAAGTTAGTTATATTGTTCATTCACGTCCAGAAATTATTTGATCACTGGTTTATTGCCTCAGATCAATGTCTAAGATATTTTTAGTTATATATAATTTTAATCATATTTGATAGGTACTAATGTAAATATGTCAACATTTTCTACTGGGATCGTGAACTAAATGCACCAAATCTAGTCACTGTGTTTGAATGAGGAATATATTTTGTAGAAGTTACCTGAGATTACCCCTCATCCTTCCAGTGTCAAACTCCTCCCCATTACCCTTTTCACTTTCTATCCAAACGCAGCCAATGTCTTATATAGAGGGAGAAAATGGCCACTGAAAGAAATAAATATGGATGAAAGAGAGAAGAAGGCGCGGGTAAATTTTTATGAGACTTGCAAGTGTGAGAGGCAATTCAAAGTTCAAACCGGACGAAAACACAAACAAGTGATCCGACAATAATATCTTTATATTAATTGCAAACATCAGATGCAGTGTCTGAATATACAGTAGCAACTGGAATTCAGGAATGAGGGAGGACCCACCACGGGTTCTCTGTTTGCCTGTTCAATACTGCCATTGATGCAGTCGAGAGATGTGTCTCTTCAACCTGCAATGTATTTGAGCTTTGAATATAAGATTTTTTTTTTTTAATATTTGTGACTATATCTAAAATTCACTAATAAAAGAAACTGCTGCATCTTGTATGACTAATCTTGGTGAGTTTAAGGATAGGAATTCACTTGTGAAGATTTTATAATGGGCATCCTACGATTTTTAACATGTAAATTAAAAAAAAAATTATCTATTACAGAATATCAAGTTTTGAAATATAAATATATTTTTTAAATTATATATTGAATTAATATTTCAAATATAGTAGTTCATGTTAAATGTTATTCGGCATGTATTTATGAAAGTAAATACATCCACAATTACCTCCGAATGCTCTATGCTTTATTTCATGTTTATGTCATACTCTAATCAGGCCACTTAAAATAGAGATATTATAAATATTCTTGTATAAGTCTTTTTTTTCAAATCTCCACTTCTCTTTATGTGTATGACCTTTTATGACTAGTCTAATATATGAACACTCAATTACCTCTAACAAATTAGTATATATCTTAAATGGGTTCTCATCTATCTTTTATAAACTATTAAAAATTATAGGAAAAAAAAATCAATTTTCTAAGCTAATAAAACCATCAAGTCTTGAACTCCTATATTTTTTATTGTGACAATAGGATGGGTTGAACTTTGTGGTGACAATACACATATGGATAAACATATGATTGAGATGGTTTATACAGGTTATAAGTGCCAGCAAACAGCCTCAACGGAAGATTTTAAAGGCTACAACAGTAGGGACTAGAACTGGAAATGGCTTTGGCGAGATTTAATTAATTCATTTATTAAGACCCATTATCTATTATTTACCCATTTATTATAGGGTTACCCCTCCCAAAACCTATAACCCTGTCAAATTAAGGGGAAACCCATTTATTTATTTATTACAGGTAAACTTATTTACATATCCAACCCAAATTATTTACACATTTAAACTAATTTTTATTAAAATCAAAATTAATCCTTGACAAGTTTCAATGAGTAAAAAATTGTATCGTAAGTGCTGCAAATTCCTTGAAGATATCAAAACTTCTCAAAAAAATGCATGAATTTTTGTTCCGATTTGGCATATAGGACATACATGAAATAGGACATTGACATTGAAAATTTTGACCCATATAATATGAATCGTCTGAGCTATATTGTAATAGCTGCGATATATCATGGCCCGGTCATATAGACATCCGGCTTACACACCCAATTTTTATTTTTAGGAGACAAATTACTATGTTATCATTCTGTTTTCTTTCATCCCATTCCATTTTACATGAAATCGTTCGCACGTATGGACTGTGAAAAGGATTTTCAAAAGAAGTTGTTTCTCGACTGATTTCTACAAACAATATATCAAAATTCATCTACTTTCAATTTTATGAATTCGGAGAATGATTTTAAGTGAGAAGAATATAGTTTTTACTTAAATAATTATACCCAAAGAATTAAAGAAAAATTGCATTCCTTCTTAATTCTTTAGGTACATTTTTTAAGCTTAAAACTATATCATTTTCACTTAAAATTAATCTCGGAGTTCATAAAATTCAGAGTACATGAATTTTGATACATTGTTGGTAGAAATAGGTTGAGAAACTGCCTCATTTGAAAACCTAAGCCAAATGTGCAAAGTTACAGTTGGTAAGGATGTCATTTCTCGACCGATTTTTACAAACAAACTATCAAAATTCATCTATTCTGAATTTTATGAACTCCGAAACTGATTTTAAATGAAAAATAACATAGTTTCAAATTTAAAAAATTGTACCTAAAGAATTAAGAAGGAAAACCATATTTATTTAATTTTTGGATACAATTTTGAAGTCCAAAATTATACTCTTTTCACTTAAAATCAGTCCTGGAGTTCATAAAGTTCAAAGTAGATGAATTTGATACCTTATTTGTAAAAATCAGTCGAAAAATGACCTCTTTTGAAAATCTCTCTACAACCCCATTCATTCGGACGATGACGGGACAAGAAAATGAAATGATAAAATGATAATTTCATCTGTTTTTTGAAATCAATTATGTCAAGAAAGAAAAATAGGGTATCTATATGGCAAACCTATATCATGACATGGTATCATGATATAGGCTCAAGTTTTACCCCCATATTGGCCATTACAACTAGCACAGTTGTTACAGTCATTTTTTATTTTTATGAGGAAAATGGCCTATTTCTTCATTTTTGCTTCGAATCATGCACTGGATACACTTTAAAAAAAGTTTCTATTTTGCCTTCCGACCTCCTTGTACTTTAGATTTATTCAGTTTGAGTCATTTGATTTTCTTTTTATGAATTTTTTTAGTGAACTGATGTCAGATGTTACTAAAAGATTGATATAGTTTGTATGATATTAATATAACTTTTTAATTTTTCATTTTTTTTTTTTTTTAAAATTTAGGTGTTCCGAAATACTTCCTTTCATATCTTCTAGTTGTATTTATTTAATGACTGATTAAAACAGTCAACTTTTATGATATCTATTGTAGAAATAAAATGCTCAAATTGCTGGAAATAATTTTGTATATTTAAAATATCAAAAGATATGCCAAATGAGCAGGGGAAACATTTAACAACAATTACACTCATGACTTGTATTTGAAATGAGACAAAAAGTCTAACTAATAATTTGTGAGTTGAGACTGTGCATCATAGCATTTTATGTTCAATGTATGAAAGTTCAATCATATCTAAAATGACATGTCACATTTCAGAGCACACACTTCATCCACTAGTTGAAGAAAAATTGACTACTGTTGTTGCGACAAAGGGAAGAAAAAACTTAATTAAACCTAGAGTTTATTTAATACCAGAATGGGAAAATGAGGGAGACAAATAAGATTTATCTCACCCAGGATTTGGACTCTTTTAAGTATGAATGCTCTGGTCCTCTCATACCAAAGGACCTTGGGTGTTTTGGCACCAATGGAACGCATACTTACCAATTCCAAATGTGCTTCCAAGGATATCTTGCCTTTTATTTTTTAAGGTAATTGTATCCCACATTTCATTTCTCATTAAGCAACATATCCATGAACCTAGGCATTGTCAGAGTAAACATGAAGGAGAGGATGATTGAGAAACATGATCACATTGAAAGATCAAATAGTCATGCTTTTCTGGGTTAGTTCAGAAAAGATCAGATTAAGCAACTCCTAGAATGAAGATCATAATTGACAATAGAGGCAAATATATTCCAACTCCATAATCTTTTTTAAGGGAATTTCCAATTACCACTTTTTTTTTTAAGAAGTAATCACTGATCAAATCTGAAGCTGGCAAATAAATCTTGCAAGCACAAGAATTGTAGGTGGTACTATCAGCTAGTGAATTTCAGTCAGCCCCAGGGAAAAAGGGTATTCAACAGCAGGGGGGAAAATATCAACGCTTGGATTTCCCAGTAAGTATAAGATATAGATACAGCAAATAATTTTTTTCATAAAAAAGAAACACTTGAAAATAGATATCAGCCAACTCGGCAGATACAACCTACCACCTCAGTAGATACAACTCGACAATCATTATACCAAACATGTAACTGGCAGAGTTGGTAGGCTGATGGCCTCCTATTTTACTTACAATGAACAGTAAACACTGGATGTGAAAATAATAATACTCTCACCAAACGATAGGCGATGTATTTATTTTTAATAAAATTGAAATACATCAAGATAAAGATAAACTCATCTAATTCTACGATAAGATAAAATCAAATAACATGATAATGAGATAAAGCTAATCTAAATTCAATCTAATTTAATCTAAATCTTATCACTGGACAAGTACTCAAGAATTCAATGATCAGAACAATCTTGTGCCGCACAGATACAAGAATTTACTTGTCGGAGAGTATGCTTGAAGTGGAGGAATGAATAATCCTCAGTTCCTCACCAACCCGACTGACGAGCAAAGATTCTCTGACAATGCACATAAAACCGACCTATAGAATGCACACATGCTAAGAGGTACAAAATCCAAGCCAACTCAGCAGTGGGGCAAGCATGAAGGTCCCCATCTCAAAGGTCAGACAAGTGCACTCATCAGGTGGTAACAAAAGGGTACCCCTGAATCTGGAGCAGTAGCCAATCTCTGTTAGTTATCATGCAAATGATGCCCACCCGATCAGTGGATTGTTCTGACTTTTGAACCATCAAGTATTGACACTTCAAAGCACTGATGTGCAGATCAGAAAAATGCACAATGGCATGTTCAGGATTGCCAATATTGCACTGACAATTTGTCATCACAAAGGAATAGAAATGCAAGAAGAGGCGATTTTAGCATTCACGAGGTACAAGAACATGACTTTTAAGCTTCAATACCATAACAAGTAGACCATTTACTATTATGCAGAGATCCATATTGAAAGGAATTTATTCTTACAGTAGAACAGCTTGCCACAAATGTAGAGCACATACAAGGCTTGACTTTCATATTGGCTATTCAAAACAAGCCACTTTCAAATATATCTTCGGAAATAGTGGTTTATACTAGAAAATATGATGAACTAAGAACGGACATGTGATTTTTACCCAAGCTGCGACCTCGAAGGCACTCCAGATTCATCACTTGAGAGTGATCCACAAAAAGGTTCACCTGAAAATGAAGGCCACAAGAAACCTAATTACAGCACTGGTTTAAAGAACAAGCAAAAAGAAATCCATACTGAGGACGGGAAGAGAGGGTTTAGTAAGGTGAAAAACCATAGTCCAACATCTGCATAGCAGAATGCAAAATGTAATCACCACCAAGCAGAAAATCAAGGTAGTTTTCTCATTAATGGACCCATATGTAAACAATTGAGAGAATATTCCAGGGGTTCATAATAAATGTCGAAGGCCCACTGCAAATGAGTGAGTTTATTTTGGGGCTGCAAGCCCTAGCTTATACATGTCATAGTTTAAAAACTTGAAAACCTTGACCGAGTCAGTCTAAGTTGACTCAACTGTGTAGGATTTTGAGTCAATCGAGTCAACGAGTTTTCCTGAGTTTTTCCAAATCGAGTCTAAAAAGTTTCCCAAGCTACTCAAGTCAATAGGATTTCAAGTCAAGTTCGAGTCTTGAGTTTTAGAACAATTACATGCATTAGAAGTTGTGTCATACAAGCAGGTAGAAATGAAGAAATGGGTATGGATGGTTTTGGTATAGCAAATCCCATAAACATAACCAAAAAAGAACATACCCGTGGTCCATAGCATTTCACAAACCACTCAGATGTATTGACATTTGAAGCTTCAAACATGGTTTTCTCAAGGCCAAGGCGGCCTATGATCTTTGCAACAATGTCTGTCCGCAGAGAATCAGCATATTTACACACATCATCTGCATCAATCATGATTATGTCTGCACCGGCTTCCAAGCACCTCTCAGCTCTTCTGATCAAGAGGTCAACATCTTCTACAAATTCTGTAAGCAAAACATGGAAAATGATCTAATTTTAAGCAATGGTAAGATTTGAAACCAAAATAGGATACTGTCTAATTAGATGGCAAATCCTCATAATCGAAACCATCCAATTCTCTAAATATCAACGCAAATTACCTTTGCAGGTATATTTTTATAACTATTTACTTTCTTACATAGATGTCAAAATTTGATAACCAGTGGACATAAAGCAAGACTATTGTACCAATAGTCTAATAGTTCATGAGTAGACCAAGCACAATAAAATCATCCTCTCTCTCTCTCTCTCTCTCTCTCTCTTGAATTGATAAAGTAGAAACAATTTCCACTTAATCAATGAAAATTTGAACTGAAAAGTTGTCAAAATTACATAGGGCAATGGACCTCATCATAGGGGGTAAAAAATGAAACCACCTTCATCAATGCACATTCTTCATCAATGTTACTTACCAGATTTTTGGGTAACTGGAGCTATATAAGCCCCAAATGCTCTATGACCAGCAGATGGGATATCAGATGCATCAACTTTCAGAGAAAACACGGGTTTGGCCTTCAAGCCTCCACTTTTGATGATGTGCATGAACCTCAATAGTTGTTCCTCGGGAATTTTAAGTGAACTCACATTCAATTCAATGGTGTCAAACCCCAAAAGTTTGCATTCCTAAGAAGGTAAACCATTAGAATCAAAAGCAGCATCAAAATAGATAATTGATGAATAGACAAAGACACAAGTTAACCAAGAAATTGTGTTTTGCACATACTTCCACATACTGCTTGAAAGCAGCTGGTCCATTGTGAAGTAAATGTTCTGCCCAATCACCTGTGCTAACATATACATCATGTCTATGTGCCATGTCAGTAATTTCTTTTATGAATGCCTTTGGCATCAAACTGTGTGAACCACCAGTAAATTTCAAGCCATCAACAAACTGCCCCATAGACTCAAGAATATCCTGCAGGAAACAATTAAGTTCCATGCTGCCAAATTTGTTGGTATAATAAAATAAGATGTGACCATTACTTGGAATTAAAGATAACATAAAAATGAATATGTTGGAAAAAGAAAGAATTAAAAGAGTTTCAACTAGTATGTTAAATCAAATCCATTAAAATCATGTGAAATAGGGAAAAATTGTCTGAAACAAGCCAAATGTCATCGTTCAAAAATAAAAAAAGGCATTATATTGCTCTAATGTGGTTTGTCAGATCAGATATTTAACAACATGTTTGCATTAATTACACTTGTTCATCCATGGCTTTCCCAATGCCAAAATTATCTGCCAACAAGATAGTTGAGATTTAGAAAGAGAACTAATGAAGACAGAAGAGAAAGAAAGAGCAGAAAGAGGGAAGAGAATGAAGCTCATACGTTGTTGTCTTAATTTATTGACGATAACTTCTTAAAAAATTTGAATGATAATAGATTTCTCTGCAAGGAATAACACATAATACACCATCCACCCCACAATACTCCTCAAATTGACAAGTTCATTTGTCCTATGATCACTTATCCACACTGCAAGGCTGTGGATGGGGATACCCATGTTATCCAAAAATGGGATTACCTACAAGGTGGGGTGAGGATACCCATGTTATCCAAATAAAAAAGGGATTTTATCACCAGGAAACATATCTCATATATCACAGAAGACATTCTCCTCTTCATTTCTTAAAAGGCAGTCTGTCAATTTTCTCAAGGTAATAAATTTTGCAAAAGATCGCATTTGAATGCAATCCACTACATCCAACAAGCGCCATGAAATTCAACGCTGTGGCAGACATTGGAAATTCAGTGATTTCTGCTGTTTCCATCAAATGAATGGAAAAAGAGGGAAGGGCCTCATTTTTGTGCTCTTCATTTTCCTTCAACTAGAAAATGGAAAATAGTCATAAGGACCAAGGCTTGAGTCCATCAATAAAACATATAGCTCAGATAAGTGACAGGCCGAAGCCCATTATGAACAGGAGCAACAAAAGCCCAGAGAGAAATAAAGGTGATCTGGTATTCCAGAAGTGACTTGGGCACAAAAATGAAAAAAAGGGTTTTCCAATGTAGAAGCTGAGGCCCGCCTTCAAAGACCTCACCTAAAAATTAACAAGGAGAAAGCTGAGGAGGGATCTTTAGAAAAGGAGGGGACTAATGAACAATAACAAGTATCAATTCTAGTCCATTGTTGGCAGTTGGGGAGCTGTTTGAAAGACTTGAAAGTTGAAACCATAGGTGGGTGAAGAAAGAAGTGTAAAAAAGGAGGAAATAAAGAGAGATAAAGCACAGGTCGATGACGATAAAGGGTACAAGTTATTAAGGTGGAGAAAAAATTGGGAATAGCAGTAGCATATGATCAACAAGCATCTCAAAGCCTTCTAGAAATGGGAATGCAAGACTCATCTAAGAGCATTTGGAGCGAGCAATCCAATGTTGAAAGTACGCAAAGAAATTTTGCTTTCCACTATCTATTAAACTATATATTAAAGGAGGGAATACATGAGGAGAAGGGAGGGAAACAACAGTTCAAATGAAGATTGTTAAATGGTACATAAAGGACTTAAGGAGGAAAAAAATAGCATTGGTCAAAGAAATGGATACAAAGTGGAAGAATGAGATTCTTATGAATTGGGAATCAAAGAGAGAGATTCTCTTGGAGGCTGGATGGTGTTGGAAGGTTTTAGTTGGAAACTCAGAAAGGGACTGATATTGACAAAGGATGCATTGAATGGGGAGCTCCTCCAAGAAAAAGTGCTGTAGAGATCAACTTCAATTCACTTAAAAAACAAACAATGAGGCACATGTATGCTGTTCACCAATGTATTTAGTCCCAATGAAGACAGCGAAAGAGAGAATTTAGGTAGGAATTGCATCAGGTAAAGAGGTCCTATGATTAACCTTGGTGCATTGTGGAAGAGAGAGAGAGAGAGATTTCAATGCAGTTAGCTTTCCACGAGAAAAAAAAATTGTGATGGTGCATCAGTCCACAAATGGCATCCTCTTCTTCATTTATAGAAGAACTTATAGACTTGCTGGGAGTACATTTACATTGTCACATTTACATTGTCGAACCATCAAGAAGTCCTGATAAGATGTAGATTGGACCATTTTCTCTTCTCTGAATAATGGGAAGATGGTGATAGAGGTGTGGAACACATCCAACTATCTGAACAGTTATTGGATCGACATGCAATATCGTTCAACACAAACAGTGTAAAATGGGGCCCAAAGCCATACCAATTCAACAATGTGTGGGTGGAGGTACCAGGTCTTCATTATCTTTCTGAAGAATAACGGAGCCAATGCAATACACAGAGGTAGGCTAATCATGTGCTTCTAACAATTACAATTCCTTAAATAGAAAATCAAGAAATTGAATAGAGATGTACAATCTTAAAGGTGGAAAGAGATGTACTAATAAAAAGACTGATTGAATGGGACTAAATTGAGGAAGACAGGAAGCTTATACTGGAGGATCGAAAGGAAAGGAACAGTCTGAAAAAGGAATGGGACAACGAAGGAAGAGAGGAAGTTGTGAAAGTGACAAAAGTCCCACATCGACTAATTCGAGAAACTAATGACTCTATATAACGCTTGAGGCATTCTTCTCTCAACGGTTAGCTTTTGAGAGTGAGTTCTACCTTGAGAATGTTATCAAGTCATGGTTTTCTAATATGGTATCAGAGTAGGTTCCGTGTGCCTAGTGCAAGTGACGGTGGGTCTGAAGTTCCAAGAACAGTCGCAAGGTGCAGCTGCACAAGAGGGTGGGTCTGAAAGTGACAAAAGTCTCACATCACCTAATTTGAAAAACCAATGACTTCATATAACACTTGAGACACCTTCTCTCAACGGCTAGCTTTTGAGAGTGAATTTTACCTCAAGAATGTTATCAAATTATGGTTTTCTAACATAAGTTGAGTGGAGAGAAAAGTAAATGGATTTAGGGCCTAAATAAGGTGACAAGAACACAAGATTCTTCCTTGCAATAGCAAATGCTGGAAACGAATTTGTAATACCCCATGTGTGTTGGCGTGTGGGAGGGGAGTGAAAATCGCCAGGTGCGTGAATTCCTTATCCCACATCGCCTAGAGTGATGGAAATTCTCCGGTATATAAGATGGAGCTTCTCTCCTTCAAGCAGAAGGCCTTTTGGGAGCAATATTGAGTTGCCTCGCCAATGCAAAGCCATGTGGGCCCGTGTCTATGGGCCTAAAGCGGACAATATTGTTAACAAGAAGTTCGTGAATATTTCCATGCATCATTGATGTTCAACAGGAACATAATGAAAAAATTAAAAAATCTATCCAAATCAAAAATGTTAGTAAACGGGATCGTGTTATTTATATCCAACATAAGGAATCCACTTCAAAAAATGGCATTCCTTTTGTTTGTGGCAAACACAAATGCACCTTGCTAGACATTGACAAGAGTGCATGAAATTAAAAAAAAAAAGGTTAATTTGAAAATCACCCAATGGTTCCACTGCGAGACCTTTTATGAAGGCTCAAAAATACAAGCACTACATATTGAAGTCTCTAAGACACATTACATATATTCCACCTCCCTATGATGTCTCCTAGACACAATGTTGAAAAACCATTGTATCCTCCTAGGCAACTAGTAGTCAAAAAGTAAAGTTAAAAAAGGGGGAAATGCCACAAATCTAGTGAACATCACTCCCAAGTTTCTTCATCTGTCCATTATCCACCCAAAATCGAGCTCTTTCCCAGAATGATCCTAATCCAAATCCCTGCCTCTTAGACTTCACAAACCCTATTTGGAGGCTCCTTGAACAAAGACATGGATATACAGAATCTAGAAATTCTGGTTATCTGAATCCTACACGGCAGCTATCTTCTACTCCCAAACCCATAATTATGTGCAACAATCTTCCTCTCAAAGGAATTACTTTTCTTGCCAATTTAGCAGAAATGTTAGCTTTACAAACCCAATGGTATTGCTAATTCTTTAAATGGTGCCTTTTCCTCCCACCTTCAATTTTAGTTCCCTAGCTCCCTTCCAAAAATTATAAAAAATGAAAAAAAAAGGTCCATCCAAATCCTCCTTCATTTTGTTTGTGACTGATATAGTAACTTTGAAATGTATAAACAATATGCCTAACATTTGATGAATCACCCTTATCAAAGTTATATTCCCCCATATATAAGTGATTCCTTTTCCATGTTGCCAATTTTATATCAAAGATCACAACCAATGGGACTCCAACGCACTTAAGATGGATTCACTTCAATACAAAGACCGGGACATTTTATGCAGCCAACTTTCTGCTTTTGCAATTCAGTAAAAATGCAGGTTCCATATAGCTTCATCATACAAAGAAAACCATGAAATAAGCATTTAATACATCTTCACTTCTAATACTAACATGGATCCAATGAAAGTCAAAATCCTCCAATGGTTATCCATTTTACATTTTGGGGCATCAAAAAGGTCTATGGACAGAAGGCTGCTATTGCTATCAGCTTCTCTATCTAATTTGAAAGCCATTGTAACAAGCATAGTTTTTTCCTGAAATTTAACAAGCATATGATCTATATCACCATTCTAAATGAAAATGTTATTTTTCAATAGCCATCTTGTCTTTTTTCCCCCCATAGATAAGTGAAAACATCCCCTTGTGGCCAAAACGACCTCCAGGATATGTCATCACTTTACAAAAGAACCTTATCGTGTCAAGGTTACCACTCCCATGCCCCCTCCCAACATATTTGCAGAGATTATCTTGTAATTACTACCTAGAGGTTTTGGATTCGAGTTCCATGAGCATTATATAGGCAGTCAGCCCATGGTAACAATTTGTCAAATCTAAAGAAAAAATCCAACTCCAAATTAATGAGATAAATGACTTAGATGATGATGATCATCATCATCATCTTATAATTACTGCCTACAGACTTAAGGATCTTGAATTCCTCACCCCTGCACTTGCCTCAACCATGACAATGAGCAATGATATTAGCACTCATCTCCCTAACCAGATTGACTATCATGTGAAATACTTCGGCACTAGTTTCCCTAATCAGACTGCATCTCATGATTATTTAGGCATTTTACACATATCTTAATACTATCTCCCAAAACCATTAAAACATGAAGTAATTGACACCTGGAACTTTCCCATCCTATCCTAGATGACTAATTTCCCCCTCTTTTACAATGGCAATCCCCTTTTGTTTTGGTAGAATATACTTTTATAGAAATTAAAATAAACAACTAGGACCACAGAGCCACATAGGGAGACAAATCCTCTCAGGTCTCGTCCACAAAACAAGAAGGCAGAATTTCAAACCATATTGATAACCATTGAACTGCATGACTGTTAGTAATTTTTCATTATCCAATTGGATGGGAAGCTATATGCTCATGAAGGACTGGGATTTACATATCGTACATCAACAAGAACAGCAATTTGATGGGCATAATAGTGAATGACTGACGCTTCAAAGTTTTTGAGATTAGAACATCTCATGGTCCAACCTTTGGCTCCAAAATGATGTAATTCAACATGAAGTAAAATTTAAGCAACCCACCCATATGAAGGCCAAAATCCCAAGAATATTAGATTTCATGAAGTTCTCCGGAGTAAAAATTAAAGAAGAATCATGATTCTGCAATTTCTCAATTCAGAATCACTCCCGGCCATAAAATCGGTATCACTTTTCAAACAATATTTTTTTTTTATTTAGTTGATTCACAACCATAGACTTCAACAAGAGCATATATTAATGTCTCAACTTCTGAATTGCAACAAGCAATGTCTAAATTTTTTAAATCCTCCATCATCAGAGTCATCTCTATACCTCTACAAACATGTCTATCCATCAGGCATCACAACCATCGATCTAATAAATGCAATTTTTTTTGGCCCATGGCCCACATGGCATATAGGGATTTCCCATTTCTCATTCAAATTGTTGAACAATTTAACTGTCAACCTTCCACACAGTGATCGAATGGCTACAATCACCATCTGGATCAAAGTGATTTCCAAGCTGCAGCCAATAATTGGATGATGCACTGGACAACTGGTCCCTGAGCAGGGGGGAGGGGGAGAGAAGTATATTTCATCGCAGCTCCAAATGAAACCCGAGAAAATGAATTGCAACCCAATTTCCTCGCAATCTTGATGAAACCCAGCAAACAGATTTTACAATTTCCGCGGAATTTCGAAGAAACCCAAGAGCTGAATTCGCACTCTCCAAGAAATTCCAATAAAAGTCGAGAAAACAAAAAAGTTTCAAACTTCTACGGATTTCAGAAGATACCATTGAAAATTCCTGGTAACTCTGACGAAACGAAAGAAATTGGATTTACAAACCTCATTTCCTCAGAACTCGGAAGAAATCCACGAAATTGAAATAACAAAGGATTTGGAAATATGAAAAGAAAACGGCAAGAGAAAGAGAGAGACCTGAATAGCGTCCCGGCCCAAGAGGGTGTAGTTGGGGCCTCTCATCTCCGTAACGCCGTATCTGCGAGGCTTCTCGGGTCGGTCCTCGTTTTCAGAGAAGCTCTTCCATCCGTACACCGACATTTTCGTCACTTCTTTTTCTTCTTCAATTTCAGGTGGAGAAAGAGAGAGAAACGGTGAAAAGAATCTCCACTCTCTCCTATTTGGGTTGGATTCCGACTGGAATTATTGGATTAGGAGCGATCACAATTCATTATAATTTCTGGACTCGATCCTGCGGAAGCTTTGAGCGGGTTCTCGAAGCCTCTTCTTCTTTCACCCTTTCAAATTTGCAGACTATTTAAATCGTTCCTGCGCGAGAAATGATCACTCGTCTCTCAGAGTGACACGTGGCAACAAATTTCATTGCACTATACATTGATGATTACCATTTACCAGCAACTCGTTGATCTCTTTTTGTCTTGAGTCACTGCGAGGTAAGATTGAATTTTAGTTATTATTTTCTTATACTAAATTATTTTCTATTTTATCATTCATTTTATTTTTAATATATTTTTAAAATGAAAGAAAAAAGGGAATTCCTAATTTATCATAAAATAATATTTATTGTTAGTAGAAATACTAATGCTTAAATTAATTTCTTTTATAAAATAGAATTCAATGACCTTATGCCACATCTAGTAAAAACATTTTTACCATTTTAATTTTTTTTATTTTAGCATTTCTTATGGCAACCTTCTCACCTTTTAATTATTTTATTTTTTATAAAATTAGATTTTAATAATATATAGTTAAAAAAAAATGAAGGAGACACTTATATTTTTGATAAGAGGAAATACCAATCAAACTCTTTTTTTTTTCAGACTTATCACCTTCTAAATAGTGAATACTGAACATCAATGTCTCCATCAGTGCAACTACCTGGATTACTATAAAGGGTAAAAGTGTATGTTATGCAAGATTATAACTATTTCTCTTATATTAATATATGAATTATATTTCATATAATATTCAAGATATTTAGATTATACTTTAGATGCAAAAGACATACATAACGGCATTTGAAGTTTTGAAGTTCAACAATGGAAGGCAAGGTCTATATAGAAAACTACCTTCTACTTATATGGAGGAGAATAAAACATATAAATGACAAAAAGATATTAAAATAAATAATAGAATTTTTTAACCGACTAATTAGAATCTTGACTTATCTTTTTATTCTAATCATTGTCATTTAATCAAGTAATAGAATAGCCACTGTATATTTTTCAACTTAAATTATATAATTACTTCCAAGATATCAAAATAAAGCATTATAAAGTTAAACAAATGTTATTTGTCATCATAAAATAGACGTGAACTACTGGTGTAAAAAGGTGAAAACGACATGATGACGCAGTGGCTCAAAATTTATGGGCCTAGAACTAGGCCTGACTGAGTTTTATGAGCTTACTAAAGAATGTTACAAAGTAAGTATCTTTAGCCAATATTAAATACCAAAATTAAACCATTCCTAATCATTGTATAAAGTTATAAACATAACATTTTTTTTCACTTCAACATGACTTGATAGTTAAGAATACAATAAATGAACTATAAATATAAGCAATCACTTGTATGACCACCAATCATGTTATAAATGAAGGTGGGCCAGAAATGGAGCTAACTGTGAATTGAGAAGATGTTAAAGGCTACTGTCTGCAACTCAAGGTCCATAAATTCAAGAATTAAGTTAATCAAAATCAAGCGCAACGCGTTAATATGAAAATAAATTTTGATTTACCGTCTTCCATTTATATAAAAAAATTCGGTATGCCGTTACATTGTATCGGTTGCACCGATATGAAACAACAGTAACGAGCCGATACACATTCTTTCTCATTCAAATTTTATATTTTTTTATTTCTTTAAAAAAAATTGAAAAGATTATTTTATTATTATTTCATTGTCATTTAGATATTTAAATGTAATTTTGAAGTTACGAAATTGAAATTTTTTTGAAAAAATGTGGAAAAATCCCAATATTTTTAGATACATGGAAAATAAAGTCTAGTTATTTTCTCCTAAAGAATGAGTATTTTGAGTTTTTTTTTTTTTTTTTGAATTTTGACTCTTAAATAATCTCAAATTCAATAATAAAGTGTGAATTTTTTTTTTTACTGATTCAATTTCTATTCCCGTCACGTAGTTCTTTGAGTCTTTTTTCCAACGCGTCTAAAATCACCTTAATTAGAAGAGTCCATAAGACTAAGTTATGCCCGTTTTATCAAAGGCACTCTATTCACCGTTAGGACCGGTAAACAACCAATACACATCGGTCGTAACAGTTCGGATTTCAGAAATCCATCACGATTCAGTTAATACGCACTGTATCAACCAAATATATTCAGCCAATTTGGAATCATAATTTATTAGGATAGATTAGAGGTGTCAATACTGGGCCCTAATGATAGGCCCAATACCATTTGCTCAAGTTAAAGACTAATGGGCTGAATGTCGCTACATTAAATGCAAGAGGGAAAAAACAAAAGAGTGAATCACTTAAAATCAATGTAATATGTTTGTTAGCACCCTTGCTAGAGATCTTGATGGCTTTTTCCTTTTCAGCAATATTCAAAGTAAATTCAACTAAACATGTGTGCACTGCTGGTGGGGCCCAGCAGAACTTTATATAGGTCTACAACTGGGCTGAATGAATTGTAATAGCAGTGACTTTGGTGGTCCATACTTCTTTGCATTTTTTTAGTAATTACTCCACCCTCAATTTTATTGTTAACTTGATGTAGCTTTCATTGATATTCATTGGTGACTTCCCATGTGCCTGGTGGGGTCCATCCTGGGTATAAGAATTGAGTTGGGCTGACTTAGTTGGGATAAAGATAAAGAGTTTGAGTTTCGATCTTCCATCAATTGTGAAGTTTTTGACTTATTGGTTAGGTACTTAACGATGGGTTATCAAAGTAAATTTCATCTCGCGTTCTTGAATTTTAGTGAGGGCAACTTAAGAAAAGAATATTTGATGTCAGTATCAAAGCTCCTATGGAACAAGATAGAAATGCTTAATTTTTCGTGCTCTATTAGCTTTGAAATTTTTTATTTATTGGTTAGGTACCCATTAATTTATAGTTAAAAGTGACATGAATATTAAATTAATGACATATATCAATTACATGATTCTAACCATATTTATATTTCATCATCCTCAAAATCATGGATTTAACTTATAACCTCATATATGCCAAAATTAGTTTCTAATAAGAAAAACCCCTAACCGCTTAGGGCTCAATCTGCAAGTAGAGCTCTAGTGCTTGCCGTACATTTAGGCTGAGCCGAAGGCAGGACCAAGAAAGCCCAAGTCCAGCCCATAGTTGGGCCTTATATTCCGGTCAAGAGTCTAGCAAAAGGCCTCAAAGTCCGGCCCGAGTTATTCCATTTGCAAAATCGGTAGCTCAGTGAAGGCCTAAAACTCAGGCATAGTGGGGTGAGTTAGGGCCTTACTTTTATAGAATGACAATGGGAATACGGTATGGTGATCCCTGACAGACCCATTAACTTAATCTAACCTTGACATTGAAGTACGAAATTTTGAGTTAAAAGATTCTTCTCTATTCACTGATCATATTAACTCAGAAAGTAAGTTTTTGTGACTTTTTTATAAATGAATATTTAACTTCTAAAGAAGTGGATTATGTTTTTTTTTATAATCAAGATGTTCAGATCTATTAGAACATTTGAATAATTCTCAAGATATGAGTAAACTTCCTCACTCACGGGTAATTCTATGGGGAATATCCCTTTGAGATGGAATTGAAATCGAACTAAGGACTTCTTATTTTTAAAGCGGGTTTCTGACCATCATTGCAACTCCTTTGAATTAAAAGTGGATTAATTTTGCATTAAAGTATTACACATTTTACATATTGAAGATCAATTTAACTCGGCCTAAATCCAAATTGTTCTAACCATTTCCATCCCTAATTGAGAACCCATATATTGTTTCTTGGGTTGGATTTTGAGCTGTAATGTAGCATGCCAAATTCAATGATTCTTCTGTGTCTCTCTTTTCTCGTTGGGGAATCCAGAATATTGCCATGCTGTATGTACTATTATTGTATATTATACATGGAGTGTTACAAGCATGATTCTTTAGAAAATTTAATCAAATATTCCCTTTGGTTACTTCTCAAGCTCTGTTTGGCCAATCCTTTACAAGAGAAAGGTTGGATCCAACGGTGTCCCGCAGGAGAAGCAAGTCCTACAATGAAGATTTAGAAATTGTTAATAAAACTTTTCTTAGAAAAGAAAAAAAAATGATACATATCAGTTCAATATACTGACGTGATTGCAATGTATTATTCTCTATATGAAATTTTTACCTAATTTAAAAATGTTTAAAAATCCACTATATCGGTCAATCAGGGGTTAAAATATCAATATCGGCCGATATTTTTCTCTCTCCTCCTTTTTTTTTAAATATCGGCCGATATAGTACGGCTGATATATCGACCGATATTGTAAATATCGGCCGATACGATAAGTTATCGGATAATATAGGACTCCTCAAAACCGATATATATCGGCCGATACGATATGTATCAGCCGATATTTGGACCCCTGGGTGCAATATCCAAAATCCCTCTTGAGATAATATAAATTATATACTACAAATTTATGTATAATATTGACCTATATTTAACAGAGCCATTTCTCTTTATTTATTGCTTCCTTTTGCTTTCGGTGCTAGCAGTTAAGTTGCAACTTTAGAGGTGGTGGATTAAAAAAGAGGTAGATCTCATATACTATCAGCAATGAAAAGGTTTTCTACACATTTTAGGGGTTTTTTTTTTTATCTTGGCTGAGACTCGAGAGTATCCAAAAAAGTGATAAGTAGCATGGCTTTCGAGTTCAAACTATATCAACTCGCTCTTTTTTAAAATTAATTACATGACTCGCTCTTTTCTTCCTCATTTTGTCTGTTTCATTGTCTTATTTGTATGAAATCTGAACAGTTCACATTACAGGGCTTATCCTGGGCCAGCGATCCTCCGACGGGCATTTTTTGTATACAGATACGGATTTTACCATGATACCCAATTTGCCCTCCACCTGCGATACTGAAGAAAAAAGAATGTCAGAAATTCATACAGTACAAATTGGCTCGCCAAAATTGCAAATCAGTTCAGCAAAATTCATGAACAGTGCAATCAGATAGCCGAAATTGCAAGTCGGCTCACCAAAATTTATGAACAGTATAAATTGCCTCTCCAAAATTCATGAACAATGCAAACCGACTCGTCGAAATACACATGAACAGTAAAAATTAGTCCATCGAAATTTTATTATTCATGCGAAAGGTAAAATCGAGAATACACTAAAGACCTGTGTCATTAAACAGAAAATGCCTGAGGATCACTAGCCCTTATCATGGGATTAGGCTTAAAATTAAACTTAGTAAAATATGATTCAATCCAATTACATGATTCAATTCATTTAATAAATATATAGTTCCATTTTGAATCCATATATGAACTGGTAGACTCAATTCGAATTCACTTATAAATGGGTAGACCTAATGGTCATACTATTATCATGTCAGTATACATTACATCCAATCATGTGAGATCTGTATCCATTTGAAGATT
This sequence comes from Chimonanthus salicifolius, assembly GCA_013350335.1. Taxonomy (NCBI): domain Eukaryota; kingdom Viridiplantae; phylum Streptophyta; class Magnoliopsida; order Laurales; family Calycanthaceae; genus Chimonanthus; species Chimonanthus salicifolius. The sequence goes on from CM023539.1 coordinate 46,027,118, forward strand.
AGTGTTGGTATGAGTGTTATAAAAAAAGTCTCTTTAGGTAAATAAGTAAGTTAACCTAAATCGAATATGAAATAAACTTTGAACCAATTCAACCCATTTAATAAGATTCAAAATAGACACGAATCAAATGAGACTTGATCCAACCCATTGCTAAGTTTAGCAAAAACTCATGCACATATTTTTATCCCAACCTCTGGTAGAACCTCTTTTCAAAACCTCATATATTTCAGACTTGGTTGGATCTAATTCTGATTTCAGACTTAATAAACAAGCCAGAACCATGTCGCAGAATGCATGTCAATTATAAAAAAGGAGACAGAGAGAGAGAGTAGCAAAGGATGAAAATGTGGTGAAATGAGAAGATTGTGGGCATACTAGTCATATCAATGATCCATGTGACTCTTCCACGAGCCTTTGATTCCAATCTTTCCTTGTCACCTATGAAAGGAATCCATGCAAAAACAAGAAAAAGAGAAAGCTGAGAGAAACTCTGTAAAGTTAAAAAAGAACCTTTCGTCAGCTTCTCATATGGACCTAATCACCTACAACAAAGCCCACTGCATCACCTTAATCCCTCTCATATTCTCTCATTTGAACAACATCTCCTCTCTCTCTCTCATCCTCCTTAGAACACCCATCTCTTTTCTTTCATTCCTTGAATCAGTCTCACACCAAAAATGTCAAAATTTGAAGGTGCATTGCTCTGTCTCGTGGTCATGGTCATGGATTTAATAGCTGGAATTCTTGGGATCGAAGCTGAAATTGCTCAGGACAAGGTAAATGATCCTCTGGAACTGATTTTCACAGATAAAGACATGGTTAACATTACAAAACTAGCATTTTTTTTAGTGAATCCTCTTGTTCTTAATCAGTAGAAGTGGTTGCATTTTGACTTTTTAGATCAAAAGAACAGTTAGAGTGGGACCCACATTTTAGATGCATGAGATTAATCTAGTGGCCCCATGATGAGATGAGAAAACACCCCACAGAATAGACCACTGAAAGAAATTCCCTCTTTCTAATCCTCTATTTAGGGGCCATTTGGATCATTTTGTTCATTAGATGGTGGACCCAAATGCAACAGTTATTTGTGAAAGTTTGTTTCTCATCTAATGATAAATGGTTTAAAGGCTTTCATAGATACACCGCTGTTATTTATTTTATATTATACAGAATGTTGCATTTGATGGTCACGTTCACTTTAACTAAATTTGAAAAAAAACATAGCAGCAGTCGCCTTCTGACAAGATGTCACTGTTAAAAAACAGGGACAACCCTAAATGGGCCTCACAGATAGCCCGGCCCAAATTGGCGATAAAGAAGATTGAAATTGGACCCTTCTGTCCACCTTGATGAGTCAACTCAACTGAGCCAAATTGAGTTTCCATGAGTTTTTAAAATAAGAATTTATGATGTAATTTGTGAAGGATAATGAATGCTGATGTATGTTGTATTTTCAGATGAAAAATGTAAGGGTTCTGATATTTGAATGCAAGGAGCCAAGTCATCAAGCTTTCAGTCTAGGGTTAGCAGCAGCAGGGCTCTTGGCTTTGGCTCATGTTATAGCAAACTTGCTTGGTGGCTGCATGTGTATCTGCTCACAAGAGGAGCTACAGGGATCCTCACCCCACAAGAAATTATCAGCAGCTTCCCTAATTCTTTCCTGGTAACTCTTTTTCCGGATCGTCTTTTCAGCAGTATTTAGATACTCCGCGTGACATTCATGCTCTTTTATGTGCCTAGTGAATTCAATTCAAGTTAGATTTCTGTTAGAATTTGGATATCCAACTCAAAAGATCAGGTTAAAAGTCCTTTATAAATTCTTAAATCTTTTTTTACACTTCTAATGTAGAACTCGTTTGCAGCCAGCTCCAACAATCTCCCCTTGAATAAGGTCAGCCATCCCATCTGCGTAGGGGATTCTCTGAGTCCATATGAGAGATCATGAGACCTAGTTCTGATACCACTTGTTAGGATCTAGGTATTCAGTCCAAAAGACCAACCTATTAGGTAGAACGATTCAAATTCTTTATAAATTTCTAAATCTTCATCTCAACTTCTAAATCACCAAGTTGTGCTGACGGAAAAAAGCTTTTTTTTGAAAAAACTTGCGAAGTTTACTTGACAAGATGAGTTTTGAGTCTAGCTGGAGTGACAGGCTGTTAAACTGTGTCTGTTACCCTGACAAAATCTAGAATATCAGAATCGTAATGGATTGATTACCATCTATGGCAAAGGATTTTAACTGGGCTGTGCAGGCCTGCAAGACTTCAGGACTGAAGTGCTTGGGCCTATTCTTAAGTGGGTTGGTCAATGGCCCATTTTGGTCGTTTCGAGAACTCAAGTCAAAGTCACATTTTTAGAATTACAATAGTTTATATAATTTCAGAATTTGGATAATTACTAATTCGATGAAAATTTGGAGAATTTCCAAATTCCAACCAAAGCGGCCTTAAGAATGTCACCGCATGAATGGGCTAAAGCAATTTGAACTTAAAGACCTGGACATGAGATCGAGTCTGTAAGGACCATGTATTTGTTTTAATATTTCTGATTCAATAAAAAGAAACATTTATTCAACATATTTTTCATGTCAGAGAATTATTTATTCTAATTAGGAGGATTAAAATTTAGTCCAAGCTCAAAGTAGATAGGGCTTGGTGTGGGCCGGGCCGGGCCATAACCAACTGATGGTCTACCCAGCCAGCCTCGGGTAGGAGGAACTAAATCAGGGGTGTTCTTTAGTTTTCATCTGATACCGATCTAAACTTCTATTGTTAGCTAGTATCTTATCTATTTAGAATCGGCTTTATATGTTCTTCTTCTAAAATTGACCCTCTTATAAACTATGTCATTAGTTACTCTAAGGTCTAGTAGTAATTTTTTATCCCTTCTCTCATTGTTTTCAAAGGTTGCCCTCTCCATCTAAGCCCTTCAAGCAGTAGCCTCTCAACTCTATCCAAGCAATCTTTTAACTATTCTTAATGTATTATTTCTCAACTCTATCATTTAGGGATAAACTGTGTAGTATACACACCTTCATTGCACTAATTTTATCCTTCCGTTTTTCTTTCATTGTTCAATATTTTGCTCCATATACCATTGCAAATTTATTAAATGTTTTATAAAATTGTCCTTTTAGGTGAACGAGAGACTCTTTTGTTGTATAAGACTCCGTTAGTTTGTCTTTATTTTACCTACTTGACTCCTATCAAATTCGTTATATATGAGTCAAAACCTCTTTGAGATTTTATTATAGAATCTAAGTATTTAAACTTATCACAATGTACGACAACACTGTTTTCTATTTTACTAAGTTACCCTCACTATCGTTTAACCCACTGAAGTTATATTCTATATATTATATTTTAATTCTACTAATTTTCAAACAATTTGACTCCATACACTTTCCTCCACAAATCTAACGGTGTATTGAGTTGCTGTTTTATCTCACTGAGTAGTTCTATATCATCTTCAAAAACATTCACCATGACACTTCACCTATGCATAGCTAAACATATATGAGCTTAAAATATATTTTCGATGGAGTCCTGCTCCAACAAAGGACTCCATTGTCTTACCACAAATGGCTCTATTTTTAGTGGTCACACCTTCTTCCATATTTTAAATAATATCAATATAGTATTTAAAGATGTATTTATTTCTCATAATTCTCTAAATAATATATATGTTATACTTTACTTTTATCTTTCGGGCTTCCATGCAATCTAAAGGTGCAATGGATGACATAATTATTTTGCTATTTGATCAGGATCATATTAGCCATTGGATTCATGATGCTGGTGATTGGAGCCATGTCCAACTCAAAATCTAGAAGGCCTTGTGGGATCTCTCACCACAATTTCCTGTCCATTGGAGGGGTTCTCTGTTTCTTTCATGGCCTCGTCTGCGTAGCTTATTATGTTTCTGCAATGGCTGCCCTCTCCGAAGAAGAAAAGGCCATCCTAAATATGAGATCTGGTGGTGCTGCTCAGATGGCAGTAAGGGGCCACCCCACTACTCTTCATCCCTAAAAGTGATGAAAAAGGGCGTTGCAAATTTTCAAATGTCTAACTTCAAAACATGTTAAAAGCTTGAGAATATTTTCATGCTTACTATTTAATAATTCCTTTTGATACTGTTCAATAAAATATCACGATTTTGATAAATTGAATGCCAAAATCCTTTATTAAAATTTAATTTGGTATATAATTGAATCAAGATAGACAATGGATTATGACTTATACCATAGATTCAAACATCGGTTATATGCACTACCTCATTTCGTGTCAACCTAACTACACTCTATTCATCTTTTTAAGATCATGTATCCTTGTTTCTGAGAGCACCTAACTAATTCTTTGGATATGTGCAAACCATTTTATCTATATATACCGAGTAACACTGGAGAGAGTGACCATTTTGTATTGAAAGTGATTTGAACTCAAGACCTCCTACATCTTAAATGGATTATTGACTGCCAAGCCAACCCTCGTAGTCATTACTTAGACCGCACGTGATAATATAAATATTTTTGGAGATTTACAACATTATTTGATCATAGTAATTCATATTTTAACTTACAAGCTTGTTTTGATTAACTTGAAAATTCAACTCTAGATGGATGAGATTTTACCTTAAGATGATGATGATATTTTAAATTTATTGTAATTTTAAATATAAAAAAATAAAAGACAAATAGGTCCATTACTCTATTATACATTTATAATTTTATTTATGGGTAGCGATCATCCCACGGACATTTTGTGTAACCCAACACGAAAATTAGTGAATTTTCCATTTTACCCTTCAACTTCTGTACCGAAAAATAAAAAGAATGGAAAATGAGAAACTGGCTCGCCAAAGTGGGCAAATCGGCTCTTCAAAGTGAGAAAATCGGCTCGCCAAAAAGTTGAGACCATTTTTTTTATATATAACAGCAAATGGGCTCGTCAAAATAGATAAATTGATTCAGAAAAAAAGAAAAAGTGTCAATATTTCTGAGGAGTTTGGTTCGGAGTCGGGCAATACCCCCTCCAAGCAGAAGCAGGTGACTGCTCTTCCTTCTCTTTCTTCGTCTGCAAAACGCGAAAGGCGGCCCTGTTTTCCCTCGTGTTCAGTCTTGCTCGTGTGCGCCGGTTTGGAGAAGAATAAACGGCGAGTCGTCACCCTTCTTCTCTCAATCATTTCCGTCCGTCACCCTGCAACCCAAACTCCTCCAATCCACGCCCCTGTTCAGATCTGCCTTCTACCACACCTTCATCTTCACCCCATCTCTCTGTTTCCACCCTGACGATCTGCAACCTCTTGCAATGCCCATCTAATCCCTCTCCCTGTTTCGCTCAACCTTCCAAACCCACCCACCTGTTGTTCGCCCAACCTCCATTCCCAATCTTGTCATTCCACAACCAAGCTTACACCGTCCCCTGCCTTTCATCCCTACCTATTTGACATCCAACACCAACTTCATTCATGTTTCCAAAGTGTCTGCCGACACCCACTCTTGCCGTTTATTCTTCTCAGATACATGAGGCAAGATTTTCCTCAATTTTTTTGCGAGCCAATTATCCATTTTGATGAGCCGATTTTTCACATTCTATTCTTTTTTATTTTCCAGTAAAAATTGTGAAGGATAAAATAGAAAATCCACTAATTTCCGTAAAGCGAGTTATTTTGTCCGTGGCAGGATCGCTACCTTTTATTTACAGTGAGCTGTCTAATATTACTCAATAATGCTAAAACATGTGGGTTTGTTTTCATCACTCAAATGATTTGTGTAACCCACTAATAGTCATTAGCTGAGAAAGTACAGAAATAATGTTGGACTTGAGAATTTTAGGTAAAATTGGCTCACCAATTCTTTGCTTGAACAGTAAAATCGACTAGCCGAAATTCGTATAAACGGTAAATCGGCTAGCTGAAATTTTACTATTCTTACGAAGGGTTCGATTTTTATATTGAGAGAGTGATACTCCACCCCAAAAAAGTCTCACATTGCTAGTTGCATTGGAAATTCCCTAGTATATAAGTGGTAGACTTCTTTCTTCTAGTACAAGGCCTTCTAGGCGAGAATGGGCATGTATGGGCCATGTGCTAGGAACAAAACCTTGAGGTTTGCCGAGTATAGAGCGAGGCTCTACCCGAGGGCCTAAAGATGACAATATTGTGCCGCTGTGTACTCTGATACCCGGACAAGGCCTTTTGGGAGCAACAGTGAGTTGGCTTGCCAAAGCAAAGCCGTGAAGGTCCGTATGTAAACCCAAAGCGGACGATATTGTGCTAGCGGGACGGGTCGTTATAGAGAGTGATTTGAACTCAAGACCTCACACATCTTAAATGGATTCTTAACTGCCAAGCCAACCCTCGTATTCATTATTTAGACCGTACGTGATAATATAAATATTTTTGGAGATTTACAACATTATTTGATCATAGTAATTCATATTTTAACTTACAAGCTTGTTTTGATTAACTTATTTATTCAACTCTAGATGGATGAGATTTTAACTTAAGATGATGATGATATTTTAAATTTATTTTAATTTAAAATATTAAAAAAAATAAAAGACAAATAGGTCCATTACTCTATTAGGCATTTATAATTTTATTTATAGTTAGCTGCCTGATATTACTCGATAATGCTAAAACCTGTGGGTTTTTTTTGTCACTCAAATGATTTGTATAACCCACCAATAGCCATTAGTTGAGAAAGTATAGTAATAATGTTGGACTTGACCTGAATGCTGAATTGCTGCCACACAATGTGGTGTGCATTGTTCTTACTTTAAAGGGTTTGGAACTCTTGCTAGAGACTTCTATTTTTTTTTTTTCTAAAATTTCATTTATCGAGTGATTCTCAAATATCCACGATTAATTTAATGGAAAAGAGATAATGATCCTAAGGATGATAAACACAAATTATCTCTAACAGGAAGTGGTAAAATTGGTGATGGAAGGGGACAATTGGTGATGCAAATTGGTTTTTGAAAATTTTGTGTTACATCAAGTTAAATTAATCCAATATGAATCAACTTGAGCCCACTTCAATTGGTTGGGTCCACCTTGGATCTAAAGGCAATTGTTTCTTAAAAACTTATTAAGAAAATTACTTGAAGTTAAGAAAAAATAGAAAACATGTGTAAAATTTATCTGGTTGTTTTGGTGTGGATTTGTTCTAGTGATGTTCTTCAGTATATCAATGATGTTTGTATAAATAAAAAGTAATTAAAAATATCACACATGTATGCTTCTAGAAGTTAATTGTTCGTATAAGATTAATCATATTTCAAATACTGTATCAACCTAAGGTTTAAATATCGGCCGATACATATCGTATCGGCCGATATATATCGGTTTTTTTAAACCTTGAAATATCGGCTGATACGATAAGTATCGGCCGTACAGTTGGAATATCGGCCGATATGGGCGATAAACGGTCCCCAATATCGGCCCTAATATCGGCCGATATTCGAAAATATCGGTATTTTAAAAAAAAAAAAAATTTTAAAACACCGATACGGTTTTTCGCGGTTTTTACACGGTTTTTCGCGGTTTTCCGCGGTTTTCCACGGTTTACGGTTCTCAGGGGTATTCGCGGTTTTTCGCGGTTTTCGCGGTTTTTCGCGGTTTTCTGCTGTTTTCCACGGTTTTCTGCGGTTCAGGGTTTACGGTTCTCAGGGTGTCCACGGTTTTTTGTGGTTTTTTGCGGTTTTGTCACGGTTCACCACTATTCATCACGGTTTTTTGCGGTTTTTTCACGGTTCCGATATCAGAGGAGAGAGAAAATGTCGATATCGGTATGAGAGATAAAATTATCGGCCGATATATCGTCCGTATCGGATATCGGCCGATATTTACATATCGGCCGATATATCGGCCGAGCCGATTTTTTGACCCCTGGTATCAACTAGTTCTAATGGGGAATTAATTTATATACCGGTACTTTTTTTCCAAATGGAAGATTTTATAATGTAAAATGGGAACTTTTCCTTTTTTTAATGAGTGGTTAGAAAAAAAATGGCTTATACATATTGTGTCTATCGATATGTAGTAATCAGTATAAATTATATCGTCTATACAAGTACCATATCAGATTATCCGTCAATACGGCCACCGTAACGAAACGTATAGTATCAGCCGATATAGCATAGCTTCAGTTATTTTTTATTTTTTTGAAAAATGCTGTTTCAATATTGTGAATAAAGCTGAAAATTTAACTGAAATTTCAAACTACTTAAAACTTTATAAATTTTTGGCTAAAGCTTTAGAAATTTTTAGGTAACCCAAATTTCATACGTTGTGAGATAAAATTTTAAGATGAATTTTTGTCAATTTTCACCTGAAATTGTGTTTGAAATTTCAATAATTTTCAGTTGAAATTTCAAAATTGCAGCTGAAATTTCAACTTATATTTTCTGTGGAATTTGAAATTAATTTTTTTTGTCACGTCCCATCCCACCCCGCAATGGACCACAATACTAACACGTCACGTTTCGGCCCAAGAAAAAAACGTGAGTTTTTTTTTTTTTTCTAAATTAAAACATTCCCAACCAAGCAAAGAAGAATTCACATGAATTCTTAAGGTTGATAATACTAACCAATTCAAACATAAACACTCGGTCTGACTACCGGAGTTCTAACTTCTAACATAAGAATTCACTCATATAACAGTCCATATGAAAGAGACAAGATTCTAAATCAAATACAGCCAAATGAAAATTAAAATCTTTCAAAATTATTATCATTCGCATTTATGTTTTACTCAGAGATTGGGAATCAATGCATTGCTATTAGGATTTCATGGGTTTATCATTGTTTATTATTTTTTTTAACTTGAAAAATACGAAACTATTTATCCTGATAAAATTTTATTAAATAAGTTCATTTGCATTCGTACACAAAATCATTACCAGATCCTCTCTAACTAGATGAGGCCTTTTATTGGTTTTTTAGCATATATATTTTTTGCCAATTTTAGAAGAATGAGCCCATATCATGTCAATTCAACTTTCAGTAGACTTAATGTATAATTGAATTATGAAATAATTATGTCTTTCTCATTAGATTTAATATTTTTGAAATGATGAAATGTGGTTCAAATTCACACTTCATTCAAGTTTTCTACTTTGCAAGTCTAACATCAATCTTTCCAAGTCGAAGTCTGTGCTTTCAATTATATCCCAATAACAAAAGGATAGCAATCCTCCCAATGGAGGTTTGTATAACTAAACATGAGAATTAGTGGATTTTCGATTTTACCCTTTGCATGAACAGTAAAATCGGACATTTTACCCCGTAAAATTTCGGCTTACCGATTTACTATTCATGAGAATTTCGACGAGCCGATTTACTGTTCACACGAAGGGTTGGTGAGCCAATTTTACTCTTAATGTGAAGGGTAAAATCGTGAATCCACTAATTTCCGTGTCTGATTATATAAAAAATCTATGGGAGGATTGCTACCCCAATGAAAACGATGTAACCCACTTCATAAAAATTTGTTCACTTTTACTGAACAAGACGGAGAGCTTTGCTAGATTAGATGGCTTTAGATGGGATGGCATCCAATGGGGAACAAATTCACATGTAAACCATATCAGCATGTTGTCATACATCACATATCACATGTTAGGCATGTTTAACGGGACATATCACATGTTAGGCATGTTTAACGGGAAACATGTTTTGACTTTTAAGATGATGTTATACTCGTAGGATCTACCATGTTATTATGTGAATTAAAAAAAAAAAGTAATTAAAATATCACATATGTATATTTTTAGAAGTTAAATGTTCGTATAAGATGAATCATATTTCAAACATTGCGTGAACCGGTTGTAATAAGGAATTGATTTATACACTGATACTTTGTCTTAAAAAGAGCATTGGATGATGTAAATAAAGACATTTTTCATTATTTTATTTTGTAGATATTATCTTTAATTGATGAATGACTAATAAAGAAGATTAAGCATTATTAGATGTGATAATTTAATCCCTTCTCTTAATCAAGTCTCCTCTTAAGAGACAATGATACCATTGTGACAAATACTGTTCTCGGGATATTAACAGTAATTGGTAATAACGGGATATTTTTAAATTCTCGGATTTTTTACCAGGAATTTAACGAGAAAATCTCGCAGAAATTATAATATTTAAAAAAATAAAAAAATAGAATAAATAAAAAAATTAATGAAATAAAAATGATGCAAGGAATTTGCCGGGAATTTACCGGGATATTATCGCGTTATTAACGTTTATCGTGATTTTATCGGGAATTTACTGGAAATTTATCGTCGTAGCGATAAAAATGCATTTTTAATGCGGTAATGGTATTTTGCCGATAAAAACACTGTAAATTTGAAAATACCACCGATATTTGTGACAAGGAATGATACCACATAAAATCCTTGTGCAAAATATTTAAGTTAAATTTTTGAATATTTGGGTTGACTCGCGAGTCAAGAATTATTACTTCAGATATCACATGTTAGGCATGTTTAACGTGAAACGTGTTTTGACTTTTAAGATGATGTTATACTCGTAGGATCTACCATGTTATTATGTTAATTAAAAAAAGAAGTAATTAAAAATATCACATATGTATGTTTTTTTTTTGAGCAGTCATCAAAGAAAATTCATTAAGAGAGAGGAGAGAGTAAGTACATGAAAAGGCCTAAAAGAATTAGACCGAGAGAAAGGGGAAAACAAATGAAGAAAAGACATAACAAAAAGAAAATCTCAAATAAAGAAAACACCCTCCCAGTGGTTGTCAACTCCAAGCTTAGCGAAGAAATCTGCCACGCCATTAGCTGACCTCCCAATTTTGACGAAGGATACACCCATCCCACTTGCCAAGTGTCTTACCTCCCTAACCACATTGGTCAGTCTCCAAGGTAGGCGTTTCACACCTGAGGCCCATTTAAGGGCATTAGCTGAATCTACATATGTATGTTTTTAGAAGTTAAATGTTAGTATAAGATGAATCATATTTCAAACATTGTATGAACCGGTTGTAATAAGGAATTGATTCATACACTGATAATTTGTCTTAAAAAGAGCATTGGATGATGTAAATATAGACGTTTTATTTTATTTTGCTGGTATTATTGTTAATGGATGAATGACTAATAAACAAGATTAAGCATTATTAGAAGTGATAATTTAGGCCCTTCTTTTAATCAAGTCATCTCTTAAGAGACAATGATATTGTATCGCATCCATCGTTACCACATAGTATTCTTGGCTGAAATATTTAAGTTAATAAGGGCGCCCATTTTAATACAGGCAAAATCTTTTAGGAGACACGGAATATAATGAAATGCCCATTTTATTTCTACCGGCTCAACAGGTATCAGTGTACCGATATGCAAAACATACACATTCAGAGCAGTTTGTTATCGGTGAATCAATATTTGTTGAGCGGTACACCAATAAAAGTAAAATGGTCATTCCACTCTATCCCATATCTCCTAAAAGAATTTGTCCATATTAGAATGGCCACTCTAAATTTTGAATATTTAGATTGAGTCTGAGTCAAGAATTATAACGACCCTGTCGACCCACAGGAGAATTTTCTAAAATTTGGGCCGAGTCGAGTCCCACGTTAAATCGTGAGACACGTTTCAGGGAAACACGTTTCACTTTTAAGATGTGAATGCAAAGATAATTTCAATCTCACGACTTTGAATCTTCTATGCTCTGTTCCAATCTACTCTGAAAGCGTTGCAATAAAGACATGAATAAATTCTGTTTAAGATTAAATGGTCCCGTATGTGTACATATTTATACAGAATAAACACACTTCAAAATTCAAATACGACTTTCAAGTTCTATATAAAGGGACTCTTCACTTCTACGTTCATCAAAACCTGCTAAGTGCTAACTAATAACTAATGTCCCTTCGTAAGCCATCACAGCAGTTGCAGTCTTTCCACCTCTAATGGCGTTGTCCTGCTCCGTTCTCGATTCATCCAAGTGTCCAGTCGACACCCAACAACAACAGAGCATCATTCTTGATCACATGGTATCTGCATTTTTATGTTTTATATTCGTATTTCATGTTTTGGAAAATTAATGGAACGTTGGACATTTCTTATTTCACAATCTAGATAAGTATGTCAAATGCAGGAAATGGTCTCATGTTGATAATCCATGGTTTTTATTATTCCATACCTGACACTGTCATTTATATAGGATGGCTTAAGCAGCGAACTTATGGAGAAGAAAATTGATGAGGTGAGGGCCATACTCCAACAGTCAAAAAACCCATTAGAACGCTTGCTTATGATCGATGACCTTCAACGCTTAGGAATCGATCATCACTTCCAACAAGTGGTTAAATCAATTTTAAGATACGAATATAGGAACCTCTGCAGTGGAAATGGTGGCGCCAATGGTAGCATGTATCATGTCGCGCTTAGCTTTCGACTGTTGAGAGAACATGGGTACCATGTATCCCCTGGTGAGTGATCTTGTTCAATCATAAAAGAAAAATGTTTCAAGTGAATGGCATGGAAAGTATGCTAACTAGGTTTGAATTAGCAGATGTTTTTAACAGGTTCAAGGACAATGATGGGAGATTTGGAGAGTCATTGAGCAAAGATATAGAGGGACTGATGGGTTTATATGAAGCTTCTAAGCTTGCAATTGAAGGAGAGAACATCCTCGATGAAGCCAGTGACTATGCAACAGACAACCTCAATGCTTTGATCAAGTCTATGGAACCGGGTTCGGCAACAATAGTAAAGCATGCTTTAGCGCATCCATTTCACATGACCCTGCCAAGGTTCAACATCAAGAATCACCTTAAAAACCTACACAGAAGCAATATACAGACCCAAGTAATGGAGGAATTGGCAAAATTGGAGTTCAACCATGTTCAATGTATGCACCAAGGAGAACTAAAAAATGTTACCAAGTAAGTACTAATTGAGAAAACACACGGTTAAGGCTATTTTCTGCGGTGCATGATGGTCACATAATGTCTGTTTAATTCAACGTGTCATTTTCTGTGTCAGGTGGTGGAGGGACTTGGGTTTGTCACAAGAACTAGGGTTTGCTAGAGATCAACCAATAAAATGGTTCATGTGGTCTCTTGCAATCCTATCAAATCCAAAGATGTCCCTGTATAGGATCGAGCTAACAAAACCCATAGCTCTCATCTACGTCATTGATGATATCTTTGATGTTTGTGGGACACCAAATGAACTTTCCATGTTTACTGAAGCCATTAATAGGTAAGATTGTTCAAACTATTTTATGAGAATCATTTCCAATTGGTTGGTTTTTCCATCTGTCTTGTGGTATTCTTATTTGAGATTTTAATGATAATTTCAGATGGGATATCCTAATGATCGATCAGCTTCCGAGCTACATGAAGACATGTTTCATGGCTCTCTTTAGTATCACCAACGAGATTGCAGACTTGGTCCTTCAAGAACATGGATGGAATCCCATAAGCTCCTTAAAGAAAGCGGTAAATCGTCACTCACGTACAAAAATCAGCCAATACTTCAGTATTTAATTCTTTTACTGTAATTTATTATAGCTAATACATGGCAATATGGGATATCAGCCGGATAATCCAACAAATATGGACTGATACTTTCCATATTCCAAGTATGCATTGTAAGATTCCATTAATCCTTAAATAATGTGTACAAAGAGAGTTATTTATAACACAAACCCTAATACCCAAATTAGAAAAGGACTAAACTATTCCGAAGAATACAACAAATTACATCTCTAGCAAGTAAATCAACTGATACTAGACTTACTCTTTGTTATAATAATTCAGTGGGCAGATCTATGCAATGCATTCCTTGTAGAAGGAAAATGGCTGCGTGGTGGACATTTGCCAAAGGCTGAAGAGTACTTGAGAAATGGAGTAATTAGCACAGGAGTGCATGTGGTTTTGATCCATGTCTTCTTTCTTATGGGCCATGGGATTACAGTGGAGAGTGTAGATCGTCTGGAAAATATGCCCGGAATCATATCGTCACCGGCAACTCTTCTGCGATTGTGGGACGATTTAGGAAATGCCAAGGTAACCATACGTTCATGAAAAACATTTGAACCAAACATTCTGGATCCCACCTCTGAATGTGTCATGGCCAAATAAGGCTGGTACACTACGCGGGCTATACATAGCCACAAACAACCCATGGTGGAAATCTAATGTTTGGATTCACTAAGATTTTTGTTAGCATTAATATCCATAACATTTTTAACTATCATATCAATAATTGTTTCTTTGATTTTGTCACATTATTAGATCCTACCATGCAATCTAACTTAGACTTTAAGTTAAGCTGCATTATAGCAACATTTCTTGTGACTTTTTTTTTTCCCCCTTAAACTCTTCATTTTTGTTTGAAGGATGAGAAGCAAGACGGATATGATGGATCATATGTGGAGTGCTACATGAGAGAAAAACGCACCTCTGTTGAAACTGCAAAAGAGCATGTAAAATACATGATCAAGTCTGAATGGAGGAAACTCAACAGGGAATACCTCACTTGGCATCCACTTTCCCCATCTTTCACAAAGGCCATACTCAACAGTGCAAGAATGATTCAAGTAATGTACAGTTATGATGAAAGTCAACGCCTACCAGCTTTGGAGAAACATATCACTTCATTGCTAAAAGAACACATCCCTCTCTGAAACCAAAAAAAAAAACCCAATGGAGGTTATATGTTGCTACTTGTATGTTGGATAAATAAGAATAAAAAATGTTTGTCTACATGTGGTATAAATTTTAACTTCTTTTTATCAAACTATTCAATCAAAGAGAAATAATTTCAACAGTCAGAAAAATAAAATAATTTTTTTATTAGAATAGATCTGACACGCATAAGCCTCAGAAAAGAAATATTCTGTTAGCTTCTACAAAAGGAATATAGTCAAGTATTTGCTTCAAGAAAATGAAGAAAAGAAACGGTGAAGAGAAATACTTGGATGAATTTAACCTGAGGCTTGGGCAATCAAAAGGGTTATTCCTGATAGTGTTATTCGGTGAGTGTAGATAGAGAGATTTGCACATGTCCTAAGGATTAGTCAGGTACTCTAAGAGGCCTAGACACCTTAGTCTTAAAAAAAAAAATACTTGGATGAATTTGAATCATCTAATTCTATAGCAGCAGACAAATTATGGTTCCACCAATCACCTCTTGCCACGTGGATAAATCAATGGTGAATTGGTCGCAAAGAAAAAATTGCTTGACTTTATACCAAGTTGAAATGACCAATTCATCCTTGAATTGAATTACATGGCAAGTCATCATTTGTAGCACCATAAAGTCTCTACTAGTACAACATTAGAGGATCCTTACACATTGGACAAAGAGACCATTGATGGTGTCCACACAGTCAGGTAGCCCCATTATCTACACTAACTGAATTTTTTGGAGAATAAAGAGAAAAAATGTTTAAAATCATTAAAATAGTTATTATAGTTGGTGAACGAGACATTCGTCTTCTTTCATAGAAAGAGAATAAGAGACACTAATACTTTTTTGGCTTCATTTGGATGCATAGAAAGTTTTCCAGGGGATTTCACTTAGGTAAGGGATTCTCTTGAATAGAGGATTCTCCCACCGAAGGACTCTTTTGTACTTGTTTAGTAATTTTTTGAGAAAATTTATGAGAAGAAATATATACAGAAATGAGCAAGGAAGGAGGAAGGAAACCATGATTTCTCTTCACTCACAAGGGGAAACCAAATTTAAACTTGAGAGGGGAAATGGAGAGAAAAGTTGGCCTCGCATCTCCCATGACTAGTAAATACCAAACAGAGAAAAGAGTAGAATCTCTTGCTTTCTCCTTTTTCTCCTCATCTAAACATAGCCTATATGTTTTCTTGGCTTCTAAAAATGAAAAATAGATAGAAAAACACAAAAGGTCTTTCTTATCTCACCCAAAACATGAATGCAACAACAACAAATAAAACCAATTAGAAACCACAAACACAAAAGACAAGTACATACAACCCAAATTTCTTCAAAAACACGGTGGATTCTTTGCTTTTGAAGTTAGGACTAAATTGAAGGCAGTTGTATAGATATAGGAGTGTTTTTTTTTTTTTGAATTAACGTGTGTGAAACTCATACACAGTCCTACTAAAACCCCTACGAATGAGCTCACTACTCCTAAGGCACACCAAGGTTAGGCCATGGAGGCTCGAACCCGTAACATCACACTTCCTGAGGAGGGAGGCAACTAGTTAAACTATACCATGTGGGAGTTTTAGTGTGTAGTGAGATGATTAGGTCTCTGGTAACTCCTCTTGAGTTTCCTATACCATCTCCATGTCGGTAAATGCAATGAGTTACCAATTTTGATCATAACACCCTCAATTGATTTAGGTACATCTCCTCACTCCATCTCAGCCTCCAATTTCATGCACATGAACAAGAATATTAATTGTTTTTTCATTTCAAATTATTGCTTATATTGTATATGTATTAGGGATAGAACGTGGATAACAGGTTGATCGTATGTAATCCCATATTCAATTTATAGTGCGTGATGTAAATATATGTAATACATAGCTTGTAAAGAAATAAGGGAATTCTATGAGGAGATCAATACAATTTACTTCGGGAAACATAAGTGGTACGCTGTTTCATTCGTTTGAATTTTGTATTAATGGTGAGAAACAAATTTACGTGATGGGACCTGACTAGATGAGAGATGGTCCAAAGAGAAATATCTTAATTTAATAGTTCATAGTCACCTGCTTTTTCCTTTAATATCAACTGCTAACGGTATTGTCTTTTTTCAACCAATAATTTAGAATTCATTGAGAGATATTATCAAGGAGTTCCCATGTACCCCTCAAGCCTGTTTGGCAACATAGATGAGCATATACAAGCAACTTGAGAAAATGTCTATAGAAGACATTGATATTAGTGGAACTTAAATTTTTACAAAAATAAGTCACACCAAACTGCTGATTTTTGTTTCATTGGATCAAATGTGCATACAATAGAGGTAATACATAAATTGATTGATTGAAGAGTCTCTACTTACAAAATGAAAGATGCATGAACATCAGGGTTGTTCAATGGCAAAGTTTGGGCTACACTCAAATATTTTTATAATATTAAAATCTTGAGAACAGCTTATTTGAATTATTGAAAATCTCAAGCCTGCCTTGGGAGTTCGATTGTGGGAATAAAGAGAGGAGTTATATGGATAATAAATTATTAGAATATATAGTTATATTATAAAAATAAAAAAAATATAAATAGTTGAAGAAGCTGAAAAGCTAAATGAATTTCACGGGCTTCTTTTAAAGCCAAAACCTACCCATTTATTAAAACATGCAAAAGAAATGAGCTTAAGTCAATTTATGAAGGGTTGCAATGTTGCATATAGACTCGGGCCAAATTTAAGCCCATTAATAAGCCCAATGAAACAGAGATAAACCAGCATTAGCTTGTAAACATGGGACCAACCCAACACGGCCCAACAGAAAAACATCACCAGACAGAGAACAGACGACCTTGGATTCTTGGAACAAAAAAAACCACTAACTCGGCAAAGAAAGACCAAAAACTAAAGCAGCCCAACACGGGCCATACAGAAACCAGCACATGACCAAGAGACAACACACGCCTCTTGGCCAGAAAAGCCAACCAGCTGGGCGAAATTGTAAGATGGTGCTCTATTATAATTAGTAATTTTTTTTTTTCGAACCCTGATATACTTTGAAATTTTGGAGGCCTTCGGCGGCGGCGTAGGCCTCCTATAGTCAGGGTGGGCCCTGGTAACACAAAACGCTCCGACCCAATGGAGGTAAAGTGATAAGAGAAAACACCATTGAACAAATCAGGAGAGTTTGTCATCATAGCTTGTTAGGACATAGGTGTGGAGTGATCTAAATTTTTTATAAATTTTTAGATCTTCTATACTTTCAATATGAGAGTTGTTTACAATAGCTCCAACCAATATAGACGACGACGCAAAAGAACATTGATTGCCGCAACAAGAGTGCAGGTTTTCCAATTTCGCTTCCCTCCGTTAAAGATTTCGAAGGTGATTACAGTTACGGTAAAAAATTCTGAGGCAGATGTACATTGTTGTAGATCAGCCTCTGCAGAGAAATCTGTATTACAACCAAGTAGGAGCCAATAATAGCACCAAATTCACCAGTGTAAATGGCAGCGAGACTGTCAATATTCCCTACAGAGATATTAATGTTGAGAGGACGATATATGTGATGATGCTCACAAGCAAGGTTGTCCACCCAAAATGCTAGGGCGAAATCCGCCGTAAGCAAAGATAAGAAAGAAAAGTCGTTGAAACTTGGAAGTGACGAGGAAAAGAAACGTGAAAGTGACGATGAAAAGAAACTTGTGTGGCAGAAGGGAAAAAGGTCATTCATACATACGTACAATAATTTAAGGTGTTGGGCCATGGCTGATGTGGTCATTGCTCAATGTTAAATCATTGGATGTACTTCCATTTTCTCTTTTAAATATACTCATTTTTAGGGCATTGTTTGTTAGTTGTACAATTGTTTGAGTTTTACTTTTTTTTTTTTCTGTAATTTTTCCTTCTGCCTAGTGGCCCAGTCTGTGGGGGCCATTCTCTCTTTTTATTTGCAACTTCTTTTTTTTATATATCCGTTGATACCAGAGGTCAAAAAATTGGAGACGCTGATATCTCGGTATTTCAGATCTTTACTGTATAAATGTGTATCGACTGAGATTTGTAATCTTGGTTGATACTTACTAACCAATGTTACTTCGTATTATGATTTGACACTTATCATACCACACACATCAGATTTACTTTCTCTCCTTTCGGTCATCTATTAAAATAACATATTTTATACTCGCTCTATCCAAATTAGTTATCTTTTATGGATTTTGAAATTGTCTCAAAATAGTTGTTTCGTTCATATTTAAATAACATAAAGTGTGTTGAAAATTGATAAGATCATATGGAGTGCTAGCCTTATATAAAGAGTTCCTTAAAAAATACAAATCTTTCAAATGAGACAATTAAAATAGAAGGGACGGAGTATTAATCTATTTAGATATTTTCACTCATTCACTTTAAAGATTCTTAGATATGAGATTTTAGATTTAAAATGCATGTGAAAGTAAATCGATGAGGCCATTCGGATGATACCGAAGAATCTTAGTCGTTGTAATAGATTTTTATGATCATTTTCATGGTGGTAAGAATAAATTGTTACCGGCTAATGATAGCTACCAATTGAATGGTTTGATGTATATAGATTTCATCCTTGACAATGAGATCCATTTGAGATCACCAATGACCCCACTTGCAACTCAAGTTGAAGCCATGTCCAGCTTTTAAGAGTGGAAGGTTCACGTCTAGCTAGTAAGTAACCAATTGAATGGTTTTATAAGCTATGATCTCAACTTAAAGATATAAATTTGAAGTTTTTGTTCTTGAGTCCTTTTTGAGTTTAAAAGATTGCTTTATGTAAGACTGAGAGTGATAAATATTTTAAATTTATATTTCTCATATTATAATTCTCTCATCCTTTTTTTATTTTTAATTAGTAAAAACACGTCCTCTTTTACTCGTAGACATAGACATCAATGTTCAATCACAACAAATTCTTACAACATTTTTGTTGTATATTCATCTGATTCAATTATATTTTATTTTTTAATATTTTAATTGCACTTTCCCAACATACAAACAAATTAACAATAGTAACTTTGGCCTTTGGTTTTGTTTGATTTTTTTTTTTTCCCACTTCAACGTGCACATTTTTGCTCCTACGAAGTCAAATTATGATTTGTATGGTACAAAACATTTTCAAAGGCTATTATTAGCATTTATGTGGATAATTCGATAGAACAGAGAAGGTTTCGAAGCAATGCAAGCAACACTTCAATTTAATCGATTTTTAATAAAAAATTATAAATGTCGAGTATATATACCATAAATCTCGATCAAATAATATATTTTATATGATTTAATTACGAGATTATAAAATATTTTTTTTTGTTGAGATTATATTTTATTTTAATTTTTTATTTGTTACAATTCAATTGCATTTCCTCAGGATTACAATGGTTAAGGAGTTGGTAAATACTCATGGTTACAATCACAAATACTATAGGTCGAGTCATATGAGTGTTAACTAGACAATCGGTTCAAAAGATAAATAGCTTTTAATGATGACATGGGTGCAATCTGAGTTAGGGTTAACTCAGAATAAACTATCCCGGCTCAAATTATGAATAAACGGACTTAATTTAAACCAAAAAAGAAAAAACAAAAACCTGAATATTTTTAATTTGAGTTGCACTAGACTCAAACTTTACATAACATGACTCATCCAAATTACCTGAATTACACATATTTACCCCATTTTCTATGTGTTTATTTGATATGTTTTTTATATTAATTTCTTAGAGTGTATATATTTTAGTGATGGAAATTTATTTTTATAGATATCTTTTTATTTGAAATAGGCCAATACGATGCACACAACACGTAGACACAACTGTCTAGTTAATGACACGAGTTGACTCATGACCTAATTTGATCTTACCTGAATTGATTGTCTCAAATTAAAATGGATTAGATTTACAAAAGTGGTTTAAGATATGGGTGAATTAAAAGTGGTCGATAATATGAATTAGGTCAGAAGTAGTACTTCAAATTTAACATAGACAAATTAAACTTAAGCTCTAACCTAATCTGCTCGGCCCAATCTGCACCCATAGGCATAATTTCAGGTTAACCTACAATTCCTCAAGATGGCTCATATATCGGGTCTATCCTAGAATCTCTGATTCTAGATGAGTTGGGCTTGGTTAGAAAACACACCATGTACTGGATTGCAAACGACTCAATCAGTTCAGGGCCCCAAATGCTAGGATGATAATTTGCTGTTCGATACTGGCTCGACTGGTATCGACCCAGCTGGAAACACATCTAGTGTGGCCTGGTTTGGCAGACGGGCTTGGGCTTTGGTCTGTTCCAAAGACTCTTTGGCCTGGATCTATTTTGGAATTATGTGAACTTCTGGTTGGGTACACTTGTAGAATTTTAAGATTTTCATGAAAACTTATGAGGTTTTCTAATATTTTTAAAAACACAAAGTGTTTTTCTTATAATCATAATAAAATTTAGGAGTTTTTTTAGAATTTCTTTTATTTTTAAAGTGATAAAATTTTGAAAATTAAAAAATAATTTTATATAAATCAACAATTTTAAAGTTTAAAAATCATACCTTCATTTATGAATCAAGATGAAGTATAATCTTGCAGTAGATTCCATACTAAAGTATAAACCTCTTCTGGAAAATCTATAACATGGTCCACTCCACACTTTACACGAGAGTGGATAAGTAAACTAGTGATACCAAAAGTTAAGAATTTATATAGATTTTCTTACCCTAAATTAATTTTCAACCTATCTAATTACAGAAATAATTAGTTTTTAATGGTTTTAGCATTATTTGACAATTAAACATTTTCCAAGAAAAGGAAGAAAGAAAATGGGATTCTGGATTGTTAAAATCAAGTTTTCCTTTTCAAGGTTCGAATCTTACTGAATATGCATTTTTAATAGGTATGAATTCACATTAGCTCCTAAGGCATCACTATTCTTCTAATTCAATCTCTCAATCAAGCCATTTGTAATGAAAAAAATGGCATTATTCTGAACTAAATCAATTATTAATGGTAAAATTTGTCCTTGTAAGGTTTTCATTATGTTTGGGATTATGAGATGGCTTTACATGGGAGCACATGTTGTTGCATATCACCATTTAATCTCAACCATTTAAAATTAATTTATGAAAGTCTTTTAAAGTTTTTCTTTTTTCACTACCTTTCTTTCTATCATACAATCGTTATAGGTTTTAAATATTTGAATTCGAATTCAAATTCAAATATTAGATGATGAATAAGATATATAGCAGGGGTAAAGATATCGGTTTTTCAGCACCGTATTTTATTGGCCGATACGTATTGTATCGGCCGTACACACTATTTCTTGGCCGATATATCGGCGATATATATCGGCTGATATGATTCATATCGGACTATTTTTTTTAAATAAATCAAAACGGTGGTGGGCCCGAGTTGATATCTCGGCCGATATCGAACCAATATCGGCCCAGATATCAATCGATATTTGCGTTTTCAAATTTTTTTTTTTTTAAAAAAAACGACTTCCTTTTGAGTTTTTTATTTTTTTTTAATTCAGAAAAAATAAAATAAAATAAAAACCGATATTTTTTTTTTTAAAAAAAAAAAGAGGAGTGAGAAATTTATCTGCCGATATCTCGGCCAGGCCGAATTTTGCACCCCTGATATATAGATTATACATCTAAGATTCTAACGTAATTTGAATCTAAGTTTAGTTCCAATTTAGGGTATAAAATTTCATACAACAATATGGAGCATTGTTACGTCCATATCGGCGGCGCTCCGATACATATCAGCTGATACAGGTCAATACATTTCTCTCTCCTCCAATATTTTTTTTTTTAATTTTAAAAAATTACAAAAAGTCAAGAACATTGTGGACTTCATGAATATGTAATTGAATCATTATTTCATGGGCATTTATATATTCAAATATGAGTTTCATGTTACGAAATCGAGAATTTCAAATATTTTAAAAATGTAAAAATATCTAAAAAATAATGAAAAAAGGAAAAAATCTAGTAATTTTTAGCTTAATTAATTACATAAAAATTTCATTTGAACTTTCAACACCGACTCTTTTACCCCTTTTAATTCTCAGCTTGAGTTAGGATAAATTTTAGAAATTCTGACTTCAATTTCAGAACCGAAAATTAAAAAAAAAAAGTTTAGTAAAATTTTCTGCTTAACTGATTCAGAATTAATATAATTGAATCAAGATAAGCAACCGATCATGTCTTATACCATAGATTCAAGATCGAGCCTATACATTAACTACACTTGTATTCATTACTAGACAGACATAATATGGATATTTTGGGGGATTTACAATATTTTTTAATCATAGTAATTCATATTTTAACTTTTAAGTTTGTTTTGATTAATTTGAACACCCATTTCTATATAGATGAGATTTTGTCTTATGATCATTGTCACAAATCTCATTCTCGAGATATTAACGGCAATTGTTAGTAGTGGGATATTTTCAAATTCTCAGATTTTTATCGGTAATTTAACAGGAAAATCTCACGAAAAATATATTATTTAAAAAATAACAAAAATAAATAATGTGGCCGAAGTTTGAAAACATAGATGATATTTCATAAATAAAAAATGTATATTTCATAAATAAAAAATGTATATTTGGCCCAAGCGTTTTGAACGAGAATTTAACGGTAAAAACAGCAGACGCGATAAACTCAGGTTTTTAATGAGCAAAAGTTATTTTGCCGATATTTTCGTGATAACAATAAAAATATCGAAGATATTTGTGAAATTGCTTATTATAAGACAATGATAATCTTTTAAATTTATTTTGATTCTAAATATTTGAAAAATTACATTTTCACTTTTTTACAAATAGGTCCATCGGAGCATTCAGCCATCCTGAAATGATCCAATAATGCTAAAGCACGTGGTTTTCTTTTTTCCACACAAATGATTTGTATGACTCACCGATAGCCATTAGTTGAGAAGTATTGTAATTATGTTGGGCTTCGCGTGAATGCTGAATTACTGCCGCATTGTTCTTACTTAAAAGGGATTGGAACTCTTGCTTCAGACTTTTAGATTTTTTTTTTTTTAATTTCATTTATCGAGTGAACCTCAATTATCCATGATTTATTTAATGGAAAGGAGAATAAGAGATGTGTTCTTGGTATCCTGCATTCAAGGGGACAATCGGTGATGCAAATTGGTTTTCTAAAACTTTGAGTTACACCAAGTTAAATTAATCTAATATGAATCATCTTGAGCACACTTCAATTGGTTGTATCCACCTTGGATCTAAAGGAAATTGTTTCTCCAAAACTTATTAAGAAAATTGCTCAAAAATAAGGGTAAAATGGAAAACTTATAACTGTAAAACTTATTTGGTCGTGTTAGTGATGTTTTTATGTATTAATGGTGTTTGTTTTGGCTGTTTGGGATAGGTCTAGTGGGCCGAGCCAAAAGCAAAATCTTGAGGATCTCTAAGTCCAAAGAGAACAAATCATCATCGAGTCAAGTTGGGTGTTCACACTAATAGAGGAAGAAGATTAAGCATTATTAGTTGGGATAATGTAGGCCGATCACCTCTTTAGAGACGATGAGATTTTTTCTTCTTCTGATGATGATATTTTAAGTTAATTTGAATTCTAAATATTTCAAAAATTACATTTTGGAAGAAGGCAAATAGGTCTATTACTCAATATATATATATATATATATATATATATATATATATATATATATATATATATGTGAGACCCTGATCTGGCCCAGATGACCGAGTTCACTAAGGGCCATGCCCAAGTGAAGAGAGTGGAGTGGGAGTGTGTTTGTGTGAGCTTGAGAGTGAAAACAAAGGTCCCACATCGGAAGTTGAGGAGTTTGAGAGGGGGTTTATAAGTAGCTTTGCTCTTCTCTTCCAGTAAGACGCGTTTTGAACCTGGACTTGGGCCAAGTCCGATCCAAAAACCCTGTGGGCTCGCATGTGTGCGCGTGTGGGCCCAAAGCCGACAGTATGTTGTTGGGCCGAGCCCCAAACCCTTTTTATGGGCTGGGCTGTTACAAAATATATACATATATATACATATATATACATATATATACATATATGTATATATGTATATATATATGTATATATGTATATATACGATCAAATGCGTGATATGATCCAATAATGGTAATACGTGTGGGTTTCCTCCACTCATGATTTGTATGACCCACCAATAGCCATTAGCTGAGAAGTATTGCAATGTTGGGCTAACGTGAATGCTGAATTGTCGTCACACTGTTTGAAGGAATAAAAAATGTCAATATGGTGCATTATTCTTACTTAACAGGGTTTGGAACTCTTGGTCGAGACTTTTAGGGTTTTTTTTTTTTTTTAAATTCATTTATCAAGTGAATCTCAAATATTTATGATTTATTTAACAAAAAGGAAATAATGATCTACTATTATTAATGTGATGGCCCTAGCCCAGAGACCCAAAAAGGCCGAGCTTAATGGGGCAGAAATTGTGAAAATGTGCCAGTGTCGGTCCGACCGACATGTCTAGTAAGTCTGACTGACGGCCAACAGTTGGTTGGGTGTGAGGATGTGGGAAAAAGTCCCACATCGCCCAAGAACAAAATCTGGGGGTGTATATGAGAGACAACTTACCACTAATCTAGCACAATGCATTTTGAACTTGTTAGTTGGACCAAGTCGAATACGAAGCCGTGCGTGCCAGTATAGAACTAGAGTGGACAATATTGTGCGGATCAAATCAGGATCATTACACTTAGGGATGATAAAAACAGTTGAAGGAGAATTTTGGTAGACTGTATGGAAGGGGACAATTGGTGATGCAAATTGGTTTCAAAAATTTGCAAGTTACATCAAGCATCTTGGGCCCACTTCAATTGTACGATCTGGATTAAAAGAAATTGTTTCTCAAAAACTTATTAAGAAAATTGCTTGAAGATTTGGAGAAATGGAAAACTTATCTTAAAATCTATTTGGTTGTTTTGACTTTTGACGCAGACGTGTTCAACTGATGTTGGGTGCATCAATGATGTATGTTTTTGCCATATTTATATTTATAAATAAAAAATAATTAAAAATGTCACACACTATTACCTTTAATTTATGAATGACTAATAAAGAAGATTAAGCATTTTAGATATAATAATATAGGCCCTTCTCTTCGTCAACACACCTCTTAAGAGAAATGATGTTGTATCGTATCAGAAATTTTGGTCGAATCTTTGGTCAAGAATTTTTACTTCTCACAGTTGCAATAAAAGGCATGAAAAATGCCGTGAAATATTTTATGGAAGAGAAATGGTCCTTTACATGTACATATTTATACAGAAAAAAAAATAAATTCAAAAAATATGACTCTCGAGTTGTATATAAAGGGACTCTTCATCTCTACGTTCATCACAACTTGCTAACTAGTAACTAATATCCTCCCTCCGTAACCTGTCATAGGAATTGCAGTCTTTCCACCTCAATGGCTTTGTTCTGTTCCTTTCTTGATTCATCAAGTCTCCAATCCACACCCAACAACAACAGAGACCATGAAGTAATTCATATCACTGATCCTAAGAAAGCCATAGTCGCTCTCCTAAGCATCAAGAATGATCACATGGTATATGCATTTTTATATTTTATATTCTTATTTCATGTTTTGGAAAATCACAGCAACAATGGAGAGTTTTTTTTTTTTATTAATGTGTGAGAAATTCAGACACAGTCCTAATAAAATCTCCACGGATGAGTCTACTACTCTCAAGGCAAACTAAAATTAGGCTATGGGGGTTCGAACAACAAAAAACTTTTTATTATAAGAGACAATATACTTTTCCACAATCTAGATAATTATGAGTGGACAAAATAGATATATTCAGTATCTCATATTATAAAAAAAACACTGATGTTTTTGTCACTTTCCATGGTTTTTATCATTCCATACCTGACACTGACATTTGTATAGGATGGCTTAAGCGACCAACTTATGGAGAAGAAAATTGATGAACTGAGGGCCATCCTCCAACAGTCAAAAGACCCATTAGAAGGCCTGCTTATGATCGATGACCTTCA
This sequence comes from Chimonanthus salicifolius, assembly GCA_013350335.1. Lineage (NCBI taxonomy): Eukaryota > Viridiplantae > Streptophyta > Magnoliopsida > Laurales > Calycanthaceae > Chimonanthus > Chimonanthus salicifolius. The sequence continues at coordinate 46,053,842 of CM023539.1, forward strand.
ACGCTTAGGAATCGATCATCACTTCCATAAAGTGATTAAATCAATTTTAAGATGCGAATATAGGAACCTCTGCAGTGGAAATGGTGGCGCCAACGGTAGCATGTACCAAGTTGCGCTTAGCTTTCGACTGTTGAGAGAACATGGGTACCATGTATCCCCTGGTGAGTATTTTTGTTCAATCAAAAAGGAAAAATGTTTCTAGTGAATGGCATGGTAAGTGTGCTAACTAGGTTTTGAATTAGCAGATGTCTTTAACAGGTTCAAGGACAATGATGGGAGATTTGGAGAGTCATTGAGCAAAGATATAGAGGGATTGATGGGTTTATATGAAGCTTCTAAGCTTGCAATTGAAGGAGAGAAAATCCTGGATGAAGCCAATGACTATGCAAGAGACAACCTCAATGCTTTGATCGAGTCTATGGAACCGGGTTCGGCAACAATAGTAAAGCATGCTTTAGAGCATCCATTTCACATGACCCTGCCAAGGTTCAACATCAAGCATCACCTTAAAAACCTACATAGAAGCAATATGCAGACAAAAGTAATGGAGGAATTGGCAAAATTGGAGTTCAACCATGTCCAATCTATGCACCAAGGAGAACTAAAATATGTCACGAAGTAAGTACTAATTTAGAAAACACACGGTTAAGGCTATTTTTTGCGGTGCACTATGGTCATATATTGTCTCTTTAATTCAACATGTCATTTTATTTGTCAGGTGGTGGAGGGACTTGGGTTTGTCACAAGAACTAAAGTTTGTTAGAGATCAACCAATAAAATGGTTCATGTGGTCTCTTGCAATCCTATCAAATCCACAGTTGTCCCTGTATAGGATCGAGCTAACAAAACCCATAGCTCTCATCTACGTCATTGATGATATCTTTGATGTTTATGGGACCCCAGATGAACTGTCCATGTTTACTGAAGCCATTAATAGGTAATATTGTTCAAACTATTTTATGAGACAATCATTTCCAATTGGTTGCCTTTTACATCTGTCGTAGTTTTCTTATTTGAGATTTAAATGATAATTTCAGATGGGATTTGCTAATGATTGATCAGCTTCCGAGCTACATGAAGACATGTTTCATGGCTCTCTTTAGGATCACCAACGAGATGGCAGACTTGGTCCTCCAAGAACATGGATGGAATCCCATAAGCTCCTTAAAGAAAGCGGTAAATCGTCCCCCACCTACCCAAATTTTCATTCGTTTTCATATTCCAAGTAAGTATATCAATTGATATTATGACTTACTCTGTGTCATAATAATTCAGTGGGCAGATCTATGCAATGCATTCCTTTTAGAAGGAAAATGGCTGCGTGGTGGACATTTGCCCAAGGCTGAAGAGTACTTGAGAAATGGAGTAATTAGCACAGGAGTGCATGTGGTTTTGATCCATGTCTTCTTTCTTCTGGGTCATGGGATTACAGAGGAGAGTGTAGATCGTCTGGAAAATATGCCCGGAATCATATCGTCACCGGCAACTCTTCTGCGATTGTGGGACGATTTAGGAAATGCCAAGGTAACCAACTAACCATACGTACATGAAATCAATTTCATTGACAATTATATTCTCAGATTTTAAGTTAAGCTGCATTTGACACTGAATATTATAAAATATCGCAATAATCACCAATGTTGCAACATCTATCAACATTTTTTCTGACTTTTTTCCTTAACTCTTCATTTTTATTTGAAGGATGAGAAGCAAGAAGGATACGATGGATCATATGTGGAGTGCTACATGAGAGAAAAACGTACCTCTGTTGAAACTGCAAAAGAGCATGTAAAATACATGATCAAGTCTGAATGGAGGAAACTCAACAGGGAATACCTTACTTGGCATCCATTTTCCCCATCTTTCACGAAGGCCATACTCAACAGTGCAAGAATGATTCAAGTAATGTACAGTTATGATGAAAATCAACGGCTACCAGCTTTGGGGAAACATATCACTTCATTACTAAAAGAACACATCCCTCTCTAAAGAAGGCATAACCCCACAGGAGGGTTTATTTCTCAGTGCGCCATCTTCCAAAGGCCTTTAAAATCATACTGATTGTAGTACAACTCGCCTACATGTATGTTGGATAGATAATAAAACAATATTGTTTGTCAACATGTGACATCATCTTTGTCAATTCCCTATAATTTATCAAATTATTGATTCACTTATAATATGTTTTTATAGATTATATTTTTATGAGTGTATACTGTAGAATGTATTTTAGTAATATCATTTAATTTTATAAAAAAAGTGTAATATCTTGTGGTGCTATTTTATTGGAGCTATTGTCAAACATGCTTCAAATGCTAGTATATTATGAAATATTAGATATCATAGATTCTAGAGTTCAGCTATTTTCACTCGGTTTAGGCCCAAAGAAAGCCAGGCTTGTGCCACACACAAATATAGATCAGGCCCTTATTTTGAACCTTACCTCAGGCCCATGCTTTAAGTGGAGTAAAGTCGGGCTCTAGACTTTTGGGTTGGGTCCGGTCAGCATAGATTGGGCTCAACTCAAATTGGACCCCTATCATAAGCTATACCATCATTCACTCCAATATCTATTCTGTTTTTTTTCTTCTTATCTTTTCACTCCATATTTTAAGTGATCTGCCTCTCTTACTTGTGCCTATGATTTGTGACTTCTCCACTTGTCTTCCACTGATGCTATTTTTAAATTTATCTTTTCTCCAATTATTTCTAACTATATCTTTTTAAAACTTATCATTCATTATGTACATCTCTGTTTTCATAACTTTATTTATTTATTCTTTTATAACTCATTCTTTTTAGCAACAATTGATCATTCTAATTATGCAAATTTGATTTTTAAGTTTTGATGAATAAAGTTATTGTTTTTAAAAGCTCAAAATGAAAGAGTAAAATGGTATATACAATTTATTTATATAGTTGTCTATTTCAAACTAAATTATAAAGAACTTAAAACTCATTCAAAAAACAAATCTTAGTACGAAGTGTTGGATATTTTTCTAACGAGGTCCTGGGCTCACCTCCATCTTGTTTGGGTGACTGACCCGTGTGGCCCGTTTTGCACCTTTCTCAGTTAGGCTGGCAATACGGGACTTCCATGCCGTCATCTCTCCCGTCCAGTTCCACACTCCTCAGACACCCACTTCTCTCCCTCCTTCAAACCCCCAAGACCCTCTCACAGATTTTCGAAATCCATGCCCAGCTCACCACCACTGGCATTTTCTCCAACACTTTTGCTGCAGGTCGTCTCCTCGCCGCTATTGCACTCTCTTCCCCTTTAAACATGTCCTACGCCGAGCTACTCTTCTCCCACATTCCCCAACCCAACTCCTTCATCTACAACACCATCCTCCGGGGCCACGCCTCGGGCCCCGATCCCCGCCAGGCCCTTATTTTCTACCACCAAGTGCGGAAAAATGGCTTCTTGGGCGATAATTACACATACCCTTTTGTTCTCAAGGCCTGTGGATTGGTTTCGGCTCTGGAAGAAGGGAGGGGTATACATGGAGACGTGATCAGGAGGGGCTTTTGTAGAGATCAATTCGTGGGGAACGGGTTAGTGACTATGTATTGTAGGTGTGGGGAGGTGCAGTTGGGGAGGCAGGTGTTTGATGGAATGCCTGAGAGGGATTTGGTTTCATGGAATTCTATGGTAGGTGGGTATGTAGCGCAGGGGTGGATGGACAATGCTCAGAATCTGTTTGACGTCATGCCGGAACGAGATGTTTTCACGTGGGCTACAATGATTGATGGGTATGGACAGGTACGTGAACGATTCCCTCTTCTTCCTGGTGAGCAACGATCATCTAATGCACTAGCAGCAGAAACATTATCACTCAGAACATGACACTTATATTTTTGCATTTGAAAATATTTATTTTGCATTTGACTTTGTACACAACATTAAACTTTTGCATTCGTCATTTGATTCTAGTATAATCAGTTACATTTTTCAGCGTTCAACTCTAAAATGTAGCATCTCATTCCTGCATTCAGCATTCTACCCCAGTATGCAGCATTCAACAAGGTTAAAATGCTATATACCAAAGTTGACTGATGAATACTAGATTTAGATGCTATATACCGAGGAAAAATGCTGTATATTGGAGTAAAATACGGAATGTAAGAATAAAATATTATGTACTAAAGTTGGATGCTGACAAATGCAGTTGACTACTGAATATTGGACTCAAATCGTGAATAAAGGAGTTAAATACTCTATACAGAGTCTAATATAAATATATGTTTTCAAATGCATACATGTCCTATTCTGATTGGTAGAATAGTAACATTTCTGCTGCTAGTGCAGCAGAGGATCCTTACTCCTTCCTAATTTGCTAGATGTCTTGTCCTTGCATTCTAAGACGGATGCTCAGTCATCCATGTTTTCTTAGCAATCTTCAATTTTCTTTTCTTTTTTTCTTTTTCTCGGAGAAAAGTACCAACCAATCTGCATTGTCATCGTCAATGCGACAATGCTTGAACTTGGTTCACTTTCGCCCTTCTTATATGGGTTTGGTTGTGAGCTTCACTAAATGCTGATAGTGGAAATTACTATGACTTGTCAAGATTGGAAAAATAATGTAAAGTGGCTCCAATTTGATTTTTAATATTCAGCCCGTGGATTAGTGCCACCTACTTTATTCTTATTTATTTTTCAATGAGGATTAATTAAGGGTGTAACTCGGGCAGGCAGGATTGGGCCTTGAGTAAATTTGCACTAGCGCCCATATTGCAAATATGGAGCCCATGTTCAATTGGGCCCATACAGGCCTAAATTATTTGAAGCTGGGCTCGGGTACTAAAAAATAAATAAGAACCTGTACAGGCCTTTGGATTGTCGGCCCTTACTCAATTTAGTACTAAATCGATTACTTATATTAGTTTATAATATTAATCAGTAGTTATTCATTGTTTACAGCACACAAGATTTTGATACGATTTATCCTCTAAATGAAAATATTTTCCATAACATAACTCATTATCATCATAGTTACTAATTTTATTACATTTATCACATCATGTAAGTTCTCAATTTATTAATTTCTAATATACACATCATATAAATGTCCAAACAAATAAACTCTAAAAAAAATAAAAACAACATATAAGTTTCAAGTTCTACCTCTTAAAATAATGAAATTAATTTCTTAAAATAGGGTAATAAGTTTGATCAAAAGAGAGAAGAAAGATACGTAGTTTGGGTTGAAAAGTGGTGAGGGACAAGAGAATTTATAAATTATTGGGATTAAGTTCATAATGAATGGCTAGGATTTAATAGTGTGGGAGATTAAGATTTTTAATTAATCATGATATGTTATTTAATATTGGTTACAAATATAAATTATATATTAACTGTTATAGGTCCTAGAGTTTTTAACTTGGGCTTTTGTGAGGTTGGCCCCAAGATTGTAAGGCTCTGGACCTTGCCCGAATTTAAATCGGTCCCTTATTTTTTAATCTTGATTCAGGCTAGGGCCTTGACCAAATAGCGTCGGGCTCTAAATTTTTCGTGTTTTGGCTTGGGTTGTCATGGGTTGGGCCCAATCCAAGTTGCATCCCTAGGATTAATTCATCTTTTTGTGGAGAAGATTCCCATGGATCAATCTTATCACTCTGTACTTCATGGTGATGTTTAATGGGCTTCATTCTGATGTTTAGGGATGGTTTCACTTCCAATCAATGTCTAGTCTCAAGTGATTACATTCTGCCATTCGAATGAAATTTCTTTTGTTTCACGTGGATCATTTTCTTTCAGCTTAGCCTTGCTGGTTTGGTACTCCATGCTTGAGATTAGTTTTTTGTTCTTTTGACATGTAGTTGGTGATGTAAGCTTACATGTATAAAATCGTCTTTCTTATAGAAGCTTGGTAATGTTGGTCAAGCTCGAATTCTGTTTGATGAGATGCCTGAAAAAGATTTGGTCTCTTGGAATTCTATGATTGGTGCATATGCTACTGTTGGAGACATGTTTGCTGCACAGACATTGTTTGATGAAATGCATGAAAGAAATGTGATTTCGTGGAGCATCATGATTGATGGGTATGCGTGCCATGGAGATTCCAAGGAATCTCTTAATTTATTTCGACTAATGCTTCATCAAGGCACGAAACCAGATAGGGTCTCTATAGTTGGTGCAATTATTGCATGTGGTCAACTCGGTGCTCTTGATCAAGGACAGTGGATACATATCTACATAAAGAAGAACGAAATCTTTTCAGATGTTGTGGTTGAAACTGCTATCCTTGATATGTACATGAAGTGTGGAAGTTTGGATCATGCACGAGCAGTTTTTAACAACATGTATGAGAAAAATGTTATTTCTTGGAATGTGATGATTGTTGGGCTTGGGATCAATGGTTGTGGTGAAGAAGGTCTTGAACTTTTCTCTCAAATGGAGAGAGATAGGGTTCCAATGGATGACTTGACTTTCCTTGGCGCTTTGACTGTGTGTAGCCATGCAGGTCTAATAAGAGAAGGTCTACAGATTTTTGAGACAATGAGAAGTGTTTATGGGTTTGAACCAAAGATTGAACATTATGGTTGTGTTGTTGATCTCCTTGGTCGGGCAGGTCTATTGGACGAAGCTAAAAATTTAATAGCAAGCATGCCTATGAAACCCAATGCAGCTTTGTGGGGCTCTCTTCTTGCTGCTTGTCGAATCCATCAGCGCATTGACCTTGTAGAAGCTTCAGTGGAGCAGCTTGTTGAGCTGGAAGCAGATGACTGTGGGGTTTATGTTCTTCTTTCAAATATTTATGCTGAAGAAAAAATGTGGCATGATGTGTTGAGGATAAGAAACTTAATGGGTGATAGAGGGTTGAGAAAGGAAACTGGAAGGAGTGTCATCGAAGTCGGTGGCACTGTCCATGAGTTTGTTAATGGAGGTAGATCACATTTTAAAACAGAGGAGATATATTCAGTTATTTCGTACCTTTCAAAGATGTTGATGTCAACAATTTAAGTAGTAAGTATTGAGGGAATGGACAGCTCAAAAAAAGTATTGAGAGAATGGAGTAACATTTTCAAATGAAAGAGGGGTCTTCAATCATTTGGTGCCTGTTGAGGGTGTTGAAATCAACAATAGGCAGGTAATGAACCTTTATCTTGTGACTAGATTTAAAGCAATTAATCCCTAAAATAGCCCACAATTGACATGCGCGCGCGCACACACACACACGCATACACATGCGTGTACACACACTCACCCAAACACACATTCCCACACTTGATGAGGACATCATGCAGCGCCAACAAAGAAATAAGTTTCAAAATCCAATTTTTACCTCAATATGGCTAGATAATGATCTCTTGCACCAGCTTGATACGTCCAACCATGGATAGAGACAGATTCGTCCATGGATGGCCTAGATTGTACACTGTTCCAGCAACAATTTAAGAATTTGGCTCAATCCAACCATTTACGTCATCCAAGTCATCCATTTATAGATTAGACCAATCCATTAATACACCAACATCCAGGCATTGTTTTTCTTCCAACTTTATTATTGTCAAATGTTTACTTTTTTGGAGTTAGCTCACCCTCGCGGGATCGCGACCCTTTGTCCCGGCCATTGTAGCAATACAAACGTCGTGCTGCTAGGCGAAGCAGTGGAGTGCTGCACCCTAGATGGCTAGAGTCTAGTAGCCGAAAGCATCACTATGTGTTACAAGATAGTTATCGACATGCCTTTGTTATTTATGGTTTTAGTTTTTCCTGTATCCCTCCATATTTTCAATGACCTACCTCTCCTCCTCATACCAATTCTTGTATACTCTCGACTTTAAATACTAGGGCTGACTCTGATCTTCTAGTGGCATGCCCAAACAACCTCAAGCGGGTTTCTCTCTCCATTACCTTCCTTTCCTTTCTTTCCCCAACTTTTCCATCTCTTTTACACCTTGCTTTTACCCCTTTTCCATCCAAACCCTAAACCCCAACCAACCTAGGACCCAACCTCACCATCGACCAGAATTCACCTTTCCATATGTACGTCCATATAGGCTTCTATGATTGTAAAACTGGGCCCGTTTTGGCCTCATTTGCCATATTTTTCATCCCAACCCTTGGATCCCTATCTTGGAAACTTGGGTTTACCCCTAACTTGTTGTTGAAGCCTATTTATGACTTATTTTTCATCTTAAATAAAAAAAAAAATTAATAAACGGGTAATCTATTTTTACAAACGCTTGGTTGTCCAATATCCCTATTTCACCCTTTTGGGTGACTAATTTTAAATCTAAAAGGCATAGAGTAGGGATTAGCAACACTTGATTAATCTTTTTAAGAATTTAGTAGTAAAAGGTAAGCAATAAAAGCATCATCTAACATTTAGATTTAGGCTACCCTATATATTGACGCGCCTTGCGTCAACACTCATAAACATGCCCGTATGGCTGCACATGCAACAGAGACCCCCCCAACTGCCCAACACACTCACCCACCCACCCTCCACCATCCCCAAGCTCTCTCTATCATCTTTCTAGTTTGAATTTAAATTAGAGATTGATGCCTTTTAACCTCATGAATTTGGCTAGAGTCCAAATCTGGCAAAAGGGACTATCAGAAGAAGTTTGACGGGCAATGGAGTTTCAATGAATATCCAAGAGGGCAAAAAGAGAAATTGATGAGGTATCTTGCTACATCGACATCAATAAAGAAGAACTTAGACTGTTAAGGTATGTCATTACTCCTTAGTTCCAGATCGTAAGGTTTTTTTATTAATTAATTTATTTGCACTTTTGATGCATGGCACTGCAAATCACTAGTTAGAGTATCTCCACACATGATGCATCAATAGGTTACTTGGATTCAGATACATATCCCTCATTGCAGAATTACTTTACATCTAATTCTTTCGTAGTAAATGTGGGTTCTATGATTATTTAATAATTAATAATTTCAAGTATGCCTTTAAAAAAGAAAAAGATTGTTTATACACAAAATGTGTGGGTACAGCTAAGCATATCCAACTTAGATAGTTTATGAATACTCCTTTTTTGTTTTTGAAAAACTATAATGAATACTGATGTCATGCTGATCCAACATGACTTCTCCAAGCAATCAAAAGATAACTGTAGTGATGGATGGCCTTGTATACCACACTGGTAGAACATTCATCATTTTCAGAGGCATTTCTCTCATCCATGTGATGTTGGAATGCTAATAAAATCTCATATTTTTATCATTTAAAAAAAATAAAAAAATCTCATATTTTAGTTCTAAAACTTATGAACTACATTTGGGGTTACCAGTCACTACCTTAACCTGACCAACGTAATTCAATTTCAGCTTCCATTTTTTATTTCAAGATGGGAAATTCATGGTATTTCCCACGGCTAGGTTTTGGGAGGACAAGTGAGATGGGTGGGAGGTGGGGGAAGAGTTAAAGTCTTCATTCCCATGAGTGCATGGCATATCTCGTACAGTAATATTCACCTACACGTTGTGCCGTGGTTATTATTCTTCATTCCCCCGTTGGGAGACATTGTTCTCATCTGATGGGTCCATTCCAGAAGTTCTGTATTTGAATTTGGGCCTACCTCAAAAATTACTTTGATTTCCTCAATCAAATCATATTTATGAAGACCACAAAAAACTTGAGGATTAAAAGCATAATTTAAAGTGAAGAAATTTTGGAGAGCTTAAAGAATGTCTTGATTGATCCAGTCAAGCGATTTTTTTCAAAGGCATAGTAGGTGGGTGCCTCATACATAGACCTTTCCATTGGACCCATTGTCACTTCAATTGGAGGGTCCCATCATCAATCTTCAAAAGATCGTGTGGAATGGATTAGGGGCAAAAATAGAATGGGCATAACTTCTGGAAGAAAACTAATGGATCATGAAATCTCTGATTGTGGTGGAGTCGCTTATTGTGACTAAGGGAGTATTACCAATGTTGGTAGGAGAAAGAGTTGCTCTAGGGACGCTTCTCCAGCCTCCCTCAGTATTATATTATCAATGTGGGTAGGGGAAAGTGTCAAGGGAAGACAGAGTGCGGTCATAGGATCTAAATAGAAATCTTTTTCATCCAAATCTTTCTTTTCCATTCTTACCCCAAAATCCCCAACGTAATTTCCTTTCAAAGCTATCTGGAAATCTTCAACTTCTCTAGACAAGTTGTAGGACATTCTAATATTCCTTATGTCTTCATTCCTTGTTGATCTTTTTGAGGAGTCAATCTATCACTTATTCATCCATCATCCATTTCTCTTATCCCATTTGATTGGCCTTTTATCTGTTGATCTCATATCTTGGGCCCATCCCAAGTTTTCCTGTCTCTTTTGAATGGATGGAGGCTTTGAACCTTTATTAAGAAAGTTATATATTAGGGAAAGTGATGCAATAAGCTGTTGCTTAAGAGTTGTTGAAAGAATTTAGTATAAGAGATCAAACCTTCATCCAGTGGATAATGCGCTTACAAGAGCTGTTGGGTACAATTAATTTATGGCAAGATTGGAATTTGATTGTCATGGTTAGTGGAAGTTTGAGCAAACCTTTATTTCTAATAGTTGAAACATATGACAAATTGATATCTAAGTATCATTGTAATTTGTGTTTTCTTTATGCAACCACATTTTTATGGAGATTTCTTTGCATGAATGGTTATTTTCCTTAATAAACTCACTTTTAAGTCTCTTCATAAAAGTGTTGGTACTAGAAAAATAAATAATCAATTACAATACTGACGCCCACATGAGTATGCAACTCATTTCAAGGAGTCATGCGACACAGGTGATGCTATTCTATGACGTACGATACTATCAAGACCATAGGATTGATATAAATCAAAAGTTCATATTTTGTTAATATTTCTCTTTTTGGAGATGCGTTAAGAGTATGTATCATATTGTTCAAGATGGATTCCATTAGATTATCTTAACCCTTGATTTTTTATAATAAAATTTAAACCATTTGGATAAATATCATTGCTTGAAAACTCAAAAACTCGACTTGGCTGGATTTCTCACCGGGTCGAGCCATGTCAATCATTTTGTGACAATTCTTGGCAATTCTTTATCTGCAGGGAAAGAAGATGCATGGAGATGATGATGAGAACAGAGAAGAAAATATGTTAAACAATTGATGACTCTGAGAATCATTATCCTGGTTGGGGCTAGATGGCTGCAGGAGGGGGGGAGATTCCAGATAGCAGAAAACAAAGGAACTTGAGATGTTTATCCAAAGCAAGGAAGAAAAGCCGGTCTCAGATATCCAAACAAATGCGGTTAGCAACATTTAACAGAGGCGAGAAAACATTTTTTCATTACTAGTAGCTTGAGGACTCTGTATATGTGCTACAATGGAACCAGTGATTCTAGAGTTGCTAGATCGAAGAGGTATACAGCTTATACTAGAGTAGTGATTACCCTCTTATACGATATGTATCGCCCACCGTAAAATGGCCAAGCCTAAACTGAGAAGCATCGCCTTCACATCGGTGGTTAGGTACTGCCAATATGGGTCTGTTATTTGGATATATTGGACCATAATGACCTTTTTTTAAAGAAAAAACGATTTCATTTTACTGCTTTCACATTGAGGTTTACATTGGGTGTAATTATATTAAAGTCTAGAAGCAAATGTATATTCCATTCTAATTTTATTTTCTTTATATTTTATTATTTTTTCTTTTTGTTCTAAAATACTTTCTATTTTTGAGTTTCTTGGATGTGTATAGAAAATGCTAAACTTTGAACTTCTACATTCTAATTCGTAGAAGGCCATTAACTTCTACATAAGCATAAGCGTATGATAAATGTAGCATCATCTCCCTTGAGGAATTGTATATAGATGTTTTAATGTAACTCATACATCTTATGTGTTTGTGATTTTCTCGTGTCTTTTTTCAATATTTTCATAAAATTAGAGTTTCCTGATAAAAAAAATTAAATTATAAATGAAAGAGCATATTTCATAGTATGGGTAACAAATTCAGCCGATATAGTGCATATTGGGCAAAATCATTGTGGAATTATGAGGCTATAAATTTGGAGGATAGAGAAACCATATCGGCTGAGTTAAGCTAACACCACATTTTTAATGCCAATTTCATGGTCTATGCCACTGTATCGGTCAAGAGAGAATTTTGAGCCGCTGTTCAAAATGTGTGCAAATGTGGGGAGCACCAGTATAGTAATTTAATCTATTTGGTACATCTCTTACTCAGGTATGTAATTAAGTTTTTAAACCAACTCATTGACATCCATAATTTTTCTGAAGCCTCACAAAATAGATCATTCAGTCCCAAGTCTAACTGCTATATTGAAATGGTTTGGAGCTGTTAGTTTTACTCTACTCAATTTTGAGGATTCCAGGATGGAACTCCCATGCTTCCAGAGGCAATGATAAGCTACTTGACTGTAAACCACTATTAGACTAATTTCCATTCTGCACAATTAATATGATGTCATGTTATGATTTATAAAGGTACCCTAACAGATCCCGATTTCAGTACTGATAATTAACAGAAACAATACCATCTTTGATAATATCGCTATTTTTTTTTTTTTTGTTAAAGTTAACAAGGATACAATTTTATTAAAAATAAGAAGGATACAATATTAAAAGGAGAAATCGAACTACATTCAAATTTATCAGTTAAAACCCAGAAAAGATGTTTTTGGATGTGAACCCAAAATAATATAGTATAATGGATAGAATTTACAATTGATAATAACTCGAACCCGAGAAGAAAGCAAAAGAGTAACTTTGAGCCTGCCCTTAAACATCAAAAGACCCTTCTTGATACCAAATGCTCCATTAGAAGAACATATATCTATTTATCACTGATGGACCACGAATGATCAGCTTGCCTCAGGTTGAGTGTATTTAATGATAATGATGACTATGCCAGACTACCTGTTTATAGTGCGCCCAAAAGTTAACTGAAGATTGGGTCCCCCAAATTGGATAACTTTGTTTACTTAACTAGGTCTACACTGTATTCTGGATCTCAAGGGAAAAAATAAAAAAGGTCAAAAAAAAATATGTAACAATGAATATTTACCAACTGTTCTACAAACTCGTCATCGTCCCCATCATCATAAGGTAAGCATCTTATTTATCTAGAGTCAGCTTTACTGGACCGCCGGGGGGGGGGGGGGGGGGGGGGGGGGGGGGGGGCGGCGCGGCGCGGGGCGGGGCGGAGATTAAATGGGTTCGACCAAGCAAGAAGAAACAAGAGGAGGGACTTGGAGCGGAGGTCTTGGTGAGTGAAAGGGTGTAGGAAGACAATGAGAATAAGGGCTAGGCAATGGGAAGGTGGGATCTGGGTGTTTAGGTGGCTGCAGACAGAAGGTGGGATCGAGATTGGAGAAATAGGTATGACCTGGGCAGCTGGGATTGTCACAGCAGACTGGGTAATCGGCTGTGTGTCCAAGGGAGTGAAGTGCCCTTCTACTCAACGGCAGACCAGGAATAGAGAGAAAGGAAGACAAGGAAAAAATGAATTCAACTTTTATTTCATATACTCAAATGCGTTGCTCTCGTTTTCAATACATCCTTTTATTAAAAAAAAACTAAACCAAATAAGGAACTTCAACTGGACTGCACTAGGACACCTACTCAAGTGTCTGGTTCGAACTAGTACACTGACTTCAAATAAAACTAAATTTAATAAATGTGCTAGGTAGGAAAAAATAAAATAAAAATAGAAGTGGAGTCCACAAGTGATTGGGTGCGCGGACCGTGCTTCTTATCAGCTCGTCGCTCATAACGCTCCATGAACTCTTCGGCAATCTGTTCTACATCAACACCTCTCCATTTGACTCTATCATAAACTATATAATCAGTCAATCCGCAAACTAGCACATCTTTCTTTATCTATTTTCTCCACGTTTGTAATGGACAACCTCTCCTCCCTGTGCCTGTGATATGTAGCCTCTCAACCCTACACAGCCACGATCATAATGGATTACCTCTCCTCCTTGTGCCTGTGACATGTAGCCTCTCAACCCTACGCACAAGGGTCATATTTGGTCTTCTACTTATATTACCAAATCACCTAAACTGTCTCTCAATTTGTCGTCTACTTAAGCTATTTTCAAACTATCTGTAATGTGTTCATCCTACTGGGCTCCCTCCGTACTATACTACTGCAGTCGCTTGGTTCCAAAGGCGGAGGAAGCCACAATGCTCCACTTCTTTAGCAGGAAGGTCCTTCATCCGTGACAAGCGAAGCGAAGGATCTGACAAATCTAGCATAATCCCTTAGGGTTGATCCACTCATCAAACATAGCAAATCCAGTCTTATTTGTGTCTTTTTTTTTTCATAGCCCGACCCTCAACTCCATGAAGCATTCAACTCTAATAACCGTTTTATAAAATCTTTCTTTTAGACAAAGCGGGACTCTACAAACACCAGTCAATCAACAAATATTATTATTATTATTATTATTTGAAATTCAATCTTAATCCATCATCCTTCCACTGTCTAGAAATATATTTTCTTGACTACTGGCTCTAGTCTACACAACTGACCCATTTCTAGAACCAAAGCCATAGTAGCTCATTCATCAAAATGTTGCACCATTCTATGGCTACATTGTAATTCACTTCATTAGAAAACTCTAACCTAGTCTGCCAACAAACAATCAATCCAACCCTCCAAAGTTACTGCTAACTATCTTGCTCATATCATTCACTACATTGTATGGACTTCTCAAGATGTTTGATGCACTTGTTCTTCATGAACAACTCTTAGTACATTTTTAACATTGTTTTACAAGATCACTAAAATATTACAACACTTTTCCTCTAAAACCTAATTAAAATATCAATTTGATTGTCAATTAATTGTTTGAGTAAACTAATGCATTATTTTTATTAGTGTTATTTTTCAACCTCATTTTTATTTAAATAAATTTAGTGTCATGTCCCATGTTCATTTTTTTCTGTTTTGCCGATTCCAGCTCGCACTCAAGTTGGACACTGGCAACTCAGATCCTGCCCACCCATACCTAGGCAACTTAGATCCTTCCCAATATCCCCAACATCTGCAAGGGCCTTAGGGGAAGAGGATTTGGATTCACCTCTTTTTACAATTTATATCTGGGTTTAGGGTCTCTTAGTGTCTCCTTGTTCTTTGTTGGTTTGTTTTGTGTCATATAGTAGTTTCTTCTAATGAATTCCTGATTACCCCAAAAAAAAAAACCAAGATTTTTTATTAGTTGAATGTTTGGATTAGATATTTACATTATTATATTGATGTTACTTTCACATGTTATTATTTAAAAATAAATGTATATAATTTGGTCAAATATTATGCCAAGTCCATGGACCCTATGCTTGCCAAAGGCTTTCAAGCACATCTGTACTCATGACATTTAGCACAAAAAGAATCATTTTGACTGTATAGCAGGCACCAATCAGGCAAAGAAAACATCAAATAATCTTTTTGTAGATTATCTTCATCTTTTAGATAACATTCACAGGCATGAGTTTGATCTTGTTGGCTTGCCTTCACAATTCTGAATTTAAGCTTGATGGGCAGACCAGCAAAGGTGCTTGGCCTAAGAAAGCTTTTTCTAAGGGGTGAACTAAGAAAGCGATGAAGTTGACATTACCAATGAGAAATGCGGTGCAAGAGCAATCGGCCCAAGACTTGGATTCTCCAAATAGGTCCTTAATCTCTCATTTTGACTGTATAGCAGGCACCAATCAGGCAATGAAAACATCAAATAAACTTTTTGGAGATTAACTTTATCTCTTTTTTTTTAAAAGAATTATCTTTATCTTTTAGATAACATTCACAGGCATGAGTTGATTTTGTTGGCTTGCCTTCACAATTCTGAATTTAAACTTGATGGGCAGAGCAGCAAAGGTGCTTGGCCTAAGACAGCTTTTTCTATGGGGTGAACTAAGAAAGCGATGAAAAGCAATTGGATCAAGACTTGGATTATCTAAATAGGTCCTCTCTCTCTCTCTCTCTCTCTCTCTCTCTCTCTCTCTCTCTCTCTCTCTCTCTCTCTCTCTCTCTCTCTCTCTCCTTCTATATATATATATATATATAGAAGTAGCCCTCTCAAAAGATCCACATTTCAAACAGACTTGGGTACTTACATATTTTCCATTAATAAGAAACAACGATTTGTCATTTGATAGCAAATAGTGAAGGGGGTGAGGGTGAACTCTCTCTCTCTCTCTCTCTCTCTCTCTCTCTCTTCTTCTATATATATATATAGAAGTAGCCCTCTCAAAAGATCCACATTTCAAACAGACTTGGGTACTTAAAGATTTTCCATTAATAAGAAACAACGATTTGTCATTTGATGGCAAATAGTGAAGGGATTGTGGAGGGTGAAAAAGAGGGGGGTGTTGTGGGATAAGGCCTCTTTGCAGCCACCACTGGTTGCAATGATTCTTCATTAGTTATCAGCAAAACCTCTAAAGCATAGAGATGATAGAGACTTCTGTATCTAAATTACATCGATATTGGATAATAGTGGTGTTGGAGTGGGACTCATAATTGGGAAAAGTCTATAACGATTGTACAAGATATATGTATACAGGGAGGAATTACCCACTGCATTATAAATTCCAGTTGGAATCAGATGCAAGTCCATCCCATTCATTATCCATTGACTTCATAGACACCTACTTTATGTAAATATATTTGAAAGTATCAATATCTTTTGAGAGCAATCAAAACAAAATGCAATGAAAAAAAAAATTAAAAATGCCATTTGTTAAAGTTAGAAGGATAAACAATTCAATATCTTAAGGCATATCTGAAATAAGAGCAGTTCTTAGATTGGCACTTTGTGTTGCTACACATGGATACGGTTTTGAAAGGTCTAAAACAACAAGTTTACACAACAAACGCTTCATAATAACTGTAAATAGCCAGGACTGCCATTGACATCTAGCACTCAAAATCCTTAACAATAAACTACAGAGTAGCAACCATGATGGATGCATAGAAATAGAAATAAAATTATCAGCACACTATCAGAAACCAATAATAAAAACAGAGAAAGTAAAAAGTACCTCAAATCAATAGCCACAAAAGCACATAAGTATGACAGATTAACCGCTAACATAATATAGTCTAGATATAATTCTTAAAATCAAATTAACTTAACAAAACACGGTGAAATGATTTACGCCATGATTACTAATTTTAACTATGAAGCATGCTCGGAGGGATGTATTGAACGATTACCATCCTGCAAAAATAACCCACATTTGCCCATGAAAGCTTGGCATTTTTCCATTTGGGTAAAAAAGGGACTTCAAATCACAATTCTGTATCAAGAGGTAGTCATCAGCAATCAGAATGCATTCATTTCAATCCTGTACCTGAAAAAATCTACAGGTCAGACGGCATGATTGCATCACAAATAAACTTCCACTGTTCATCAACCAATGCAGCCCGCTCCTGATAAATTTCTAATTCCTTCCTATGCAATTTCATCCACCGCTCGTTCAACTCCTTAGCTTTGGAAGGATCCATCAACTCCAATCCTCTTCTCAAAACACTCTCTCCCATCGCAGGCATAACTTGATCTGCACTCCAGCACAGTGCATCCTTTAAGTAAGGATAGAGAGTCACCACTCTCTCCGTGTATGGTTCGCTATTAACTGCATCGACAAGTTTCACCATATTTTCTCTTGATTCAATTAATTTCGGTACTGCATTCTCGTTTTTGCTCTTCTTCTTGATACTCCATACGAAGCCATCCGCAGCATCCTTTGTCTCTGTATTTATGAAATTCGCCGCAGCCTCTTTTGCAGCTTCTTTACTTGGAGAGATAGCAGCATCAGTCTCCACCCCCGCATCATTAGTAGAGGGTGTGTTTCTTCCCCAAATCTTCTTCGATAGTTTATACAATATCTTCTCATGTTCCTTGCGAGAAGCGGAAAGCTTCTCATACCCCTTGCTCTTCACCTTCTCTGCATGGGATATGTACTTCCTCTTGAAGTTCCTGATTTTTGTGGCGAGCTGGGACTTGCTGACGTCAAAGTGGGGAGATTTCTTTAATGATTCATGGAGTGCGGCGAGCTCTGATGGATCAGATCCACTCTTCATGAAGTCAATCATGCGTTCAAGGACCAAGATCTCATCTTCCGGCTTCCAGTGCCACTGGGTTTTCTTTTTCCCATCCCCTTCATTCTCCCCTCCGGATGTATCAGAAGCCGTCTGCTTCTGCCGCTTGTTGGACTCCTTGTGGGTAGCGTCAGTAGATGGGCGTTTTGGGGTTTTCACTCCAGCTGGTTTCGATGGAGAGGCAGGTGATTTGGGTATCTTAGGCTTTTGGGCAAGAGAATCCTGGGCGGGTTTCGGCTTTTGCGGGGGCAAATCAGAAGGAGAGCTCGACTCGGAGTCAGACTCAGACCCAGACTCTTGCTGTTGTTGGACGGTTCTGGGTTGGGCATGTTTGGTTTGGGTTTGTGGGGTAGGTGCTTCTTCGTCGTCGTCAGAATCTTCGCCTTCGGAAGATGAAGCTGGTTTAGGGGTCTTTGGAGTGGGCGTCTTGGAGGCAGATTTTTGGATGGATTGAGAGGGAACAGCGGTTGAGACATGGTATTGATTTGTTACTTGTTCTTCTTCTGATGATGACTCTTCTTCTTCTGCTGAAGTGGAAGAGGCAGACAGAGAACGAGGAGGTGACTCGCGCTTCTGTGGCATGTTTTCTTCTTGAACTCGGACCGATAGAGAGAGAAGTGTTGAGAGTTTGGACAGCGGTTTCTCTATTATCTGAAAGAGTTAGGGCAAGAGGTAATGCGAAAGATGGCGGAGAGTTACGAGCGTACGATTGAGGCACGTGTCGACCCTAACCTTTGATATTTTTTTTAATAACAAAGCAGCCCTGACTTATTTTACCAAACAAGATTAATTCTCAAGGCCCGCACTGTCTAGTCCATACAGCCGGCCCGCTTAAATCATGTAGTAGCCAGGGCCCAGGGGTCGATCCCTCGACGTGGGACTCCTTTGATATTCATTTTAAGTTGTGAACTTTCGATCGATATTCATAAACGTTGTTTTGTTTATTTAATTAATTTTATTATTGAGAACCTTTACTTTAGGGATTTTTTGAAATTGGTATTTTCAAAAAAAAAATCTTTACTTTATCACTATTTGTAAAATAAATTATTTTTAATTTTTGCCGTCTCAACGATGAATACCTTTCAAATTAAATAAAAACCATCATGTAAAAATTAGAAATAGCTATATTTTTATTTTATTACTATTAAACAAGAATTATTATAAAATTTCTATATGACAAATATATTTTAAAGAACACTACCACTCTTCAAAATATGTTGAATATAACACTTGAACACTTTCACGTGGAATGCTTCATTTTCGACTAGTGTTTATAGAGAGATTTTTTAAAAGGTTCTATCTTTTTGTATTTAATTGAAAAAGGTTTTTTAATTTTTTATAATTTAAAAAAAGTCTTTAACTTGGATTAAAATTTAAAAAAAAAAAAAAACTCTAACTTAAATTAAAATTTTCAAAAGTTTCTTTCCTACGTTGATTAAAAGTCAGCTTCTTTTTAAACATTAATTATCCCTGCTGATGGTGTCATGTTCTGATTAATAGTTATTCTCATCACTGCCGATGACTGCAAATGATAGAAATGGCCCTAATTGGACCCCTCCCAATCGATTGCACATGCTTCTCAAGTATAAAATTCTCGGATTTAAGTGGAGACCTTTCTGGTAAATCCATAACCATCAAAGTTTGTGACTTCACCTTAACTCGCACCGGCAATTGAGGGAGATCACTTGATCAGACTCCATGTCTCCATCTGATCAGACTCCATGTCTCCATCTGACTCATTTCATGCAGTCGCTGGAATCAAGGCCACCAGAGTCCAGGGTGCCTCCACAGCTTGGTTAACAAAAAGGAATTATATAATTGGGGTGATCACATTCCAATAAACAGAACCCATCTCTTTCTTTAAGATCAAGGTATCCAAACGTCACATCTGATTTTATCAGGAACATGTGTAAACTTCCATATCTACACAAGACGGTACAAACTATGGGAGTGTGACCCTTTTTGTGTTGAGGAGGACTTGATCGCAAGACCTCCTACATACAAAGGTAAGAATATGACCATCAAATTAACCCTCCAGAGTTAGAGACCTCATCCTCATATAAGATATTTTTACTATCCAATCCAAAGTAGTAAAATAGTTTGTCCATAAGACAGATCTTCCGATTCCAAACATCGATTTCATTTCATAGATTTTAATCAGTAGATCAAAAGTTTCATAGCTGTGCTTTGAATTCAGCATCCCCATCTGATACCATTACTTTGTTGTAAGCATCAATCATACACCATAAATATGACTCCTGCACTGATACAGGCACGGCCGAACTGATCAACTCAAATAGATGCGGTAGAGAAATGATGCATATGGTTAGTTCCTAAAAAACTCAATGCTGGCAGATACCAAGTTATTATAAAACTTGACCCCTACTCGAGTCATCGTCATCATCTACGCCCCCATATTACAGCTGACAAATATGAAATATTACCAACTCATTTATGCCCCAAAATTGAGTGAACATTACCAATTCCGTTAATATTCTCAACCAAAGGCCCCAGGTCGATCTAAACTTGACACTAAGTGGTCAGGAAATCAGTTAGTTCTTCTGACATGACGAGCCTATAGCACAGTGGATAAAGGTTTATTGCTAAAACCTTAAAAATGAACAGGTTCAAGTTATATTATTGAGCATCCAATTAGCAGTCGGACCATAAAAAGTAATTTGCCAAAACTAAATTTAAAGATTGAAAAATGTTTACAACTGGATAGAAGTTCCCTTGTTTGAACTTCGGGTAATATACAGTGACATTCTCGTAAGCACATTTTTTTGGGTTTCCTCCACAGAGAGGATCCATAAACATATTTACTCACATTAGCAATGAATAATTAACCCATGAATAATATCGCAGAAAACTATGCTGATATAACAATATAACGTATATGTTCTGGTCAAATCCATATCATCGACACTGGGGGAAAACAAAGAAGAGAAAGAACCAATGACCTACTGCTCCTCCAAGCACTTTTCTTATGTAATCAAGACTTGAACAGAGAGTAAGGAAGACATTAACAAACGCAAGTTGGTGTTCCGTGCCACAATAACAAATGATAAGAGAGAACCATTTTGTTATCGTCTGACTCAATAACAAACTAATATTAAGAAGAAATCTTTATCATTTCACTCCAAAATGTCATCAATATGAAAGCTTTCTCAGGGAACAACAAATTTTCAGCAGCTTACAATATTGTACAGCACTGGTTGGTCTTCTTTGCTTGCTTGTAAAACATCTGTTCAAAATCAGGTACATGTGTTATTTGAACCATATACGAGCATGGTGCATGAAAGTAGAGTAAATTGAAAATGTTTAAATTATAAGCATGCTGCATATACAGTGAAAATTTCTAGTAATAACCCATACTCTAAGCCTCCATGCTGGACTCCACCAGGCACTTAAACAAATCATCAATGAATCTCGACACTCTCCCTCATCAATGACTCGCCACACGATAGGACTAGCACCATGCTTCCCCGTCAACCTTCTCTGATGACCCACCTCTCCCTAGGCTCTCTTCACTAGGGACTAGAACATCGGACCTAGTGCCTGCTCTGATACCAATTGTCAAGGACCTAACCAATATGCTAAAAGCTCCAGAACTAACAGAACATGGAAAATCTAACCCTTTATCCTATCCCATTCTAGGTTAGACCAGCTCAGTGCCTATTACTCCAGGCCTCTAGACTAGACCCCACCAGGAACTTGAGAAGTTCTCAATGAATCTCATCGATAATGGCATACAAATATGCTATTTGTGCAACATTGTATGCGGCACACTTCCCACGCAATCTTGTGAAATGAATACTTCTCAACTATGATCCAAGCATGAGTCACTCCCCCCAATGGATTAAAAACCCTCATTTTTATCATACCTATAGAAAGTCAACATATCTCCTTATACTCAAGAAAGAGTTGGGGTCTTGGGGTTCTCCATCATAAAAAAAATAAAAAAAATCTCTGCAGTTTTATGGCTTCAGCAAGCTGATCTTTGCCATCCCTAACCATTGCAACCCCCCCTTCCTTTTCAAATGTCCATTAGCTCCACATGCTGGTTCTTAAATAAGTTATTTCCTAACTGGCTGAACTACAAAATTTCTTTTCATATATGTGGGAGATATGTTAGTACTATAACATCATAGTATGATAACATGGATAATTGGATACCAAATGTATGTGTGTAGTTTCTGTTCTATATATGCAGCCATGAAGGGCTAAATTTAATGAACAAATCTTTGAACAAAAGGGAGGATATATGCTAATATACACACAACTGCACATTAATACAATCAAGAAGTCGATACACATCTACAGACAAGTAAAATCAAAACATTCACCGGAAGAAACATAAGCATCACAATTGGACCATTATAATACAAATACTGGGACATTATCTACCAAAGATAATATTGCGAAATTTCAAGATATTGAGGTTTCTGTTAGAAAATCACTGGGAAAATGTTGACGAAAATAAAATATTTAAAAACTAAAATACAAATGAATAAGCAAATCGAAAGACACTTCTATTAAGAACAAGTGTTAAGCAAAAATTGTATATCAGGAATTTAAATTAGCACAATATCAGAAATGCACAAAATGCAAAAGGTAGAAGAGGTGTGTACTTGGATGAACTCAATCATTTGAACCAAAATGGTACATGTTTATTAAACTGGTTTCAGAATGGAATCATAGCCATGATAAGATCATGATGACCAATGATAAAAAAATAAAATATATGATGGTATTTTGAAATGTTACGATATTTATAATATTGTTTAGAAATATTATCTCAATAATGCTGCGAAGATAATGAATATATTGCTGATATTTGGTTGCAATAATCTGGGCAACAAAAATATCATGGCAAAATAAATATTCATGGACACTGGTAAGTGAATGACTCAATACAAGTCATCCTTATATTATGATAAGGTATGGGATATGCAGGACCCACCTTACTCATGCAGACCAATCCATCTGGTGGGCGCAACTAGAATTGCCCATTGCCCAAAATCATATCAATCCTAGAATGAGCAAAACCACATCCGAAAACAGAGGCAATCCACCAAAGTGATGAAAATCTGCTTGAGTACGAGGATTTGCATCTCTTTAGCCATTTTAAGCATTGGCAAGTCAAACAGGACTAACTCATAGCCATTTAGAGAAGGTCTAAGCTAAAAATAATGGAAGAAAAGGATTTGAGGCCAGTGGTAGTTGAGGACAACTCCAAAAGGCATCAATATGGTGGCAAGTTTGTTTGTGTAAGATGAGCCTTTAAAGGAATGGACCTTTGATCAATTGACACTGTTGTTATGCCCGTGATAATTGGTGTTCATTGTTGTCACAGAGTTCATGCCTTGATGGCCAAAGTTACACAGGCTGGGCTCAGACTGACCTTTCCTCTACTCTATTTAGATATATAAAAGCCCAAGCCTGCCCACCGTCCATTGGATTTTCAAGGATAAAGCCCAAGCCGCCTGTTTGGGAAAGTATGAGGACCAAGCCTGCCCATTTGAGTCCATTTTAAGTCAATTTTTTATTTTTTAAAAAAACTTGAGTGAAATCTGGAATTCTCTTTTAACTTTTTCTTCTCATTTTTTTTTAAAAAAAAAAAAGTAAATCATTTTTAAGTTTTACCGTGATAAAACCGTTAAAGAAGGTAATAAGTAATCAACTATTAGTATAAAGCAAGTGGAGACCAAATTAGGTGAGATCATCCATTTTCCATTTTCTTAGACATTAGTGAAATCCATTAAAAAATAACCATTTGGATTGAAAGACTTAATGAACTATATGTGGACCAAATTTCAGCCAAAAACTCAATTTCTAGCTACTTGATATTGGTGGTCAAAATCACCCTGCATTCTTAAATAAAAAATGAATAAATAAATAAGGTCAACAAATGCAGAGGGCAAACATAATTCAAACACCACATGGGCCACTGATCAGGCAACTGCAAACATTGATTAGCTCAAATTTGAGGCTATGGGCAATCCACCATCAGAGCGAGAATATAGAACCATCAAATTAAGTGCTAACCCACACGTAGATCATTCCTCACAATAAAATTTGACATGATAAAAGAAACTGAAGGGATATCATTGCACAATTATCACAACTCTTGTAAATAATAAGTAAAGAGAGGGTAAAACCTCTTTGTTTCAGACATCATGGATATAGGAACTTGTAAACTGCAAGAAAACTCATTTAACTGCATACGTATAATTGCAATTGTATACTTATGCTTGTTTGTGTGATTTTGTCTCTCTACACCAAAGACAGATGAGACACAAATACATATTGTACCTGGGAGGCTGCACTAAGATCTGAACTCTTTTCGACTAGGCTGTCAAGCCTCTCACCCCTTGCAAGCACACTATCAATGGTCTTATGCTGTAACAATTTGAAAAAACAAAACAGATCAGGACCAAAAAAAATCTGGTATGCAATTGTTTTTACTCAATCTATAAAATACATCAGTAGCAATGCATAAACCTCTAAAGATGAGAGACAAAAATGTAATACTATATAATTAGACCAGTAAAGTTGTTGGGT
Source organism: Chimonanthus salicifolius (assembly GCA_013350335.1). Lineage (NCBI taxonomy): Eukaryota > Viridiplantae > Streptophyta > Magnoliopsida > Laurales > Calycanthaceae > Chimonanthus > Chimonanthus salicifolius. The sequence continues at coordinate 46,078,458 of CM023539.1, forward strand.
GTTAGAAAAAGATAAGTGAATAAAGTAATGGTAATGGATAAGTGATGAGGACATCATGGAAGATGGTGATGATGAAATCATCCAATTAGCTCTACAATTCTATGATAATTTTGATAGGGTTGAAGGTAAGCCAAAATCTTCCAATTGGGCCACTAAATGCACAAATAAAAGCCCATGGACCTAGTATATGGATCTAGGGATCCATTTTTGGTCTTTGGACCTCTATATACCCAATTATGAGGTCCATATGCTTAGGAAAGAGAAGAGTTGCGGGAAAAGCCTAGCACAAGAAGATTCCTTACACCAAACATGACAATTTATCATTCTCCAGTGAGACAGCATGGGTATCAAGACTGATTTCTTTTAGCTACTTTGATGAAAAAGAAAGCAGACACCCTACTCCACTAGGTAAAATAGTAAGGTCAGTTGTATTATTGCATCTAACATTGTTGTGCCATTGAGCAAAGAGGAAAAACCAAGCAACATGGAATGATGTTTTGTAAAATATCAATATCATCACTTGTAAGTCAAATACATGTAAATATCGCCCATGATAACAGGGTGCCCGCTATATGAACACAATGATGACCCTTTCCTTCATATAGCTAACCTACTGATTCCAACCCCCATCTTAATTGTTCATGAATTGACACACCACTTGATATTTCTCATAAAGCGATCCACCAGATTGTTGAATTGATCAATTACAAGACGTGCGTGTGTGTGTGCATGTTCAATTGTCCAAACAAAATAAAGCTCTATGATCCACAAGTAAATACTCACAAGGATTATTTTAGTTTCATCCAAATCCCTCTGAATTTTCAACAACTTATCAGCTTCTGCAGGATCCTGAAAGTACCAAGGGATAAATGGTCATTTTTTTTTTTTGAAAGGTAAATGGTCATTTTCTTTTGTAGAAAAAGAAACTGCACTCATACAATAAAGTCCTAATTGAAAATAGAAGGAATGTGACATTCCTTGTAGACAACTCCCCATGAAACAGGAAACAAGGCAAGTACCTGAAATTTGGTGAGAGCTTCATTCAAGTAGGGCCATGGTTGAGTATTATCTGTACGCACTGTTCTCCATGACTCACCAAAATTCTTCTGATATTCATCCAGAACCTGCCGTGAACATAAATCAGAAAAGAGTTCTGTGTGAAAACAGGCAATAAATAATGGGCAGGAAGAAAGTGCCTAAAGCTTCCTTGTAAGCCACAGTCAGACGGTATAGCCAAACTTCAACATTAATGAAGCAGCTATGAGAAATTTGGGTTAGTCAGAGTAGGTGAAATTATTAGAAATTGAAGAAGGAAAGAAATTAACTATTTTTATACGCACCTTATTCAAGCTGATAGAATTAATTGTAGATTGGTTGGTTGGAAAGGTCTTGGCTTGAATAAGGTGCCTATAAAAAATCAGTTTGATTGGATAAGTAAAGCCATGTATTTTTAAGTCCCAAAAAGTCAATTTTATCCAATGGTGTAAAGTTCAATGGATTAGATCAATGGTCCATCTAAGTCAGAATGGGGTCAAATTGGAGAAGGATCGAGTTCAACCAGGGGGAGGGGTAGGTGGTGTGAGGTGGGGGAGGGATGTGATTGGGGTCAAGGTGGGGCTCCACAAGGCCGTTATCCCATGAAAGTTTCACGAGGTGACCACTTTAGGGAAAAATTATTGTATATAAATATAATAAAATAACCCTAAGGGATTCTCTTGATGGTCAAGAACCCACCCAAGATGCGGGAGGTCTTGAGTTCATGTCACCCTCAACACATAGGGCCACTCCCCATAGTCTGAACTGGTATGTGCAATTGGGAGGTTTACACATGCCCCAAAGTTTAGTTAGGTGAGACGCCTAAACACCTTGGTCTCAACGAGACACAACAAGTGTAACTCTCTAATGAGACATGCCACCAAATGGATGATGAATCCCACATAATTGGATTCATTTGATAGAAGATTACATGGATATAAAGTATATAAAGTTTCACTATTAATTGATAATCCAAGCCATATAATCTTGGCCTTTAAATTTTGATGAGCATAAGCCATTGATTTTTAAAAGTTTAAAATCAAGGGATAAGATGATTAGATGGAAGTGAAACTTCATATGCAACCTACTCATATGGTCCTCTTTATATGTGAGCCCTAAGATCCATATGATGCCATGTCTAGTCAGAGTGTCTCAGTACAGCTTTTGTGTATATAAACATTTATATATGTGTGTGTGTGTGTAACAATGATCAGTTCTCATGAGACTTCCACGAGAACTTTAGTTTGTGGAGCCCACAAAAGACCTAATGGATCCAATCCCCCGCAAATTAGTTTGCAACAAAGTTTGGTGCAAACGGCCCGATGGCCCCACTTAGACCCACATGGAGGGATGGGTTTGAAAGGCCTTTGATGAAGGCTAAGATCGGTTTTAATGCCTACCTAAGTCTTCAACATAAAAGAAACAACTGACTAGGATTTGACTCAAGTTACAATATGCTTGAGAGAACCTGAATCGTGTAGTCGCCCGGAAAATCAAGAAGTTCTTCGGATATTCTTACATTCCAACGCCAATTAATGTTTCACCTCAATTCAGGGAAAACGGAAACTTAATTGGAAAATAAGAACCTAATCTAGGGTATTTGGGTATGCAAACACCACAATTGGGTCCTAGGGTCCCTATGCTAGGTCCATGGGCATCTAACGAACACAATTGGTGGCCCAATTGACATCTTTTGGCCAGGTCTTCCACCTATCAAAATTCTCATGAAATTGGAGAGCTAGTTGGACCATTGCATCCAATTCATCTTCATTTTCTTCTTCCTCTAGAATAGCCTCATCACCTTTATTTGAATTTACTGGGCCACTCCGCATCAGCCTTGACTAGTATATGATGTCTATAAAATTTCATATTAATTGGATAAAAGAAAAAATGTTTTTTAAGGTCCTCAAAATTTCATATATATCTAACGGTGGAAATTCATCGAGTTAGATCAATGGGCTTTTAAAGTCAACAAGTACAACTTACAGGGGGTAGGTGGGTGTGAGGGGGGAATAGATCCATTGGATCCACTGTGGTGAACATTGTTATATATGTATACACACACACACACAAGCAGTCACACATATGATGTAATTAACATGGCAGGAACATCAAGCTTTTTGGTTTTACCTTGGTGAGGAGGGAGAATGCACTTCGAACAGGATAATGGTCATCCATAAAAGCCAAAGTACATAAACCATTTCTATTGTAAGAATGCACCTTGTATTCTGAAGATAAATCACAAGAACATGATTAAAATGCATTATCCTTCCATGAACTCCACTGAATCTCAGAAAAGCATAATGGATCCAGAGAGAGAGAGAGAGAGAGAGAGAGAGCCATCAACTGCAGTGTATAAAAAGCTGCACAAAAATTCAATTAAAAAAGAATTGCAGAAAAATAAATTTTATTGCGATTCGCATAGGATGTATGCCTCGGTTGTAGGAACATTCTACTAGAGGTGTTTTTTCTTTTTTTTTGAAAGTTAACATTCTACTGGAGGTGTTGCTACTGCCAAGTGAGCACATTCACTCTCTCCAACAGTAGGAACCTCTCATGATCTCACTCCTTTATAAGAACAACTCCACATCTCACCACATTAATCGATTACCGATTACAGACACTTATTCTTCTTCTTTTGGGGAGAGAGGGAGGGGGTTGAGTGAAAGTGGGGAACTTAAGAAATTCTTTTTATAAAAGTTGCAAAGATACACTTTGAAAAAACAATGATAAAATGTAGAAAAATTATACTGTATATTAACACCTATTGATTAATAAAAATAAAAACAAAACCTCAAACTCTCAAAAGTACAATATGAACCACACAACAATAAAATATTGGCCTACAAAACAACATGATAAACCCAAACACCTTTAAAGCCCAATCAAGCAATATAATACCCCCAAACTGGACCCCGATATTATATGTCTAAATGCAATTACTTGGACTCAGCACTCAAATATGAACCGCTAAATTACCTAACTGGCCCAAAATTAGTCAACCAATCTCATCAACCAAAATGAAAAGATGCCAAAAAACTATACCATACAGTAGGAAAGTTTATATTATACAACGATGATGACATCTATTCTTTCAAAGAAAAAAGACCCTCTTACCCCAAAAATTACAGGATGGCCACACATCATCATGAGATGGACCTGCAAAAGAACCTGATAACCCAAATACCCACCCTAAAACCACAATGTGACATCCCCCTAACCCACAATTTTACTCGACACTTAGATATGAACCACCAATGTCCTCACTGGCCCATGATCAGCTGATCTCATATGCCAAATTTTTTGACATTAAACCCCTCCTTGCAGCACAAGGCATGCCTTTTGGAAAATTTAGACACCTTAATTTGCATAACCTCCAGTAGATGATTTTTTTTCTGCATAGTATAGCAGATTCATTTACCATCACAATCCATTGAATTCTTGCAATCCAGCCTTGGCTGGTAGGAATTTCAACACACCTATCATCTACAAATAATGTGCACTAGGGAACTTCAACTGGAGCTATTCTTATGAGGAACTATACCCGCTTCTATCTCTTTATCCCCCACCAATCCGATCTCTTATTTCAGACTGTCTGCATCAAACTTCAAAGATTTTGGTTATGTCAAGCTTATTGAGAGGAGTTCTAATCCTAAGAAACACCACTACCTCCATTTTTAGGCATTTATCATCAATTTGCACTTTGAATCCAAAATCTGCCGAAATCCTACAAACTTCATGCCACCTAATTTTTTTTATGACAAAGAATTCCAAGACTCCCACCTCTCTCCGAGAACGAGGGCATTGGCTCCGGATGCATGCAGCCCTTCTCAAACCAAGAGCATCGGCTGACTACGGGACTCAAACCTGGGACCTTCAGTTCCTGAGCTAAAGTGTCTGATAGTTGAGCTACCCAGTGTGAGGTAATTCTTGCCACCTAATCAATGGAAGAAATTCTCTAAAGTCAAATTCGTATGGGAAAAAGAAATGTGCCTACTACTTACGTCCATCAATTGAGCCACTTTGAAGGGCATCTGCAAACCATAACACATCCATCTTGCCTCATCACTAGAAGCAAACAACATTGAGAAAGGTATTGGATTAAGCATCCACACAAAATCAATGAAATGAAAACCTCAGCTCTAGTTTATCCAACTCTTTATCTTCCCCACCTCCAAGTCAATTCCTTGCATAACACCATTAAAACTATGGACCAGAAAACCTTTCATGTCCAAGCCTATTTTACGTACAACTACCACTACTCTCCTTCTTCCATCATACTCCCCTCATTGATCCTCCTAACCCACTCCCTACAGTTCAGTTCATGCAGGAGCTCCCCTCTCCTAATACCACTATTGCTCTCTTAAGTGCCACCTAAGAAACCCTCCTAACACCCACTTTCAGCCTTCTCACCTAGACCGATATCTAGCCATCCTCACCTACAATGCTGTCCATATATATATTTGAAGACGAAGGTATCCAAGCCTCTTAGAGCACCTCCCTATCCATACACACCGGGTAACACATACTGTCCATATATTTTTCCATTGAAAAGTTTGATTCCCTGATTCCTTCTCATTTCCTTTAAAAAGATCTCTCTCCACCGATATGGAACAGTATAAAACAAATCAAGATTTACCGAACAATCTCACTAGATCAACTTGAGCACAGTTAGCCGGGATCTCCTAGGGATTGAAGCAGATTCCTTCTACCATTCCACAACCCTTCTCTCTATGCAACGACAAAGATGCAAGTTTCAGTAATAATAACAAAAACAACAATAGTGCATATATGCCTTGGAAACTTTCACTCTATAGGAAATAAAAAAATGAAGTTGCGAAAAGATGGCCATGAAAGAATGATAATGAATAAAGAAAATTTCGGTGATGTAATTTCATTTGGTAACCATTATAACTTCAACCCAAGTTCAGTAACAAAAAAAAGATGTCTCCAAATCCATAAATCTTAATATAATTAAACATTTCTTTAAGAAGGCCATAAACCTACAATCAGGAGAGAGAACAAATATTTGAAGCTTTTATCTTTCCAACTTATGTACAAATGGATGCATTTATTACTGTGAGCACCTTTTGAAAATTAAAAATTTTGGATCAGCATGTAGAAAAATCACATATGTGGAGGAAATAGACTTAAAACCTAGCCATATCTTTAGTATATTGTATATTACACCATAATTTAACATTAAATGGCTCATCCAAAATCACCCAACCTAAGACATACCAAGGCATTAAATATTGGCATGAATAATATGAAAACACCACAGTTGCCTACATGGGTCATGCGGATTCACCAGATCAAGACCCAGTGGACCAAAATTCAACAAAATACAGAATATTTCGAAGGGGTTCAAAGGAGACAAAAGGAAACCATCAAGTGGGTCCATAAAATGAGAGAGAGAGAGAGAGAGAGAGAGAGAGATGAAGGAACCCTACAATCAAACAATATAATGAAATGACTGAAAATGTTAAGACTGGATGCCACAACTCAAATTCACAAAACAATTGTAAATGGATATCAGAGTTTAACCGGCTTGGAAACCAAAATTCGGCCAAATATAACGATGCCAAGGAATTCAACGGAATTAAAGGAACTCACAAACTAACAAGGAAGACGATGAAGAGGGTGTCAAGGGATCCTACAATAAAAAAAAAATGCAGAAATGCCCAAAAAATAACACTAGATGATACAGTCTCAAATTGGCGAAACAATTGCCAACAAGAGCTATTAAATTTCACCAGATCAAGGTCCATCAAGCCAAAAGTCATCCAAATAAAAATAACACCGACAATTTTCACATGAAACAAAGAAAACCCACATAGTGGATCCATCGGGATTAAATGTCTCAAATTCGAACAACAATTCATCGTAATTCAACCAAATAAAGGATCAATCAAGGATAAATGATGAAGAGTGGAAAGAGAGACCTTCGTGTTGGACGGATTGGCGTTGGCCTGGGGGAGTTCGTCTGGCGACGGTGCGACCGACGAAGAGAATGAACTCCTTGACTCCCGTTCTCTGAAAATACCCGAACTGGCTCACGTCCGAAGCATTGGCCAGAACTACTGGATCCGATCCCGATTCGCCGCCGCCGCTGCTGCTGCCACCGCTACCGCTGCAGTTAAAGACCAAAATGGCAGTGATCTTCATCTCTACGATTCCTTTTTCCTCTGATCCCGATCGCTTGCTTGCTTTACTTTTAACAATTCGATCGATCTATCTATCTATCGAGAGAGGGTAGCCGAAGGAAAACGCAATGAGAGAGAATCGGTTGCGTTTTAAAAAATTTAAAAACACAATCAGAAGACAGAAAAGGAGGAGAGAGAGAGAGAGAGAAAGCCACGCTTGCTTAATAAAGGTCATAACCAAAGATCTTAATTCTCGACGGAGAAATAATCCATGGCAACAGGATGATTTATTTTTTAAACTTCTATCTAAAACATTTTTCTTTTTTTCATATTTGTGATTATTTTATAAATTAAGTTCATCATTCAATTTAATTAAACTTAAGTCCTATTGACTGTTAGAATATTATATTCTTGAAAACTACATCAAAATCAGTTTTTCTAATTAAATATTGTCATACTTTATATTCAAGAGTAAATCTATCACAATAACTTATTTTTTACTATATAATACAAATGAAACAATAATCATCTGATTCATGATAAATCAATTTACAACAGATAATATTTCTTCTCCATAATTAATTCAAATAAATATTTTTCATTAAGATTATTGATAATATATTTTTATTATTTGCATTACAATATTGAGACTATGTATATTTTATAATAGATAATAATTTAATATATGAAATAATAATAATGAATACTAAAAATTTAAAAGATGTGTCAAAGTTTCTGAGCATATTTATTGGGTGGATAGTTCAAAAAGCACAATATATAGAGAAAGGAAATAACATTATTAATAAATGATTAAGAATCATTTTAAAGAGCTTCAATGCTGTTTTAAAATGATTAAATAAGAAAAAAAAAAAAAAGCTCTCTATCTTGGTTGTTCCTTGCAAGAATCATTGATATGTTTGTTTGAAACTCTGGATCAACTCTTTTAAAAAATATTTGATTTGATTAAAACCATTTTTAACAAGGTTGAGATTGGCTCTTATGTATTTAAAACTCTCAACTTAAACCACTAATTTATTAAATGATTCTAAGTTGGTTCATCTCATTTACTGAATATATCAATAAGACTCGTTCAAATTGTATATTTTCATATTGGTTTTAGGCTTAATTAACAAGTTTTAGACTATATATTGCCACATTTAGTTGTCAATAAGTATCCCAAATAAGTTTTTTTTTTTTTTTTCTTCAAGTTGAGTTCCCTTTGAATATTGGATAGATCAAAACTCAATTCTATATTTCTCCACACCTGGATTTAGACTCAAATATGAATTAGACAATGATTAGCTCTAGTGCATACACATTTTGAGAGATTGTGATAAGATTGAGAGTTTTGTTATTTGGATTATTTTCAAATTAGTCTGGATTGAGTTTATCTTTTGGATTTATTTCTTCAGTGTACCAAGTATAAATACATTAGCTCCTTAATGAATTATTATACATATATCTGTCTTAGATGTGCATGATAATAAGCTGCATGCAAGTATGCAGGCGATGTTCACCCCAGCATCCTCTTGTAAAGGATGAATCACAGCATATGTGAGAGATGGGTCTTAAAACTTCATATTTCACTCTTCAACCTTGGTTTTCAAATTTTGCACTTGTGAAACAAATCTCCTTAGGAAATTGCCCACTTACATTTGAAGATAACAAGCATCAATCAGCCATGGGCAGAGCCCATCTTAGGTTTGATTCCATATTGCAGCAAAAGGTTAGGTCTGGTCACAGCAGCTATGTGACGGACCAAACCACTTCACACCACCTGCACCTAAGCCAGAAAAATTAAGTGGTATTGTGATTGCCAAATGCCAAACCATCTGAAACTCATGAATGCATACTGGACGGCCTAAGCCAAAAGCCGGTATTAACTATTCTAGAAAAAAGGAGCCCACGGTGCAATCACATTCAACACTGCCACTTTTGTAATTCTGGATTATGATAGACAATCAATCTGTATGATGCAACCCACATAATCAGTATGATGCAACCCACATGATCAGACCAATCTGGAGTCTTATTTATGCTTTATAATGCATGAGCAATGCAATTTTTATTACGTATTCACTAGAAACGTCATCCAAGAAGACTACATTATTTATATATCAGCATTCAAAATGCATAGTACAGAGCATCAAATCCATTGCTGAGTGCAACAGCAAAGACCTTAACAGTTGCCACTAGTATAGCCATGTTTGATGCACCATTGTTTTGAGTCTTGTGAACTGTGCACAGTACCAGTACCCCGGCAGTTGCTCAAAGGGATCTTTTTCATGTTTGCCGCTGAAGCAGAAGCTGCAAACTTTCAACCAAATTTCAGTTACATCTCTGAGACATGCTAAGAATGTAAAGGCCATAATGATGTGTAGAGCCTACCAAAATAAAAGAGGTTTGAATGGTGAAGGATAGTGACAACAATAACAACTGTATTTAAAATCCTGTTTAAGAGGTAGTTTCCTCCAACAAATGTTGATTATGAAGGATCTACACCTGGATCCATATCTTGATTCTCTAAAACAATAGATACACCATCCCCACCACCACCACCACCATCATCATTGTGATTTTTCATCTAGTTTGGCAATAAATCTACATATATACTCAGGTCAATACATCTTCTATCAAGCCCATTGTAAACCAGAAAATAGAATAAAATTAGGAATAAGAATAACTTTTAATCACTATAATGATATAATAAGAAACATCTTCTGTCTTATGATTAGGTTCAAAAAGTCAATTATTTGAACAGATTGACACCATTTTTTTACTAAATAGTAATGAGTGGAAAGTAAGAATGCAAAAGGAAAAGCTCAAGAAATCAATACTAGTTTTGATGAAGATGATGATGAAAGTCAACCAAGTAGTAATTTCCTCATATTATAAGCAATCTATGCTGCCTCTGGTTTTTCTTATCAAGCTACTTTGTAGTACTAGTAGTAATCTCCTGATATTCATGAGAATATGGAATTATCACCCAGATATATTCATTGAAAACTCAGAGGTTGGTATTATTAGAACTATTAGATTGACTGCCTATATACATAGGATGGAAAAGGGTTGCGACAACAGGGCCATTAAAAGGACATAAATCTTGTTTTTAGATTCTCAAACTTTCGCATGTTCATTGCCTAGTGGATCTTGTTATCGATTGGCCATTTTTTTTTGAAAGATAACTTCATTAATAAAAAATGGAGTAAACAAAACCAAACATGCATACTAACATGTTTGGCAAAATTCACGGCACGAACTTCATCTCATTAACTGGTTAGGTTATCTAATGCCAGAAGATGAAAAAGAAAGGAAGAAAGAAGAGTGACCCTACAAGAAGAGAAATACGTTATCTGTAAGAAATGAGCTAGCTGCTGCTTTTGAGTTCCGTTGAAGTTGAAGTCTTCACAGATCAGTTGGAAGTGACTGAAGTGCCTACTTTTCTTGGTGACCAAAATCACCCATTTGGAAATAGAATCATCTGGAGAGACGTGAGCCTACTTCAGAATTTTGCCTGTTTGAAGAATTCACCTCAATAATTACCCTGTACCATATTGCATTAATTACCTGACAATTTGCCTGAGGTCGCCCAAGTTGAACACAGCCTAGAGTTTTCTGAAGTCTGAAGCCCATGAGGATGATGCTCTTCGAACAGAGAAAGTAAAGCACTAAGCTTAATGTGATGCTTCCGATAAGTGGCTATTTTTTATTTTTGTTATGCTAGGACAATCAGGGAGCCTCAATTTGGGGCAATTACATTCAGAAAAATGCTTCAAGGAAGGCAAAGCCAACGTTGGACAATGAACAATGCTTGTCAGCTCACTTAATCCAACTAGATCAAGAGAGTGTAGTCTTGGGAATGGATTGTCTGGCAATGATTCATCTCCATCTACAATCTCCTCCAATTTATCACAATACCTGACATCAAGGACCTCTAATTGACATAGTTGTCCTACCATTTGTGAGGAGAAGAGACTCTTCAGTTTGCTGCATTGATGAACATCTATTTTTCTTAGTCTTGAAAGGCTTCCATGTGGCAGTTGTCCTTCAAATATATTCTTCAACTTGGGTAACTCAAGGAGGCTCAGTTCATCAATATTTCTCAACGCATTGGCTTCAACATCTCTCCAATCTAAAACACAATCCATTTCATTGCAAGCCCTGATGAGAAATTTTCTTAAGCTCTTTAAATCACCTGCTAAGTGAGAAACACGATTGACATGAGTACATCTCAACATCAATCCTTCTGCATGCTTTAGCACTGATTTCACCCCCTGTCCATGGTAGTTGGAACCATCAATCAGCACCAGCTTTTCACATGGTGAAATATATTCAAATGCAGGTGTTGAGTCAATGGAATTTGTGTCTTCTATCAAAACTGGTTGTTTCTGATTGAACAAATCTTGTTTCATGTGCTCAACAAACAATTCCAAGACTCCCATCCCAGCAAATTTGGATGCACTCACTTCTTCTTGCTCACTCTCTTCTCCCAATTCTTCAGACATTTCTTCCAAACATGGTGAAACATATTCGCTTTGTGAAATATATTCGGATGCAGACAATGAGCCAATGGAAATTCTAAATCTTCTTAAAGTCGAGAATAGCTGACAGAATACATCTTGTTCCATGCAATCAGTGTCACTGATGGAGATCTCGAGAGTAGTTAACTGTGTCAAGGTCCCCACCTCTCCAAGCTTGGCTTTACTCACATCTTCTGGCTCACTCTCTTTTGCCCATTTTACATGGGTCCCCAATGCATTTAGTTCTTCCAAACAGAAAAGTTTAGATATCACACAACTTGGTATTGTTGTTAGATCTTTCAAATGAGAAATATTCAACTTCTTCAGTTTAACCAAGTTCCCCGTGACTAGAGGAAGCTCTGTGACACCAGAGTGTGATAGATCTAGAAATTGAAGTTCTTTTAGCTGTCCCAAAAATGGAACCTCTCTTAATTCTGTACATCTTCTTAAGATGAGTGCCCGCAAATTCACCAACGAAGATGATGTTACTGTTAATGTTTTAATGCGAGTCCCACTTAGATCAAGAACTTGAAGTCTTGGCATGAGTTCAAAGAAGCCAGTATCGACAGCAATTAGGGAAGGATTTTCTCTCATCAACAAGGAAATCAAATTACAAGAATTGGGCCTGAAGGCAAGTTCAGCTATTTTATTCTCCATCAGTGAAATCCTATCCACATCTCTCCACATCTCCTCCCTTGGTGGATCGTTCAAACCAAGCCCTGATCTGACAAAGAATTTGGGGCCTTCGTTGGACGAAGAAGATGATGTGATCCACAGTGCCAAGTCACGGATCATATCATGGATCTTGACAAAGGATGTGTCACCTTCTTGCTCTTCATCCAGAAGGCATGCATCCTTGATTCTTTCAATGATGACGTGCCCCTTATTTGAAGCATCAATCAAGTTATCAACATCATCTATAAACCCTTCCATTATCCAATATCTTACTAGTTCATCAGTGTCTATTTCATAATCTTCTGGAAACAGTGAACAATACAAGAAACATTTTTTGATCCCATCATCCTTTAAGTAGTCATAGCTTAGCTTCAATGCTTGAAACACAACACGCTCCATACCTTCAATCTCAGGTACCGAACCCTTCAGTGCCCTCAGTGCATTATGCCACAGTTCGACCTTCGCCTTCCCACACATAGCCTTTCCAACAACAACAATTGCCAAAGGAAGACCGCCACACTCCATGACAACTTCCTTTGCTAAAGGTCGGATATTTTCGAGAAGAACGACATCTTTAGCATTTTCATGGAACAAATTCCAAGCTTCGTTGCTTGTGAGAGTGCTAACTTTTATGTTTACATCTGCATCCATGTTACTAGAGACTCCAAATTGGCGTGTCGTTATCACAATTTTGGATCTGTTTTCCTTGTCAGGCTTTGGAATTCCTGCCTCATGTAAGCTAAACTTTTGCCACAGATCATCTAAGATTAGCACGTACCTCATACCCTCCAGCACAGAGTACAATTGCGCGCATCTGCTCTCATCATCTTCACCACTTTCGAAATTCATGTCCAACCTCTTCATGATTGTCTTTTGGATCTTCTCCAGATTCAGTTCCTTGGGCATTTTCACCCAGATCACGTAATTGAAGTTCTGGGTACTCTTGAGCTTTTTTTGTATGTTTTTCATGAGATTGGTTTTCCCAATCCCACCCATTCCGTACACACATATGATGCCGCTTTCATGGTTGTGCAAGTGATCCCATATCTCATCAAAGGTCTTCTCATGTGTACTGACCTTTATTGGTGAAGCAGGCATCTCCATTACTCTTGGTGGGGGAGAAGTCACAAGGATTTGATCGCGGATCACTCTAGCGTTGAGTTTTTCTTCAACATCTTGGAGCTTTTGAACCACCCTTCTGCCCAAGTCGTAGCGGGACAGACAGTCAGCGAAAAATCCATGGGAGATGGTCCTTCTTCGTTTGAATTCTTCGTCTAAACAGTAGATTTCAAACCTGATTCCAGACACCTCGTTGAGCCAGTTCCCAACTTCGTTAGTCAGCATGAATCCTTTCCTTGAGCCTACCTCACCCTCTCTTTCGATGTCTGTCTGCTTGCTCTCCAGTTCTTTACCTCTTTTTTTGAGAGTTCCCACATTTTGCTCAAGATCTTTGATGTAACGTACAAGCTGGGCAATTGGAGGGATGATATTTTGAATGATCTCCAAGACTTTTAGAAGAGTCTCCATGACAATCAGATGGCTGGCAGGCAGATCCTTTCCAAATGGGAGAATATTTTCTGGAGAGTTCTCCTTTTACACTGCTAGATCATTTAGGGCTAGAAAAACGCATTCAGAACAAGCATAGTTACCGAGTAAATCCTTGGATTCCATTGACTTCTGGTCTTCTGCCTGGGCAGAGAAAAAAAGTTAGGCCGATACGTACAATTCGAATTTTTGAAGGCCGTTCTCTCTCAGCCCAAGCCCATCTGCCATTTATTATCTTCTAACTTTTTAAATTTATTGTAAAAACCTCAATAGTTTATATTATTTAGGTCATTGAGCTTAAAGAAGTGGAGTGGGATGGGTTATGGATTTTTTAATTATTATTATTATATATATAAAGGAAATAAATAAGTGTAAAAACTAGATAGGCCTCTATGCGTATTAAGTAAAAGGCCCAACAAAATTTACTAATGCAATTAGGTGTTCCATAAATTCAATTAGAACATGGAATTGTAAATTTAAATGGATGATTAATGCAATTAATTTAGATCTACAATTAAGATCCAATTCAACAAATCGTATACTTATATGAATTTAAATTTGGCATTAATTTGAATTGAAAATTAATGAAATTTTTTATTTGATTTTATAAATGATTAAATCTCATCTTGTTATGAAATATTATGTGGTTAAAATTGAGTAATACAAACCTCAAGACTCAGTAGCATTAACTGAGCCCTTCATTTATGCTAATATCTTAAAAAGAGTAGCATCGGAAATTCCAATTCTAGAGCCCTCATGTATTTACATGTAAAATCTAACTGGGCTTCCTTTTTTAAGTGGTAAAAAGGATCCTATCTATGAAAACACCAGTCACAGCATTCCTAAAGCGCTAGTCACCCACCGTGTTAGATACATTCTTTCGTGAAGTCATTTTTTTTTTAATTCTTTGGAGATGAATTTTTAAGTTTAAAATTATACCACTTTTTATTTAAAATGAATTCTAGAGTTCATAAAATTTAGAATAAATGAATTTTAATATTTTATTTATAGAAATTGGTCAAAAAATGTCTTAATTTGAAAACCCGAATCAAATGCAGGAAAAATCACAGTTGCTAAAAGAAAAAGAAGAGAAGGAAACCGTTTGCTGTTTTAGAGTGATTGGCTTGCCCTTTTTTCTTTTTTAAGTGATCCGTAAAGCAAGAATAAAGGGTAAAATAGAAAATCCATACAAAGAATTGAATTCCAATCCCTGATTATAAGAAAATCGCTTGTGAGGATTGCCACCCAATATCTGTATCATTAAATTAGTGAATCGGCACTAAAGCACTCTTGCTCATGAGGGAAAACATTTATCTTTTCAAATTACTTTTAAAAAAACGTGCTTATAACTTTATATCGTATTTTTAAATGAACAAATAATACTTTTAAAATATTTTCTATTTCATAATAATATTTTAATTAAGATAAAATAGAAAAGAAATAAATGAGTGATTCATCTATATTTTTAAAAATGAAAATATTTTCTTAAAATATATTTGCTAATTTGAACTACTCCAAATTTGTTGTTCATTTATTTTTGTCTCTCATTTTTTAAAAAATTACTAAAATCCCTGAATTACACTGCCACACATAATTTGAGATGTGGTATCCCGCGAACTCGGATCTCCTGTATTTCAAGGTAGGGAAGCCAAAACCTTTTAGTCTGTGTTGAGCATATTATAATTCTCCCATTGTTTTCTATCTTATGATTAATAAAGGTATCAGCCCTTTCTCCTTTAAATGTAGGCATTAAATATTTAAATGTCGAACCACATTAAATTTGTCTCGTCTTGAATGCTATATTTTATGTGGCTCTCTTTTAGACACCGAATAAATCTGCTGACACTGAATTTAAGATATCTAGTGAAAATTACAATCCTTATGGAATCGATGGATCATTCAGTTTTAAATATATTATTTAAATAATAAAATTTTCTTTAAAATTTTAAATGTATTTTTAAAATTTCTCAAATTAAATATCTGAACTAATTATGATAACTTGAAAAAATATTTCAAGAGTTCAAGATCTTTTGACACTCCTAAATGATTAAAATAGAGTGTTTTATAAATAAGGGTATTCATAGGCTATGCGGAAAACACATTTGGGAGTGTCAAAAGACCTTAAAGTTTTAAAGTATTTTTATCAGATTATCTTAATTAGTCCGGATATTCAATTTGAGAAATTTTAAAAATACACAGTGCTTAAAAAAATAAAGTTAAAGATTTAAAGGAAATATAAAACTTTAACATTATTTTTTAAGCAATGTGTATTTTCAAAATTTCTCAAATTGAATATCCGAACTAATTACGATAACCTGATAAAAATACTTTAAAAGTTCAAGGTTTTTTACACTCCCAGATGCTTAAAATAAAGTATTTTACAAATAAGGGTATCCCTAGGCTCTGCCGAAAACACATTTAGGAGTGTCAAAAACCTTAAAGTCTTAAAGTATTTTTATCAGGTTATTGTAATTATTCCGGATATTTAATTTGAGAAATTTTAAAAATACACAATGCTTAAAAAAATAAACTTTAACATTATTTTTTAAACACTGTGTATTTTTAAAATTTCTCAAATTTAATATCCAGACTAATTACGATAACACGATAAAAATACTTTAAAACTTCAAAGTTTTTGACACTTCCAAATGTGTTTTCGACACAGCCAAGGGATACCCTTATTTGTAAAACACTTTATTTTAAGCATTTGGGAGTGTCAAAATACCTTAAACTCTTAAAGTATTTTTATTAGGTTATCATAATTAGTCCGGATATTTAATTTGAGAAATTTTGAAAATACAGAGTACTTAGAAAATAACGTTAAAATTTTATATTTCTTTTAAATATTTAATGTTATTTTTTTAAGCACTGTGTACTTTCAAAATTTCTCAAATTGAATATCTTGACTAATTACGATAACCTGATAAAAATACTTTAAAATTTTAAGGTATTTTGACACTCCCAAATGTGTTTTCGGCACAGCCTAAAGATACACTTATTTGTAAAATATTATTTTAAGCATTTAGGAGTGTGTGAACTCTTAAAGTATTTTTATCAGGTTATCGTAATTAGTCCGAATATTCAATTTGAGAAATTTTAAAAATACACAATGCTTAAAAAATAATATTAAAATTAAAAAAATATATATTATTTAAATAATATACTATATTACTGTAATCGATTGATACCTACACCTGAATGAGTCGATTGATTGTACAATAGATGAAAATCGAATCAATCGCATGTATCAATCGATCGATTCTGTTTTACAAAATGGAATTGTGCGATCGATTCGGTGTCTGATAGCAGATTTATTCGGTGTCTAAATGGGGAGCCATTTTATGTGATCTAATTTTATTTATTTATCTTACTGCAATATTTGAGCTTTGTCCACATCACAATTATATTAGAATATCTGATCACGGAAATGAAATATTTTTATTAGAGAGGAAAAATCTAAGAAGCACGGATACGGGTGCATGTATGGGATACGATATATATTTAATATGGAGATATAATGAATTTTGAAAAACTAGAATACGGGTGCAGCGGGATACGCTAAATTAAATATATATATATATATATATATATATAAACAAAATAAATTCAGACATTTATATATATATATATATAAACAAAATAAATTCAGACATTTATAAAAAAATCATAATAAGTTAGTTTGTAAATTAATATGTCAAATATACAACAAACTAGTAATTAGTAAATTAGTTTGTAAACTAATTGAGCAAATACTAACTAGTTATTGATTTAATGATTTAAAATAACTGATTTAATTTAATAATATTAAAGGGTTGCCATGGAGTTCTATCAACTATCACTTCTATTTATTTAAATAAAATATATAAATATTGTTGAATTAAAACTTATTTCTAGAGTCAATATAGTAAAATTTTCTAATTTAATTTGATAAATATTATTTTTAATAAATTAACATTTTATTAAAACTAGATTGAGTCCCTCAACTTAGTTCTCATTATGCATTATTATTATTATAGATAGTTATCTTACCCTTCCGAAGGATCAATAGTAGTATGTAATTATATTATTATTTTAGTATTTACAAATTAAAAGATAACCATTTTTATGGGACTTATATTTGATGTTGAGACTGAGGACCACAGATAGATCAATAAGAAGTGTAATAAAATTTAACTTGAATTATATAGATTAAGGAGTTCTTATGGTTGATAAGACTTGAGCTTAATCTAATAGGTGATTTTATTTTAAAATTAGTTTAAATTTACTAAAAGCGAAGTTCATAAAATGATAATAAATATGAATAAACAATTCTCATGAAATTTTTATAAAACTTTTAGTTTTTTTGGAGCCTACAGTGGATGCAGTGAAACTACTGCCCTCCTGGTGTAGAGAAACTCATTGGGTTTGGATGAAGGGTAAATTTCAAAGGGGTTATTTTAAGTAGGGATTACCTTTAAGTAGGGGTGATTTTTGAACTGAGATTATCTTTATCTTATTTGATAATTATAGTGGTAAAGTAAAATCTTATTTTAAGGGTAGAAAATTTTGTTTGATAATTATAAGTAAGGATAACCTGATATATTAATATTTTTTAAATTTTTTTATAAAATATAATTATTAAATAATATTCATAAAGTAAATTCTAATAATATAACTTATAATAATATTATCTATTTTTTATAAATTATTTTTTCATAATTATAATTTAAAATGAACACTTGCATTTTAACATTAAAAAAATAAATAAAGAATTTTTGATATTATTATTTTAAATCTCAATAAATAAATAAAAAATATCAACATATCTCTTCATAAAATTATAATTTTTATTTTTTATATTATATGAATTTAATAAAAATATTAATTCTTATAAAATTGTTAATATGTCAAGTTACCACTACTCAAGAGTAATCCCAGATAACTCCTGCAAAATTTACCCCTCATCGAAATGCATTACATTGAAAATATTGACAAATTTTTAAAATAAACATTTAACAAAATAAATTGCTAATTACCCCAAAAGAGATTACCATAAACAAACTCTTTCCGAGTTTCAAGACTCTTTTGAAATTTAGACAGAATCACTCTTTAAAAATAGGACATTTTAACAATTATGTTTCATAAAATTTTATTTTTATTTTTTATATTATATGAATTTAATAAAAATTATTAATTCTTATAAAATTGTTATGTCAGATTACCCCTACTTACATTTACCTCTACTTAAAAGTAACCCTTGTAAAATTTATCTCTCATTCAAATGTATCATGTTGAAAATGTTGACATATTTTTAAAATAAACTTATAAGATAATAAATTGCTAATTATTCCGAAAGAAATTATGATGAACCTCAAACTCTTTCGGAGTTTCGAGACCTTATCAAAATTTCGACAGAATCACCTATTAAAAATAGGATATTTTGACAATTATGTTTCATAAAATTTTATTTTTATTATTTATATTAGATAGATTTAATAAAAAATATTAATTCTCATAAAATTGTTAATATGACAGTTTACCCCTACTCAAAGATAATCCCCATAAAATTTACTCCTCATCCAAATACATCATATTGAAAATGTTGATGCATAGTACAGAGCATCAAATCCATTGCTGAGTGCAACAGCAAAGACCTTAACAGTTGCCACTAGTATAGCCATGTTTGATGCACCATTGTTTTGAGTCTTGTGAACTGTGCACAGTACCAGTACCCCGGCAGTTGCTCAAAGGATCTTTTTCATGTTTGCCGCTGAAGCAGAAGCTGCAAAATTTCAACCAAATTTCAGTTTCATCTCTGAGACATGCTAAGAATGTAAAGGCCATAATGATGTGCAGAGCCTACAAAAATATAAAAGAGGTTTGAATGGTGAAGGATAGTGACAACAATAACAACTTTATTTAAAATCCTGTTTAAGAGGTAGTTTCCTCCAACAAATGTTGATTATGAAGGATCTACACCTGGATCCATATCTTGATTCTCTAAAACAATAGATACACCATCCCCACCACCACCACCATCATTGTGATTTTTCATCTAGTTTGGCAATAAATCTACATATATACTCAGGTCAATACATCTTCTATCAAGCCCATTGTAAACCAGAAAATAGAATAAAATTAGGAATAAGAATAACTTTTAATCACTATAATGGTATAATAAGAAACATCTTCTGTGTCTTATGATTAGGATCAAAAAGTCAATCATTTGAACAAATTGACACCATTTTTTTACTAAATAGTAATGAGTGGAAAGTAAGAATGCGAAAGGAAAAGCTCAAGAAATCAATACTAGCTTTGATGAAGATGATGAAAGTCAACCAAGTAGTAATTTCCTCATATTATAAGCAATCTATGCTGCCTCTGGTTTTTCTTATCAAGCTACTTTGTAGTACTTGTAGTAATCTCCTGATATTCATGAGAATATGGAATTATCACCCAGACATATTCATTGAAAACTCAGAGGTTGGTATTAGAACTATTAGATTGACTGCCTATATACATAGGATGGAAAAGAGTTGCGACAACAGGGCCATTAAAAGGACATATATCTTGTTTTTAGATTCTCAAACTTTCGCATGTTCATTGCCTAGTGGATCTTGTTATCGATTGGCCATTTTTTTTTTTAAAGAGAACTTCATTAATAAAAAATGGAGTAAACAAAACCAAACATGCATACTAACATGTTTGGCCAAATTCATGGCACGAACTTCATCTCATTAACCGGTTAGGTTATCTAATGCCAGAAGATGAAAAGAAAGGAAGAAAGAAGAGTGACCCTATTGGGACGGTGGCTTAAATCCCACCATTATTTTCTCCTAAACCTAAGGGCTTCTCATTAGAAGGAAATTGCCATTCTCGTTTCAACAAGGTACCACCGAGATTTTCTCTCAGAAAATCAAGGTGGTGATGGCGTGAGGAGTTGGCCTTGCCAGATCTGGGACTTTATTTGTGGAGACTCCATGCAATTAGGCAAGTGCTTAATTAAGAACATAGCAACTCAGAAGTTGGGTTCACTATTTTAGATATGAAAGAGATTCACATCAACTGAGAGATGACGTCGGTATGTTGTATACATGGGTGTACAAGGGGCTCAAGACTTCAGGTTTGGGCTCAGGACTCAAGAGTCATTAATATTGTACATGTATTTTTCTCTTTCATATAGTGAATATTCTGTCGTTCCGTGGACGTAGGCCAAGTGGGCCGAACCACGTTAAAATATTGTCTTATGCTGTGTGTTTATTTCCGTTCGATTTTTCTTATTTCTGTACGTAACGAAAACAGACCCTACAAGAAGAGAAATACATTACCTGTAAGAAATGAGCTAGCTGCTGCTTTTGAGTTCCGTTGAAGTTGATGTCTTCACAGTTCAGTTGGAAGTGACTGAAGTGCCTACTTTTCTTGGTGACCAAAATCACCCATTTGGAAATAGAATCATCTGGAGAGAAGTGAGCCTACTTCAGAAGTTTGCCTGTTCGAAGAATTCACCTCAATAATTACCCTGTACCATATTGCATAATTACCTGACAATTTGCCCGAGGTCGCCCAAGTTGAACACAGCCAGAGTTTTCTGAAGTCTGAAGCCCATGAGGATGATGCTCAATGCTTCGAACAGAGAAAGTAAAGCACTACGCTTAGTATGATGCTTCCGATAAGTGGCCATTTTTTATTTTTGTTATGCTAGGACAATCAGGGAGCCTCAATTTGGGGCAATTACGTTCAAAAAAATGCTTCAAGGAAGGCAAAGTCAACATTGGACAATGAACAATGCTTGTCAGCTCACTTAATCCAACTAGATCAAGAGAGTGTAATCTTGGGAATGGATTGTCTGGCAATGATTCATCTCCATCTACAATCTCCTCCAATTTATCACAATACCTGACATCAAGGACCTCTAATTGACATAGTTTTCCTACCATTTGTGAGGAGAAGAGACTCTTCAGTTTGCTGCATTGATGAACATCTATTTTTCTTAGCATTGAAAGGCTTCCATGTGGCAGTTGTCCTTCAAATATATTCTTCAACTTGGGTAACTCAAGGAGGCTCAGTTCATCAATATCACTCAACGCATTGGCTTCAACAGCTCTCCAATCTAAAACACAATCCATTTCATTGCAAGCCCTGATGAGAAATTTTCTTAAGCTCTTTAAGTCACCTGCTAAGTCAGAAACACAATTAACATGAGTACATCTCAACATCAATCCTTCTGCATGCTTTAGCACTGATTTCACCCCCTGTCCATGGTCGTTGGAACCATCAATCAGCACCAGCTTTTCACATGGTGAAATATATTCAAATGCAGGTGTTGAGTCAATGGAATTTGTGTCTTCTATCAAAACGGGTTGTTGCTCATTGAACAAATCTTGTGTCATGGTCGTTGGAACCATCAATCCTTCTGCATGCTTTAGCACTGATTTCACCCCCTGTCCATGGCCGTTGGAATCATCAATCAGCACCAGCTTTTCACATGGTGAAATATATTCAAATGCAGGTGTTGAGTCAATGGAATTTGTGTCTTCTATCAAAACTGGTTGTTGCTCATTGAACAAATCTTGTGTCATGTACTCAATGTCAAACAACAATTCCAAGACTCCCATCCCAACAAATTTGGATGCACTGACTTCTTGCTCACTCTGTTCTCCCCATTCTTCAGACATTTCTTCCAAACATGGTTCTTCTTGCTCACTCTCTTCTCCCCGATCTTCAGACATGTCTTCCCAAAATGGTTTTTTTTGGCTCAATCTCTTCTTCCCATTCTTCAGACATTTCTTCCAAACATGGTGAAACCAATGCAGACAATGAGCCAATGGAAATTCTAAATCTTCTTAAAGTCTTGAGTCGCTGACAGAACACATCTTGTGCCATGCAATCAGTGTCACTGATGGAGATCTCGAGAGTAGTTAACTGTGCCAAGTTCCCTACCTCTCCAAGCGTGGCTTTACTCACATCTTCTGGCTCACTCTCTTTTGCCCATTTTACATGGGTCCCCAATGCATTTAGTTCTTCCAAACGGAGAAGTCTAGATATCACACAACTTGGTATTGTTGTTAGATCTTTCAAATGAGAAATATTCAACTTCTTCAGTTTAACCAAGTTCCCCGTGTCTAGAGGAAGCTCTGTGACACCAGAGTGTGATAGATCTAGAAATTGAAGTTCGTTTAGCTGTCCCAAAAATGGAACCTCCCTTAATTCTGTACATCTTCTTAAGATGAGTGCCCGCAAATTCACCAACGAAGATGATGTTACTGTTAATGTTTTAATGCGAGTCCCACTTAGATCAAGAACTTGAAGTCTTGGCATGAGTTCAAAGAAGCCAGTATCGACAGCAATTAGGGAAGGATTTTCTCTCATCAACAAGGAAATCAAATTACAAGAATTGGGCCTGAAGGCAAGTTCAGCTATTTTATTCTCCATCAGTGAAATCCTATCCACATCTCTCCACATCTCCTCCCTTGGTGGATCGTTCAAACCAAGCCCTGATCTGACAAAGAATTTGGGGCCTTCGTTGGACGAAGAAGATGATGTGATCCACAGTGCCAAGTCACGGATCATATCATGGATCTTGACAAAGGATCTGTCACCTTCTTGCTCTTCATCCAGAAGGCATGCATCCTTGATTCTTTCAATGATGGCGTGCCCCTTATTTGAAGCATCAATCAAGTTATCAACATCATCTATAAACCCTTCCATTATCCAATATCTTACTAGTTCATCAGTGTCTATTTCATAATCTTCTGGAAACAGTGAACAATACAAGAAACATTTTTTGATCCCATCATCCTTTAAGTAGTCATAGCTTAGCTTCAATGCTTGAAACACAACACGCTCCATACCTTCAATCTCAGGTACCGAACCCTTCAGTGCCCTCAGTGCATTATGCCACAGTTCGACCTTCGCCTTCCCACACATAGCCTTTCCAACAACAACAATTGCCAAAGGAAGACCGCCACACTCCATGACAACTTCCTTTGCTAAAGGTCGGATATTTTCGAGAAGAACGACATCTTTAGCATTTTCATGGAACAAATTCCAAGCTTCGTTGCATGTGAGAGTGCTAACTTTTATGTTTACATCTGCATCCATATTACTAGAGACTCCAAATTGGCGTGTCGTTATCACAATTTTGGATCTGTTTTCCTTGTCAGGCTTTGGAATTCCTGCCTCATGTAAGCTAAACTTTTGCCACAGATCATCTAAGATTAGCACGTACCTCATACCCTCCAGCACAGAGTACAATTGCGCGCATCTGCTCTCATCATCTTCACCACTTTCGAAATTCATGTCCAACCTCTTCATGATTGTCTTTTGGATCTTCTCCAGATTCAGTTCCTTGGGCATTTTCACCCAGACCACGTAATTGAAGTTCTGGGTACTCTTGAGCTTTTTTTGTATGTTTTTCATGAGATTGGTTTTCCCAATCCCACCCATTCCGTACACACATATGATGCCGCTTTCATGGTTGTGCAAGTGATCCCATATCTCATCAAAGGTCTTCTCATGTGTACTGACCTTTATTG
The DNA here is from genome assembly GCA_013350335.1 of Chimonanthus salicifolius. NCBI lineage: Eukaryota > Viridiplantae > Streptophyta > Magnoliopsida > Laurales > Calycanthaceae > Chimonanthus > Chimonanthus salicifolius. Next base: position 46,102,893 of record CM023539.1, read on the forward strand.
GTGAAGCAGGCATCTCCATTACTCTTGGTGGGGGAGAAGTCACAAGGATTTGATCGCGGATCACTCTAGCGTTGAGTTTTTCTTCAACATCTTGGAGCTTTTGAACCACCCTTCTGCCCAAGTCGTAGCGGGACAGACAGTCAGCGAAAAATCCATGGGAGATGGTCCTTCTTCGTTTGAATTCTTCGTCTAAACAGTAGATTTCAAACCTGATTCCAGACACCTCCTTGAGCCAGTTCCCAACTTCGTTAGTCAGCATCAATCCTTTCCTTGAGCCTACCTCACCCTCTCTTTCGATGTCTGTCTGCTTGCTCTCCAGTTCTTCACCTCTTTTTTTGAGAGTTCCTACATTTTCCTCAAGATCTTTGATGTAACGTACAAGCTGGGCAATTGGAGGGATGATATTTTGAATGATCTCCAAGACTTTTAGAAGAGTCGCCATGACAATCGGATGGCTGGCAGGCAGATCCTTTCCAAATGGGAGAATATTTTCTGGAGAGTTCTCCTTTTACACTGCTAGATCATTTAGGGCTAGAAAAAAGCATTCAGAACAAGCATGGTTACCGACTAAATCCTTGGATTCCATTGACTTCTGGTCTTCTGCCTGGGCCTACTCATGGAGCCTGTCGGAATTTATAGGCGAAAGTCTGAAGTCTGAACCCATTTGATTAAAATATATAAAGCCCTAGCCCGTCTGTTTACATGCCATTTATTATCTTCAAACTATTTAAATTTATTGTAAAAAACTCAATAATTTATATTATTTATGTGATTGAGCTTGAAGAAGTGGAGTGGGATGGGTTATGGATTTTTTAATTGTTATTATATATATATAAAGGAAATAAATAAGTATAAAAACTAGATAGGCCTCTATGCGTATTAAGTAAAAGGCCCAACAAAATTTACTAATGCAATTAGGTGTTCCATAAATTCAATTAGAACATGGAATTGTAAATTTAAATGGATGATTAATGCAATTAATTTAGATCTACAATTAAGATCCAATTCAACAAATCGTATACTTATATGAATTTAAATTTGGCATTAATTTGAATTGAAAATTAATGAAATTTTTTATTTGATTTTATAAATGATTAAATCTCATCTTGTTATGAAATATTATGTGGTTAAAATTGAGTAATACAAACCTCAAGACTCAGTAGCATTAACTGAGCCCTTCATTTATGCTAATATCTTAAAAAGAGTAGCATCGGAAATTCCAATTCTAGAGCCCTCATGTATTTACATGTAAAATCTAACTGGGCTTCCTTTTTTAAGTGGTAAAAAGGATCCTATCTATGAAAACACCAGTCACAGCATTCCTAAAGCGCTAGTCACCCACCGTGTTAGATACATTCTTTCGTGAAGTCATTTTTTTTTTAATTCTTTGGAGATGAATTTTTAAGTTTAAAATTATACCACTTTTTATTTAAAATGAATTCTAGAGTTCATAAAATTTAGAATAAATGAATTTTAATATTTTATTTATAGAAATTGGTCAAAAAATGTCTTAATTTGAAAACCCGAATCAAATACAGGAAAAATCACAGTTGTTAAAAGAAAAAGAAGAGAAGGAAACCGTTTGCTGTTTTAGAGTGATTGGCTTGCCCTTTTTTCTTTTTTAAGTGATCCGTAAAGCAAGAATAAAGGGTAAAATAGAAAATCCATACAAAGAAATTGAATTCCAATCCCTGATTATAAGAAAATCGCTTGTGAGGATTGCCACCCAATATCTGTATCATTAAATTAGTGAATCGGCACTAAAGCACTCTTGCTCATGAGGGAAAACATTTATCTTTTCAAATTACTTTTAAAAAAACGTGCTTATAACTTTATATCGTATTTTTAAATGAACAAATAATACTTTTAAAATATTTTCTATTTCATAATAATATTTTAATTAAGATAAAATAGAAAAGAAATAAATGAGTGATTCATCTATATTTTTAAAAATGAAAATATTTTCTTAAAATATATTTGCTAATTTGAACTACTCCAAATTTGTTGTTCATTTATTTTTGTCTCTCATTTTTTAAAAAATTACTAAAATCCCTGAATTACACTGCCACACATGGTATCCCGCGAACTCGGATCTCCTGTATTTCAAGGTAGGGAAGCCAAAACCTTTTAGTCTGTGTTGAGCATATTATAATTCTCCCATTGTTTTCTATCTTATGATTAATAAAGGTATCAGCCCTTTCTCCTTTAAATGTAGGCATTAAATATTTAAATGTCGAACCACATTAAATTTGTCTCGTCTTGAATGCTATATTTTATGTGGCTCTCTTTTAGACACCGAATAAATCTGCTGACACTGAATTTAAGATATCTAGTGAAAATTACAATCCTTATGGAATCGATGGATCATTCAGTTTTAAATATATTATTTAAATAATAAAATTTTCTTTAAAATTTTAAATGTATTTTTAAAATTTCTCAAATTAAATATCTGAACTAATTATGATAACTTGAAAAAATATTTCAAGAGTTCAAGATCTTTTGACACTCCTAAATGATTAAAATAGAGTGTTTTATAAATAAGGGTATTCATAGGCTATGCGGAAAACACATTTGGGAGTGTCAAAAGACCTTAAAGTTTTAAAGTATTTTTATCAGATTATCTTAATTAGTCCGGATATTCAATTTGAGAAATTTTAAAAATACACAGTGCTTAAAAAAATAAAGTTAAAGATTTAAAGGAAATATAAAACTTTAACATTATTTTTTAAGCAATGTGTATTTTCAAAATTTCTCAAATTGAATATCCGAACTAATTACGATAACCTGATAAAAATACTTTAAAAGTTCAAGGTTTTTTACACTCCCAGATGCTTAAAATAAAGTATTTTACAAATAAGGGTATCCCTAGGCTCTGCCGAAAACACATTTAGGAGTGTCAAAAACCTTAAAGTCTTAAAGTATTTTTATCAGGTTATTGTAATTATTCCGGATATTTAATTTGAGAAATTTTAAAAATACACAATGCTTAAAAAAATAAACTTTAACATTATTTTTTAAACACTGTGTATTTTTAAAATTTCTCAAATTTAATATCCAGACTAATTACGATAACACGATAAAAATACTTTAAAACTTCAAAGTTTTTGACACTTCCAAATGTGTTTTCGACACAGCCAAGGGATACCCTTATTTGTAAAACACTTTATTTTAAGCATTTGGGAGTGTCAAAATACCTTAAACTCTTAAAGTATTTTTATTAGGTTATCATAATTAGTCCGGATATTTAATTTGAGAAATTTTGAAAATACAGAGTACTTAGAAAATAACGTTAAAATTTTATATTTCTTTTAAATATTTAATGTTATTTTTTTAAGCACTGTGTACTTTCAAAATTTCTCAAATTGAATATCTTGACTAATTACGATAACCTGATAAAAATACTTTAAAATTTTAAGGTATTTTGACACTCCCAAATGTGTTTTCGGCACAGCCTAAAGATACACTTATTTGTAAAATATTATTTTAAGCATTTAGGAGTGTGTGAACTCTTAAAGTATTTTTATCAGGTTATCGTAATTAGTCCGAATATTCAATTTGAGAAATTTTAAAAATACACAATGCTTAAAAAATAATATTAAAATTAAAAAAATATATATTATTTAAATAATATACTATATTACTGTAATCGATTGATACCTACACCTGAATGAGTCGATTGATTGTACAATAGATGAAAATCGAATCAATCGCATGTATCAATCGATCGATTCTGTTTTACAAAATGGAATTGTGCGATCGATTCGGTGTCTGATAGCAGATTTATTCGGTGTCTAAATGGGGAGCCATTTTATGTGATCTAATTTTATTTATTTATCTTACTGCAATATTTGAGCTTTGTCCACATCACAATTATATTAGAATATCTGATCACGGAAATGAAATATTTTCATTAGAGAGGAAAAATCTAAGAAGCACGGACATGAGTGCATGTATCGGATACGACATATATTTAATATGGAGATATAATAAATTTTGAAAAACTAGAATACGGGTGCAGCGGAATACGCTAAATTAAATAAAAAATAAATATATATGTATATATATATATATATATATAATAAATTCAGACATTTATAGAAAAAATCATAATAAATTAGTTTGTAAATTAATATGTCAAATATACAACAAACTAGTAATTAGTAAATTAGTTTGTAAACTAATTGAGCAAATACTAACTAGTTATTGATTTAATGATTTAAAATAACTGATTTAATTTAATAATATTAAAGGGTTGCAGTGGAGTTCTATCAACTATCACTTCTATTTATTTAAATAAAATATATAAATTTTGTTGAATTAAAACTTATTTCTAGAGTCAATATAGTAAAATTTTCTAATTTAATTTGATAAATATTATTTTCAATAAATTAACATTTTATTAAAACTAAATTGAGTCGTTGAACTTATTTCTCATTATGCATTATTATTATTATAGATAGTTATCTTACCCTTCCGGAAGGATCAATAGTAGTATGTAATTATATTATTATTTTAGTATTTACAAATTAAAAGATAACCATTTTTATGGGACTTATATTTGATGTTGAGAATGAGGACCAGAGATAGATCAATAAGAAGTGTAATAAAATTTAACTTGAATTATACAGATTAAGGAGTTCTTATGGTTGATAAGACTTGAGCTTAATCTAATAGGTGATTTTATTTTAAAATTAGTTTAAATTTACTAAAAGCGAAGTTCATAAAATGATAATAAATATGAATAAACAATTCTCATGAAATTTTTATGAAACTTTTAGTTTTTTGGAGCCTCTACTGCCCTCCTGGTGTAGCCAAATTCATTGCGTTTGGATGAAGGGTAAATTTAAAGGGGTTATTTTGGGTAGGGGTTACCGTTAAGTAGGGGTGATCTTTGAACTGAGATTATCTTTATCTTATTTGATAATTATAGTGGTAAAGTAAAATCTTATTTTAAGGGTAGAAAATTTTGTTTGATAATTATAAGTAAGGGTAACTTGATATATTAATATTTTTTATAAAATATAATTATTAAATATATTCATAAATTAAATTCTAATAATATAACTTATAATAATATTATCTATTTTTTATAAATTATTTTTTCATAATTATAATTTAAAATGAACACTTGCATTTTAACATTAAAAAAATAAATATTTTTTTTTTGATATTATTATTTTAAATCCCAATAAATAAATAAAAAATATCAACATATCTCTTCATAAAATTATAATTTTTATTTTTTATATTATATGAATTTAATAAAAATATTAATTCTTATAAAATTGTTAATATGTCAAGTTACCACCACGGGTTTAAAAATCGGTATCGGCCGATATATCGGCCGATATGATATGTCGACCGATATATCGTTATCGGCCGATATTTTTCTCTTTCTTCCTTTTTTTTTAAATATCGGCCGATATTTTGATATCGGGCCAATATAATACGGCCGATATCAAGGCCGATATTGTGAATATCGGCCGATACGATACATATCGGCCGATATTCACATATTCAAAACCGATATATATCGGCCGATACGATACGTATCGGCCGATATTTTAACCCCTGGTTACCACTACTCAAGGGTAATCCCAGATAACTCCTGCAAAATTTACCCCTCATCCAAATACATCACATTGAAAATATTGACAAATTTTTAAAATAAACATTCAACAAAATAAATTGCTAATTACTCCAAAAGAGATTACCATAAACAAACTCTTTCCGAGTTTCAAGACCCTTTCGAAATTTAGACAGAATCACTCTTTAAAAATAGGACATTTTGACAATTATGTTTCATAAAATTTTATTTTTATTTTTTATATTATATGAATTTAATAAAAAATTATTAATTCTTATAAAATTGTTATGTCAAATTACTCCTACTTACATTTACCTCTACTTAAAGGTAACCCTTGTAAATTTACCTCTCATTCAAATGTATGTTGAAATGTTGACACATTTTTAAAACAAACTTCTAAGATAATAAATTGCTAATTACTCCGACAGAAATTATGATGAACCTCAAACTCTTTCGGAGTTTCGAGACCTTATCGAAATTTCGACAGAATCACCCATTAAAAATAGGATATTTTGACAATTGTGTTTCATAAAATTTTATTTTTATTATTTATATTAGATAGATTTAATAAAAAATATTAATTCTCATAAAATTGTTAATATGACAGTTTACCCCTACTTAAGGATAATCCCTATGAAATTTACTCCTCATCCAAATACATCATATTGAAAATGTTGACATATTTTTAAAATAAATTTCAAATAAAATTAAATTGCTAATTACTTGAAATATATTGTTTTTTAATTATATAATATATATATTTAAAAAAAATTAATTTTATAATATATAATTGATAAAAAGAGGAAGAGAAAAGATGTTGAGGGATAAGATCCAATCTCCAAAGAAGTATTAAAAAAATTGAATGAGAAGGATAAATTTTAAAATTTTTATCTTCACTCCTTTATCACCAAACTAGAGTTAAAAAAAGGTTAAGGGCAGTTACCGCTCTTTCCCCACTCAAATGCAGCCTGAATCCACCCCTCACATGCACCACTGTTTCCTGTAGAAAAATCAAGTCCTATTACCCTACTTGGGCAGATAGGTATCAGTGCTACAGGAGACTTAATTGGATGGACAGGTTGGAAATCCCATCAGTTGCTCCACTACGAACAACCACCAACTTGCATTAAATGCAAAGCCCACTCTCCACTGCAACACAATGGTAGTTTGGCCGCCAAACAGTTGCAAAATTAAATGCAATCCCAAATTTCAATAGCTCTGCTGTCAACCGTCACTCTCTCACCAAAACCACAGAAGTTAATGCAACTGTTCCAGCTTTCCAGTCAAGTGCTGAAACCAGAAACCGCCCAATTTCAAAATGAGCTTCTCTGTTCGAAAAGAAGGCAGAAGCACCCCTTTCTCTCTTTCATTGGACCAAATAATGAAGACCCCCATATCATCTTGGAAGGTAGAAGATATCGTCGACGGTGAGAAAGAGTACGACTCTACTTTGTTGGCTGTTTCTTTGCTTGAAGTTTATCTATAAATCATCCCTTTTACTGATATTTTTTTTTCTATTTTCCCTATTTTTATTTCCTTTCTGTGTCGGGATGTGTCCCGCTGTATCACGTGCTGCATCTTTGCACGTCTATGCGTATCAGTGATGTATAAGGGCATATCAATGGCGTATATATATTTAAAAAAAATATTTAATTAGTAGGATACGTATGTGCGCCATATTCGACCGTATCTGTCTGCACCGATACGCACCCGACAACACTCCAAGGATTTTGCCGTATCCGTTCTTCACAGGAAAAATCATATTTCCTTCCGATTTCTTGCAATCTGAACCATGCCCTAGAACTTCAACTGTCGTTAAAGTCAAATCGAAGTTTGTCTGAGAATTTTCTATGAACTTACATGTCCTTGGATCTTATAGAACAGTGATTTTCCCTTGGTTCAGTAATACTTACTGTTCACTAATGACCCCCCTCCACAATTCTCCTAGATGGGGTTATTTTTAACTTGGATCGTCTAGTATCGTAGCACTAAACAACATATCTACAAAACATAGAAATATTCTTTGCTCAATTGGAATTTGTGTCATGTTTTTGTCGACTTGCAGGACATGAACTTGCTATCATACCAACAGAAAGAAAAAAAAAATGTAAATATTAGGGAAAATTTTATCTAGTGGAGAATAATCTTAGCAAGAATCATTTATGATGGATTGCACAAGAAACAACAGTTTGTTCATTCAAAGAACATGAACAAACTACCACCTCTTATTCAACATGTCACCAGTGGGTACAAAACTGTTAGATAGAAGAGATGATTTTCATGAGCATTGCAAATCTGAAGCTTTATTTAACTCATCTACACCAAACTCTAGTTCAAAGTTACATTTAAAATGATTGTTTATTTTTTAGGGTTTGATCTCACTGAAATATTGAAGAGAGTTTGTCGAACACGTTGTCTAACAAATTAGCAAAGTCACCACCAACGTTCATATCTGTTTCGGCATCGAATGGGAATGGCTTCTCTGGTTTTGTTGCCTTCAAGATTACTTCAATTGGAATCTTTGGCTTCGACCGTTCCAGAGGAACTAAGGGGTGATAGTACTGCATTGGGTCCGCACAGTAATCCTGAAGTACAGAGATCCAAACAAGTATTTAATAAAAAAAAATGGAAAATGAATTTGATGACTAAACCCTCATCATTATCATCATCAATAACTACTTTCAAATTACAGGTAAAATCTTCCTCTAAGTTGATTAGTTTAATCTCCAAGGTGGAGCTTACACCATGCAGAGAGATTCATACTACTGATAGTTTGTGATACATACAAATGTCTGTAAGATTATAATTAGAAATGAAGATGTGGTTTACCTGATCAGCATGGATTTTTCTAACAAATGTCTTAAAGATCCTAAAATTCTTTGCTTTCAGTAGTTCATCTGATAATCGCAGATATGTTATCGCCGCAATCCGCAGTCTCGGTGGCCCATTTCTGTTGACCCCATTTGGTCTTGCAGTCTTCAAGATTTGGTTATAAGCCTTTCTGTCATATCTTGAAAGAGCATTTTCACATGCGATTTCAACGTTCTCCTTCCAACCTGAACTGAACACCTGAATTTTTTTCCAACAACTGTTACTATGGAAGGCACAAATGAAGCTTATTCAGGCGTATTTAGCAGCTGAACATCTCAATATGTTAACTGTATCTTTTAATATTATCACATTGTTGGACTTCCAAATACCAAGGGGAAATGTATGAATGATTGGCATGTCTCATGCTGCAATATTTGATCTCACCTTTTTACTGGATTATCTCAAAACAAGGGTTAATGTTTATTTGGTTCCGTTGGTAATAATTGAACAATTCTGTTCGTAGGAACAAAGAGAAGCAGATCTATTCTATACCCAATAAGTACCAATACGCAATGGGGAATTAGTTCCCCTGTTTACCTGCTGAACAAGCTCCTCTGGCCCGCAAAATGCCTCTGCACTTTGTTCGGTGTCTCTCATCTCAACGCATGTAAAATTCAATATAGCAGAGTGCCTTGAGAGCATTCTTGCTATGGTTCTATACCCGTCTCGGTCGTTCAAATTATAATAACCTGCTGTAAGCTCTGCTGCATGGCTTGGAGCCTTATACCACCAATGAATTCCTGATACCTGTTTGAAGATCAGATAATGCATAATTAGTATAAATAACCCAACCGGTGGAAATATTAATTTGGCCTGAATCACATAATTTGAAATACTTACCTTAACTGCCAACTTGAGTTTATAGCCCAGGAAGATTTTATTTGCCTCATCAAGGATCTGATCGCCATGATTGATCAGCATGTTTGAATACCATGTTAGGAAAAACTTTCCTTTCTCACTAAGATATGTCCCATTCGTTTTGAAAAAACCTGTGTCTTCGGGTTTGTCGTTATACTCTCCTGCATCATCGGGGACATCCCATTCGGGATGACCAGTTTGTGTCGCTGCCTCTTTGTATGCTGCTTTCATATATTTGTCATAGCACTGCATGACATTCACTAGCTGTCAAATGTCTCATGATATCCCATTGGGACTTGTATAATGTGGGATTGTTAGAACTTGTCCAGAACTTAATGGTTCTGCTTTACCTAAATCATTGTTAGGGTGTGAGCAAGAGTTCCGATTCGGTTGTTTGGAGGAAAAATTAAGGACTTATATGAGGTTGGATCACTCCACCTATGAAGCTAGTCTTTTGAATTTGAAGCCCAGTTCTAACAAATTATCTGAACATATAGCCAGGTGATTTGACGCCACAAACTAGATGGTTGGACCCAATTAGATTTTTGCAGGAAAAGTCCGAGCATAAGCCTCATTAAACGAATGGAACAAGCTCCATTCAGTAATTTAAGTCACAAGTGCAAATAACCCAACAAGTTTGGTCCAAGGTTGAAATCAGGCCGTGGTGTAACTAAATCAGTTGGCCTTGGACAGCCCAAAAGCTGCCCGTGTACAGTCCCATACACGCGCAACCATGTTCTTGCTACACATTCAAAAAACAACTTTTAACACCAAGTCACCAACCTATTTCATCCATATGTATGTATATGTGTAAGTACATACCTATGCCAAGCTTAGTCCAATTTAGAAGCAAGTTGCTACCTGAAATTCTCCAATGCCAGGAAATACCCATCCTAGAGTTTGTGGATAAGATGGATATCTCAGCTCACCACTTGGACCAAGGCCCAGCTCAATGTCTGTAATGAGGCCTGCTTCCAAAAAATCAGCCATATTATCCCTGAAGCTCTTCATATAGTCACTGTAAAGCTGCAAAAACCAACACCATCCTCTCAGTAATACAACCAACTAACCACAGTTGAAGGTGAAATCCCATCTAAGCCTCAAGAACATTGAGGACTTCCATAATAAAATTGTCACTATTAAGTACTAATCAATCAGTAAGAATCCATCAATAGACTCGATTAGGTTTTATTTTTAAAATTACAATTAAAACCCAGCCATAAAAATATATACGCCACATATATGTACGTGAATGGTATGTCCATTTGGGACTAAAAATTTGGCTAATGTATTACATAAAATTAACATTTAAGTATTATTAATTTTTTAAAATATTTTGAATTTAGAAACAAAGACCAAACAGAACTGGGGTTATCCATTTGGTGTCAGCGTAATTTTTATTTATAATTTTATATAGACTCAGCATTGGCCTAGGCCCAAGTCCAACGTGGTCCTGATGCCCTTTCGATCACGCCCAACCTCGGGCCTGATTGTATACCAGGCAATCGAATTAATGGCAAAATAAATAAATTTGGAAGATAGTGTTTTTTCTGCAATAATGAGTTCACACATTCACAATCAGAATTTCAGGCATAAATTAGACATGGGTTTATCGAGTTGAGTCTGGCCGTAGTTCCCACCTTTTAATTGTTGTATAAGACTATAAGTGACTTATGTCACGTAGATAAAAGTGATCCATGTCACAGAGAAAAATAATTTTAGAAAAAGGTTCTGGGTTTTGCTAATTATTTGGGATCTCTCTAATAACTTAAAAAGCATTTAGTCTGTAGTAGTAAATAAGGAAAAAGTGCAGGAATGTTTGGTTCTGCAAGAAAATAAGAAAATAGAAGGTATACTAAATGGGTAAATGTAGTACCTCAACGGCGGTGCGTCCGGCGAAGAGGGGCTTGTTATCGACTCCAAGGGTAAGATACTCAATGTTCCTAGTCCCACGCCTGTTCGTATAGTAGATATCTGGATCTGATTCACCAATGTCACGAACCCACTTGGGAATGGGCACATTATAGTTATCTCCTACATTCCCACCACATTGGTGGAAGGACATGATCACTTGCAACTTCAACCCACATTCCTCAACCATCTGAAATAGACCCCTGTAAGCACCCCAGTCATATTGCTTGGGACCCATGTTCTCTATAACGCCCCACCACACATCCATCATCACACCATCCACATCTGCTGCCCTCAGTTGCAGCAGCTTCTTCTTTAGCTCTTCTTTGTTCACAAATTCATTGTCACCTGATATGACCCCCAACTATTCAAAAAAAAAGAAGAAGTAAAAAGATTGGATAGAGAGTGTTAGAGTAATAATATACAAGTTAATTAAGGTCTAAAAATAAGCTTTGAATATTGTACTTACTGGGAGCATGACATAGACAGGAACATAGTTTGCCAACATCTTCTCCTTTTCTGTGATGAGTGTGGGAGCCTGCATCATGAAAAAGAAGAAAGGGAACTTGGGCTTTGCTCTTTACGGTATGCTTTCCTTGTTAGAATGGAAATGATAATTCTATATCCTCTCTCTCTCTCTCTCTTTTATAAGTTGTCAAGAACAAGAACCAGAATGGGACCAGAATGGGACAACTGTTATCCTAACCTATCCTTATCTCCTTCGAGAAGGAAGAATCACTATCTTAAACCATGTGGGCAAATTTAGAAGGACACCTGGCAAGTTTTTTAACTTTTTTGGTCGAGTGGCACGTACGGACGTGAAACTTTTTAGACAAAAAAAAAGAAGTAAAATACAAAATATTTGGAAGTAGAAAATATAATATTTAACATAAAAATAACTGGATAATTAATCTCATGTATGAAATATGAACTTAAATGTCTATAACATATAATGCTTATACAATTGCAGAATGAATACTGACTATAAAAGTATAAAATATGGAATGAAGAACAGAAAGTTCAAAAAATAAAAATAAAAATATAAGCATGTACTTTAAAACTAAAGAGATTGTCATGTTTTATGTATAAATATGAAATTAAATATTTCAACGTCTTTACACCACTCAATCTTTTTCCTAAGGTTCTTTAAAATCAATGTCTCTATTTCTACCTCAATATAATAATAATAATATAGCTATAATTCCCTTTAGAGTTTAGATAATGACGTGAAAGTAAGCATGATGAGCAAAATAATGAATGATAAATGGTTTGTTTCAAAGATTTGAGGGCTCGTGTCATGTGAAAATTCTTAAGAAAGAAAAAGGGAAAAAATAAATCTCAAAATATACCTTTTTATCTTTATGAAAAGTAAATACATTAGAATAAATCAATAAGAACAGAATTTTGAAAAACAAGTACTCTACATATATTTCTATATTTTTTTTAGCAAGTCATGTAATTTCTATCTAAGTCCGAGTCGACTCAATTAAATTCACTCATATTCGACTAATTCTTAAAAATGGCGACTTTGATTCAATTGACTACTATGTTGAGAAGTGGGTTCCACAGCATAAATGTGGCACTGGTGCCTATATTTCACTTTTATCTTTTCTATCATAAATTTTGAATTAAGGAGAAAATAAACTTTTATATAGATCTGTGGCGAGGAACCCACTTTAAGAATAGGAGTCTTGACTTCTAATCTCATTTTACTTCAAAAAATCACTCTATGTGATTTTATTTATTATATAGATAGGAAGATTTCTATGTGCACCAATAACTAGTCAAATGCTTCAAGAGGTCGTAAAAGAAAGTTAATGAAAACTTGCCATTGAAGAGAGCCAAATCTATTGAGTCATGAGTACGAATATCTATCTATTTTTGCACTCGAAGTATTCTCATTCTAACAAATTTGAACGGCTCAATATCAAAACTATAATCTTCTGAAATGTGTGGTTTTTAATGGCAAGCATCATCTACGGTATTGGCCGATATGATTTGATTTTGAAACTTTATCATATCGACTGATTATGTCGATATCTCGACTGCATTATATCGGCTGATATCAGCCGTTTTTGTTATAAAAAAATAATAAGGAGAGAGAAATTATCAACCGAGATATCGGCCGATAACGAGATATCAGTCTATATCTCGTATCAACCGATCTCTCAGACGATACCATCTTTTCGACCTCAGATCAACAGTGTTTTCAGTAAATTATATGGTCGGATTTGTTACACGTCTGATAGTTGCAAGGTGATGCATTGGCCTCAATTTTGTGCAGTGGAAAGTACTTTATTCCAAGCCTTTTGGCTACTTTCGATAGGAAAATGTGGCCTTCATTGGCTTCGGTGAATGGCTCTGAGGCCAACGGGTCTTGGAAACGAGTGAAAGAAGAAACGAGAAGTAAATGTAGAAGAAGAGGAAGAAGGTTCAGTGGACACTGAATTTTGTGTATCATTCGAATTGTCCAATCGCCATCAAACAACTGCCAATTTTGGGGACAGTGGGCCATCCACAAACCAGTTTCCAAGTGGGCCATCAACCATCTAAATTTGATGATTGTGAAATCCTACTTGCACTAAAATGTCGGCAGTCACTTTCAAATTTACCATCAGAAATGTAACATGCAATATATTGCATGGCTACAATGCAACGTTAACAAAACATGCTTCGTATCCCTTTCTACCAATTTTTTTATTTTTATCAAAAGATAAAAATCTATTTCCATTGCAAAAAGTTAAGTTACCTTGAATTCCGGTGCCGGAGCCGTAACCTCGGAGGTCACGGCTTGAACCCTAACCATCTTGGACTTGTTTAATCTCAACAAAGCCGGTGAGAGACCCCCCACACGGCTCTTCTTGCCCAACTGTGGACATCTCGGCATACGTCTTTCTTGCAGGCCGGCGAGATGGGTTTTCAGGCAGAGCTCTGACCTGTCTCTCTGAATTTTGTTCTCCCATCCATGTAGTCTTGAGTTTAAAATGGTGGCCATGATGATTTTATTAGATTTCTTGTTTCCCACTCACTCGCTGAAAAGCCAAGTATAAATGTAGGAAGCACTTATGTTCTCTACGTGCGATTCAAGTATTCATGGGCATTTATACCCATTGGAAAGTAAAAAAAAAGGACAGAAGTAGAACAATTTGAATTGCAAAATGGGTGGTGGCTATTCTTCTTTTCGAAGGGAAAAAAAATCTGCAACTCACTTTTCAGACTCTGATATATGTTTACTTCTCTGGTTTACTTGGAGAACTCTAGTGACATGAACGGTGGCGGTGTTAGCATTTTGACCAGAGAGTATTCGAAGAAAGATGTGAAGAAAATGACAATAAGGGAGACAAAAATGGGTGGTAGCCATGGAATGCCTGGGAGAAATTAGGTAAATTTGATAACCGGCATTTGGAGCCTGCATTATTTTTTACTAAATAAAAACATTTATAGATCTTTTAAAATTTAAAACTTGGCCTCATCTAAGCTTTTATTCAACCTATGGGAACCAAATAAAACCATATAAAGAAAAGGTTGGCCTCAGCCATGTGAGGAATCGATGGAACTTCCTTTATTTCACAGCCCCTCCTATAACACCCGCCCCTTTTCACCATAATCAGAGTCTAATTTTTTTTTTTAACGTAAAAGTGACAAAGGGCACGGACTTCACGACGCGAGTTAAGTTCCGAACTTCTAAAGCCCGGCCCTTAACTGGCCAACCCTACGCGTGCGTGGAACATAAATCCACGAGTACAGTTCACGCGTAGAAAGTAAGCTCGCAACACATAAAAATCAATGCGGATGACAATAGACACAATCCTACCAATTTTCAGATAACAGGGAAGAGATATCCATTAAATTACTAAAATACCCTCATACCGTACTTTCCAAAATAATTTATAAAACATAGCAAGACATCTAAGTTATTACATTTCCGACAAGCTAAAATTATACAAATACACATTTTCCCAAAATAAACTTAAACAAAATAATTAGTCCGCCTTCCCAAGCTCCTAAGCTTGACTCCCGTCTTGTCCTTCCATTCCGCCACCTCCTGCATCGTCAGCTAGGGTAGAAGTAGGGCGTTAAACCACGCGCCCAGTAGGACTCCGAGTAGGGCTAACACATGGATTAGTGATAACAAAGCATATAGATAATACATAACGAAGACCATAAAATGAATGCTATGCCATGGGTGTCTGTGTTATGAATCCCATCCATCATCCATACCATCATGCTGTCATATCCCCCTTGACGGCCAAACCTCGTCAAGATACAAACAATCACAAATCATCCCCCTGGACGGCAAAACCTCGTCCAGATATAAAACAATCACAAATCATTCCCCTGGACGGCAAAACCTCGTCCAGATATAAAACAATCACAAATCATTCCCCTGGACGGCAAAACCTCGTCCAGATATAAAACAATCACAAATCCTCCCCCTTGATGGAAGAACCATCATCAATGTATCATAATTACATACAACATCCCTGATACATCAAACACATCAAAATATCTCCATGTCTGTTTATCGGTCGCCCCGACGGAGCATGGACTCCGGTTTCATTTCATCCTTCCCCTGTCATATCCCTCCCATGCCATGCATGAGATGTAGATGCCATATGCCATGTAATGAGTATAATAACAAACCATAACATTTAAAGAAAATCCCATCAATAAAACATATAACTTGATTACCCAAAATAGATCAAGCAAAGCCTCCATAATCACATCATAGCATTAAAACCCATTTTAAACAAATCATATGCTTACCGGAATGAATCAAGTAAAAACCCCTACATAATACATAATTCAAAACCAATCTTAAAACATACCATATAATTTCTGAAATAATTCAAGGAAACCATCACTCAATCCATGGCTTACAAAAAGGTTAGAATCCTACCGAATACCGACTCGCGTCTTTGTTTCATTTTCGTCCGATAGTCCGGCTACCGTCACGCGTACTGCCCGCGATATCCAATACCTTATTAAATTTCCAAATCAGTTCAAGTTTTAACCATTTCTAAGCCCATATGAAAAACCGGTCACTATTTAGGTTTTGTGGGTCCCCATGCCATTTATTAAACCTTTTAATCCCATAAGTCTTAAAATTCGGCCACCCTAGGCTTTATTAATCACTTATAAGGTTATTACATTAGATCCCCTAAGTCCATGATCAATTTCCATGGAATTCTTGAATTTGGCCACTAATTACGGTTTTGCCACTACCTCATTTTTCATGCTTAATCACTCATTTATCCATGCATGATTAAGTCCATAATTGATCATAAACTTAGATCCCCAACTTAGGTCCATTAATGACCCATTGAACCATGTCACATAGCCATTAAAATTAACCATTTAATTAATCCAACCCCCCATTAACTAATCACATACCTACATCCTTCATTAGCCCATGAAAATTGACCTTCCATTAAATCATTACTCTTAGTCATACCTTGAGTCCATAATTGATTCCTCTACCACATTACAAGATCACTTACCTCAACCATCTTATTGACCAAATTCCATTAATTTAAACTTATACATACACATTTAACTTTAGACCCATTAATGATCTAAAATTTGGGTCATGGGTTCGGCCATACACCATGGCCGAACCCATGATGTTTCTTTCTCCATTTTTCTTGGATCCATTCATAACATTTTAGATCCACCAATAATCCTTTCTTGAGGGGTTTAAATCATGCATCTAAACCATATTCTCTTATTCATTTCATTGCTACCAAATACCTACATTCACCAAAATATTAAACCCATCTTTTCTATCCTTTAAACCCATCATTTGATCACCATTTCATCACCATAGGGTTCGGCCCTATGCCATGGCCGAACCCATGGTTCAAATTTCCTTCCATTCATGCATTTTAAAATCATACCATTCCATTGCATTTTTCATCATACAATCATTTTAAAACATTACTCCCATGCATTCATTAAAACCCTAATTCATTAATCAAGAACCCACATTGCTTTCCATTCTTAAAACCCTAAGTAATTTAAACCAACCACCAAATCACCCACCATGGGGTTCGGCCATACTACATGGCCGAACCCTATGGCCCATGATTCTTATTTCCAAGTACCCAATTCCATGCTCAATTTAATCAATCACACAATGCACACAATATATTTCTCCAATTTCTTACCCTAACCCTAATTCACCCATTTAGGGTTTTCTCCATCTTCCACCCTTCCATTTAATGTATCTAAATTCCATAGTATAAAATCACCTATCCACCATTAGTTTCACAAAAATAAATTCCATTTCTTAAACCCTAAAATCCAAAATTCTTTTATTTAAGAAATACTCACTATCCGACGTCTCCTCCGATTTTCGCCGCTCCCGTCGGTCTCCTTAGCCTCCTCTCTCCTTCCTCTTGATCTTTGATAGGTCAAGATCTTTGATCAAGGGTGGCAATCCCCAACACTAGAATCAGCCAAGGTAAGTTTTGTGTGAGAGAGGGAGAGGGGAAAATTATGAGAGGGAAGATGATAACCCTTTACCTTAGAGTGATTTCTCTCAAAATACCACTTCTTTCTTCTCTCCTTCTCTTCTCTTTTCCTTAACTCTCTTTCTCTCCTTCACTTGGATGTAGGGGACGACCATGGGAGAGTGAAAATGGAGAGAGTTGAATGAAAAGAGAATGGGAAAAGACATCAAGGCTTATCCCCATTTTTTTACTTTACATTAATTACCTTCACCAACCTTAAGATATTTTGAGATATTTAAGTTGCTTTATGGCTTAAACTCCACCCCTCTAAGTCCCAACGTGTTCTATTTTTTTTTGAGTTTGGGATGAGGTGAGTTTTCACCTCATGGGCCCCCTTTGACTACTCTTAACTACCATTTTAAATAATTTAATTATTTAATTACTTAGTTACTTTAATTCCCATTTACTTATTTAAATCACCTTAGGTTAATTCATTATACTTAACCTAATTCCATTATTCCACCCATGGTTGACCAAATCAACCATGATGGTCGGCCCCACCAAACCTTGGGTCCACACTTGGCCACATCACCATTGTTTGATTCCAAATAACTTAGGTGATTTAAAATCATTGAATTCACTCTAAGTGGATTACCATTGGGCCTATGGCCCAATTACATTTCCATCTAGCCCATTTACCTTAGAGTATACCCATCTTGACCCATTGGGTCCCAAATGGGTATTTGACTCAATTTGTCCACCCATGACCCAATTGGCCATCATTGACCACTTAAATGACTTTAAAATGCAATCCATGGTCTATTGGGCCATATTTGGGCCTTTGTCCAAATTTTGGCCCATTTACCATTTATCCCACCAATTTCCAATTTTTATCATTAAAATAAATAATATTCACATATTTATTGATTTAAAAATTTCGGGCCATTACAATACAATCCTCTTTTAAAATTTTCATCTCGAAAATTCGAGCGAAGTAGGGGTTCAAATCATCTTATACAAAGAGTTCCGGATGAGCGGCACTCATCTCTGACTCCAGTTCCCAGGTGGTTTCCTCATTGCCATGTCGTTCCCATACCACCTTAACGAACTGAATGACACGGTTCCGTAACACCCTTTGCTCGCTCCCGACTATTCTAATCGGCTTCTCCACATATGTCACATCGCTTTGTACATCGACGTCTTGTACACTCAGGACATGTGAAGGGTCAAGGTTGTACTTTCCTCAACACGGACACATGAAACACATCACGTAAAGATGATAACTGTGGAGGAAGCGCCAACTAATAGGCCACCTCCCCCACCGTCTTTAGGATTGGAAACGGTCCCACCATATAGGTGACAGGTTCCCCTTCTTTCCGAATCTCATGTGTCCCTTCCGTGGTGAGACTTTCAAAAGTACCAAGTCTCCCACCTCAAACTCGGGGAAACTTCTCCTCTTGTCGGCGTAATTCTTATAACGGCTCTGCGTAGTGAGTAAATGTTGCCGTATAAATTTAATCTGCGCCGTAGTCTCCGCAACCAACTCCGGTCCAATCAGCGCAGGCTCACCGACCTCTGTCCAACGCACTGGAGATCTACACGGCCTACCATATAATGCCTCAAATGGAGCCATCTGGAGGTTTTGTTATTGTAGGAGAAGTCCACCAGCGGCAAGTGATCCTCCCACCCACCTTTGAAATCCAGTACACATGCTCTCAGCATATCCTCAAATACCCGTATTGTTATCTCCGACTGTTCATCAGTCTGTGGGTGGATTGCTGTGCTGGTTAACACATTGCTCCCCATAGCCTACTGCATGCTCCTAGGCACATCCTTCCTACCTCGGAATACAAGACCCTATCCCGGTCGTAACTCAAATTCTGATATTACCTCACCGGTAGGCATCTTAGTCCATATCTCCTCCATTTCTGGGCCCATTCGCTGTTCCTGTTCAATCGTGTCAAGTGCCTCTTAATTACATCAACATCACTCATATCAACCTATGAGTTTCATTCTTGCAGAATTTATTCTGTCTCATGTTACCTCTTTTCTTCATAAACCCATTTGCAGCCTTATGTAAATTAATGTATCCTATTTCACTTTATTTGTCACCAAGACATTTCCCATACGTACTCCTTCAATACGTTCTTTCGTCTACTCTCTGTGTGAGTTAGTCTGCCAGTACGAGCCTATGCTCAAGTCCATTGTTGATTCCATTTTAACTAGGTTTCTAGCTTTACCCTCCTGGAATTCCATCGGCCAACTTCAGAGTCAGGTGATCAGTCTCACTCCGCAGTCGCCCATAGCTTCCCATTCAAGTTTCACTAGACTCTTAACCTTTCCCTTAGGTCTATCTCTCAAAAGCAATCATACCTTTATTTGTATATAAGTCACTATGTGACTAACCCTTTTTGTTCATAACTCCTACAATACCAATACCCAACATCAATCCAAGTCATATAGATACTAATTTCCTACCCTTCTGGATTATTCCACATATTCACAGCTTCCTAACAATAATGATACATCTAAGCTTACTTAGGTTATGTCATATAGTACCCATTCACCACTAAAACATTCACAAGTATTACAAATTTCACCAACCACCAAATTCCATCCTACATGCCTACGTTATCAATGGTTACCACATCATACGGTTCATATGCCTTCATTATCAAGCCACGTAGAATTGAAATTACACACAATCATCGAATAACATAACTCATGTGTAACAAGATCTTTCATCTCCATTCTTATCAAACAATAACTTGAGGTAACATAAGAAATAACACATTAATAAGATCTAGTGATTCAACCTAATTCTGATTAGGTTACCCTACGCCATTTACAACATACACCTAGAGATTTTGAAATAACAGTCCTACTCATCCAAAGCAAGTCATCCCAATACATTCGAAGACCATCCATGACCATCCATAAATTCCTAAACTTTGGAATTATCCATCAGCCCCACCTAGGTTTCCAACCAAACGCATTAACATATCACAGCCTCTTCATGCATACTACATATTCACAACTCACTGTACTTTATCAACTCATCATCATACACATAGTCTATAACACATCCTTGTTCCTCAATGACTATTCATTGCATACCACCAATTATCAAAGTAACATCATATAAACTCATTGCAACTATTGATAATTCACAATTTAGTAACATCATAGGGAATCCTCATGCAATCATTAAATAAAATATTTTCATAAGTTCATGGTCCATCATTCATTCATGCTTTTTAAGGCCGTAAACCCATTTTAAGGCCTATCATCACTCGTTCATAATCTCCACAACACATTGGGAGAATGCAATTGCATTATACATACAAGATTTTTTTTTTTTTTACAATATATTAGTCTTTGCAAGCTAGACCCTTCACATTCTCCTCATAATATCATCTTCTCACGAGTTTTATGTGGCAAGTTAACCCATGCATTCCGGTCTCTTTTAAGTACATTGTTTATCCAACATCTCTCAAATGGCACTTTGTTCACATGAGAACCTCTTATACCCCTTCACAAAACGTTTACATCATCACCCATTATATGTCATAACATAAATCTCTTCACTTGGTCATGACAAATTATCAAACCATGGGTTATCACCAATATAAAAACCATTTCTAAAAGCCATTGTACCATCCCCCCCAAAGTATACCCATATATCACATTATCAAATACTCCCCACCCTTTTTATTCACATTTATCTCTCTCATAAGCATATGCAACATATACCCCACATCAAAAGTTTATGCCTCTTATCCTCATTTGATGCATGTAGTTCATCATTGTACATTTTTTTTTTTTATACTCTTTCCTCACTTCATTACCTCATACACTCAACAATAAGAATTCAACATATGTATATTCACATGCACTCACAATACAAGTATGCTTGTGCAATTTACTATCACACTTATTTCCTTCATTTAAAACCCCAAAGTCATTAACTATCTTCCAATATAAGGACAGTTAGTCCTCTCTTTCCCATGTCCATGTAGTCCACAATCGGGTATACCACTTCAAGAGGGTAGGGGTAGTATGTGCAGTTGTGCCCAACCTGGTTGCACAACTCGCGCATACAATCGAGTTCCATTTCCCCTACCAACTCTCTTATCATTGGAAAGTCTTCCATATTCTCCTCATGAAGAGATGCTAAATCCTATTCATCTTCCTCGGGAGGTCCGTCCTGAATGTCCATGCTAACTTCTATGCTGGAAGCAGACACCAAATCTATGAAACAGTTAGGGGTTCCCTTATCCCATAATTCCGTACACTCCCCTTCATTTGACATACCTGTATTCATAGAATACAATTAGAACCCAAAAATCATCAGCTGTAATTTCCAATAAAACCAATCTCGGTTTTGGGGAATTTCTTATGTATATCACAATGCATTTTGTTTGGGGAAAGTTGCCAAATAAGCACACTTGTTTTTCCTTTGTTTCTAGGGGGGGAGTCTTTAAATTCCTATTGTCTGTTGTTCAAAATGGGGATACCGGTGAAGTACATCCTACTTTGCTATGTCTGATAAATCTAGTACCGTTTCATCAATTTGGGGGAAAAACCCTAGATGTTTTCTCATTTCTGGCGAAGTAAACCCTATCTTGCTATGTTTTAATAAATCTCTCATAGAATGAATCTTTCTTCCCTTGTTATCATTCCTTTCCGTCAATTGTTGTTCTCAGATTAAACACTTCAGTTTGAGTCAATCGAAGTAAATTAACCCGGCCCCCGTGCAGCGGACTCCGAAGAGTCGGTCGGTTGGGATTTTTAGTGGCCAGTGAGACATGCAACCGTCTTAATCTTACTTCGAAAGATTCATTCTTCCGAATTCGCTCTGATACCAACTGTAACACCCGCCCCTTTTCACCATAATCAGAGTCTAATTTTTTTTTTTTAACGTAAAAGTGACAAAGGGCACGGACTTCACGACGCGAGTTAAGTTCCGAACTTCTAAAGCCCGGCCCTTAACTGGCCAACCCTACGCGTGCGTGGAACATAAATCCACGAGTACAGTTCACGCGTAGAAAGTAAGCTCGCAACACATAAAAATCAATGCGGATGACAATAGACACAATCCTACCAATTTTCAGATAACAGGGAAGAGATATCCATTAAATTACTAAAATACCCTCATACCGTACTTTCCAAAATAATTTATAAAACATAGCAAGACATCTAAGTTATTACATTTCCGACAAGCTAAAATTATACAAATACACATTTTCCCAAAATAAACTTAAACAAAATAATTAGTCCGCCTTCCCAAGCTCCTAAGCTTGACTCCCGTCTTGTCCTTCCATTCCGCCACCTCCTGCATCGTCAGCTAGGGTAGAAGTAGGGCGTTAGACCACGCGCCCAGTAGGACTCCGAGTAGGGCTAACACATGGATTAGTGATAACAAAGCATATAGATAATACATAACGAAGACCATAAAATGAATGCTATGCCATGGGTGTCTGTGTTATGAATCCCATCCATCATCCATACCATCATGCTGTCATATCCCCCTTGACGGCCAAACCTCGTCAAGATACAAACAATCACAAATCATCCCCCTGGACGGCAAAACCTCGTCCAGATATAAAACAATCACAAATCATTCCCCTGGACGGCAAAACCTCGTCCAGATATAAAACAATCACAAATCCTCCCCCTTGATGGAAGAACCATCATCAATGTATCATAATTACATACAACATCCCTGATACATCAAACACATCAAAATATCTCCATGTCTGTTTATCGGTCGCCCCGACGGAGCATGGACTCCGGTTTCATTTCATCCTTCCCCTGTCATATCCCTCCCATGCCATGCATGAGATGTAGATGCCATATGCCATGTAATGAGTATAATAACAAACCATAACATTTAAAGAAAATCCCATCAATAAAACATATAACTTGATTACCCAAAATAGATCAAGCAAAGCCTCCATAATCACATCATAGCATTAAAACCCATTTTAAACAAATCATATGCTTACCGGAATGAATCAAGTAAAAACCCCTACATAATACATAATTCAAAACCAATCTTAAAACATACAATATAATTTCTGAAATAATTCAAGGAAACCATCACTCAATCCATGGCTTACAAAAAGGTTAGAATCCTACCGAATACCGACTCGCGTCTTCGTTTCATTTTCGTCCGATAGTCCGGCTACCGTCACGCGTACTGCCCGCGATATCCAATACCTTATTAAATTTCCAAATCAGTTCAAGTTTTAACCATTTCTAAGCCCATATGAAAAACCGGTCACTATTTAGGTTTTGTGGGTCCCCATGCCATCTATTAAACCTTTTAATCCCATAAGTCTTAAAATTCGGCCACCCTAGGCTTTATTAATCACTTATAAGGTTATTACATTAGATCCCCTAAGTCCATGATCAATTTCCATTGAATTCTTGAATTTGGCCACTAATTACGGTTTTGCCACTACCTCATTTTTCATGCTTAATCACTCATTTATCCATGCATGATTAAGTCCATAATTGATCATAAACTTAGATCCCCAACTTAGGTCCATTAATGACCCATTGAACCATGTCACATAGCCATTAAAATTAACCATTTAATTAATCCAACCCCCCATTAACTAATCACATACCTACATCCTTCATTAGCCCATGAAAATTGACCTTCCATTAAATCATTACTCTTAGTCATACCTTGAGTCCATAATTGATTCCTCTACCACATTACAAGATCACTTACCTCAACCATCTTATTGACCAAATTCCATTAATTTAAACTTATACATACACATTTAACTTTAGACCCATTAATGATCTAAAATTTGGGTCATGGGTTCGGCCATACACCATGGCCGAACCCATGATGTTTCTTTCTCCATTTTTCTTGGATCCATTCATAACATTTTAGATCCACCAATAATCCTTTCTTGAGGGGTTTAAATCATGCATCTAAACCATATTCTCTTATTCATTTCATTGCTACCAAATACCTACATTCACCAAAATATTAAACCCATCTTTTCTATCCTTTAAACCCATCATTTGATCACCATTTCATCACCATAGGGTTCGGCCCTATGCCATGGCCGAACCCATGGTTCAAATTTCCTTCCATTCATGCATTTTAAAATCATACCATTCCATTGCATTTTTCATCATACAATCATTTTAAAACATTACTCCCATGCATTCATTAAAACCCTAATTCATTAATCAAGAACCCACATTGCTTTCCATTCTTAAAACCCTAAGTAATTTAAACCAACCACCAAATCACCCACCATGGGGTTCGGCCATACTACATGGCCGAACCCTATGGCCCATGATTCTTATTTCCAAGTACCCAATTCCATGCTCAATTTAATCAATCACACAATGCACACAATATATTTCTCCAATTTCTTACCCTAACCCTAATTCACCCATTTAGGGTTTTCTCCATCTTCCACCCTTCCATTTAATGTATCTAAATTCCATAGTATAAAATCACCTATCCACCATTAGTTTCACAAAAATAAATTCCATTTCTTAAACCCTAAAATCCAAAATTCTTTTATTTAAGAAATACTCACTATCCGACGTTTCCTCCGATTTTCGCCGCTCCCGTCGGTCTCCTTAGCCTCCTCTCTCCTTCCTCTTGATCTTTGATAGGTCAAGATCTTTGATCAAGGGTGGCAATCCCCAACACTAGAATCAGCCAAGATAAGTTTTGTGTGAGAGAGGGAGAGGGGAAAATTATGAGAGGGAAGATGATAACCCTTTACCTTAGAGTGATTTCTCTCAAAATACCACTTCTTTCTTCTCTCCTTCTCTTCTCTTTTCCTTAACTCTCTTTCTCTCCTTCACTTGGATGTAGGGGACGACCATGGGAGAGTGAAAATGGAGAGAGTTGAATGAAAAGAGAATGGGAAAAGACATCAAGGCTTATCCCCATTTTTTTACTTTACATTAATTACCTTCACCAACCTTAAGATATTTTGAGATATTTAAGTTGCTTTATGGCTTAAACTCCACCCCTCTAAGTCCCAACGTGTTCTATTTTTTTTTGAGTTTGGGATGAGGTGAGTTTTCACCTCATGGACCCCCTTTGACTACTCTTAACTACCATTTTAAATAATTTAATTATTTAATTACTTAGTTACTTTAATTCCCATTTACTTATTTAAATCACCTTAGGTTAATTCATTATACTTAACCTAATTCCATTATTCCACCCATGGTTGACCAAATCAACCATGATGGTCGGCCCCACCAAACCTTGGGTCCACACTTGGCCACATCACCATTGTTTGATTCCAAATAACTTAGGTGATTTAAAATCATTGAATTCACTCTAAGTGGATTACCATTGGGCCTATGGCCCAATTACATTTCCATCTAGCCCATTTACCTTAGAGCATACCCATCTTGACCCATTGGGTCCCAAATGGGTATTTGACTCAATTTGTCCACCCATGGCCCAATTGGCCATCATTGACCACTTAAATGACTTTAAAATGCAATCCATGGTCTATTGGGCCATATTTGGGCCTTTGTCCAAATTTTGGCCCATTTACCATTTATCCCACCAATTTCCAATTTTCATCATTAAAATAAATAATATTCACATATTTATTGATTTAAAAATTTCGGGCCATTACACCTCCTCCAGACGAAACGCAGTAAGAATTTCAGGGAAATAGGTACGAACATGGAAATGACGAACTTACTACATTTCCGTGAAAGATACACCCAAACAAGTTTCTTTTTTGCGAAACAACCCAAAAAACTCAAAAATATTTACACATGAGGTGAAGATACCTCTTGACAATAAAAAAAAATATTTACATACCGAGATAAAGAATAACAATTAGAAGCTAATGGAAGAAAAGTGAAATCACGTGGATTGAGGTGGTAAGAATTAAAACAGCTCACTTTATTTAAATAGAACAAAGACATTAATGATGATTATGATAATAATGATGCATGTACCAAATGTTTTCTATTTCAATTTCTATATATATAATTTTTTTAGATAAATCCTTAGAATGATCTAATTGTGATATGAGAAAAAGAGTTCAGTCAATGGTGAAAATAAATATTTTATTTATATTCCATGCATAGAATTATAATAAATTTACTTTATCACATCTTTTAGCAAGTATAATCATTAACAACAATATGGAGATTGAAAGATGCGACCATAAGATGCGACTAGTAAGAGTTTATTCATCCCATTTTTAAACTATTTTATAAAGAAATGGTTAAAAACAATATTCTCATAGTGAATCCAAACACTAATAGAATATAGCGAGATATCCTAAGTAGTTCAATATATGTTTTTTTTTTTTTTTCTTACTTTTCATATACTTTGATAACTTTTGTAGTTTAGATTGGAATAGTAAAAAATAATGCAAAATGGCTCATTAAAGAAGATGATTGATCTGTAATTAGTTTCGACGCCCTTACTCGCTCCCATTTGGATGGAGGAGCGGGATTCAAATCTAAGATCGTCTTCCGGCAACATACAAACACAAAATGGAATAAGGGACTGAGATAATATATTTTTTTAACGTGGTAAATCCACTGAATGGAGAAACCTTCACGTGCCAATCTAGTAAAAAAGATCCACTATGAATTGAGTTTTTACAAACATAAATCGGTGTAAAAGATATTGGACCCCTTGAACCAATGGACCACATCGAATACAAACTCATTGGCGACAATCACTTAGCGAAGTCTGCTGAATCCTTCATGGAGACATCAAATGTATGCATAAATGACATTCTGATGGACTGTCGGCTAAAACCAGCGTCCTAAAATGTAGGCCAAAGCTCTAGAGAAAAATCCAGAGTGAAACAGTTTAGTTTAGTCGACTGAATTGTGAGATTCAGTTGATTGAATCATGGTCAGATCCCGATCTATACTATATGTGAAGAATTCAGTCGACTGATTTTGTTCAGTTTGGCCGAAACTGCTTCAAATCAGTCACGATCTGCTTGCAAGAATACACTATATGTGGCCCCTCTCTATTGTTGGACGTTGTGACTCCACCGTGGATAAAGTGGGTGCCTCCAACTCTCAACCCTCCACCTTTTAATGCCAAAAACAGTTGGGAAACTTCCCGACGGTTGAGAGTTTGAATTTGAATTCAAAATGTAACCGTCGGTGGTTACCAAAACTGCACCTAACTTCAAAATTCCAGTGGAAACTACAGAGTTTTGTGACTCTAACTCGACAACTCAGTCTTCCATTGTGTCTCAATCCGTTTACGGATCAATGATCATTCAACGAGATCCTAATATCATTTGGCCCACATAAAATTATGAGAGTCGATTTGTTGAAAATTTTATGCTCTAATGCTGTTTATAAAAATAAACTTGATTAGATCCATTTAAGTGCACTTTAGATAACCTATTTTTCCACCTAAAAGTCACATAGATGGAATTTTTTTCTTAGAGACGTGTAGAAAATGATATAGATACAGAGTGAGTAAAGTTTTATTGTCATTTTATCACTTTAGATTATATAATTTTAAATTTCAAATATTTATGTATTATAAATTAGATGTGAGAGTTTCTAAAAACATTCTCCTAACAGTATAAACCCACTATGAATTTCAAAATATGGAAATATATTTTTGTATTTAACAAATGCATAAAAATAAGTAATTTTAAAATTAACAAAACAAAAATAAATAAATAAAAGAGTTCATGATGGGAGCCCACTCAATGGCATTGGTTGTAATTTGGTAAAAATCATAAGCTTTTCTGTAATTTCGCCTTAATGACATAGATGTTATATTTTTGAACAGTTAATAGGTTTTTCTATCAATTGACAAACCTCTAAAAAATGGAAGTTCAAGTGACTCTACTGGTTGAACCACAAAAGTGCTTGACCAAAGCTTATGCTCATGGCCAGCCCTATCCTATCTAATAGTTCAAAAAGATTTAAATAGAATTCAATATAATAATTCACCATATTTTCAATAAATTTTTTTATGTTAGGCCAACTTAAAATCTTATCGAGTTCCTTGGATTGGATCTGATTGGTTATGGCTGTTTTTATTCCATTATAAAAATCTGGCTCACATTGCTGATAGGATGGTGAGTGGTCAACAATTTCTCCTTAAATGAGAAATAGATTCTTTAGAAGAAAAAGAAAATGTCTCCTTACAAGAAAAAATTAGGGTCTTAGTTTCCATAGTCTTCATTTTCAATCGGTGGGATATTATAAAATACAAATAACTTTTAAAGAAATTGCGTATTGTTTTAATAGAAATTTCCAACCTTATAAAATTATCAATTTTTTTTTTTAAATCAAAATACAATCATCATGTTAACACACTTTTAGTCGCTGATTTTGCTCAAATACTCAAATGTGAAAATGGTACAAAAGAATACCGTGGGAAACATTCAAACAATTTTTTATTTCTTAATTAGGCACGCAGTCTTAATATTACTAATGAATGTGGATTTATTAGAAACTTTTGTGGTTAATACAACGTTTGCTATAATCATTTTAATTAATCAATTGTGTCATATTTTAGATGTTGCAAAGTTTAGTTCTTAAAAAAATTTTGAAGTGATTAAAATTTTTAAAGTAAAAGAAAAATGATTTTATTTCTCCAAGTAAGTTGACTTTTGATGGGCTTTAGATTCTACCATTACAGGGCTTTTTTATTTTTCTTTGTGAAAAAATAGCTATTACAATCATTTTTCACTTTTAATTTTGCACTGGATGCGATTTTACGAAGATTTAAAAACATGTTTTTCATCTTAAAAAGCTATTTCTTACTAACTTCAATTTTTTTTAGATTTATCCATTTTGATTTAGAATTTTTGCTCTAAGGTAACCTCTATTTGGGTTTTTTTTTTTTTTGAAAAATTAATGAAATGATATAGAGTGGTTATGTAATTAAATGAAGATGTCTTAATATGATTGATATAGTTTGAGAGTGTTTATGTGATATTTCTAATCTTAAAATATTTCATAAAATTAAGGTTTA
Source organism: Chimonanthus salicifolius (assembly GCA_013350335.1). Classification (NCBI taxonomy): domain Eukaryota; kingdom Viridiplantae; phylum Streptophyta; class Magnoliopsida; order Laurales; family Calycanthaceae; genus Chimonanthus; species Chimonanthus salicifolius. The sequence continues at coordinate 46,132,561 of CM023539.1, forward strand.
TATAACAAAATTAAAATATAATAAAAGATACAAATAATTATGAAACACTATAGAATATGAATTTCTTATTACATATTTGTTAATATTGTTTTTTTGATTTTTAAGATTTTATATATTTTTTAACTTTTATGATACACTTTATTTGTATCAAAATATTTACTTTCAAAAGTATGAAGTTCAAGAAAAGGGTTCACTGTAAGTTTTCTAATTTTCTTTATTTTTTCCTAAAAGAATATGAATTTGCCACAAAATCTCTATTTTTCTTCAAATTAAGGAGTGTCCATTTAGACACGGGCATTTTCTTTCACCATACACAGGATTTTAAATTTCTATATGAAATTACAATTTTACCTTCTACTTTCCGCACCGTCCGAATGTCCATTAAGAACATTTCTCGTGCGTTCGAACGGTCTAACGTTTATTTCAATATAAAAGTCCACCGTCCGAATGCACGAAGAATGCTCTGAATGGACATTCGGACGGTGAAGAAAGTAAAAGGTAAAATGATATTTTTACATGAAAATTTAAAATCCATGATGAAAAAAAAATCCTGTATCTAAATGGACATTCCAAATTAAGTAGATAAATATCATTACTTATCAGAGCAAATTAAAAAAGAACATCCCACAGCCCCGGACTAAGTAAATAGTACTGTGAAAGTAAATAAAAAGCCCACAGATTTTTAAAACCATTGTGTCCCAGGCAACTCTAAGTCTCTAACCAAACTTGGATAGACACAAGGGAAAGTGCACCCAAAAGGGGCAATCCAGCCATCCAAACTCCAAAGTGTTTTTTGCAATTAAAAAGGCACTAAAGCATCCAATCAATATTTTTTCTTGGGAGTATGCTAATCCAAAACAGTGTAAACAATTTGGCTGGTTTGGATTTGCAAGTAAAGCCCCCACATGTACGGTGGATAAGTGGCTGAGCTTTCCAATTGAGGCCCTTGTCTAGAATATTTATTAATTAATAGGATAAAGAGATAGGTTTATCCCCTTCTTATGCATGAATCAGGACAATGGATTCTTGTCAGTAGCTTTCATGTAAGGAAAGGCCCACTCTATTCAGTCATCCACAAAACCAGAGGCGGCTGCCTCTGCTCTGCTCCTTTGTAATGCAACACTTCCACCAACTCTCTCTCTCTCTCTCTCTCTCAATAGCTGAAGAAAGGAAAGGAAGAAGATTGATTTTACTCAGAGGTGAAAAATGGAAGTCCCTCAGCAGCAGATTACTAAGTCAAGGGTTGTCAAAGTGGACTCAGAAGATTCATGGGATCTTTTAATTTCTCAAGCTAACAATCAAGGCTGCCCTGTGAGTTCCAAATCCCACTTTTACTGCTTAAATTCATATTTTCTTCCAATTTTCTCTTATGGGGCATGTGGGCCTTAGCTAGGAAGAAGTCCCTTGGGTAAAGTTTTAGGTGGGTTTCATGTTTAACAGGCATTTTTTTTTAATTGCAGCTTTCATTAGAAATACGCAATCCCACCTAATATAGTTTAATTGGTTGTCTCTCGAGAGGGAGAGGTTGCGAGTTTGAGTATCTGTGATCTAATTTTGGTGTGTTTTATAAGTAGTGGGCTCATCTGTGAGAGTTTTAGTAAGATTTTTCCATGCGTTAATAGAAAAAGAAAAGAAAAATGCAATCCCAATTTTAGAGAAAATGGTTTCCACCCACTTTTCTCTTATCCAAACAAGGTGTGATGGGCTTAGTGAAGCTGGGAAAGTTTGGAATTCTCTTGTTTGATCATAGACTATTTGATGTCTGAGTTATTTGGACTTTGTGTTTCAGGTTGTGGTTCATTTCACTGCCTCATGGTGTGCGCCATCGGTTGTAATGAATCCATTTTTTGAAGAACTGGCCAGGAACCATCAAGATCTTCTATTTCTCTTGGTAGACGTGGATTCCGTAAAGGTTACTTCTCATTTATTCTTTACAATATCATTCTTCGTCATCATTAAATATTTTATCCCATATTCCTATATATATTAGATCAGATGTCAAAAAGTAGAGTTGTAAGATAAACAACAAGAAGATATTTATGTGGTATTCTTATGATAAATTTTGTTTTATGAAAACATTGGGAGAAATATAAAGTTGGATCAACTTAACCTTTATTTGTAATGTTTTGAACGGGGGTTTTAAAAAATGTTTATATCGCCTTATTTTTTTTTTTTTTTTAATTTAAACGATAAATATGAACCGATATTTTCTGAACCTGAATTTTAGCCCATTAACCAAAGCTACCGGGCCTTGTTAAGTTTCAGACTTTCAGCCCACTCAGCCTCTTATGCACCTAATAGTTACACTTTATGTTTCGTTGCTCCCAAGTTCTAATATTCTACATAGTGCCACTTGATTTGGGTCAAAGACTAGCCAAAACATGGGCTAAACTTTAACGAATGCAGGGCCCAGACAAGTTGTTGATCCCGTTGCTATTTTAAAGTGTTTCCATGACATAAACGGATAGAAAGGAATGTGTTTTTTTTATAAGAATTGATACAACTATAACTTTTAATTATTTATATAATAATAAATGGACATAAGAATAAATCGGCCAGCGTTCTTCAACGGACATTTTATGTTTAGCGACACGAGTTTTAGTGTATTTTTTATTTTGCCCTTCGTATGAACAGTAAAATTTTAATGGGTTGATTTTTTACTGTTCATGTGAATTTCAGCGAGTCAATTGTACTGTTTATGAATTTTGACATTATTTTTTCTTCGGTGCTGAATAAATCTATTACTCATTCTTATAAAAAAAAACTCTAGTGTTTCTATCACACTCTGTTATATTTTTATCAAAAAAGTTTAACTCATGAAATGAATACTTTCGATTGACAAAGAGAGACAGGCAGATGAACTTGAGGCATCAAAATCATATGTAGACTAATGTTGAATTTCAGCCGTTGCTGGAAATTCAATGGTTATGATTGTCTGATGTAGTAGTGTCTAATGTGTCACAAATGGTGTGACCCATGATTTGAATTCTTTGAAAACCTGAAAGCATATTTCTGTTTATAGTATGGAACTATGTATGGATAAGTGATAATTTAGTGGGCTTGTGTCAGGTTGCTGCATCCAAGATGGAAGTAAAGGCCATGCCTACTTTTGTGTTACTGAGAGAGGGAGCCCAAGTGGATAAGCTTGTTGGTGCTAATCCAGAAGGGATAAGGAAAATGATTGAAAGCTCTCTTCAGTCCTTTCGTTCGTATAAATAGAAGTTAAATATGGGTTGCCCTCTCAGATATTATATATATAAAAAAATAATCATATCTGAATTTGGTAAGCTAATTATTACTGTAAGTTGTGTGACAATTTAAGATGCTTTTGAATGCAGAAATTAGTCAACTTGTGAATTATTTTATGTAATATAAGTCAAGTTGAAGAGCTGTTTGTACTTTGTATCTATTCTTTTATTAGAATTTTGAGTGGAGTCACTGTAAAAACACTAAATAATCTCATAGAGAGTGGTGTGTAAAGTAAATTCTAAAACTTCCTTTAATGACTCGAGTGTTTTGACAAACTTGAGTGTTTTGACCGTCAAATCAACCTTTCACATTCACAATATTTGTCGAGTAGTGAGAAACAACGAATCTCTTATTTATTTCTATCAAAGAAAATTTCTAAATTAATTTTAAAAATAATTCATATCTCTAAATATATGACACTAGGTTAATTTTCTAAATAAAATTAAAATTACATATTCATTTTTTTTATAAGAAATCCCAATATAGAATGCAAATTGACAAGTGGGCCATTAAAATGTACATTATGTTGTTAATTTCGTTATATTCCAACTGAAATTGACTGAATGTTTCAGTTTCTAAAAAAAAAAAAAATAGAACAAACCATTAAAATTTTAGTATTAGGTTCTATACTACTTGTATTCCACCCCATTTCAAGCCATTCTGGTCAAAACAGCCCTTGATCCATAAGATGGGTAAAACTGGCCCATCTTTACTTGTTTCTCTTGGATCAAGGCCCATTTTGGGGCTCTAGTCTTTCCATCTAGATGTTTTCATTTTTTTTTTGTACTCATCAAATTCATCCAAAGTCTAAACTACACAAATTAAATTGATGGACAAGTGCATCAGATTTTAGACTAAAATTCATTTTTTAGTTAGTTGATCTAATTAGTTGAGATTACCAAGTGTCTTGAATTATTATTTTAAAGACATATAGTGTGTTTCTTACAATCCCGAAATAGAAATTAAAAGAGAGAAAACAAAAACAAATAAAAAGAAAGCAATAAAAGAAAAAGTAATATTTCCACCATCTTATTTTAGGTGTCTGATTTGAAAGATTTGTATTTTTTAAAAAACTCTCTATATAAGACTAACATTCTATTTAATATCATCTATTTTCAACATATTTTATGTTACTTTAATATAAATGAGATAACTATTTTGACACAATGTTCTAAATCCCAATCCCAACTTTCAGAAATGTAGGATTACCTTCTTCAAGTATGCGTTCTTCGACAGCTGGTGTTTTTTTTCTCTTCCTATTCGGTTAGGGTCTTACTTGGTGCTGCATCACACCATGTAAAAAGCCTTTATTATTTAGTTATTGGGTTTTGTTTTTTATAATCACAGAAATATATTATTTTTTCTTCAAAAGGAAAGTTGGGATCATCAATTAAATGCTAAACTTATAATAATTCCGACGGATTTCATTTACAAATTCACATAAAATAGACAGTGGGGTATGGACTGTGTTTAAAATGGACAGAAGTGAAAAATCTTTTTACAAAAATGTCCAATTTGTTCAATTTCATTTCATTTTAGGCAGTGAGGCCAGCATTCATGAAATCTTTTGACTGCTGCATCTACTTTTATTCCAAGAGCTGTTATTTTGCCATTTTGTCGACAAACTCTGCCACGTACGGAGTTTAATAAGCAACTAAAGTGGAAATATTTTGGCTTTTTTTCTCCTCTCCACTCTTCCTCTATCCTCTCGATTGCCTCTTCACCTCATGTGCCCTTCCTTCCCTTTACCCACAACAAAAACTACAGTTCGCACTTCACACACCTGTTACCATAATCCAATGAGAATAAAAAATTCCATTTCATCTAATATTAGGATTAAATATTCAACTTAAAGCTCTCCCTCCTGCAAATAGTACTCTCTAGATCTTTGAATCCACATAGGTTGGCTGTTGAACTTAGACTTTAATAACGCTTGTTCTTAGGATTAGATATTCAGTTAGAAAGACTAGTGTATTAAATAGAAGGATTGAACTTCTTTATAAATCTTTAAATCTTTCCTTCACACTGAAATTCATTATCTGCTCCTCATATCTAAAATCCATCTAAAATCCGAAAAGGATGACACCCATTTTCTCATCTCCATCCTGAATTTGGTAACTAGTAGTCTTAATCACAGAAGACAGCAACTTAGACCGAAAATCCACCATCCTTTGACTCTTCTCACCCCATCGAAACCAGTTTCGCCATTTCTTCATCCAAACCCAAAAAAGGGCAAGGCCCACCTTCCCACATTTCTCACTCACATTTCTCAACCCAGAGTGAAGTGACGCTTTCTTTAACCACAGAAATCTGCAAAACAGAGCCAAAAGGCACCCCATTTCATCTCAACCACAAAGAAAGAATCCTGTTATCATTTCCATCTCGAAACAGGGATATCTAGAGAGAGAAGAAAATGTGTTACGTAGGTAAGGCCACAAAGATCTTCATCTTCATAGTCTCAGTGCTGGCAATGGTGGGCTTAGTATTGGGCTTTGGGTTCCTCCGCCATGGGTTTCAGAAATCCCACAACTGCGCAATGGCTGCCGTCCTGTCATCCAAGAGCCGACTTCAGCCACCCCAGTTTTGGCAGCTCCTCCATACAGCCCACCCACACCAGTCTTTGCCACGCCGGCGCCCGTGCAGGCGTAGCTCAAAGCTTTCAAACAGGTAAACTTTGGATTCCTTCTATTGGGCAACTCTGTTTGTGTATTTCCACGGAATGTCAGTTCCTCACCTCATCATTCTGTTTCTTTGGATTCTCATTTCTTGGTCTTGTTCCAATAGATATGATTTATATATGTTGCTTTCATTTTATTTTGTTAATTTTTTTTCTATCGCCGTCTGTTGGATTTTGTTTCATTTTTGTATATAATCTGTTGACTAGAAATTATAAAAACACTATGGAAAGTTTGGTTTTGTGGGTTTTACTGCTTGAATTTTTCTTTGAGTTCTTGAGAGTGGGATGGAGTAGATTATTTTTAGGAGGAAAGTACTAAATTAACCCTTGGTGATTACAAGTTATCTTGATTAGAGTGCCTCTCATTTTCTTTCAAAGTTTGTGAAAAAGTTACCCTTAAAAAGGAAATGTTGGATGACCAAAAGGTGCTATCACATTATTGAGTACTGCATTATGTTTGCATTCAATGATACAAATTGTGGGACATATTGCAAGCATTGGTACGATGTGCAGAATGTCTCTACCTATTGGGCCTATTCATGGGTTGGATTTGGATCCAACTTTGTAAAAAAAAAAAAAAAAGGAAGACCATTTATATTTATAAAGTCTGAGCTCATTTGAAGTCCATCAAAATTTTAAAAACAACGTTTGAATCCGACATTTAAAGCTCATTTATTTTGCACTTGACACTATTTTTCATCTTAATAATCAAAGTTGGTAGACGTCTTTGAAAAGATCAACACTCGGTGATTTTGGCCATTAGATCGAGTGGTTATAACTTGAATTTTGAGATAATTTTTTAACAAAATGGTATATCTTTAAGTGTTCTTTTAATATATACGATTATATTTTTAAAATTTATAATATAAACATGTCTAAAATTTCAATTAGTCTTGACAGACTTTAAGGCTGCGTTTGGATGGGGGGTAAGGGGGGGTAACCCCCTGTTACCCCTTGTTACCCCCGTTTGGTAACAAGGGGGGAGGGGTAAAAATTCAAAATTTTACCCCTCTTGTCTCCCTTTTCAATACCCCCATGGGGTAAGGGATATTTAAGAATGAATACTCCTCCTTATCCCCCCTTTTGCTCATGAATTTTTTTTTTTACATTTTATTTATTTATTTATTTTGGTGAGTACTTTGGCTTTTATTTTTTTTAAAAGCACTCCATTATTTCCATTTGATAAATTTCATATCACCAAACAACAAATTATATTTTTTTATGAAGAGATATGAAGAATTTTTTTATTCATTTATTGAAATTTAAAATAATAATAGTGGTTTTTTATTTATTTTTTATTTTTTAAGAAAACCTTTCCCCTATTTATCCCGTGTCTTCATCTATTTTTCAATTATTATTATATAATTTTCTAAAACGTGTTTGTCAAAATGTTCTATTTTTAAGGGGTGATTCTGTCGAAATTTCGATAGGATTTCAAAACTCTGAAAATTTTGAGATTTATGATAATCTCTTTTAGGGTAATTAACAATTTATTCTATTAAAAGATTATTTTAAAAATGTGTCAACATTTTCAACGTGATGCAGTTTGGTGAGGGATAAATTTTTACAGGGGTTACCCTTGAGTAGGGGTAAACTGACATATTAACAATTTTATGAGAATTAATAATTTTATTAAATCTATATAATATAAAAATAAAATTTCTGCAACATTTTCAACATGATGCATTTGGGTGAGGGGTAAATTTTTATAGGGGTTACCCTTGAGCAGGGGTAATTGTATGTAGGGGTAAACTGACATATTAACAATTTTATGAGAATTAATAATTTTATTAAATCTATATAATATAAAAATAAAATTTCTGCAACATTTTCAATGTGATGCATTTGGGTGAGGGGTAAATTTTTACAGGGGTAATTGTACGTAGGGGTAAACTGACATATTAACAATTTTATGAGAATTAATAATTTTATTAAATCTATATAATATAAAAATAAAATTTCTGTAACATTTTCAAAGTGATGCATTTGGGTGAAGGGTAAATTTTTATAGGAGTTACCCTTAAATAGGGGTAAACTAATATATTAACAATTTTATGAGAATTAATATTTTTATTAAATTCATATAATATAAAAAATAATAATTATAATTTTTTTGAAGAGATATGTTGATATTTTTTATTTATTTATTGGGATTTAAAATAGTAATATAAAAAAAAATCTTTATTTATATTTTTAATATTAGAATGCAAGTGTTCATTTTAAATTATAATTATGAAAAATAATTTATAAAAATTAGATAATATTATTATAAGTTATATTATTAGAATTTACTTCATAAATATTATTTAATAATTATGTTTTATAAAAAAAATAAAAAAATATTAATATATCAGATTACCCTTGCTTATAGTTACCAAACAAGATTTTTTACCATTAAGATAAGGTTTTACTTTACCACTGGAATTACCAAACAAGATAAGGGTAATCTCACTTCAAGAGTCACCTCTACTTAGGAGTAACCCCTATAAAAATTACCCCTTATCCAAACGCAGTCTAAGTAAAACCCCGAGGCCGACCCATATGACATAATCTTGTTCAAACACATTTACTTAAGTCGGATTGGGGTTAGTCACGAGCTAGATTCGGACAAATGAATACCCCTACTATCAATGATAGATAGGAGCAGCGGTGACGCCCCACCCCTCCTAAGTTCCACGGGACACAACTTTTTTTTTTTTTATAACCATCAACCACCATTGCTGTTAAAGGAGGGTCTCATTCGTTCATACACGATATTTAGCATTATTCTACGTATCCTAATGCAAAGCATAAAATGGCCACATTCTTTATTTATCAGAGGTCAATATTCATAGTGGAATACATAGAAATATTACATATACACGTCAAAGAGGGATACAAATAGTCATGAAACTATTACAACCCTCCTAAGTGTTTCTTTAATGAAAAACAGTAAATTCCAGTTAAGGGAAAACACCGGGGGACCCATATTCCTAACTAAGGAGCATCACTTTGATAAAAGATTTCATAGATGATATAATCAAAGAAAGCCTCCTTTATGAGACTATCATAACCTTGTTAGATGTGTCATATAAGACCAATAATTTTATACAAATCAACTTTTTATTTTTCTAAAATTACAAGATTGTCTGATTACATGAAGCTTAAATTTTAGACAATAAATGTCTATCATTCTCTACATGTTTTGATAAAAAAAGTATATGATCCACCTTAATATTTAGAGAGTAGCCTCTATAAATAGAGAGACTCGAGAAGTCTCTCTGGAGATTTTATACAAATAAATTGGTTGTCTTTATCAACAAATAATGTAGGAAACCATTTTTCTAGGAGACCATGTTATAATAAAGTTAGATAGTATATTTCTATCCTTTGTAGTAAAAAAATTAATATATAATTTTTTATTAATGAGTGATTATGTCTATTTCTCCTCTTGAAAGGCATTGTTACAAGAAACTAATGTCACTTTTTCTCTTTTGATAAATTTGGAGGTGGTTGCTTAATGGAATTTAATGCGATCCACATGTTAATATCATGGGTTAGTGTGGCAATGAATGTGTTAAAGACTTAAAAGTGCTTTTTCGCACTTAGCATGAAGTAAAGTTAGGCTTTTTTACTGATAGGATTTGGCTTGTCGGTCTTGACTTTAGATCAACTATACCGCCGTTTAAGATCTTCAATGTGATCAATAGATTGTAGAGCCTCCACTTGCATTATTCTCAAGGCCTAGGACTCCACCAATGCACTGTGTCTAAAGTCCTTGAGAATTTAAAACCGAATGCAATATCTCGTGGAAAAAGTGACCAATAAAAAAGTGCCGCTTCATCAAATCTAATCAAAGGATACAAAAGGCGAGGTATTGACATGTACTGAACGCATATTAAAAACTAATTATCCACTCGACTGACTCAGCGCAGTAACTCAAGTCGCAGCACCTCATCAGAAAACTTGGTCAGCGTTTGAGTTTTCGTATGACTCAGATAACTCAATGAGTTACTCAGTTACACGACTTCATTTGAGTTACTCGAGGTGTATAACTAACTTGGGTTAGCCCCACGGTGCCGGCCAGACTCTACTCATTTAGAGTCTGAGCTCAATTAAGGTTAAAAAAAGGGCCCGATTTAAATTTGAGTTGGGCTTGAGCCTTGCATTCTTACGGTCCAGACTGATCTGAAAGCCCGAGTTAAAAGATGTCTAATTTATATTTTATATGTTATACTTGATATTAAATAATATATTATCACTGATTAAAAATGTATATTAAATTCTATTTATTCATCTTAAACTTAATACCAGTTATCTATAAATTCTGTCATTACTGTCCCTTCTCAACCTTACGTATATATCTTTTTCATCTCTTTCTAGTAAATTTAATAACTTATTTTGAAGAACTAATCCTATTATTTGAGTGTTAAAACTTGGAACCTATATGTTATTTTTATTTTGAAGCTTATTTGTTCGGACTTTTATATGATGAGTTGATTGAAGTAAAGTAATAACTTTGGAACTTAATTGATAATATGATAGATGTAATAAAATTAATAACATGATTATAATGTATGTGATAGAAAAAAAAATTATATGATAAATCCTAAAAATAATTTATATGCAGGCTAATAATAGTGATTGATTTAAAACAAAGTTGAGTAAAGAACGGAAAACCCAAAGGCCCATACGAGCTCTTATTTACTTTCGAAGGACTCCGACGTGGCTTCAAATAATTTATATCCCCATGGCCCAATCTGAATATGGGGCTTATATGCAATTATATATTTATTGTTAATATTTTTTTAAGATGTTTTTATCTTTTTACATTTTTTCTCATAATATGTACTAGTAACATATTGTATGAGTTATAATATTCTTTTATAGAGAATAATATTGATATTTTAATTTTAAAAATATTCGAATCAAAATCCGAATCCGAATTCGAATTTAACACTTTTAAGTGCATTCGGATATGATTCAATATAATTATAAATCTAAATTTGAACCCTACATGATCCTTATCACATACTGTTAAATAGATTTAAATTTAGATTTTATAACCTGTGTGTCAGTCGATGACTTCTCTTAAGAATTAAGATCATTAGTCTATCCCATCAACCTAATGTTCTTCTCTTTAATTTGTTGGGAAGTTGAATGAGTTCGTGAAGAGAGATTCAAGAATTTGAACTTGAGTCACTCTGAATTAGTCCCACACATTCGTTTTGAAAAGAGAGATATTAAAGATTTATATAACTCAGATCACTTTATCTATACTAGTCTTTTGAAAGTGGATACTCAATTCTAACACAGTTTTAATTTCGATTTACTTTAGCTTTTATTTTTTTCTTACTGTAGCTCTTGATATTTGAAATGAACATTGAAAGAACAACCCAAGTTTTGAAACCAAGCAGCCAAACAGAAGTTTGTAAGACTCGAGGGATGAATATGCAACGAGTCCTCATTTGTAACGTCGTATACTTTGTTTTTAGCTCTATTTTTGCCTTCTGCAAATGGGTACAGTCGTGGACGAGAGAGACGAGGCACTATAAAGATGAAAATTCTAATTTAACATAATTAAATTAATTTTGTTTTAAATCTCATAATACATTACATTTAATAGAATCTACGGTCCTACGGAAAGAACTAAAGAAAGCATTCTATTTGTTAAAACATAGAATTGAATGTTTCTTTCAACTAGAGATGTTTATTCAGTTTCCACAATCATTTCATTTTGCCTCTTGAATTGTACAACTTAGAGAAAATTGTCTAAATAAACCTTCTATTTGTTAAAACATTTCAGAATATTTTCTCAAGCATTCTATTTTAGAAATGGCTATAGAAATTTTCCAATAGATAATTATAAAGAAAATGTTTAAGTAAACTTATACTGCATTTTGAGTACAATTTTTTTTTTAACAAGTACAAAATTGTATAATTATAAAAATGTTCAGAAGAAACTCACAGCAGCAGGTTCAAATATCAATGGTCTGTTGAAGGTTTTTGCCTTTCGTCCCCATCAGCTCTCGTCGTCTCTGTTCCTCGTACCTTCTTCATCATAACTTTGCTGTTTTTATGCATTAAAACGATAAAATCCCATGAATTTGCTGATTCTGAGCATCTTATTATGGTTTTTCCAGAGCCCCATATCAACAGAGGATGCTCTGGTCATTTACTCTTCTTCGTCCTCCACCAAATACACTTCTGGTAGCGCATTTGAAAGCAATCTCAAGACCCTCCTTTCTTCTTTATCCACAAACGGGGTACTAAACTATGAAAGCTATTACAGTACAATCGAGGGTAATGTTCCGAACAAAGTCTTTGGTTTTTCCCAGTGCATGTCTAATTCTTCTCAAGATATTTGCCGGCAATGCCTTGCTGATGGAGCAGTTGATATCATCCAAAGCAACAATAACGAAACAGAAGTGAGTGTTCGATACTACGACTGCATCTTACGCTACTCCTATCAGAGCTTCGTCACTCGACCTGTCCAGGGATTGCTCATAGAGGATCAATTGAGTAGCAATGTATCCGAAGCAAGTGATTTCAATGAGAAACTGGGAGGCCTTTTGAAGAATCTTTCTTACAGAGCCATGTCCCTGTCATCCAAGTATGCAACAGAAGAGCTTAAATTTGAGACGGACTATGATTTCGAACATCTATATGCTTCGGTCCAGTGCACCAGAGACTTGATATTGGATGACTGCTTCATATGCTTGCTAGAGTTGATTGATGATATGCCAAAATGTTGTAAGGGAAGGAGAGGAGGACAATTTTATGGCATCAGCTGCAGTATTAGATATGAAACATATCAATTCGACAAGCTACTCCTGCCGCCACCACCGCTACTGGTTGGTGCTCCTTCTCCAACTTCGGCTGTGGACAACCCTCTCAGTCCTAAGGGATCAGGTGCTACTGCTGCTGCTTTCCTACATCTAACAAAAAAAAAATCTAATCGATGTTATCCACTAACATTCAGTGAGTTTTGTAGAAAAGATAAATTGTATATTGTATTGAATCTATCTGCTATTATACGTATTTATAGCCTCTAACCGATCCTAATCTATCACACTCAAACTCTAACTTTTAACATAATTCTAAATAAAATACATCTTTTAATTAGATATTAACCCAACGTAGACTCCTAATCACACAACAATTCTATTAATATTAAAACAACCCGCCCCCGCAAGTTGAAACGTAGATGAACTTGAAGCTTGGAATGTGAAGAAACGACAGGTGAACTGCAAAAGCGGCACACCGACTGACTACGAAGATTTGTTGAAGAAGTAACACACTGTTTGGATGCAAAAGTTGTTGACGAGGCAGCGTTGATTGGCTGCAAAATGACAGGCGGCAAACACAGATGGCAATATGTAAAAGAGAATGGCTCGGACGAAACAGTGGTCCGACAAAAGCAATGAACGCAACTATGCGATAAATACATGCAATAAATGGCCTGAAAACCAAGGGCATAGAAAATGTCAAAAAGGCTGAAGCCATCACATCGATCAATTAGATCGGAAAGGCCAGCAAAAGGGTTGAAGCCATAGAGGCCAGCAAAGGCTGTAGCTATAAAGGCCAGCAAACAATGGTTGTAGTCATAACAACCATCAAATAAGGCTGTAGCCATGAAAAACCAGCAAATAAGTGATGTAGGCTAGGTAGGATTAAGAATACCCAACTTCGAATTATAGCGGAAGCTTGAATAATATCTTGAATAATCCGATTGCAAAATAATAACCACATCAAATTTCTCGACGAAACTGCTGGCTGCTTGGCACTACCTTGCAATAAAACTCGTCATGCAACTCAATGATGTTGCTTAAGAAAACTCACTTGAGAAAATTGGATTTGGCCCTGAAATTCAACTGAAATTCGCTGATTGTTGCAGCACTTGTCTTCCACAAGTTGCAGCAATCAAACTCCAAACAGGTGGTGCTAATCAGCGCCAACACCTGTGGGGTTGTCAGAAAACTGCAGCAATCTGCAACTCCGAACGAAGGACAACTTGCTTGCTGTGATGGGCTGCTAGACACCAAGGTCTTGGCCTGTGTTTTAGAAGAAAACTGCACAGTATTGCAGTTAGCAAATCTTCACAAGAAAACCACGTTTTTGTGGAAAGAAACTAAAGTTTATTCATCCAAAAATATTTGCCTTAATCGCCTGATTACAATTCCTTTTATAGGAAAAAGTACCGAATGAAAAATAAGGATTAAAGGAACGGACCCTCCTCTAATTTTGGTAATTAAAAAAAATAATTATAAAATAAAGAAACTACTAATTAGAGAAAACCAATCCTAATAACACTAAACTACTGACCAATCCTAATAATTCTAAACTACTTTATCTGAATCCCCACCGATTCTAAATTATCAAATCCAATCTGATTAGGAGAAGATTCGGTGATGGACTTGGGTTTCACAAGTATGGGCCTGCTTTGTGGGCCTGGCTTCGCTTGGCTCTTTTGTGCTCTTTTGGGCTTCGGCTCATTTCCCGCCTGGATCGAAAATAAAATTTTCATCTTTCGATTCGGATCCCGACCTTGCTAATTTGATAATGAGTCCGCCTGGGTCAAAATTAAAATTTTGATCGTGCCCGCATATGTCCGCATCAATAAGACTGTAGCCATGAAAGAACAACAAATAAGGGCTGAAGCCATGAAAGGCCAGTAAAAGGGCTGTAGCGATGCAAGGCTAGCAAAAGGGCTGTAACTGTGAAAGACCAGTAAATAAAGGTTGTAACTATAAAATGTCAGCAAATAAGGGCTGAAGCCATGAAAGGCCAGCAAATAAGGGTTGAAGCTATAAAAGGCCAACAAAAGGGTTGTAGCCATGAAATGTCATCAAATAAAGGCTTGTAGCCATAAAAGGTCAGCAAAGGTTGTAGCCATAAAAGGTCGGCAAAGAGGCTGAAGCTATGAAGGCCACCAAAGAGGCTGAAGCTATGAAGGCCAGCAAAAGTGGGGATGAATTAGAGTCCTCCAAATAAATAAGTGGATGAATCCCACAATAAATGGACATGTGTTCAAAACATGCCATCTCATTTTCGAGAAACGACAAAACAATACGTGCTCGAACTGAAGGATAAGTTGCGTCTCTTTCTTCCTTCGGCTAAAGAGGCCGTCTCATATTGGAGAAACAACAAAACAGAACTAGCTAAGTAGGAAGGAGAAGGACAATTTGTATCTCTTTCTTCAGCTCTCTCCTTTTCTTCTTGGCACAGATCTCGCAGTGCATGGCGAGAACAAATCACAAAACAAAAATAGTGCAGAACTACATTTGGATTCTGCCGTTGATGGCGACGGCAAGCAGCACGCATGCTTGAGTGAATTCTTTGAATGATCAGTGGACAAAGACGAACCACTCCTTCCTACATCTTACAATTAAAAATAAAATAAAAAATCTAATCGATGTTATCCACTAACATTCAGTGAGTTCTCCCTTGGTTGATCTTTCAATGTGTAAGGAATTATTTATCATTAGAAGAATATATTACTAAAATAGTTGTAATCACAACTTGCTAATGTAAATTTTAGAGTGAAAACAGAAGGAAGAAAGAGGATAATGGTAATAATCCTCTCAACAGTTGCGCTCTCTACAGTCCTCGCTATGTCGTGTTTCTGCATCTACTTCTCTCTGCAACAGAAAAGAGGATATAGAGGTAAATTTATTACAACTTATTTTATCCATTATTTAAAATTTCAGAAAATCCAAGTCATTTAATCCAATTAAAACTAAATGTGGTTTGAGTTCACAAAACATTAATTTGATTTTTGGGCATTGAATTTAAGGCAAGACAAGGATGTGTCCCCAATCCCAATGAAATAATGGGCTTTCCATTTCATCACTTCAACCATTACTGCTAGAAAGGATGGACAATGTCATCCATCTTGAAATTTTTGAGACCATTGGACTTGCCAATGTGCCCCATGCCCCCATGTAGTTTTTTTTTTCTAAATAATTTAGAATGGCCCTGTTCGATTAAACAATGAAGTAATAATTAACATATTCCAACAGAGATGATTAAAAACATGAATGGTTGTATGGTGATGTAGGCCCAAAGAAAAATACAGATCAGATAGAAGATGAAGGATTGCCATCGATCAGTTTCGCTTCTCTGAAATTAGCTACAGGAAACTTCTCGGATACAAATATGCTTGGACGAGGTGGTTTTGGCCCAGTTTACAAGGTAATGCAAATTTTACTAACTTGGAATTTGGAAGTTGGAAAAACCCATAGCTATTCAAGTAAAAAAAAGAAAAAATGTTCCATGAAATTTGTATAGGGAATGCTACCTGATGGAAAGGAAATTGCAGTTAAAAGGCTTGCTACAGGTTCAAGACAAGGTCTACAGGAGTTCAAAAATGAAGTCATTTTAATAGCTAAGCTTCAACATAGAAATCTCGTGAGGCTCTTGTTTTTCTGCATTGAGCAAGAAGAAAAGTTACTTGTCTACGAATACATGCCCAACTCCAGCCTCGACGCCTTTCTTTTTGGTTCTCTCTCTCCTCTCTCATCTTGTCCTCTGTTGCCCATTAATGAACAAAAATCTGAAGGGAAAAAGAAAGAAAAAAAAACGTTTGTCTGGAACTGAACACGACAATCTTCTTTCATTCAACAACAGATACAGCCAAGCGTGCACAACTAGATTGGAGGAGACGAATTCATGTGATAAACGGGATTGCTCGTGGCCTTCTTTATCTGCATGAAGATTCGCGACTCATAATAATACACAGAGATCTAAAACCAAGTAATATTTTATTGGACCATGAAATGAACCCAAAGATCTCAGACTTTGGCATGGCCAGAATTTTTCGAGGAAACCAAGATGAAGCCAATACCAAAAGAGTTGTGGGGACATAGTAAGTTTAAGTTCTCTATATTTTTACACATAATGCAAACTTGTTTTTACAGCTATAATTTACAAGAAGATGGGTGTGGCCTCTTCCTTGCCCAGTGAGGGAGTTATCCCATTTGGACTCTCAAGTTCGTTTTGACATTTTGTGATAAGAAGAAAACAATACTCTGAAGTAAAATACTAATGATGACTCGCTAGTCCTGTTCCTAGGGACTAAATTAAGATGGATTGTCTCTTATGAATCTTGTGATTTCTCTCAAATCTTATATTGAATATAACACTAATTCACAGACATTCTCGACATGATCCATTTGGAAACCTATTCATTATTAACTGAAATGAAATAGGCCAAATTTATAAGAATTCCATCATAAGTGAGGATCATTTTTCAATGATTTCATTTTAATATGAATATGCTCATAAGCTTTCATTTTGCAGTGGATACATGGCTCCAGAGTATGCCATGGCCGGGCATTTTTCAGTGAAGTCTGATCTGTTTAGCTTCGGCGTTTTGCTGCTAGAGATAATAAGTGGAAGAAGGAACACAAGTTTTCAAAACCCTGGGGAGAGCCTTCTCACACATGTATGCATCTTTTTAGGATCTTTTCGCCATTCTTACAAACATTTATGGCTGTTGCTTAATTGAAATGTATTAACAGGCATGGGGACTATGGTGTGATGGAAGACAATTGGAGTTGACAGATGAATTGATACTAGAAACATGTGTAGCCAGTGAAGTGCTTAGGTGCATTAATATTGGATTGTTATGTGTTCAAGAGGATCCAACTGATAGGCCCACCATGTCATCTGTAGTTCTCATGTTGGGAAGCAGTTCAATGACACTTCCAAAACCTAAACATCCTGCATTTTTTGTGGGCAGGGTCATTGTCGAATCAGAACAATCTTTAGTTGATGCTAAAAAGTGCAGTGTAAATGAGGTGACTATTACTTCTATTGAACCTCGATGAACAAATTTACTGATTGTTGGCAATGTAACTTGTTTTGTGCTACAATACCAGTGAATCATATGATCTTATAGCTAATATAAGTGACACCAATGATGCCTCTATTACTCTTATGAATATGAAAGTTGACAGACATGTTCTTAAGTTGTTCGAATTTGATTACATATGATTTAAGAGGTTTAACACTCTGGACCGTGCAAAAGTGTGGATCTGGCACACAAATGGAGATTCATCTTTAAGAGATGCATGTTAAGAAGGAATAGCAGCACTGATCATGTGAATTGTTTATCGATATCTTGCAGACACTCTCCAACAAAATGGGCAAAGCCAATAACTAGAACATTAGAATTATGGATATTGCACTAAAGGCACATGAAAATTTTTAGGATGCAAAAAGGGGTCCATGAAGTCTCTTTTTGGGCCTAAAACCCTTGAGTGATTGGCTCATATGGTATGGTAGTGGGTTGGGCCCATATTCCTTCATTTTGGGTTTTGTTTTTGACCTAAGGAATTCGTCCAAAAGCAATGCACAAGAATTTATTGGAGAAATGGTTCTCTCTCTACGTCCTTATAAAGATTTCGAGCAAGTGGTGCATACTTGAAGTTTCAACATCAATTTGGGAACAGATTTGGGCGCTACCTCCTTTCTATCTCTCTCAATTTTCAACTTACCAAAATCAATATTCATGTGGACATCATAGATGAGCAATTTCAAGAAGACATGGGCCACTTGGAAGATAAAATTGTGAAAATTTTACTAATGGCGCATCAAAATTTTGAGGATGCAAAAAGGGGCCCATTAAAATATCTTTTTGCACCTAAAACCCTTAAATGTTGAGCTCATAGGGTATGGTAGTGGGCCAGGCCCATATTTCCTCATTTTGAGCTTGTTTTGAGTTAAGGAAGTGGTTAAAAAGTAAGACTTAAGAAATTGTTGCTGGAATGGATATCTCTCTGCCACTTTTGAAGATTCCTAATCCCTTGACTTTAAGAGCAAGTGTCCATGTTTAAAAGCTTTCCACATCAAATTAGAGCTAGATTTGGGTCCTTTTTATCTCTCTCATTTTTCTAAAAATAAAAGACAAAATCAATTTCCAGATGTTGGCAACATAGATGAGCAAATCGAAGAAGACATAGGCCAATTAGAGGATAAAATTGCACTAAGGGCGCATGAAAATCACCCATATGGGTGTAGCTATACCGGTTGCCTCTCGCTTCTACACTCAATCGGTTGCAAGCGGGAGGTTGCAGGTTTGAGCTCCCATAGCCTAACCTTGATGTGTTTTAGGAGTAATGGGCTCATCCGAAAAGAATATCTTTCCCCTCCTTGAAGTATTCTTTATCCATTGATTTTAGGAGCCAATGGTCCATGCTCACGAGAGTTCCAATTGACCCCTGTTTTCCTCAAAACGCTCATCTATGATCCAACATCAAAAGATATGTTTAATTTCTCTAAGGTAATTAATTAACTTCAACAAAACAAAGCCATTCGGGCTGATTTTGAAAATCAAGAGAATTTTGAAAGAGAGTTCTCCACATAAACTTTAAAAATTGAAGTTCTCCTGAGTTCTACTCCAAGGGAATCTCCTGTTATTAAGTTCTTCCTGTTCAAAGATAACCATTAAACCTAGTTGTTTTTAATTTTCAATAAATAATAAACAAATTATGGAAATTTCATATCAGCCCATTTTGGTCCATTTTAGTTTTGTTAGTTTTAGATGGGATAGATGTGCAGTTTGGATAGGTTTAGCATAAACTTGGATGATTCAAACAGAATCTAATTTGGGTTAGTTGGATATTCTTGATTAGGGTGCAATTTTTATATCTGTTATGTTGTGTTTGTAAACTTCATAAAACAGTTGATTGTGTTGCTAACTCATTAGGATACATCCTAACATATATAGAATGACATTAGTCACAGATAACTCAAACTCTAATCTAATCCTAAACTAAACACATCTCTTAATCAGATATTAATCCAACCTTAGAATCCTTATTAAATAATAATTCTAATATATTCTAACAATGTTTATATATAATAATTTATTTTTCATGAAAGATAATAAAAATTTATAGCACAATTGACAAGGACAGAGTGTTGCACTATAGAGATTGTGAGCGTTAATAGAGATTCAACTATGAAAACAATTTGTTAAATTTAAATATAAATGTTAGTCCCAAATAAAAAAAAGATAATATTTAGACTTGAATAAGTATCCAATTTATAACAAAATTGACCCATTATAGACCTAAATTTGGCGGACTTGTTAGGGTTGAAAACTGATTTGGGCTGCGTGAGGATTGAGAGCAATAGACATTGAGTCAGATATAAGGTTGAGATCAATCTGATCCAACTTGACATAGGATGCACTCTAGTTTTGAATAGAACTTTCAAATTTACCTACTTTTGATTTCAATAGGTGTCCAGTATGAAAAGTATAGGCCAAATATTACTATTAGAGGCTTGATGTAAAATAAAGAACTTTAGTAGTGTAGACAAATATTGAAACACAGTCCAAGTCACACCGATGCCCAACTTCAAGTATCAGCTGAAATCTATAAGTAATCCAAGGTTGGACATAAAATAAAGAACTTTATTAAGTATAACCAAATATCAAAAGGAATATAATGGTTCGTGATTTTAAAAGGAATATGTTTCAAAAGTATACTTTTCAAGTAACATAAAGTTAAGATTTTATATAATTATCTATCCACAGTATTAAGTTATATGGCTCTTAAGATTTATTTGAAACGATTTGGTAATCTCTAACCCAAATAAAAATGAGTTCAAGATCATCCAATCACAAAAATATTAATATTGATCCGATATATCGACCAGCTTTTCCCCATATCTCGTCCTACAAAGGCTCAGAACTTTTTTAACTGAATGACAAATATCAGCCTATATACTTATATTGAACAAAATACTGGCAGATATTTGTGGGTTTTGCATATTTTCTTTTCAAAGTATCTGAATGAACTAACATTTTTTTTTGGGGTACGAATTAGTCATGTGAGAGAGAGAAAAATGTAAGGGTTTATATAGGACTGGATATCTCTATTAGACTTGTGTTTTAGGCTGGAAGCTGAGTCCCAACATTCGTATCAAAGACAGGTTTCCCAAACTATTGCATGTGGAGTAAGGGATCTCTTAGCCGAACAGGATAGTCGGCTACTTTATATCCAGTTAGAGGGAGAAAATTTAAGGGCTTATATGAAACTTGATATCTCTATCTATCAGACTAGTTTTTTGGACCGGAAGCTTAGTTCCAATAGTTTTTTCATCCAACAAAGAAGTTCAAGCACTGCATAGAGATGGGAGAAAGAACAAGCACCCAATAACATCATATTCATCAATATCACAAACATTTTATTTTCCCCATAAAATTACGAAGTACAGTTTTGGAATCTGTAGGTGCTATTAACCAAACTTATTTGGATGAGATTGATGTAGAAGAGCATCAGCATCTCCTTCCACTTATTCAACAAAAGAAATACTTGTTGTAGAGTAGAAAGCTTAATGATTCAATCTAGGCATTGACAAATGGGTACAACTCATATCTGAAGTTGCAGCTCCCACCAACAACTCTTCCTCCTCTCTTCCCATCACAACAGCTTGGAAGTTCACTTATAGCACTCTCAAGGCACTTCTTGCAGTCAACCGCACTAAGGTCTCTGGTGCACTGAGTCAACCCATACAACTTCTCTGTCTTCCCAAGCTCCATATCTCCAGTAGCAAACATCATTGGAGCATGATAAGCCTGCATGGCCAAACTGCTCAGCAGCTTCCCAACTTGCTGATTGAATGATTTCGGATCATCGACGTTCTGCGTGTTCCACATATAGAACTTGTTGCTGTTGTCAATTTGACCGAAAAATTCGACGTTTGAGTAGTGCAGCAGGCAATCATCGTACCACACGATTGCTTCTTCTTTGTTGGGGCAGAGCTTTTGGATGTCAGCAGTGGCACCAACGACACATGTCTTGCAGTTTGTGCTAGAAACGTCTCCCCGACAGAGAGCTAGACCATTTGCACGATACGGGCTCCTCCCTACCGATCCTAGCCCGAAGCCGGTGAGGGGAGTTTTGGTGGAGAGGGAACTCATCAGTTGGTGCAAGTTCCTGTCATAGGGACCATTTGCTGTGAAGTTGTTGGAGTTTGGGCACATCGAAAACAGAGGATCAGCAGCTAGGACACCATGGAGAAGAAGAGTAAGGGAAAGAAGATTGACAATGACAAAGCTGACGCTTAAGGAAGCCATGGTGAGAAGAGAGTTGAGAGGCAATGGAATGGGAAATGATCTTGTGTTGAGATGTGAATGGCTTTCATGTAGCCACTGCTCTCCTTTATATACAATATTGGGCTGAAACCTCATGTAGACGTAGAGATGTCGATCATGGAGAGTTGACATTTATTTTCTTCTGTGAATGGGTCAGACACTTAAACTATATAAAACCCAAGCTGACTTTGACGAAGTAGATAAAGTTGTGTTGAAAATTTGGAAGAATCAGTATTGTCTTCCATCCACATTCATGAATTATTCATTCTGGGTTGCCATTGTTGATCATGTCATGCAACATTCTTATTTCCACGATGATCAGCATTGAAATTCTTTCAATCTCTATCCTTATTATTTGATGCCTTGACAGCTATTTATTCATTGGTTAGTTGGTAAAGCTCATGCCTATCACACCTATTAATTTACAATGAGTACCGTTGACTGTTGAGGCCATTTTGTCCTTGTTCTTTTAAATTATATAGAATTTACGTTCCATGAATTAAATCGACTGAGAGTCATTTAATAGGATTTAAAAAGATAAAATAATAAAGCAACCATTATTGATGAATAATTGTAAGTAAATATAAAATCATGTTATATGTCATTTATAACTTCATAATAATTAGTCAAAGTTATTTTTTTTTTTTGGATTAACGTGAAAAACTCAGACACAAGTCCTACAAAAATTCCTACGGATGAGCCTACTACCCCCAAGGCACACCAAAATTAAGTCATGGCTGCTCGAACCCGCAACCTCCCGCTTCCTGAAGCGAGAGGCAACCAGTTGAACAACACTCATATGGATAGTCAAAGTTATTAACATTCACTCATTCGAGTTTCAAATTTTAGTAAATAAATATTTATTTATTTTATATGAAGAGCTTATATGTTTCATAAAGCAAATTATTGTTTGGCTTAGTTGGCTTTATCCAACTATACCATAGGTGCCAAGTAGGGGTTAAATTACGGTCGGGTTTTGGCCTGACCCCGTATGACCCGACCCAAAAATCATGTGGGTCAGGGTTGGGTTGAGAAGTTAGAAACCCGTATTGAATTCGGGTCAGGTTGGGTTGAGAGATTTTTAAGTTAACCCGATTCGACCAGATCAAAGTCGACCTGATCCGGTAAAAAGTAGGCTAAAGTAGGTTCAAAATGCGGGTCAGGTCTGGTTAAAATTCGGTTCGGGCCTGATCGAGTCGGGTTCCATATATTAGTAGCTCGGGTCGAGTAGGGCTTTTTTGCCGATTTCAGCACTAGTGCCAAGTCTTCTACTGACTTAGTCTAGTCAGGTCAAAACTGCAAGATTTAAATTAGACCCTAGCCAACGACTATATATATGACTGCGTTACGCCAACATCAATATTGTTTTTGAAGTTATGTCGGGATTAATTACACCTCTAATTCATCTCATTATTTTCTAAAGAGCAACTTTTTAAAGTTCAATTCAATCAATGTTGACCTAATTTACTGAGGAGAATGAAATGAAATAGAATGGATAAGAAGAATAACTTGAAAAGGTGATTACTCGACTGCACCATAGAAAGAGTTTTATAAGAGAGAGACCATACGAATAAATAGTTGATATAATTTCATTAAGATCTAACTATCCTACTTGATCAGAAGGGTCTTAAGTAGGGGTGAAACTCGGGTCAGGTTTTGGCCTGAACTCGTGTGACCCGACCGAAAATCATACGGGTTGGGTTATGAAAGTCGGGTCAGCAGGTCGGGTCGGGTTGAGAAGTTAGAAACCCACAATCACGGGTTGGGTTGAGAGATTTTTAATTTAATCCGACCCGGTCCGGTAAAAAGTAGGCTAAAGTAAGTTCTCAAAATGCATGTTGGGTCGAGTTTCGGGTTGAGTCGAGGTATAATTCGGGTTGAATCGGGTCGGGTCGGGTCAGGTCAAGACGTCCGGGTCAAAAGTTCTAGGTCGGATTCTATATATTAGTAATTCGGGTCGAATTAGGTTTTAAAAAACCCAACCCGTCCCAGCCCGATTTCAGTCCTAGTCTTAAGATTATGGTGAATGTGATTAAAATATCTTATAATTAATATCATAATATTAAAATAATTAGATTGACGTAGAAATTTACAAGTATACTATTCATATAGTGGCTTTCACATGACATTCAAGTATTTTGTGATACTTCTTTAATTAATTATTTAGACCATTTTCATTGTCTTATTCTCAATTTTTTTTTTTTATAAAAAAAATTGTCATCAGAATTATAAAGCAAGAATCATACGATGGTTGGAACTTTGAAACATGGAAGGAAGCTTGGTTATTGGATATATATGGTCTCCCATCATCTTTGTTGCCAAGAAATAAAAACTTCATTCTATCTGAACTGTAACAATTTTTTAAAGACTCGGCAGAGCTGAAAACCTCCTAAATCCATATATTATTTTGTTCTACAAATGAGTGAGGATTGAATGATGCATTTGTATTTCTTTTATCCTTTATAATTTATCACGTTGGTGGATTCACTGATAACATGTCATCCTTTAAAAAATCTGTATAGATGTCAATATCCAAATTTAAAAATAATGATTATGAAAAAAGTTAGAAAAAAAATGCTAGGATGATCTCTAGGGATTCCACTTATTAACTTGACTAGCAATTGTAATTATAATCTAAAGTATTTTTGCTGGATCAATGATTATGCTGATTATAAAGTAGCACGTTTAATAATCAACTGGATTTGAATTCATCAAAACATGCAACTTTAATGGCAAACCCAACTCATACCAAACTCAATAGACTCTAGTGCCCTTTTTTTTAAAGATAAATGCCCATATAATTAACCAAGATGGGGTGAATTGAATTTGACAAACTTTTCATCTTTCTTATGATTTAACAAATTCAAAGCAAGAATGGAAATAATTTCAAATTGATAAGAAAATTCAACTAAATAAAGAGAAATAGATGAAAGTAGATAGAGAATTGAATCCATTGATTTTAGTGGGTTTCGACAAACGACCTACGTTCTCGACACAGGAAATCTGCTTGAGATTTGCAACACACACTATATGTCATTCTTAATGGTGAAGCACAAACTAATACAAATCCTCTTTAGGGTGGAGAGAGACCCGATAATCTGAAGTAGAAGACACTATTCTTCTTAATAGGATTAAATTAACCCTTAACAAATTTGATACCAAGTACAATGATGATTCTTCAATAATTCTAAATGATATGAAAGTGATAAAACCTAAGAGTTAATCATATGAAAGAATGACAATAGCTTAAGTAGAGATATGAAAGTGATTTGGGGCTGTAGACCCTGCTCATAAACAAAGCTTGGGGTCCAACTCAGTGGAAATTGTCTACTTTGGGCCCACACATGCATACGCACACGTGCGAGCATGCACGGGTTTGGATTGGGCCTCGCTCACTAGGATAGGCCCAAAACGCATCCACTAGAGTTGAGGGGGCAACCACTTATAAACCCCATGCGGAAGTTGGAAACTTCCGATGTGGGACTCTCTTCTTCCCACTCTACTGTACTCCCACTCCTTCTCTCTTCACTTGGGCCGGCCCTTATTGGACTCGGCCATCTGGGCCAGGTCAGGCTCTCACAGGGGTTTTTTGAGCAACGTGAGTGGTAGAATGCTTGTTTTCAAGATATGAAGTAGTAGTGAAAGATCCAAAGTTGTTATTTTCAATCTGAAGATCGTATATATAGGGATTTCGAATTTATGACCCATTGGAGCTCCATTAAATGCAAATATGACCATTGGAGGCTTAATTAATTGCTAAAAAATATGACTGTTTTCTGCAGATTCGGTTGATTGGATTATTATTCGGTAGTTCGGATATCCAAAGATAAATATAATAGTTCGATGCATGCGATTGTCCAATTAGGGAGTTTTGGTCGTTCGGATTTATCAGGGAGCATATCTCTGTTTCAATTAAGCACTTTGGTCAATCGGATATATATTTTCGGTCGTCCAGATTTATCAGAGAGTGGTTGGTCATTCCGATATTTAACTTTGCTTCACCGAACTACTTGCGGTCGTCCGGATTTATTTGAGATAAGGGTATAACAGTAAACAAATTTGGTCTTTAGGATATTTTTAGTTCGTCTGAATCTCGGTGAAGTTTGTATCTCAGTAAAATCTTTCTTAAGTTCCCAGTGATTTTAAATGAATCATGGGACTTGGGTAATATCCAGGAACCTATCAAAGTATAATCTATTGGTCTCTTAAGGTCATAAAAATACCACTTGAGCAATAGCGTTCAAACATTGAATAACTTTATAATAATTCTAGAACTCACACCCCCTAAACTAAAGACATTGATATATAGTCTTCAATGCTTCAATCTTCATATCTTGAACCTTGTGATCTTCAGTATCATCATTCATCATAGATAGCTTGTGTTGGACTTGTCTTGATATCCAATAAATGTCACATTCACAGCTAAACATATTTCTTCTTTTCAACCGGAACTCATGCACTTGATGCTTAAACATGGAAAGTTAGCCGAGTTTGTCAATGACTTTGATATCATCAAAACCGCTTAAGAATCATGGATTACATCCTCGGGGTTAACAAATATAACTCCAAATACCAAATCTCATTAAAATTCTACATACCGATTCTCGGCCAATGTCACCTTTAGCAACAAGAAACTTGATGGAAAATTTATGTGGATGCAAAAGGAAAACTCTATCAGCAATATTAATCGACTTTGTTACAATATTCGTATGGATATTCGTAATCATCTCATCTTTCTCTTCTCCAACTCTGATGTTAAGGGGATAAGTAACGGTTTCGCAGCTTCTTGGAACCTGCCCTCTACATCTGCTGCTCTATAGATACCGCTGGATAGGAATGCCACCCTTATCTCTGGCCCTTGCTCTCTAATCATTTCTCAGTTTTCTTCTGGTGGGAGGAACTTCCTTGGAGCCATGTACTCCGGTGACGGCATCATTGGCTTCTATTTTACCCCTCTCATTTCCATGGACTCTACTATTCCAATGCTGAATTTTGTACAAAAAATTCTATTAGCCATACTCAGATTGGACATCCCCTTCCATTGAATTATGTTACCCAATGGGATTGCAAAGTTCATTAAACACTCCCATGTCTCCCACTGGCACTATTTCAACCATATTAGAGCTATTAACTCCCTTCTTGGCAAGTTCTGCTCTGGTATTGTTCAAATTGATTGCTGCAAAAAGGACTCTACTCGGGTGCTCTCTACTTTTTCGATGACTGGCAACAACGGCATATTTTATTCTATGGATATAGCATCGACTAACAGTTGATCATTGGTTTGCTGGCCTCTTTTATTCTGGCCTCTTTGTACATTGTTTTGTTGGTTTTATTGAGTATTGGCTTTTTTGCCATGTATCTCTTTTCTTTCTCCTTGCCCAACTCAGGCTGTGGGCAAAACTTTTTGTATATTGAGCTCCTTTTTTGATTGAATAACTAACCATATCATTAAAAAATAAAAAAGAAAACCTTTGAATTCTTCCAAACCACGTACTCCCGACGATCGGCTCGTTCAAAAAGGTCAGCATCCATCCCTTCAGTTGTCTGTACAATCTATGTTTTAATATAAAAAGTGATAGAGCGAATTTGTGAGTCATATTTAAAATTTTGTATTTTTCCATCTACACCCACTGGGGGGAGCACAATTAATAGCATGTGAATATTATTAGCAATCAAATTTATTGAAATTTACGTTGCAAAAAAAGAGAAAATAATGGTTTTTGATGCAGTTATGTGGAATCTCTCTGTAGAGAAGACACAAGTGACAAGTTAGCAATTCAGTAAATTTATTAGTTTATAATATTAATTTAATTTATTTAAACTAGCGTTTATGTTTTAATTGCTTTAGGAATCATAATCGGCTTGATTTAAGAGTCATGAATCAATTTGTATTAATAATAGGATAAACTAAGGTCGTAGTAATAGTATAAGTATCCATATCGTCAAAACCATAAGGAATGCAAAAGAAATTAAGTGATTTTTTTTCTTTTTAATTTGTAATCTTTACTTGAAAGTGCATGCTCCATTATTCTTTTGTCATGTTTAAACAAGTCCCCCTAGCAACTAAACAAGATCTGAGAGAGTCAACAGCTACGAGTTTGGATGAACATATAGAATTTTCACTGTTGGCCAATTAAAATATGCTACGTCATAATTTATATTTTATTTTATTTTGACAAAATATAGAATAATGTGCAAGATTAATGCAAAGATCTGCAATATACAGATGAAAATACAAAATACAAATCAAAATGTAAAGGAAAATTATAAAATG
This sequence comes from Chimonanthus salicifolius, assembly GCA_013350335.1. Taxonomy (NCBI): domain Eukaryota; kingdom Viridiplantae; phylum Streptophyta; class Magnoliopsida; order Laurales; family Calycanthaceae; genus Chimonanthus; species Chimonanthus salicifolius. The sequence goes on from CM023539.1 coordinate 46,160,848, forward strand.
TAATGTGCAGGAACTCCACGTGTTGCTTTGCTCCCCTATTTTTTTTTATAACACAGGTATCGCCATCCTACATTGGAGGTGAGACAAATCCTACATGATATATGTAATCTTCTAAATCCATATACTAGTCAGGAGAGTGACCCTTTAAAATTAAACTGTGAATTAAATTCAAAACTTTACTTCATGAGGTTGCGAGGCGGGTTTATTGACGTTGAGGCCACAAAATTGCTTTGTACTTTATCGGAAAAATGTCTGAGTGAAAAAGGAAAATTACTCCTTAGCCTTACCATTAATGTTCTTTATCTATTTCATGATCTTATTCACTAGCTTTGCCCCCATTGACCAGTCAGTCGATCCATCAACCCACTTATCTCATTTAATTCCATTTCATACGAATTAGCACCCATTTCCCATTCAGCCAATTTAATATCCCATTAAATTCCCTTTAATCCTATTTAGGCCCACTAATTCCATTATTTCTATCTATTTATCTCACTAATCCAAGTCACCCGTCGCATTTCAAATCCGATCCTGTTCCGCTCTGCGTCTGCGTCAATTTATCACAATACAACGACTTCTTTTCTCTCAATATGGGTTGGAATCCAGTTTCTGAAAAAAAGTATTATACAAATGAATATTGATATACAACTGATATTACCGAAATATCGGTTGATATTTTTCGATTTGTGACAAAGCTGGAATAAACCTTTTTCAATCAAAATTTCAACCTGAGAAACTGACCAACTCCGAATGAGGCAGGCTTAGGCTAGCTCGACAAATAGTTTAGCCCGGCGGTTCCACCATTACATGCAAGTCTTGTTCCATTTGTAAATTTAAAAAGTTTTTATAAAGAGCAGATATTTTTATTAAACTGGCAAAATATGGTGGAGGCAATAGAAATTGCACAAATGTTACCCCACTTTTCTTATTAAATGTTTGCAAATGACATAAAGATTTTTGAAATTTTCTTGGTTCATGATTTTAAAAAGGAATATAATGGTTTCAAAAGTATATTTTTCAAGTGACATAAATTAAGATTTTATGACTTATATTGATGTAATTATCTATCCACCGTATTAAGTTATATAGCTCTTAGGATTTATTTAAAATGATTTGAGAATCTCTAAGTCAAATAAAAATGAGTTCAAGATCATCTAAACACAAAAATATTGATATTGACCCTATATATCGCCCAAAAATTTTTCCATATTTAAATATATCGACCAACTTTTTCCACTAAATGACAAATATCAGCCTATATTTTCATATTGAACTAAATATTGGCTGATATTCGTGGGTTTTGTGTATGCTCTTTTCAAAGTATCTAAGTGAACTGACATTGTTTTTGTTGTGGTACGAATGAGTCCCGCAAGAGAGAGAAAAATATAAGAATTTATTTTATATAGGATTGGATATCTCCAATTATTATACTACTCTTTTGGGCCGAAAGCCTAATTCCAACATTGGTGTCAGAGATAGGTTACCGAAGTTAATTTATACGGACTAAGGGATCCCTTAGCCGAATAAGATGGTTGGCTACACTCTATCTATCGGAGAGCCTCATTCGAGAGGAGGATTATTGGGGTATGAACGACTCCCAGATCTGTGAGAGAGAGAAAATATAAGGGCTTATATGGGGCTGTATATCTTCACCTATCAACTAGTCTTTTTTGGGCCGAAAGCTCAATTCTAATGTTATTTCGTCTAAGAAAGAAGTTCAAGCACTGCACGGAAATGGGAGAAAGAAGAAGCACCCAATAACATCATATTCATCAATACCACAAACATTTTATTTCCCCATAGATTACAAAGTACAGTTTTGCAATCTGTAGGTGCTATGTAACCACTACATATAGCTGACCAAACTTATTTGGATGAGATTGATGTAGAAGAGCATCAGCATCTCCTTCCACTTATTCAACAAAAGTAATACTTGTTGCAGAGTAGAAAGCTTAATGATTCAATCTAGGCATTGACAAAAGGGTACAGCTCATATCTGAAGTTGCAGCTCCCACCAACAACTCTTCCTCCTCTCTTCCCATCACAACAGCTTGGAAGTTCACTTAATAGCACTCTCAAGGCACTTCTTGCAGTCAACCGCACTAAGGTCTCTGGTGCACTGAGTCAACCCATACAACTTTTCTTTCTTCCCAAGCTCCATATCTCCAGTCGCAAACATCTTTGGAGCATGATAAGCCTGCATGGCCAAACTGCTCAGCAGCATTCCCAACTTGCTGATTGAATGATTTCGGATAATTGACGGTACTGTGTGTTCCACATATAGAACTTGTTGCTGTTGTCAATTTGACCGAAAAATTCGACGTTTGAGTAGCGCAGGAGGCAATCATCATACCACACGATTGCTCCTCTTTGTTGGGGCAGAGCTTTTGGATATCAGTAGTGGCACCAACTACACATTTTCTGCAGTTTGTGCTAGAAACGTCTCCCCGACAGAGAGCTAGACCATTTGCACGATACGGGCTCCTCCCGACCGATCCTAGCCCGAAGCCGGTGAGGGGAGTTTTGGTGGAGACGGAACTCATCACTCGGTGCAAGTTCCTGTCATAGGGACCATTTGTTGTGAAGTTCTTGGAGTTTGGGCACATGGAAAACAGAGGATCAGCAGCTAGGACACCATGGAGAAGAAGAGTAAGGGAAAGAAGATAGACAGTGATGAAGCTGAAACTTAAGGAAGTCATGGTGAGAAGAGAGTTGAGAGGCAATGGAATGGGAAATGATCTTGTGTTGAGATGTGAATGGATTTCAGTGCACCCTCTGCCCTCCTTTATATAGAGAGCTTAAACCTCATTTTCTTTGTGAATGGGTCAGAAACTTACAACTTTGTTACATAAAGTCGTGTTGAAGAAATCTGACGAATTAATAAAGTATTGTATATGCACATTCTTAAAACTATTCATTATTACCGTAAATGCATGATTTATATATTGACAACTGATAATACTGTGTCGGACTTCCATTAGCTGATAATTTTGTTGGTTTTAATATTCAATGGCATATTTTTAATATTGAAAATATATCTATTTAGTTTTATATAATAAAAATTACAGTCAATTGAATGGAGGCAAGTTTATATTAATAATTTATAAACAATATGTGCTCGATTGTTTTTGTGTTTTTGTTGTCTAAATTATCACTCAATCGCCCCTGTTTTAAGCCGTGAATGGGTCTCTAGTCTTGACTCTACACCCTTTTTTTTGATGCATGAATAGTCCAGTACAACCATTAACTTATTAAATAAGTTTAGGATGTTTAATTAAAAAAATATTTAATCGTTATTATATAGTGTGATCAACTAAACCATTTTTATGGTGGATATGATCGTTCTTATATGGAGTGATCAACTAAAACTATTCAAACAATGTCCTTCTCAATAATTGCCGGACTATCCATTAATAGGTTTTGTTAGATTATTATGAAAATTAGGTATCAAATGTGAGGGTCATTGAATCAAAATTAAATTTGGCAAATATGATAAATTTATTTATTTTACATATTATTTATCACAATTTGGATTTTGGATCCTTTGATGAGAGACTTTTCAAAGTGCACTAGGTGCATTAAAAATGTATATATAAATCTGGGACAGTTTTATACGGGCAGATTTTTATAAAGAACTTAAATAGATTGGATAAAGAAAAATGCCTTTAAAAAGTGATTAGTAAATCACATGAATGACAAGAGAATGTAAGGAATCAATACATTCATCAAATGACTCAATAGGGTCATTGAGATTTTCAAAGACTAAGATTATGAGACTAAATAACTGAATGGGATGAATCTTAAATTGTACTGCATTCATATAACCTCTACCATCTTATCAAATTAGATAATATTTTAATTATTTATTAGATTATTTTCTTTAATTTATTCTTTATTTATTATCATAAAAGTCTTGCTAGCTTAGCTATAAGGCAAGAATCATACCATTGTTTGAACTTTGAAACTTGGAATGAGTCCAGGTATTTGGTTATTTATTCCCCATCCATCATCTAACGGGTCAGCTGCTGCTGCTAGTATTACAAAGTTATTCAATTACTGCAGGCTTGACCAATTTCTTTTAAGACATGGTAAAGCTGATTTTCATTTTGTATTAGGTTTGTGGATTGTTAATTTGTTGATACACCATTATTTATCCATATTTAAAACAATGGTGCTTAGAGCCTCAGACAAGTAGTACAAATAAATGATATCCCATATGCTAATTTGATCTTGTAATATCAATTACTGTAGATTTAATTTGTTATCCATCACTTTATTTGTTATCCATTTTATTTGTTCGAGTGGTTGCATATTGTCATCTAATGTAAGAGGTCTTGCCGTCGAACCTTTGAGGCGCCTGACCTGATCTATAGTGCTTGTGGGTAGTGTCATGGATCCAAGGTTTTACTTGTGATCACCACAAAGTTGAGTCGACAGATTTCCACGTATTAAAAAAAGGGGTGGCAATCCTAACACGGGAAAACTCTTTTAGAAGACACGGGTTTTTCCGGATTCCCCACTTTGCCCACATTCGTCCGTACAGATTTTAATGGATTTTTAGAAATCGCTTCACTTTTTAGTGAATCGATTAACTGGATCGGTGCACCGATCGGAACACTTGGAAATGGAAATTTAAGGAAAGTGATCCGCTCGGTATACCGATTTGGACTCTTTTATGTCTCAAAAAATCGGTGCGCCGATCGGATCACTTTCCTCAAATTTCCATTTCCAAGTGATCCGGTCGGTACACTGATCCAGTAAACCGATTTCTGAAAGTCCACTAAAACCCATACAGATAGATGAGGTAAAATGGGAAATTCACTAAAACCCATAGATAGATGAGGTAAAATGGGAAATTCACTAAAACTCATACGTATAGATGGGATAAAATGGGCACCCCAAAAAAAAAAAAACTATAGACTGATAATTTTTCTAAATTTCACCAATGTAAGTTTCCTCCATATAAGACAAACTCTTCATTAGCATTTACTGATTCTATGCTTTCATTTTCTTTCTAGATAGTGTTTGAATAATTACTTGATGCACTCAGTAAGCTGATTTTTTTGACATAAAATTCCGCATTAAGCAACTTGCATGACTGAGAAAGTCAATCATGATTAAGGTAACATTCCATAGAATATAGTGGAGACTTTTATATATATATTTCTCACATTTGAGGATTTAGAATCCACTCATGACCTCGTCTCAGTTTCCACTAAGAAATATATATTTAAGTCTATAATCACCCTCTATGATTTTAATATTTATCTTTTCAATGATTTAAAATACTATAAGATGTTGTGTTGATTTTAATTGAGGTACTATAGTGGGCTCCACAAAGAGGCTCGTACCTTATCTACCGGCGGCAGATTAGACTACTATCATTCATCTCCTGCAACTGCGAAGCTGTGGGTGAGAACTTACCAAACTTGTTTTAAGATATAAGAGAGTAGACTTTTTAAATATCCATGAAATAAATGTTAATCATTGATTACTTTTACAAATTCTATTGTTGGATAGTGCGAATGGCAAAGCTAATATAAGTGACACCAATGATGCCTCTATTACTCTTATGAATTGAACTGCCTCACATGAGGGAGACACAGTGAATGCCACTTTTTATCTGAAAGAACAAATGAATATGTTAAGAAGGAATAGCAGCACTGATCATGTGAATTGGTCATCGATATCTTGCAGGCACTTTCCAACAAAATGGGAAAGCCAATAACTAGAACATTAGCCATTAAACATGAGCAGCTACTGGACAAGCAATCTAGGAGTTCAATCATAGATGAGCAAATTGAAAAAGACATGGTCAATTGGAAGATATTGCACTAAAGGCCATGAAAATTTTTAGGATGCAAAATCGGGTCTATGAAGTCTCTTTTTGGGCCTAAAACCCTTGAGTGATTGGCTCATAAGGTATGGTAGTGGGTTGGGCCCATATTCCTTCATTTTGGGTTTTGTTTTTAACCTAAGGAATTCGTCCAAAAGCAATGCATAAGAATTTATTGGAGAAATGGTTCTCTCTCTACGTCCTTTAAAGATTTCGGGCAAGTGGTGCATACTTAAAGTTTCAACATCAATTTGGGAACAGATTTGGGCGCTACCTTCTTTCTATCTCCATCAATTTTTAAATTATCAAAATCAATTTTAATACGTGGACGTCATAGATGAGCAATTCCAAGAAGACATGGGCCACACTTGGACGATAAAATTGTGAAAATCTTACTAATGGGACAAAAAATTTAAGGATGCAAAAAGGGGGTCCATTAAAATCTCCCTTTGGACCTAAAACCCTTAATGTCAGGCTCATAGGGTATGGTAGTTGGCGAGGCCCATATTTCCTCATTTTGAGCTTGTTTTGAGTTAAGAAAGTGGTTAAAACTAAGACATAAGAAATTGTTGCTGGAATGAATTTCTCTCTGCCTCTTTTGAAGATTCCTAATCCTTCTTCACTTTAAGAGCAAGTGTCCATGTTTAAAAGCTTTCCACATCAAATTGAAGCTAGATTTGGGTGCCATATCCTTTTTATCTCTCATTTTTCTAAAAATAAAAGACAAAATCAATTTCCAGATGTTGGCAACATAGATGAGCAAATCGAAGAAGACATAGGCCAATTAGAAGATAAAATTGGGAAAATTGCACTAAGGGCGCATGAAAATTTTGAAGATGAAAAAGGGGCCATTAAAGTCTTTTCTTAGGCTAAAACCCTTAAATGAATGGATCAAAGGGCATGGTAGTGGGTCAGGCTCATATACCCTCTTTTTGGGCTTGTTTTGATCTAATGAAGTGGTTTAAAAGTAAGGAACTAAGAATTATTGCAGAAAAGAATATATTTCCCCTCCTTGAAGTATTCTTTATCCATTGATTTTAGGAGCCAGTGGTCCATGCTCAGGAGAGTTCCAATTGACCCCTGTTTTCCTCAAACGCTCATCTATGATCCTACATCAAAAGATATGTTTAATTTCTCTAAGGTAATTAACTTCAACAAAACAAAGCCATTCGGGCTGATTTTGAAAATCAAGAGAATTTTAAAAGAGAGAGTTCTCCACATAAACTTTAAAAGTTGAAGTTCTCCTAAGTTCTACTCCAAGGGAATCTCCTGTTATTAAGTTCTTCCTGTTCAAAGATAACCATTAAACCTAGTTGTTTTTAATTTTCAATAAATAATAAACAAATTATGGAAATTTCATATCAGCCCATTTTGGTCCATTTTAGTTTTGTTAGTTTTAGATGGGATAGGTGTGCAGTTTGGGTAGGTTTAGCATAAACTTGGATGATTCAAACAGAATCTAATTTGGGTTAGTTGGATATTCTTGATTAGGGTGCAATTTTTATATCTGTTATGTTGTGCTTATAAACTTCATAAAACAGTTGATTGTGCTGCTAACTCATTAGGATACATCCTAACATATATAGAATGACATTAGTCACAGATAACTCAAACTCTAATCTAATCCTAAACTAAACACATCTCTTAATCAGATATTAATCCAACCTTAGAATCCTTATTAAATAATAATTCTAATATATTCTAACAATGTTTATATATAATAATTTATTTTTCATGAAAGATAATAAAAATTTATAGCACAATTGACAAGGACAGAGTGTTGCACTGTAGAGATTGTGAGCGTTAATATAGATTCAACTATGAAAACAATTTGTTAAATTTAAATATAAATGTTAGTCCCAAATAAAAAAAAGATAATATTTAGACTTGAATAAGTATCCAATTTATAACAAAATTGACCCATTATAGACCTAAATTTGGTGGACTTGTTAGGGTTGAAAACTGATTTGGGCTGCGTGAGGATTGAGAGCAATAGATATTGAGTCAGATATAAGATTGAGATCAATCTGATCCAACTTGACATAATATGCACTCTAGTTTTGAATAGAACTTTCAAATTTACCTACTTTTGATTTCAATAGGTGTCCAGTATGAAAAGGGAAATGATTTGTGCACCCCCGTCTTTTACCCATTGTGCACTCCCCCTATGTGAAATTATAATTTTACCGAAACTCAAAATTCCTCTTTTCTTCTCCTTCCTTGCTTTTTTTGGGAAAATTGTAATCTTACATGGGGGAGTGCACAATAGGTAAAAGATGGGGGTGCACAAATCATTTCCCGTATGAAAAGTATAGGCCAAATATTACTATTAGAGGCTTGATGTAAAATAAAGAACTTTAGTAGTGTAGCCAAATACACAGTCCAAGTCACTCCGATGCCCAACTTCATTTATCAGCTGAAGTCTATGAGTTATCCAAAGGCTGGACGTACAATAAAGAACTTTAGTTAGTATAACCAAATAGTCAAAAGGAATATAATGGTTCATGATTTTAAAAGGAATACGTTTCAAAAGTATACTTTTCAAGTAACATAAAGTTAAGATATCTCGTCCTACAAAGGCTTAGAACTTTTTTAACTAAATGACAAATATCAGCCTATATACTATAAGATCAAGATATTGACCGATATTTATAGATTTTGCATATTTTCTTTTTAAAGTATTTGAATGAGCTAACATTGTTCTTATTCAGGTAGGAACGAGTCCAATATTAGGTGAGAGGAAAAAGAATATAAGGATTTATATGGAGCTGAATATTTTCATCTATTATATTTGTCTTTGGTTAGGTAGAAATCCAGTCCCAACATTGATATCAAAAACAAGTTCAGGAAGCCACCTCATGTGGACTTAGGGATCTCTTAGTCGAGCGGGAATGGTCGGCGACGTTCTCTCCATCGAAGAGCCTTATTTGAGGGAGGGATTGGTGGGATACGAATGAGTCCCACATCAGTGAGAAGGAGAAAAATATAAGAGATTATAAAAGACTGCATATCTCTATCTATCAGATTAGTCTTTTGGGACTGAAAGCCCAATCTCAACAGTTTTTTCATCTACAAATAAGTTTAAGCACTACATCCAACAAAGAAGTTCCTCCTCTCTTCCCATCACAACAGCTTGGAAGTTCACTTATAGCACTCTCAAGGCACTTCTTGCAGTCAACCGCACTAAGGTCTCTGGTGCACTGAGTCAACCCATACAACTTCTCTGTCTTCCCAATCTCCATATCTCCAGTAGCACACATCTTTGGAGCATGATAAGCCTGCATGGCCAAACTTCTCAGCAGCTTCCTAACTTGCTCATTGAATGATTTCGGATCATCGACGGTCTGCGTGTTCCACATATAGAACTTGTTGCTGTTGTCAGTTTGACCGAAAAATTCGACGTTTGAATAGTGAAGCAGGCAATCATCGTACCACACGATTGCTTCTTCTTTGTTGGGGCAGAGCTTTTGGATATCAGCAGTGGCATCAACGACACATTTCTTGCAGTTTGTGCCAGAAACGTCTCCCCGACAGAGAGCTAGACCATTTGCACGATACGGGCTCCTCCCGACCGATCCTTGCCCGAAGCCGGTGAGGGGAGTTTTGGTGGAGAGGGAACTCATTAGTTGGTGCAAGTTCCTGTCATAGGGACCATTTGCTGTGAAGTTGTTGGAGTTTGGGCAAATGGAAAAGAGAGGATCAGCAGCTTGGACACCATGGAGGAGAAGAGTAAGGGAAAGGAGATTTGACAGTGACAAAACTGAAGCTTAAGGAAGCCATGGTGAGAAGAGAAGAGAGAGGCAATGGAATGGGAAATGATACTTGTGTTGAGAAGTGAATGGCTTTCATGCACCCACTGCTCTCCTTTATATACTATATTGGGCTGAAACCTCATGTAGAAGTAGGAGATGTCGATCATGGAGAGTTGACCTTTATTTTCTTCTGTGAATGGGTCAGAAACTTAGAACTATGTAAAACCTAAGCTGACTTTGACTAAGTAGATACAGTTGTGTTGAAAAAATTGGAAGAATCAGTATTGTCTTCCATCCACATTCATAAATTATTCATTCTGGGTTGCCATTTTGATCATGTCATACAACATTCTTATTTCCATTTATAGGCTCCACGATGATCTGCATTGAAATTCTTTCAATCTCTATCCTTATTATTTGATGCCTTGACAGCTATTAATTATTGGTTGGTTGGTGCAGCTCATAATACCTATCACACCAATTAATTTACAATAAGTACTGTTGACTGTTGACACCATTTTGTCCTTGTTCTTTTATATGGGTGCCTATTCGGAATTATTTTTGTAGGAGACATGAGTTTTAGTAAACTTTTCATTTTGTCTCCTATTCATCCACAGAAATCGATTTGCTTTCCAGTGAATCGGTTCACTCATCGGTGCACCGGTTCGATGCATCAAATTGGACTCTTTCCATTTCTAAGTGAATTAACTCACTCATCGGTGCACCGGACAGGTAAACCGATTCACTGGAAAGTGAATCGATTTCTACGGAGGCAAAGTGGGAAATCCGAAAAACCCGTGCATCCTAAAAGATAATGCCCGTGTTAGGATGGGCACTATAAATTATATAGAATTTACGTTCCATGAATTAAATCGATTGAGAGTCATTTAATAGGATTTAAAAATATAAAATAATACATAATTATTAAAGCAACCATTATTCATGAATAATTGTAAGTAAATATAAAATCATGTTATATGTCATTTATAACTTCTTAATAGTTAGTCAAAGTTATTTTTTTTGGACGTGTGAAAAACTCAAACATAGTCCTACAAAAACTCTCACGGATGAGACCACTATCCCTAAGGACACACCAAAATTATACCATGGGAGCTTGAACCCGCAACCTCCAGCTTCCTTAAACGGGAGGCAACCAGTTGAGCTACACCCATGTGGATAGTCAAAGTTATTAACATTCACTCATTCGAGTTTCAAATTTTAGTAAATAAATATTTATTTATTTTATATGAAGAGCTTATATGTTTGATAAAGCAAATTATTGTTTGGCTTAGTTGGCTTTATCCAACTATGCCATAGGTGCCAAGTCTTCTACTGACTTAGTCTAGTCAGGTCAAAACTCAAGATTTAAATTAGACCCTAGCCAACGACTAGATATATGACTGCGTTACGCCAACATCAATATTATTGTTTTGAAATTATGTCAGTATTAATTACACTTCTAATTCATCTCATTATTTTCTAAAGAGCAACTTTTTAAAGTTAAATTCAATCAATTTTGACCTAATTTACTGAGGGGAATGAAATGAAATAGAATGGATAAGAAGAGCAATTTGAAAAGGTGATTACTCGACTGCACGATAGAAAGAGTTTTATAAGAGAGAAACCATACGAATAAATAGTTGATGTAATTTTATTAAGATCTAACTTATCCTACTTGATTAGAAGGGTCTTAAGATTATGGTGTATGTGATTAAAATATCTTATAATTAATATCATAATATTAAAATAATTAGATTGAAGTGGAAATTTACAAGTACACTGTTCATTCATATAGTGGCTTTCACATGACATTCAAGTATTTTGTGATAGTTCTTTAATTAATTATTTAAACCATTTTCATTATCTTACGTAATTTTTTTTTAAAAAAAAATTGTCATCAGAATTATAAAGCAAGGGTTTGAACTTTGAAATATGGAAGGAGGCTTGGTTATTGGATATATAGATGTCAATATCCAAATTTAAAAATAACGATTATGAAAAAGGTTAGAAAAAAAATGCTAGAATGATCTCTAGGGATTCCACTTATTAACTTGACTAGCAATTGTAAGTATAATCTAAAGTATTTTTGCTTGATCAATGATTATGCTGATTATAAAGTAGCACGTTTAATAATCAACTGGATTTGAATTCATCAAAATATGCAACTTTAATGGCAAACCCAATTCAAACCAAACTCAATTGACTTTAGTGCCACTTTTTTTTAAGATACACCCTAATATTGTTGTCCAGAGAATTATCCAAGAGGGGGTGCATTGGGTATTTGACAAATTTTTCCTCTCTCTTATGATTTACACAAATTCTAAGCGAGAATGGAAATAATATCAAATCAATAAACAAATTCAAATAAATAAAGAGAAATAGATAAGAAGAGATGGAGAATTGAACCTCTCGATTTTAGCGGGGTTCGACAAACGGCCTAGACACCGGAGATCTCCTTGAAATTTGCCATACACACTATCTATCCTTCTTAATAGGGAAGCACAAACCGATACAAATGAACCTTACGGGTGGAGAGAGACCCACGTCGATAATCTCAAGTAGAAGGCACTCTTCTTTTTCAGTAGGATTGAACTAACCATTAACAAATTTGATACCAAGTACAATGATGATTCTTCATTAACTCTAAATGATATGAAAGTGATAAAGCCTAAGAGTTAATCAAATGAAAGAATCACAATAGCTCAAGTAGACATATAAAAGTGATTTGGGACTTTCTAAGCAATGTGAGTGTAGAGAAAGATCTAAAGTTGTTCTTTTCAATCTGATAGTTGTATATATAGAGATTTCGAATTTATGACCGTTGGAGCTTCATTAAATGCAAATATGACCATTGGAGGCTTCATTAAATGCTCCAAAATATGACCATTTTTAACAGATTCGGTCGACCAGATATCCAAAAATAAGTATAACAGTTCGGATGCATGTGGTCGTCCCAATAGGGAGTTTGGGTCATCTGGTTTTATCAGAGAGCACATCTCTATTTCAATTAAGCACTTTAGTCAATTGGATTTATATTTTCGGTCGTTTGGATTTATCTGAGAGTGATTAGTCATTCTAACATTCAACTTAGCTCAACCGAACTACTTGCGATCATCCAGATTTATCTGAGATAAGATTATAACAGTTAACAAATTCGGTCGTCCGGATATTTTCAGTTCGTCTGAATTTCAATGAAGTTTGTATCTCAGTAAAATCTTTCTTATCAAGTTCCTAGTGATTTTAAATGAATCATGGGACTTGGGTAATATCCAGGAACGTATCAAAGTATAATCTATTGGTCTCTTAAGGTCCTAGAAATACCACTTGAGCAATGCATTTAAACATTGAATAACTTTATAATAATTCTAGAATACACACGCCCTAAAACTAAAGATACTGATATATAGGTTCAATGCTTCAATCTTCATATCTTAAACCTTGTGATCTTCAGTATCATCATTCATCGTAGATAGCTTGTGTAGGACTTGTCTTGATATCCAATAAATGTCACCTTCACAACTAAATATATTTCTTCTTTTCACCTGGAACTCATGCACTTGATGCGTAAATATAGAAAGTTAGCAGAGTTCCTCAATGACTTTCATATCATCAAAACAGCTTAATAATCATGGATTACATCCTCGGAGTTAAACAAATATATCTCCAAATACCAAATCTCATTAAAATTCTACATACCGATTCTCGGCCAAAAATTCATGTGGATACAAAAGGAAAACCTTTGAATTCTTCCAAACCACGTACTCCCGACGATGGGCTCGTTCAAAAAGGTTAGCATCCATCCCTTGAGTTGTCTGTAGTTCTGTACAATCTATGTTTTAATATAAAAAGTGATAGAGCGAATTTGTGAGTCATATTTAAAATTTTGTATTTTTCCATCTACACCCATTGGTTGGGTGCACAACTAATAGCATGTGAAGATTATTAGCAATCAAATTTATTAAAATTTAGATTGCAAAAAAAGAGGAAATAATGGTTTTTGATGCAGTTATGTGGAATCTCTCTGTTGAGAAGACACAAGTGACAAGTTAGCAATTCAGTAAATTTATTAGTTTGTAATATTAATTTAATTTATTTATAATAGAGTTTATGTTTTAATTGCTTTAGGAATCATAATCGGATTGATTTAAGAGTCATGAATCAATTTGTATTAATAATAGGATAAACTAGGGTCGTAGTAGTAGTATAAGTATCCATATCGTCAAAAACATAAAGAATGCAAAAGAAATTAAGTGATTTTTTTTCTTTTTAATTTGTAATCTTTATTTGCAAGTGCATGCTCCATTATTCTTTTGTCATGTTTAAACAAACCCCCCTAGTAAGTAAACAAGATCTTTGAGAGTCCAACAACTACGAGTTTGGATGAACAAATAGAGTTTTCGAGTCAACAGCTACGAATTTGGATGAACATATAGAGTTTTCACTGTTGGCCAATTAAAATATGCTACGTCAAAATCTATATTTTATTTTGTTTTGACAAAATATAGAATAATGTGCAAGATTAATGGAAAGTTATGTAATATAATGATGAAAATATAAAATACAAATCAAAATGTAAAGAAAATTATAAAATGTAATGTGCAAGAACTCTACATGTTGCTTTGCTCCCCTCTTTTTTATTTTTATAACATAGGTATCGCCATCTTCTATATTGGAGGTGAAACAAATCCTACACGATATATGTAATCCTTTCAATCTATATACCTATGAAATCTATGGAGAATGACCATTTAAAATTAAACATGAATTAAATTCAAAACTTTTCTTCACGAGGCGATGCAAGATTATTGAACTTGAGGCCACAAAATTACTTTGTACTTTATGGGAACAATGTCTGAGTGAAAAAAGAAAATTTCTCCTTAGCCTTACCATTAATGTCCTTTATCTATTTCATGATCTTATTCACTAGCTTTGACCAGTCAGTCGATCCATCAATCCACTTATCTCATTTAATTCCATTTCATACGTATTAGCACCCATTTCCCATTCAGCCAATTTAATATCCCATTAAATTCCCTTTATCCTATTTAGGCCCAATAATTCCATTAATTCTATCTATTTATCTCACTAATCCAAGTCACCCGTCGCATTTCAAATCCGATCCTGTTCCGCCTGCGTCTGCATCAATTTATCACAATACACCGACTTCTTTTCCTCTCAATATGGATTGGAATCCAGTTTCTGAAAAAAAGTATTATACAAATGAATATTACCGAAATATCGGTTGATATTTTTCGATTTGTGACAAAGCTGGAATAAACCTTTTTCAATCAAAATTTCAACCTGAGAAACTGACCAACTTCGAATGAGGTTTTCTAATAGTGCTTTGGTTGGTATCAGGCTTAGGCTAGCTCGACAAATAGTTTAGCCCGGCCGGGTTCCACCATTACATGCAAGTCTTGTTCCATTTGTAAATTTAAAAAGTTTTAATAAAGAGCAGATATTTTTATTAAACTAGCCAAATATGGTGGAGGCAATAGAAATTGCATAAATGTAACCCCACTTTTCTTATTAAATGTTTGCAAATGCCATAAAGATTTTTGAGATTTTCTTGGTTCATGATTTTAAAAGGAATATAATGGTTTCAAAAGTATATTTTTCAAGTAATATAAATTAAGATTTTATGACTTATATTGATGCAATTATCTATCCACCGTATTAAGTTATATAGCTCTTAGGATTTATTTAAAATGATCGGGGAATCTCTAACTCAAATAAAAAATGAGTTCAAGATCATCTAAAGATTCTAAACACCAAAATATTGATATTGACCCGATATATCATCCAACTTTTTCCCATATTTCGAAGGCTTAGAACTTTTTCCACTAAATGACAAATATCAACCAATATTCTGATATTGAACAAAATACTTGCAGATATTTGTGGGTTTTGCATATTTTCTTTTCAAAGTATGTGAATGAACTAACATTTTTTTGTTGGGGTACAAACTAGTCCCCTGAGAAAGAGAAAAATATAAGAGTTTGTATAGGACTAGATATCTCTACCTATTAGACTTGTGTTTTGGGTTAGAAGCTAAGTCTCCATATTGGTATCAAAAACAGGTTCTCCAAACTATTACATGTGGAGTAAGGGATCTCCCAGTCGAATAGTATGGTCGACTACTTTATATCCGGTGAGAGGGAGAAAATTTAAGGGTGTTGATATTTAGCATGATTTAACTCAGCCCATAACTAAGTTGGTATTTATGACTCTATTTAACTGAGCCCATAACTCAATAACATAATTGTAGGAGCATTTCTTTTTTATAGGAAATAACTGCTTGTATGAAAGAGAGGGGTGAGGAAGAGAGAGAACCAGAGAATAGACTGCACATTGTACCTCCTCATTTTATTTAGTGAAAACTCTTTCCTGTGTTGCCTGTGGACGTAGGCATTTATTCGAACCACGTAAATCTGTGTGTTATTTCATATGTGTGATTGATTTTCCACTGTAAAACTCAACAAAGGGCTTATATAGGACATGATATCTCTATCTATCAGGCTAGTATTTTGGACAAGAATCTCAGTCCCAATAGTTTTTTCATCCAACAAAGAAGTTCCAGCACTACATGGAGATGGGAGAAAGAACAAGCACCAATAACATCATATTCATCAATATCACAAACATTTTATTTCCCCATAGATTACAAATTACAGTTTTGGAATCTGTAGGTGCTATGTAACCACTACATATAGCTAACCAAACTTATTTGGATGAGATAGATGTAGAAGAGCATCAGCATCTCCTTCCACTTATTCAACAAAAGTACTACTTGTTGCAGAGTAGAAAGCTTAATGATTCAATCTAGGAATACAAATGGGTACAACTCATATCTGAAGTTGCAGCTCCCACCAACAACTCTTCCTCCTCTCTTCCCATCGCAACAGCTTGGAAGTTCACTTATAGCACTCTCAAGGCACTTCTTGCAGTTAACCGCACTAAGGTCTCTAGTGCACTGAGTCAACCCATACAACTTATCTTTCTTCCCAAGCTCCATATCTCCAGTGGCAAACATCTTTGGAGAATGATAAGCCTGCATGGCCAAACTGCTCAGCAGCTTCCCAACTTGCTGATTGAATGATTTCGGATAATTGACGGACTGTGTGTTCCACATATAGAACTTGTTGCTGTTGTCAATTTGACCGAAAAATTCGACGTTTGAGTAGCGCAGCAGGCAATCATCATACCACACGATTGCTTCTTCTTTGTTGGGGCAGAGCTTTTGGATATCAGTAGTGGCACCAACGACACATTTCTTGCAGTTGGTGCTAGAAACGTCTCCCCGACAGAGAGCTAGACCATTTGCACGATACGGGCTCCTCCCAACCGATCCTAGCCCGAAGCCGGTGCGGGCAGTTTTGGTGGAGACGGAACTCATCACTCGGTGCAAGTTCCTGTCATAGGGACCATTTGTTGTGAAGTTGTCGGAGTTTGGGCACATGGAAAACAGAGGATCAGCAGCTAGGACACCATGGAGAAGAAGAGTAAGGGAAAGAAGATTGACAGTGATGAAGCTGAAGCTTAAGGAAGTCATGGTGAGAAGAGAGTTGAGAGGCAATGCAATGGGAAATGATCTTGTGTTGAGATGTGAATGGATTTCATGCACCCTCTGCTCTCCTTTATATAGAGAGCTTAAACCTCATTTTCTTTGTGAATGGGTCAGAAACTGACAACTTTGTTACATAAAGTCGTGTTGAAGAAATCAGAAGAATTGATAAAGCATTGTATATCCACATTCTTAAATTATTCATTATTAGTTGGTTCAGTTGATCATGCCATTCAACATTCTTAGACTAATGAAAAATCTACATATGAAATGGTATTACATGAAAATTATCATGTAACAAGTTATTCCCATTGATAGCTCCATGAGATGCTCTGCATTTAATTTCATTCAATCTCTATCCTTATTATTAGATGCCTTGACTGACATGTAATCAATTTTGCGGTTGAATTACACAATCAAATATTTATAATTTCGAAACTATTAATACACTCAATCTGATATTTGACTCGCTTCATTGAATTGAGATCCACAATTTTTTTGTAAAGTTACTACTTTTCATGTCCCAAAATACTTGTACTATTTATATTTTAGAATTGTCTCAAATTATTTATTCTGTTCTTTTATTTTCACATTAAATCAAAGTTTTAACCTTTTTCGATAAGTTCCAAATCACCTTCTAACGTGATGAAAAGACGACCTTCTTTTATAAGCTTTGACTTGCCCATATCCGACATTCTGTAATTATTTTCACCTCCGACTCTTATCGTTAGGATTCATGCATTACTGCATAATTAAGAAAACATTATTGAGCAGCAACTATACAACGAGACATCTTTTAGACTTTTTTTTTTTTATCAGGTTTGTATTGACTCACAGAATCTATTAATAGGTTTTTTGCGCACCCCGCATGAAAACGATCCTTAAGAAATAAAAAATTCTGAAATAAGACAAGTATTTTAGGATGGAGGGAGTATTTGATAGACTCAATTTTACATGTTTGGTGACTCAATCCCCAAGAGGCTTGTCATTGGGTCGGGCCATGGTGTGTACTTGAATAGGACACAGCACCATTAAATGGATCCACATTGAACAGGCACCATTAAATGGTTATCGGTGTCAATTAAATATTATCAATATTAGTTTAAGCTGATATATTTCTGCTAATATTTCAAAATCTATCGGGTTTTTGCCTATAAAAAATAACCGTAAATGCATGATTTATAATTTTATATATTGAAAACTGATAATACTGTGTCGAACTTCCATTAGCTGATAATTTTGTTGGTTTTTATATTCAATGGCATATTTTTAATATTGAAAATATATCCATTTAATTTTATACAATAAAAATTACAGTCAATTGCGTGGAGGCAAGTTTATATTAATAATTTATAAACAATACGTGCTCAATTGTTTTTGCGTTTTTGTTGTCTAAATTATCACTCAATCGCCCCTTGTTATAAGCCGTGAATGGGTCTCGAGTCTTGACTCTTGACCTTTTTTTTTGGATGCATGAATAGTCCAGTACAACTATTAACTTATTAAATAAGTTTAGGATGTTTAATTAAAAACTATCTAAAAATATTTAAAAAAACTACATTCCTTTTTATGGTGGGTATAATCGTTATTATATAGTGTGATCAACTAAACCATTTTTATGGTGCATATGATCGTTATTATATAGAGTTATCAACTAAAACTATTCAAACAATGTCCTTTTCCATAATTGCCCAACCTTAAATTGTACTCCATTCATATAACCTCTACCATCTTATCAAATTATATAATATTTTAATTATTTATTAGATTATTTTCTTTAATTTACTCTTTATTTATTATCATAAAAGTCTTGCTACCTTAGTTATAAGGCAAGAATCATACGATTGTTTGAACTTTGAAACTTAGAATGAGTCCGGATACTGTATTTGATTATGTATTCCCCATCCATCATCTAACGGGTCAGCTGCTGCTGCTGCTGCTAGTATTACAAAGTTATTCAATTACTGAAGAGGTCATCCTTATCACCTGAAAGGAAAACTGCAGGCTTGACCAATTACTTTTAAGACATGGTAAGCTGATTTTCATTTTGTATTAGTTTTGTGGATTGTTAATTTGTTGATACACCATTATTTATCCATATTTAAAACAATGGTGCTTAGAGCCTCAGACAAGTAGTACAAATAAAAGATAACTCATATGCTAATTTGATCTTGTAATATTAAGTACTATAAATTTAATTTGTTATTGATCACTTTATTTATTATCCATCGCTTTATTTGTTTTAGTGGTTGGGTATTCTCATCTAGTGTAGGAGGTCTTGCCTAGTTGCCTTCAAACCCTTGTGGAGTCTAACCTGATTTATAGTGCTTGTGGATAGGGTCATAAGTCAAAAGTTTTACCTATGATCACCACAAAGTCGAGTCGGCAGATTTCCACGTATAAAAAAAAAAAATTACTATAGAAGATATTTTTCTAAATTTCACCAATGGAAGTTTCCTCCATAGAAGACAAAACTCTTCATTGACATTTACTGATTCTATGCTTTCATTGCCTTTCTAGATAGTGTTTGAATAATTACTTGATGCACTCAGTAAGCTGATTTTTTTGACATAAAATTCCGCATTAAGCAACTTGCATGACTGAGAAAGTAAATCATGATTAAGGTAACATTCCATATAATATAGTGGAAACTTTTATATATACTTCTCACATTTGAGGATTTAGAATCCACTCATGACCTCTTCTCAGTTTTCACCAAGTTCTATCTCATTTCCACTAATAAATATATATTTAAATCTATAATCACCCTCTAGGATTTTAATATTTTGTCTTTTCAATGATTTAAAATACTATAAGATGTTGTGTTGATTTTAATTGAGGTACTATAGTGGGCTCCACAAAGAGGCTCGTACCTTATCTACCGGCGGCAGATCAGACTACTATCATTCATCTCCTGCTACTGCGAAGCTATGGGTGAGAACTTACCTAACTTGTTTTAAGATATAAGAGAGAAGACTTTTTAAATATCCATGAAATAAATGTTAATCATTGATTAATTTTACAAATCCTATTGTTGGGATAGTGCGAATGGCAAAGTTAATCCATTCCTCTGACTGATAACAAAGGACAGAAGCTATGGATGTGGCGTAAAATGTGTAGTATATTTAAAGGGTAAATTAGCATTCATATGAAAGAATAGATTCTGTTAATCAGATCCATCTAAGGTTACGGCCATGTTTATGCCCAATTAATTTAAGTCTATGGAATAAGGGTTAACACTACTATCAATTAACGCCTCATTAAAACAGTTAAAATATTAAATACACTAAACTTCTGCGTCTAACTAATTCAAAATTCTCCTCATGATATATCATTAGTCTCTCCATCAGAGCCTTTGATGAGGTCGTCATGAAAGAATATAAAGAATTAATTGAAGATTTAAGTGAGCACCAATTAGAAGATAAAATTATCAATGTTGCTCTCCAATTTTGTAAGAATTTTGATTGAGGTAAAATGAGGCCAGAATCATCCAATTGAGCCACTGAATTATTTAAATATAAGGTTATGGACCTCTTATATAGACCTAGGGTCTCATTTTCTGTGTTTAGGCTTTCAAATACCCTTTTCCATAGCTCTTATCCTAAGGAGTTAGGAAAATTGTGGTATTGCATATAAGTATTTGAAACCTAGATTCTAGTAATATAACATATCCTTGATATGAGTATTTGTTTTTCTTTAATAAACTACTTTATTTTAAAATAAAAATTAAAAGTCTCTATTTAGTGAAGGTACTTATCAAAATATTTTGTGTGTTACAAAAATATAACAAGGACAATGAGTAGATAAAATTTAAACTTTTGTTGAACATCTTAGTCATATGATCTCAGAGATTGAAATTTTGATTGCTATCAGCTATTGATTTCTTCATGAGAACTCATCCGACTATAATAATTTGATGGAGGAGTTTCTTTTATAGTAAGTTATCTATGAAGTCGTCTACCTTAGGAGTGCAAAATTCTATATAGTTATCGGCCAATATTATTCTCTCTCCTCTTTTTTAAAAAAAACAGTCAATATTAACTGATATTGTGATATCGGCCAATATGATACGGTCGTGATATCGATGTATCAACCGATATTTGCACCCCTAGTCTACCTAGTCCATCTGACCACAAAGGGGCCAGCCCATGATTAATGTGAAATTTCTCGTAAATGAAATCAGCAATCTAACCTTCCTTGGAAAAGAATAGAGGAAAGTGGAATGATTCTTTAATGGTGGTTCAGAGAAAGAACGGGAGATGGAAGATTCTAAAGCCATTTTTAGCATGGGTATTTTTGTCTTTATAATAGGGGTGCCTCCAAATATAAAAAGGAGGGAATAACTTTTATCATTTGTCTTATATATTACAATATATGTAAATTGAATATGAATCGACTTTAGTGAATGATAACCGGACGCAAAGAGAAATAAGTTGAGTTAGTCTAGTGAGACTTTCCAACAAATGGATCTTGTTATTGTATTTGATAGATGATTGATTACATTAATATGAAGTATGTAAATTTTTATCATGGTATTAAATTTCGATAGAGAAATTCTAAGTAAAATTTCTAATTAAAAGTGACCCAATTTACAACAATCTCATGTAATCTCTTCCAACCAAAGAACCAAGCCTCTCTAATTATGCCCTGTTGCACATCTACCTTGTGCCAAAAATTGTACTCACGTGAAATTTCACATTTACATTCTCATATCTATCGAGGATCAATTTCGCTAATAGACATCTCATTTCTAGATCTAAATGAGTTATTTGAAGACTGACCAGACTCTGGTGAAATTGTAGATCCCATTCTTGTGACAGGAGGCAATGGTGTTGGAACTGTGGTAGGATGGCCATCAAGCATGACAACAACCGATGACATGGTAGGCCTATCTAATGGATTCTCTTGAGCGCATGATAAACCAATGTGGATGCATTTCAATACTTCATTTATAGAATGGCATTCACTCAGCATTGGATCCAACAACTCCATAGCCTTCCCTTCATTCCAAAGCCTCCATGCCTGCATAAAGATCAAACTCAAGATTAGATATGCTTGCCCCCATCAGTACTCTTTCTATCTATTAGGTTGGTATACTTGCAGAAAGGTAGTTTAACAATGCTATTACAAATGTGGTTCTTTTTTTTTTTACAATACTATGATACACTCTAACTGGAGGTGAATCTAATTTCACAAATACACGAAATTGTTTGCAAGTGTCATGTATCAAATGAGTATGAAGATGATTGAACTCGAGGTCTCTAGTCTATTCCTAGACGCTCAAGTGAACTAGGTTACATTTGTTTTGTAAGCTCTATAGTTTTTGGCACATTGGTCAGGTCTCATCAATTGGTATCAAAGCAGGTATCACGTACCGTGTCTAAATCTTGGTAAGAGAAAGTTGGTGCCAATGTGAAAGATCCTATAGAAGTGGAAATGACTACTTGATCCAAACTAAGTCACTGCAGAGTAGGCCCTTTGGGGCAGTTGATAGGGTAAGATGATGGTGGTTTGTTGTATGATAAGTCATTGTTGAGAGAGAGTTATGAGATTCACTTATCACATAACTGATGGAGTCCAGTTTAAAAACTTAAAATACAAACATTCAATTGTGTCACCCTAACACAGGGTATAAACTGAACATATTCTATGCTAGACCCAAGTCAATGCCTGTGCTCTTGGATTTCTATACTATATTCTGTTAGACATGTGACAAATCTCTTCAATTTTATGTTTGCGATTACAAACTACACATAATGACACTAACTATTTTATATAAGTTCTAAGGTTTTTCACTGTCTTTTGCCTAAGAGAAAGAGGTCAAGCATTAAATGATCTAATCAATGTATAGCTCTTCAAGAGTTTCTACTGTGCTCATATCCATCACTTTTAAAATTGGATTTAGCCTACTGTCACTAACCACAAACGAGCACTAATTTACATGCAATGATTGTTTGTATAGATAAATTAGCTATTAAGGTAGAAGCTTGGATCTTTTGTCAGTCGTCGGCATATTGACAATAATAAAAAATTAGCTTTGTCTCTCTTTCGAAAATAAACTGAAAATATGAGCACCCCTGCCATGACAATGGGATCAGGGCCTAAAATACAATATCATTAAGTTATACTTACATAACTTTGAACGTCTTTGGCAGTATTAGATTGGTAGAAACTATTATTCTTCCGACCAGACACAATCTCTAGAACTAAAACTCCAAAGCTGAATACATCTGATTTAACAGAGAATTGTCCATGCATAGTATACTCTGGAGCCATGTATCCGCTGCAGGTTATAATGTAATCCAGTTCAAGGGTTACGATATTTAGATTGTAATTCAGCTAAAGATGAAAATGGTTAAAAAAAAGAAGAGAAAGCATTTCTTTGAAAATTCAAGCTTAAAACTCTTACAATGTTCCAGCAATTCTAGTAGTGTTGGCTTTTGATTCATCCCCTCCAAATATCTTGGACAACCCGAAATCTGAAATTTTGGGATTCATCTCACCATCTAAAAGAATATTGCTAGCTTTAAGATCACGATGTATGACTTTCAGCCGTGAATCTTCATGAAGATAAAGGAGACCTCTTGCAATTCCTACAATGATCTTGTATCTAGTTGCCCAATTCAAATGCACATGGTTTGCTGAATCTATAAAGAGAAAACATTATCAATGTAAGTCTGTGAGTAATATATGAAAAGAAAATATAAAAAAAAATTATTAAATTGTATGAGAATGTCGCATCCGATATCCAAATTCCCAACGGATTAATTAACTAAAGAATTAGAAAATTTATTGTCCGATCTTTCTTTGGCATCTTTTAAATGGAAATTATTTTGTTCTATATTATTCAAAATAGAGTAAAACGTTTCATTTCGCAATTTTCTGATCTTTGTTTCAACTCCTTTTGGCCCATTTCGGCCAAAATGAACAAAATAGGTATGTTTTGGCCGTAAAAATATATTTTTTCTCCACAAGAATATAATATTTTTTCCTTCTTAATTCATCAGTAATACATTTTTCTAATTCTATAATTTTAATATGATTTTCTATGTATTATGTTTTTAAGTTTTAATACGATTTATAGCCAAGTTACTATTCGGCTGAAAGTTCGGCATATCAATCTTCAATCCCAAAGCCCAATACTAGGTCCAAACATTTTGTGTATATTTTTTATATTAATAACACATGTTACAAAATCAACTGTAGAGATTGAAAAAGACTTAATGTGCTATAAATGGACCAAAGTTCATCTCAAAACTGAATTTATAGTTACTTGATCTTATTGGTCAAACTCATCTCGCATTCTGTCCTTGATTTTTTTAAACACATTAGGTGACTTTGACTACTAAATTCAAGTAACTATAAATTAAGTTTTATGCTGAAACTTTGTACAGTTGTATCTCATTAGTCTATTCTAAATCTGTAGTGGTTTAATTTTTATGAAATCAATGAAAATTTTAAGAAAAGAAAAGAAATGAACCAATTACTGCTATATACATAGTCCTGATACTTATCATGTTAATTTCAATTGGGCTTCTCTTCAAGCTCGGGCTCAGCTGGTGCAGTGTAGGCCGGGCCCCAACCCAGCCCGTTTGCCATCCCTATTCTCAACACCCTTTATATATATGCATGGTTAAGATATTACTGAAAAAGGATAAAGTTAGAGGCAGACATGAGTTAAAGGGACTTAACCGAATAAAAAGTAATCGAGGCTTTTGTTTGGCAAACATTCATAAATGAGAATCCTTTCTTCTCCTTGAATGCAGCATCCCAAGTGCCTAACCAAGTTCTTGTGCTGTAATTTTGCAATCAATACAACCTCATTCTGAAACTGTTCTGCACCTTGTCTGGAATCTTTAGAGAGTCTTTTCACTGCTATTTTTCTTCCATCAGACAATTCACCCTGCAAACATATCTTGCAATTTGATAAAACTATCTAAACTTTTTTAATGAATCGACAATAGCTGGCCATAGAATATGGATTTGCATAGAGATTCATATAGCACATTTCACACACAGCATTGAAAAAAAAAAAAAAAGCAATGTGAATCTCAATTTCTTAAAATGATTTCTTGTGTCATATACCATACTGCTCTATTGTAATTAGAGTAATTAGAGGTCATACGTAATTAGCATTCTGAGTTCATATTAATTAGGATTCATATTGGATTAGGAACTTAAATTTGGGTTAATCTCTATTAAGAGATTATTTGATTTAAGATTAGGATAAAAGTTTGAGCTTGAGTCAAATAGCTATAGGATCGGCTACAGGCTATAAATAAATGTAATAGCATAAGAATATTCTTTGTTTTTGCTTTTAACAAAAGGGTAAGTTGTCATTCAAGCCAACAAGAAGCCCAAAACCAGGCCAATAAAAGAATTACATATTAGAAAAAATACCAGCACTACAAGCAGCATGAGGGCTAGGCTTGTTTCTAACGATCCAATTAGCAAGAATAGGCCAAAGTTCATTGTTAGGCTTGAGGATGCATTAAGTGATGCCAAATCTGGAGAGCATTTGATTGGAAGCAGAAGCAAGCACCTTAGTTCTCCACTGACAAGAGGAAAGCTTTGATAAATCTTTAAACATACCTTCATCAGGAAGAAATATCTGATCAATAGGCAAGCAAATGACCGAGCAATGGTGGAGGATCTAATTAATGAACAGATGGACAGTAGTGTTCCCATCTGAGGTCCCCATGTGCGCAGAATAAAAACCAACAAAGATTATCATTTTTATAATAAGCACCCAGGCTATTCAGATGATCCAATTTGCCAATAAGTTTGCAGGGAGTAGATGACTCGACTTGCAAAGAAGGAGGCCTCTTTGAAGCAGGCAATGGGGGAGGCAGGTTCCCTCGTGCAGAGAAAAGCCCATCCAGCTTCAAAAGATCTTCATTGGATAAGATGAAAAAAATTATGTCCCTAATGTTGGAGATGATTCCCTGATAAATTTTTAAGTAGGAAGAGTATGAGTTTTGGAAAATTCTCCAATTTCTTTCCTGCCAACAGTGCCAAATCACTGCAGGGATGATAAGGTTCGCAGCGAGCTTCAGAATAGAGTTACTGCTGGAGTCCATCAGCTGGGAGATTTGCTGAAGAAGCCTGATGCCCATGGGGTGGAGGATGAATTTTTTAAAGAGCAGCTTCCAAATGCAAGTGACGAATTCGCAGTCAAGAAGGTGGTGGCTAGTATCATTACAAGAGGCAGTTGATGCCAATTTTGGTAAGTAGGTTAGAAGTCTTCAAACCGCGATCGAAAAACAACCAAGCGAAGGATGAGTGACGGTTGATAAAGCAGGGGAACCAAACAAACTTTGTCCAATCAGGCGCGGAGATGCAGGGGAGGACAAACATAAGATCCCAGACGAGATAGAGAAGGCTCCATGCTCATCCGCAGTCCAAAGAATGATGTCCGAAGTGTTGATCTTAGGCAGATAATCTGAACAATCATGTCCCTGATTTCTCTGAGAGCAGGAGTCGTAGTGGGAGGAAAGAACCTCTCTCCATTTCTAATAAAATTGCTGACCAAAATGGAGTCATCAAGCCCAGATCAAGTATCGGGCCACTCCCAAATTGCTCCATGAGGATGAAGCCAGGCCTAATCCAAGGATTCAGCCAATATCTCAAGCCATCTACCATTACCAATAGCATGAAAAATAATAATCTGAGCAACGTCGCACACCAAAATGATAGACCTCCAAGCGCAGGAAGCATGCCTATTAACTTTGACAGTCCAAAAGCAACTATAATTCAGATATTTGCCGTGTATCCACTTAATCCATAAATTATCAGCTTTGGAGGCAATAGACCAAACTTCAAAAGGCAGGCACGGTTGATCGCCAAAAGAGGTCTCAAACCAAGATCACCATTAACTTTCGGCTTGCAAATGTTTTCCCAAGCCACAGTGTGAAGTTTTCTTCCCTCCATGTAGCCCCAAACGAATTTTCTCATGGTCTTCTCAATGGAGTCAATGACAGTCTTGGGGATCATGAAAGTGTTTGCCCAGAATATGTGCATGCCATTAATGGTCTCCACACGACCAAAGAAGGAAATAGAGGAGCAGTTCCACCCATCGATTCTTCTTTTCACTTTAGATAAAAGGTCCGAGCAGTCCGACACGTGGAGACGAGAAGAGAACAGGGGGAGGCCCAAGTAAGTGATAGGGAGTTGCGTTTCAACCATGCCAAGATGAGATAGGATATCGCTCCTGCAAGTAGTAGATCCAGAGAGTTGAATATAATATACAGTTTATGAAATTCTACATGGTACATAGTCAAACTTTGATCCAAACTTTTTGTTAGACAAGACTTCTCCTCTCCCTCTGCCGGAGGAGATACACCACCAGCAGAGTGAGGATCCATCCCGTTCCTGAAATTAGATTTTTTTCCTTATTCTTTTTCCTCCCCTACTGGACAATGAACCAACTGCTCCGCTCGTGGCCTGACCCTTCCGCTCGCAGGCGACCTACTACTCGCTGCCATCTCTAAAAACAGACTGCAAGCCCACATCTCTCTTTGTGTTCCCTGGGTGTCTCACAGATCTATTGTTTCTTGACCAGATCTGCACAACTCGTCACCATCTGCTTTCTACATCCCTCGTTGCAGCACTGTTGCTGCTCTGCTCTCTTCTTTTTCTCCTTGCCGCATGCAAAAAAAAAAAGGGAAAACCCCAATCTCAGATCTTCTCCGTGTTCGCCTGATGCTGGCGTTCTCTTTGCTGCTCCTTATCGCTGCAAGCAGCCTCGTCCTGACGACCTCTCTCCTCCGCCTTCTTCCTCCTTGTTTGCTCAGTGCTGTACTTGAACGGGTTTGCAACACAAAGCCACCGTCTCCCATTTGTGCTGCCACGCTTAGAGATTCAAATCAGCCAGGCCATTCCTCCTTGAGTGTCATTCTCTTGCCATCCACTCTTACTGCTATGCTTGAAGGCTCTCACAAACGCAGCTGTTCTTCTCAGCCAGCGCCTCCCTCTCTCTGTTAGCTGTAGTAAAAAAAATAACAACTAGAGAGATCATTGTTCACGGTCTTTTTTGAACAGATATTGCTTCTCAGGCTATTGTTGTTGCCTCTCCCAAGAACAGCCAATCGATAGTTTAGCTGCTATTGTGAAGCAGCACCACCCAACCACTACTGCCACATCTGTTGCTTTGCTTGTGATCGACTCCTCTGCTGCGATCTTTCTCCATGCAGCGTCTCTCCCCTCTGCTCTCATTGACAGCTGTGCAACTACAGCCAACAAAAAAAAGCACCAACAGACAAGAAACAAGGCTGCTTCTTGCCCGAATCTCGAACTCCGACGCAGTCTTCTCTGTGTTCGCTGTCTCTCCGATCTGCTTCTCTTCCTTGAAGGCGTCACCTGTGTTTTCACCCTGCAGCAGCTACCTCTTCGCTGCTCTTAACTGCCTCCCAGTGACCCCTCTTCTCTAGAATGGACCACTCGTTTCTCAACGCACTTCTCCTCAATTGCCTTTCTCTCTTCAGTTTCAGCGTGCTCCTCTCTATGTGATCGCCTCTCAAGGTCTCTGCTACGCCCCTCGTCACCTCTCCACGACACGCTTTCATATCTCCAAGTCAACAACAGTGACCACAATGCCGTCTTCTCTCTCGGGCGTGCCACTGTTTATTTTTCTTAAATCTCACCCCAACAGCAGCATATGTCTTTAGAAGCCCTCTTTGCAACTGCTTCTTCTCCGGCACTCATCCTAGCGTCTTCTTCTCACACACTTGCCTCTGTGCCTAACGGCGCTTTCCCTTGCCGTTGCTGCTATGGCTGCTCTTTTCCTTGCAGCCACCAGAACTGTCATCTTCTCCCTACTCTCAGACAGTCTATGCATTCTCTCTTTAGCAAGATCTTTTTCTTGCTCTCGCTCTCACACGGGACGCTTATCTCTAGCAGGCGCTACTCTCTGCAAGATCCACAACAAAGGCCTCAGAAGTCTTGCCCGACACAGTCTCAAGACTTTTGTCGTTATCTCTCTTCTTTGGCGGCAGCTTGTAACACACGTGGCACATTGGTTCGGTTCTGGCTTCACCAGCTGATGCAGGACAACTAATAAGGCGACCATAAATGTCTAATGTGGTCCGTAAAAATTAAAAGAGAAGAAAATAATGTACCCTAAATCTAATATGGGCTGAAATTAAATACCAATTAATATATGCAATGAATTAATATAAAATTACCATAAATAATTATGCATAAATGTCTTTGGAATCTGAGATTTTGAATTAAATATGTATATGTAACCTTAAATGAGATCACATATGGTTTTAAATAATAAGATAGGAGGGCTTAGTGGGTCACGGTCACAACCAAAAAGGAAAAGTGGAGTCGCGGAAGTAACTCCATAGGAAACGAAGGCATGGGAGACTCGCAGCAAACAGGGAATGGTTCGTGGGGGTCGCGGAAGTCACATGGAATGGTTGGAAGAAGGTGGCGGAAGACAAGGAGGCCCAAAGGAGGGCTGCGGCAGTAGATCTGGGACTTTGGAAGGGCTTAGGAAAGGATTCAAAGACATTGGAGCAGCAATAGAAGGCTGTATGAAAGGGACGAAACAAGATAGGGACAGGAAAAGGCAGCAGCAGCAGTTAGAGGGTGTATTGGAGGAGTATTTGGAGGTGGCAGCAAGGAGAAGAGGGACAACAGGTAGGGGCGACACTCAAGGAAGGGGAAATAGGTCACGGATACTGAGAAGGGTGGTTTTGTGGGCTGTAAAGAAAGGGACAGATTTTGGGTTTGGGAAATCAAAAGAAAACAAAGAAAATGGGGAAGGAGAATAAAAGAGAAGAAGAGAAAATGAAGACTCGTACCTAGAAGAAGACGTAAGGATGGTAGCCTCATGCTAGGCTTCACGCCAAAAGAAGGGCATTACGCCAAAGGAATCGTTCCCAAGTATTTCGTCGCACAAGCGGAAGAAAACTTCAATTTCATTCATCAACTGATTGCCCTAAAGAGGCTTACAATGTATTTATAATAAACACACCAACAAAATGACGAAAATACCCTTAAATGTAAAATAAAACAAAATATCCTTAGATAAATAAATAAAAAATACATCAAACCAAATAAGTAATAAAAACAAAAATGATAGAATCATATGCCCCAAAATGCTCCGCATCACCAGCACCGCTCCATCAGATGTCATTCAGCCGATGGTTATCTAGTTATCAATTCTTTTCTTTTCTTTTCTTTTCTTTAGTTTAGTAATTGTAAACTCAAGTGGTGAACCTACTTAAGTTTAAGGGGGGATGTTCGAGTAATTAGAGTTTATACGTAATTAGGATTCTGAGTTCATATTAATTATATTGGATTAGGAATCTAAGTTTGGATTAATCTCTATTAAGAGATGCATTTAATTTAAGATTAAGATAAAGTTTGAGTTTGAGTCAAATAGCCTTAAGGTCGGCTAGAGGCTATAAATAGATGTAATAGCATAAGACTTGAATATAATATACAGTTTATGAAATTCCACATATAGTTTGTACTGCTCCGAAATAGGATAAATTGAGTTTCACCTTATAAACAGGACCAAATCCACCTTTTCCAAGCATATTTTCTTCAGAGAAGTTGTCTGTTGCTTCCCTAATTGCATCAAAGTGAAATTGGGAAGGATCGATGTCATCATTTCTTACTGACCAAGTTAATCTCTTCCTCTCATCTTCATCTGAAAAGTAGTAAATATCAGATTTTCATTCAAATTTGTCCTAAAGGGCCAGGCTTGTACAGTACTCCATCCCCACACCTTGCCTCTATCGACCAGGACCATTCACAGTAATTAAATCCAACATGTAAAGTAGACAATCAAATTTAGATCAAACCACAGTTAATCAAATTTAGATCAAACCACAGTTCGAATAAGTGTGAAACACCTGGTTTACCTCCACTCCATGGGAGATGAAGCATTGAAGTCCGGCCTTTAAGAAACAAGTTTTTTCTCAGAATTTTAAATAATCAAACGAACAAAATATATGACCATTAAGTAATTTTCTATTTACAGAATTCTATAGTAGATTTATTTCTGTATGATTTACCAATCACTATCGTTGTCTTCTTCCGTTTGAGTAGAAAAGTGACTATGGTGACAACAATTGCTGCTGCAAGCACTATGGAGAAGACAATGAAAATAAAACCTCGAGGCAACCTCTTCTTTCTACCTGCAAATATAAACAGAAACAAAGGAGACACCAAATTAAACATAAAAAGATAGTAAAGTTTAAGCATGGATAGCTATGAAATTTATAAAAAATATTCTGATTGGACAAAACAAATTATGTTTTTTAAACAATAAATTTTAGGGATTAAAATTTTCTTACACACATAGAAATATGGAAATTAACTTAAACAAGGTAATTTTCAATATACAATATTTTTAAACATAAACATTTCTATTCACGGTCAAAAGTGGGTGTACTGCATGTATGCCAATCGATATAGTGGATTTCTAACAAGTAATGTTGTGACACCTTCTTTATTTGGATTAGGCAATCAGATGTCATTGCCTAATTCAAAACTCATCTATACGTGTTGCCCATTTTAGGATAGTCCTTGTTCGACCAAGACTCCTTAGTGCTTATTTATAGATATAGAGGAAATCTCAGCCTTAGTGTGGTGTATCAAGCCACAGTCTCAACAAGGACCCCTTTTTCTGTCTACCGTGTAACCACAAACAACCGACCTTAGTGCTCCTTTCGTGTATGTGTGTGTCCCTCCTCATTCAGATAGTCCCTTATTTATAGATATATTGCAGTCGGTGATCCTTCTTGCCATGGCATTCTAAATAGAAACTGCTATTCAATACAACTGTCATGTGTATCGGACAGTTTACCCTCCTAAGCAATTTCCCAAAATAATTAAGAGTCCCATTGTAGAATTTCCCAACTTTGTCTCGGCTTTGTGAAATTGAGCCAAACGCACAACATTATTTTAAATGCTATATTTTAAAAATTGGAGATGAAGGATTTTGAACTTGGAGGCAAATTTTTTTAGAAAATTTTGAATTTCATTTTATTTAAATTTTTTTGAGTCCCACATTAGAATTAAAGGAAAACTGGCTGAGACGCATGATCTATAAATAGCTTCTCAACTAAGGGTGCAACTTGAGTTGGGCCTAACCTAATCCCACATCAAAAAACCTAGAACAATAGATTTCAAGTTGACTCGGGCTTAGCTTAGGCACATTTTTGGACTCAAATATTAGACCCAAATTAGAATTCAAGTTGGACATATGCCTAAAACATAAAGCCCAAATTTGATCCGAAAGGTTGAATTTTAACCACATTTATATAATATATAGTTTTTATTTTATAAACTAATAAATTTTTTTTCTTTTTGGCCTAAGAAACCCAAACCCGGATGAGGTCACATATATATTTACAGTTTGAAATTGGGCTTGGAACCTACATATACAAATTTGAGTTTAACTAATTCGGGGTAAATCAGAGCTAGGCTCTGGCTTAGTCTTTAAATTGCAATTTGGGCTCAGACTCAGATAAGATCAAAACCTGACTAAACCCACCCGAGTTGCACCCCTACTCTCAATCTATCCATTTCCTCAACTCTTCGATTCCTTGAGAGCCTCATACAATTATAATTATACATAGATATGTATATTTTCTTCACAAATATAAGTATTGCCATTCAAATTATAAACTACTCTATAAACGTGGATTTTTCAACTCTAAATTTCTAGACATCAGAATTTTCAACGTCAAGAAAATTGAAGATTTGACGCAGCGAGTAGGATCGGGTTGAAAGGGTTGAGATGGGTTGCTGGTTAAATGGGTAAATTATGAAATTAAAATGGGATTAAAAGGGATATTAAATGAATTAAATAAATGGGATAGGGGCACTGGGATATGGGTTTTAGGTGGTATTTAAAAGATGGGTGGAATTAAAGGATGGTCAAAGAAAGGATCCAATGTGAGGGACGTTTGGGACTGAATGGATAATGAGGGACCATTGTAATTTGAATGGTTAATTAAATGAGATGAGGGTTGGTGATTTTAAGAGAAAAGAATTAAATGGAATAAGTGGTGGTTTCGTTAAAGAGGTTTGGGAAAAGGAATGGGGGTTGATGGCAGCTGTTAGGTGAAGTTGGGTTTATGGTTGAAGGTGATGGACTGGGAATAGATGGATCAATGGTATTGTAGGGGCGGCAGTGTTATGGTGGCTGAACTGAATGGGTTTGAAGGTGGGTTGAAGGAGGCTGAGCGAATGAAAGGATTTGCAGGTGGGTCTGATCTGGGCGTTTGGGTATGGTCAAGTTGCAGGTGATAGAAACTGCGAAACTGTATTCAATAAAGAGTATTATACAACTATATATAGCCTCTAGCCGACCCTAAGGCTATTACATTTCTAATCTAACCTTAACTCAAATACACATCTTAATAGAGATTAACCCAAACTAGAATCCTAATTCTAATATATTCAACATTCCCCCTTAAACTCAAGTGGTTCACCACTTTAAGTCTACAATTATTGAACAAAATAAAAAACTAATAACTAAATAATCCAAAGTGTCGACTGAAGCCATCTAGTGGAGCGGAAGCAAATCAATGGTGAAGACGTGCCGACGAAGCCAAAACTGAACCAAAGTTCCACTTGTGCTGCAAGTTATAAAACCGATGCTGAACATACTCCAACTCTCCCTCCTTCCACTTGCGGCCAAACGACTGAAAGAAAATGCCCAAAGTTACTTGCAAAGTCAATGCCAGTGCCGATGTCAATGCCAAGAACCAATACCAATGTCGCCAATACTAATGCCACTTCAAATTCTAAAAAAAAACAAAATGTCAAAGTGCGAGAAGACTGCGAACTCCAAAGAAATCAAGAAACCAAATTCTCAAAACTTTGACTGCAAACGGAGGAGACAAAGTGCCAAACGGCTACAAAGGGTACCAAACGAATGCAAAGGGTACCAAATGAATACAAAAGGTACCAACGAATACAAATCTGCATGAAAAGAGAGAGAGAAAGGCAGATGCAAAACTGGACTACAAAGGGCCTGAGTCAAAGTCCAGTGACAAGGAAGACAAGAGGGAAAACAAATGCAATCAATCGAAGGAGATGATGCAAATCAAGATTGATCAAGATCGGAGAAGAAGAAAGAGACCAAGAGAAAGAAAAGGTAGAATCAAAGGCATTCTCACAAACTAAACTAAGATGTGTGACTTATCAATTTTTTTTTTTTTTTTTCTTTCGGGGGGAAGCAAACGGATACCAACCGAAGTAAAGTGGCAAAAGCAGACAATGTAGCAACGAATTGAAATGCAAGAACAAAGAGCTGCAGATCTGTGAACTGAGCAATGTTTTTCAGGCGCCCCAACGGTGCAGATGCTGAGAAATCATGAGTGCAGATCGGTGACAACAGGCAAGCAGAGCCGTGGATGCTAGGTGTATCAAGAACGCTGGATGCAGAGAAGTCAGGATGTGGATCTGGGTTGCACGGAGATGCAATGGGCGAGACGATCTGCAGAAATCTGGACAGAGGTCCTGCAGTTCGGTGCGAACAGGTCTGGATGCAATCGGGTTCACGGTTTTTTTTTCAGAAACAGGGTCTCTGAGATTGGAGTGTCAGACGAAGAAGGGCGAACGAGAGAGGGTCTGTAAACAGGGAAGGAGCTGCAAACAGGATGGTGCTGTGAGGGAACATATGATGCATTGCTGGATGCGAACAGGGTCAGGCGGAGAGCAGGGTGGACAGAGTTCAGGCGACAGATCAGCAGCGCGCGGAAAGACTGATGAGGCGGAGATCTAGGCTGCAAATCAGAGAATTCCAAGCAAAACAGCAGATGCGTAAACCAGATCTGGGTTAGATCTGGTTGCAATGGCGATGGAGGGCAGCAGACTCGCCGGAGAAGAGGCAAAACTGAGATCGGTGGGGCGAGATCTGCACAGATCTAGGTGCGAACGGGATCTGGAGAGGCTACAAAACTAGGGGCGTGAAGATGATGAGAACTGCAAGCGGTGCTGCTGCAGTGGTCCGTCGAGCGCAGAAGAGGAAACACGGCAGGAGATGGGTACTGCAGGCGGTGGTAGCAAACAGAGGAGTTGCTGGCAAACAACGGCATGGTGGCGTCGCTCGGACTTCAGGCTATGGCAGATCGAAGAAGAGTGGGCGAATACTGGATTCTGTTGATGCAGATCGGAGGCAGATGCGATAGAACGAACACCAGATCTGAGATTTCTCAGATACAGCCGGAAGCAAGGCAGAGGAAGGTTGCAGCTCTAGGACGACGATGAGGCTGCATGACCCCTGCCACTGCTAACAGAGATCTGAATCCGATTGCAAGAGGGTTTGCAGCGAGACAATGAAGGGATGCAAAACGGGATCTGAGAAGGGCTTCAGGCTTGCTCTATTCGAACGGACAAACTAGAGGTCTCATCCCTCAAGCCACATGAGATTCTTCGGGCAGAGGAAGATGATCTCTCAAACGGTGGTTTTCTCTCGGATCGAAACTGTATTCAATATTACACAGCTATATATATCTTCTAGTCGATCCTATGACTATTACACTTTTAATTTAATCTTAACTCAAATACATCTCTTAATAGACCCAAATTAAAATCTTAATTCTAATATATTCAACAGCAGCTGGTAGTGATGTGGGCTGGTTTGGAAGGTTGGAGGTTTAAGGATTGGTTCCAAGATGGAGTTAGTGAAGGTTAATGGGGACGAATGGGATGTAGAAGATGAAAGATGGAGATGACAGATGGGGCTGGTCTATTGAAGGGTGGAAGAAGAAGAAGATGAAGAGAAGGAGAAGAGGAAAGGGATGAGATGAAAGAGTTGATGGGTGTAGGACTTACAGAGGAAGGACCAATCTGCAGAACCCGGGGAAGGCCAAGCTTGGCTGGATCGGCTGAGAGCTGAAGCAGGTTTCCAGGCAGCAAAGGGGCTGACTGGTTGCAGTCAGTCACGGCAGCAGCAACAGTAGCCAAGCGTTGGTCGACGGCACTTTGCTGGTCCGAGGAAGTGTCGTCCTTCTTCCAAAGAGAGGACGGGTGAGACTCCCGTGATGCTCCAAACGTTGTTGGCAGCGAGGACCCAAGGAGGAAGGGATAACTCCGTCTATCGTCGTACAGCGGAAAGGGTTACTCGAATCCACGAGTAAAGAATAAGAGTGTAGAAACCCAAATCCGTTATTGATAATCTTGTTCTTTGTAATTACATCCCAAAAGGCTATTTAATACAAGAGGAAAATAAAAATAGAAATAAAATATTATCTGATTTCAATTTTGAAATCAAATTTGAAAATAAAACTAAAAATAAAATATTATCTGATTTCAAATGATTGAATTCAAAACTACATCCTAATTTTGATTTTCAAAAGAAAAACTACATCCTAATCTTGATATTTAATTCAAAAGTAAAAATTTAAGAAGGAAGCTCCCTACATCAAGATTTACAGGGACTTTGTACAGACTCGGCTCTAGTCTTAGGTACACTAGGCCGTCGCCTAGGCTCCCAAATGGATATGCCTTCAAGTCGGGTTTAATTTTTAAGTTACTGCACATTATTTTATGTTATAAAATTATTTTAATATTCATTTTATTAACAAATGGATTTGTGGTACAATAATAGCATTTGTTAAACTTTTTGCAACAATCTC
Organism: Chimonanthus salicifolius; assembly: GCA_013350335.1. Lineage (NCBI taxonomy): Eukaryota > Viridiplantae > Streptophyta > Magnoliopsida > Laurales > Calycanthaceae > Chimonanthus > Chimonanthus salicifolius. The sequence continues at coordinate 46,197,610 of CM023539.1, forward strand.
TTATAAATTTAAACATAATTTTTCTTTAAGTAAAATAACTTAAAAAGTATTTAAAATCAATTTCTTATAAATTTAGACATAATATTTTTTAAGTAAAATAACTTGGAGAGTATTTAAAATCAACTTGACAAGACTCGTTAACTCGCTTGACTCGAATTCCTATCGAGTTTAGTCAACTCAGATTGATTTGGCCAATTTTTTTTTTTCAAATTTTAAATCTATAATTCTAATAAAATAAATTAAACATCATGATAAAAAGTATTTATCCTGTAGTTTTATTTTTCTTTAAAAGTTAAGAATTGGGATGATTAATTAACTCTATTAAAAGATTAAAATGATTATATAAAGATTACATTTTAACTAATCATTATTCTTATCATTTTTTCAAATTTTTTAATAAAATGTGACCTAAAAAAGTCCTTAAATGAGAAAACTTAGTGTTCATTGTAATATAAATAGTTGAATGAAAATAAAATGGGTTTAAATTTGAATGAGTGTTTTGTGCTTTATAGTTTATAACTAAGTGATAATTTTTTAATATAAATTTACTTTATAAGTTGTTTTAAATACATTATACACTTTAGCATGTCAACTACTATTTTTAAATACAATAAAATAGTAATAAAAAATAAAAAAATCAACATACATGACACAAGTAGAAATTAAATTGGTTATAAGAAAGATTGAATGGATTAACTATTTTATCTATTGAAAAAAGATATCTTAAAAAAACTTGAATATAACCATTTAGTTAGTAATTTTGTATCTCAAAATCCAAGTAGAATAAATTTTACATAATAATAATAATTTGTTATATATTTGATCATGATATTTTATTTAAATATTTCACATTTTGTAAAAAAAATTATATAATTTTTTTTTTTTTAAGTGCATAAAAGTCCTATCTGAGGGCCGGCCCTGATTGTGTAACAATCTAGTCAATCGAGATTTTAAAATTATAAATTATGAGGGAGTAATTAGGAAAGAAGATGGATGGAGTATAGGTGATCGAAACTCACGTTTGTCATCTGCGTTGGTTGATGAATTCCGCTGAAAGAATGGATACACCTCAAACCTCACGTTACAACTCGCACCGATAATTCTACCTCCCATTTTTCCAAAGCAACATTGTTTCATGTTATCCTTTGCATTCTGCAGGCACCTGTAACAATCATTTGGTATTAAGTCTCTGCTGCACTGTACAAGTCCATAGATCTTTGGACCCCCAACAGCATTAGTTTCTCCTGTTGCAAACAATCTCTTGGAAGGATCGAAAGCAGCCACATAGGAAAGATTATTAACCAGTTGGTCCAATGCCGAATTGAATGCATCTGAGATGTTCTCATTGCTCCACAAATTAACGTTCAGAGTATCATCCACAGAAGAGAAGAATCTTTCATAGGAATACCGCAATCGACAGTCATCGTACCATATATTTGCTGCCCTGCTGTTTGGGCACAGCTGAGGTCTTTCCTGCACTGCGGTGTTGAGGCAAGATTGACAAGCATCACGATCGACATCTCCTCCGCAGAGCACAAGGCCGTAGACTTGGTCAGGGTCTCTCCCAACTGTGTTGTTGAAGAAGCCAGTGATGGAGCCCTTAGATGCAAGAGAAGAGAGGAGGAGATTGAGGTTTCTTGCAAAGGTGCTATTGGAAGTGTATGCAACTGATTCTGAGCAATCAGAGTAGAGGGGCACAGCACTGGTAGGAAGGCCATGAAAGATGATTATGAATAGAGCTGAAAGTAAGAGAAACCGGAAGAGTTTGGACGGTAGGAAAATCATCTCTTTCTTCATGAGGTTTCAAATAGCATTTGCCCTTCTGCTTCACTGCCTCTCACTCCTTCAACTTCAACATGAAATGGTTGATTCGTGCAAATATAATATATTGCCCTGATGGGTTAGTTATAAATCCACGGAGATGTTCACATTTACGCCAATTTTTCATAAATTGTTTCACACTGAATAATTTCTCAGATGTTGCATCAACATAATTTCTCAGATGCTCCTCTCTGTTTTCCCTTCTTCAGAACGGCGCACATGTTCCTTCCACGAAAGTGCACCATCAGCTAGAGAAAGAAATAGGAAAAGGAAAAGGAAATTTTGATGGCTAGTTTCTCTTGAAAAAGAAAAGCAGTAATACATTAATCATTCTATTAAGATTTTGAGCTTTAATATATTTTTTAGAGTGAAGCTAGATTTTGGTTCATATTTTTAATTATAATTCAGTTTTTTCGATTTTCAAATGAATTATCGATTACCAATTAAAATTGAAAGAGATGTGAAGATTTTTTGAGACTATTGAATCTTTTCAAATTTAGATTGAAAGAGATGTGAAGAGTTCTTGAGACTATTCAATCTTTTCAAATTTAGATTTCTCATTTCAATTGAAGTATGTTCGAGAATTTCTTTCAATTTTCATGATTGAAAATTTTGACTTAGCGCTTCATCATCCTTCTAATATATGGATAGTGATTTTTGCACCCACTTTAAATTTGCGCTTTAGAGGAAAGAGAGAAAAAGAGAGAAGTAGGGGTAAATTTAAAAATTCATTTTAAAATGATGTTCAATGGGAGAAAATGAGGATGTAAAAATCATTACACATCAGCATTTTGTAGACTGTGGACCGAGCCTGAGATTAAATATGGAAAATGCCCAACGTGGAAAGAACTTCCATTAATATTTCTTGCCCATTTTTTGAATGAATTCTCATTAGTGGTGGATGGAACTCACCATGGTAAAAGGAAAGTTTGATGTTGAGATGATTCTGTAAAAGAACGAAGATCAAGGAGTCATAAGCGTGTTGTCTACTTGTCTCAAGCCGCCTAGTACGCAGAAGAATAAATGGGAAAAAAAAAATTAGAAAAGATTATTTAAAGAAAGAAAATCAAAAGAGTCAAAAGCGTGTTGTCTCAAGCCGCCTAGTATGCAGAAGAATAAAATAGAAAAAAAAAAAGATTGGTAAAGATTATTCAAAGAAAGAAAATCAAAGGAGTCAAAAGCGTGTTGTCTCAAGCCGTCTAGTACGTAGAAGAATAAAATAGAAAAAGAAAAGAAAGATTGGAAAAGATTATTCAAAGAAAGAAAATCAAAGGAGTCAAAAGCGTGTTGTCTCAAGCCGCCTAGTACGTAGAAGAATAAAATAGAAAAAGAAAAGAAAGATTGGAAAAGATTATTCAAAGAAAGAAAATCAAAGGAGTCAAAAGCGTGACGTAGAAGAATAAAATAGAAAAAGAAAAGAAATATTGGAAAAGATTATTCAAAGAAAGAAAATAATGAACCAGCCTTATTCTTTTCATCTATACTTCTTCACCCTCTATTATTTTCTATCCCATAGTACCTAGAAATATCTTCTCCGCCCTCATGAGCCCTGTTAGTTTGTTATCTCCATCTATAAACCCAACCTAGGCTATTCCAATTTAAATTTTAATGAAAGCATAGTTAAAAAAATCAGAAATAATCTCTTCTTTCACCCCAAATTCAGTGCGGTCATTGTTGGCATTAATCAATCGTCTAATTCTGCTACTAAATTAATTCAAACTCAAGTAGTAAACCCTCGTGAGTTTTAGAAGAGTGTTAGGATATATGTTAAGATCTATTAAGATTGATATAATAAGACTGTACTTCCTTTTATTTAGTCAATTATGAGTAAATTTTCCTTTTGTTTTTTGTATATTGAAATATTGTTTGTAGATTGAATTTTACACCTTTTCATTTTTATTATCTTACTGAATGTTGTTTAGATGTTAAACTATTCATCCATAAATATTTTAATAATGTGATTAAGGATGATAGACTATAAAATTTCAAGAATTATAAAATCCAAGTCAATTGAACTTTGACAATTTCCTTGCTTGTTGCATGACTTTGCTGAGCATGTGTCTCACTTGTATGCCCAAATTATTAAGCCACACAGCAAAGGTTTGAATGAATCTATATCATATTAAATAGAATGGTGATAAATATGTTAAAATGATTTTTTCTGATATATTATCTATCAAAAATTAATATGTTAGATTCATGAAATTATATTTTTAAAAGTTATGAAATTAGATATTAAGAAAAAATATATATTATTAAAAGTTTTAAAATATAACTTCATTAATCTAATCGTAATAATTTCTTATAAAATATATTGAATAAAAGACTAAACTAATCACCACTTCCTATACATATATTAATACTTTTATACAACCCAAACCCAGGGCGGATGAACATTTATTTTTCTAGAAACTATTATCATACATTTGTCAATTTGTATTAACGTGTGGAAAATTCAGATAAAGTGTTACTAAAATTTATACAGATGAGTCCACTACGTATAAAGTTAAGGTTGAAATATCGGCCGATACATATCGTATCGGCCGATATGTATCGGTATTTTAATACCGAACGATATCGGCCGATACGATATATATTGGCCGTTCATACCGAATATCGGCCGATATGGCCGATATTCGGTCCGAAATATCGGTCACAATATCGGCTGATATTCATAAATATCGATTTTTAAATTTTTTTTTTTAAAACACCGATACGGTTTTTACACGGTTTTTTTCCAGTTTTTAACGGTTTTTTGCGGTTCGCCACGGTCCGTCTGATACGGCTTTCACGGTTTTTGGCGGTTTTTTGCAGTTTTTCACGGTTCGTCACGGTTTTTTGCAGTTTTTTCACGGTTCCGATATCGGAGGAGAGAGAAAATGCCAATATCGGGAGGAGAGATAAAATTATCGGCCGATATATCGGCTCGGCCAATTTTTAAATCCCTATTATAAAGCACACCAAGATTAGATCATAAAAGCTGGAATCAATATGGGTTCGTGGAACGTGTATAGAGCCTGGAAGTCAACAAGTCAACGCTGATTACATTATTTCGAAATCGCGGCATTCGAAGTTTCAAGCAACTGATTTCTTACGACTTCCACATTTTTGTCGTCCACGGTGAAAATCAATGAATTAGATCTTTTTAATTTTAATTATTTTTAATTATCTAATTTTTAAAAGATTTTTTTTAGAATCACGAGGTAGTCAATATTTACATTTTAGATGATATCCATGTTGATTCAATTATAATTTAAAAATATATAACTACCTTTAAAAAATTATATAGAATTAAATAAATTTATATTCATATTTTTATAATTTATATTTATATATAATTAATCACTAATCAATTCAATGAAATAGATGATAATTCTCTTTTGATGCTAGTTTTGTGAAGCCACATGAAATTCATGTATCTACACTAGTTCATGAAAAAGTACTTGTTTTATTTGATACCGTGAATTTTAAATGACCCAAATAACTTTTATAAAAGTTTTTTATTTGATGGAAACCATTTGTACTTAATTTTCTCCTTTTTTTTCAATAGAAAAAGATGAATAACTTTTTATTTCCATTTCATTCTTAATGTGATTAGAATAGTATCATTTCATTCTTAATGTGATTAGAATAGTATCATAGATAAAAATATCAATCGAATACGTATTGCCTCGGTCAATATATATCGGTATCTATATCTCAATATGCTCACATAAAAGGGAAGTCAGAGGTAATAATCTCGATGAACAAATGCACGAGTGACCCCGATGAACAACTTATAGTAGTACTACAGCCAAGGATAATAATAAGTTTTAAAGCCTTGATATCTCGGCCGGTACGATATGCATCGGCTGATATTGATGGCTTTTGAAAAAAAAAATAAAGGGAGAGAGATTTCTACCCCTGAGTACAGCTATCGTTACAGATTTTATTTTATTTTTTTAAAAAATCATCTTAATTAAATAACAGAATTCATTTGATTAATGTCTCAGAGATTCAATTTCAACAATAGAAGACAATGTGGTTAAACCAACAAATTAGGTAATTCAAATTAAAATTAATTTGGAAAAAGATCAAATTTATAGAGGATCCATTTGGCTAATTGACACCTCATTTCTAGATCTTAATGATTTAATTGAAGACTGATCAGACTTGTGTAAAATTGTAGATCCCATTCTTGTGACTGGTGTTGGTACTGTGGTAGGATGGTCATCAAGCATGACAACAACCGATGACATGGTAGGCCTATGTAATGGATTCTCTTGAACGCATGATAAACCAATGTGGATGCATTTCAATACTTCATTTATAGAATGGCATTCACTCAGCATTGGATCCAACAACTCTATAGCCTTCCCTTCATTCCAAAGCCTCCATGCCTGCATAAAGATCAAACTCAAGATTAGATATGCTTGCCCCAATCAATACTCTTTCATTTTATCTATCTATCTATCTATCTATAAGGTTGGTATACTTGCAGAAATGTAGTCTAACAACGCTATTACAAATGTGGTTTTTTTGTTTTTTTTTTATGGTATATCCACTGAGGTGAAACTAATTTTACAAATACACAAAATTGTTTGCAAGTGTCATGTACCAAATAAGTATGGAGATGATTGAACTCGAAGTCTCTAGTCTATTCCTAGATGCTCAAGTCCACCAGGCTACACTTGATCTGTAAGCTCTCAAAAGCTTTTGGCACATTAGTAAGGTCTCATCAATTGGTATCAGAGCAAGTATCATGTTCCGTGTCTAAATCTTGATAAGAGCAAGTTGGTGCCAATGTGAAAGCCCCTACAGAAGTGAAAATGACTACTTGATCCAAGGTAAGAGTCGCTGCAGAGTAGGCCCCTTGAGGCGGCTGATAGGGAAGGATGGTGGTGGTTTGTTGGGTGATGAGTCATTGTTGAGGTAAGAGTCACTGCAGAGTAGGCCCTTTGAGGTGGCTGATAGGGAAGGATGGTGGTGGTTTGTTGGGTGATGAGTCATTGTTGAGGTAAGAGTCACTGCAGAGTAGGCCCTTTGAGGCTGCTGATAGGGAAGGATGGTGGTGGTTTGTTGGGTGATGAGTCATTGTTGAGGTAAGAGTCACTGCAGAGTAGGCCCTTTGAGGCGGCTGATAGGGAAGGATGGTGGTGGTTTGTTGGGTGATGAGTCATTGTTGAGGGAGAGTGATGAGATTCCCTGATGACTTATCATGTATCTAATGGAGTCTAGCTTAAAAACTTAAAATACAAGTATTAAGTTGGGTCACCCTAACATAGGAGTAGGATAGGTATAAAATAAATATATTCTATGCTGGACCTAACTCAACGCCACCGGTGCCCTTGATTTCTATAGTATATTCTTTTACACTTGCGACAAATCTCATCAATTTTATGCATGCTATTACAAACTACACATAATGAGACTAACTCTTTTACTCAAAGTTCTAAGGTTTTACACTACTTGTTCTACCTAAGAGAAAGAGGTCAGGCATTAAATGATCTTATCAATGTGCAACTCTTCAAGAGTTTCTACTGTGCTCATATCCATCACTTCTAAAATTGGATTCAGCCCATTCGCAAACAGCACTAGCGGAAAAAAAAAGTGTGATTGAACTCCTCTATCAGAACAAGGGCACCATATCTATCTACTTGATATTGTCACTAACCACTTGCGAGCACTAATTTGCATGTAATGATCATTTGTATAGATAAATTAGCTATTAAGGTAGAAGTTTGGATCTTTTGTCAGTCGCCGGCTTGTTGACAATACTAAAAAATTAACTCTGTTCCCCTGCAGACCAATTTAGAAGGAAGATAAAGGATATAGGCATTTCTAAGTCACAGATTCAAATGAGATCCACTATTCATCAATTGAGAAGAGCCTTTACCGTGCCAGACCTCTTGCAATGCGACCTATAATTCATTTAATCACCATTCAAGTATTCCTTGTGGACTTCCATGGTTCTAGACGTTCTAGTTTATTGAATGTTCATGTAGATTGAGGTTGGACTAGCTGTGTTTATATCAAAAGATCTACTTACAAGTCATTGCGCATTTTTAAATTTAAGCTGTTCATCATGGGATGAACGGCTAGTGATCTTTCCATGGATGTAGAAGATTTTAGAATTTCATCTGGTGGTGGCTGGTCGGTTCTTTGTTGGAACTTTCTATGCGTGAGAAATAAGAATGGAGGCAACAGAAACAAGATAAAACGAAAAACAGAGAAGGAACAAAATAGAAATCTAAATGTTTGAAACCAAAATTGCATAAGATCACAAATACACAAAAATTACTAACTGAGACCAATCCCAAGTGGAGGGAATACCAATATCTTCGCCTTCTGTTGTGGGTAGTGATTTTTGTATCACTATTTTTTTGGTAGCGATCTTCTCACGGGTATTTTATTTAACCTCGACACGGGTTTTAGTGTCTTGTCAATTTTACCCTTCGTACTGAGCAGGAAAATCTGACTCTTTGCATGAACAATAAAATTTCGGTGAGTTGATTTAATGTTCATGCAAATTTCAGCTAGCTCGGCTAGCCGATTTACTGTTCATGTGAATTTCGAATAGCCGATTTTACTGTTTATGAAAAGAGTAAACTTGGCGAGCCGATAAAGGTAAAATTTCGGCAAGCTGATTTTACTAGTTCATGGGAATTTCGGATAGCTGATTTTACCCTTCGTATGAATAGTAAAATCGGCAATACACTAAAACCCGTGTCTGGTTAAATAAATACACTACCCTTTTTTTTTTATGGTGCGCCTCTAAAAGGAAATTCCAATTTTAACCTTACTTCTCTTTTCCCTCTTTCTTTTCTTTTGGAGATAGGGCATTCTTTGTCAAAGCTCTAGCATGCTAGGTAGAATAATTTATATATATTCTTAGCTCTCTCTCTTCACAACCAATGTGGGGCTTGTTCGAAGACCAACAATTCCATCTTCGAGCGAGGCTCTCCGATGGATAGAACGTCGCTAACAATCCTATTCGACTAGAGGAACCCTTGAGTCTACATGAGTTGGCCTGAAGCTATGAATCTGATACAAATTGTTAGGATTGGGTATCCAACTCAAAATACTAACCCGATAGGTGGAGTGACATAAGTCTCTTATAAATCCCTAAATCTTTCTCTTCACAATCGATGCAGAAATTGTTCGCATCCCAACAATTAGGGCTATCATATTCTTAGAAATTTTAATCCCTCTTTCCTTAAAATAGTATCATAGAAAAAGAAGTCCGCAAAAGAACGATCAAGTAGGGGACTAGGGGTGCAAGTGTGCAATTCAAGCTAGTTGAGCCAGGATGATCAAGGCCCTGAACTTGTAACCACGCTAAGTAGTACTGCTATTTGACCTTACGACTAAGGTTTTAGAAAATACAACGTACTATTATACGCATGAGACCATATTTCTACATAAGGCTTTGGGACATGGACTAAGCTCAAATAGGGCTTTTGAGTCTTGAAAAAGTTAAACCAGGGCTCAACCAGTTTCAAAATTTATCCATTAACCAGTCTGGACCAAGATTATTGGGCTTACTTGGTGGGCTCATGTTGGGCATAGCCCAAGTTGCACCTCCGAAGGGGGGAAGGGGAGAAACCACACAAGCTCATCTTATAGGCATGTGGATAAATTGAAACAGTCGATTAAAATTTATTTGAAGTATAAATTGAATCACAATTACTATCTCAGCAGCTCTAGATAGGAGACAAGATTGATTTTACAAGACGTCTGCCTCCTAAAACTGTGAAATTATGTGCTATAAACCAGTTTACTATAAATTGATATGAATTTTCAATCAAAGTCGTTCAATTAAATTATTGATTGAATTTAAAAAGTGAAATCTGACAGCTTTTTACTTCTCGAAGAACTGTGATTAAAAGTTCACATTAATTTTTGTGAATCACTTCATGACGGAATTTCTCCTCCAAAATACTCTCATTTGTTTCACATCAAGTGAGTCCTACCATTTTTATTTATTTATAAATTATTAAAAGTATATCTGTGAGACATAATCAACTGACTAATCTATTTCAAATATCTTACTATACTATAACCATGTTAAAGTCTAATCTACTATTCTCTCCGTCCCATTTTAGTTGTCTCATTTGAAATATTTGTATTTTTGAAAGAACCCTCTATATAAGACTAGCACTACATGTAATCTAATTCAATTTTCAATACAATTTATACTACTCAATATAAATGAGACAATTCCAAGATCCGTATAGAACAACTAATTTAGGAACAGAGGCGGTAATATTTATAATTACAAAGAACAATGTGTATATTGTGTAATGTGTAGCTACTCCATTAGATTTTTTTTAACAAGGAACTAGCAACTACTGTGTTACCATACAAGTGTTAATTTTATGACTAGAGTTTAGACGGAGCAGCTGTAAATATAAAATAGAATATGAATTTTGACATTCGGTCAAAGTAAGGAATCTGCTCATTCACTTGGTAGGATCAACAGAATTAGTATGTCTGCTAACTTATTAAAAAAAAAATTGAATTAGCATGCCCCCTAGAGCGAGATTATCCCTCATCTCTACTTATAAGTTCTTAAAAGTAAAATCAATTCTTAAGAAACACTATTAATTTTATGACATATCATATTAAAATAAATAGCAGAAACGAAAATAAAAGAATTTATTTTAAAAAATTACAAAGTTCATCATTTTGATGTCATGGTTTCACCCAACTTTCCTTAATCTTGTTTAAACGAGTTAATCCATCACAACTCAATAACACGAGCTCTTTCACAATTTTATTCGATCATGGGTAAGGCCAAAAAAAAAAAAATCAAAGCCAAATTTTGATTTCAGTTGAGTAGTGATGCTTTTGATCACAAAACTTACCTGCTTATGTTACACTTCTACCTTGTGCCAAAAATTGGACTAATGTGAAATTTCATATTTACATTCTCATATCTATCGAGGATCCATTTGGCTAATTGACATCTCATTTCTAGATCTTAATGATTTAATTGAAGACTGATCAGACTGGTGTAAAATTGTAGATCCCATTCTTGTGACAGGAGGCAATGGTGTTGGAACTGTGGTAGGATGGCCATCAAGCATGACAACAACCGATGACATGGTCGGCCTGTCTAATGGATTCTCTTGAACGCATGATAAACCAATGTGGATGCATTTCAATACTTCATTTATAGAATGGCATTCACTCAGCATTGGATCCAACAACTCTATAGCCTTCCCTTCATTCCAAAGCCTCCATGCCTGCATAAAGATCAAACTCTAAGATTAGATATGCTTGCCCCCATCAGTACTCTTTCATTTTATACTTCTATCTATCTATAAGGTTGGTGTACTTGCAGAAATGTAGTCCAACAATGCTATTACAAATTAACTCTGTCTCTCTTTTGAAGATAAACTGAAAATATGACCACCCCTGCCTTTACAATGGGATCAGGGCCTAAAATATAATATTATTAAGTTATACTTACATAACTTTGAAGGTCTTCGGCAGTATTAGATTGGTAGAAACTATTATTCTTCTGACCAGAAACAATCTCTAGAACTAAAACTCCAAAGCTGAATACATCTGATTTGATAGAGAATTGTCCATGCATAGCATACTCTGGAGCCATGTATCCGCTGCAAGTTATTATGTAATTCAGTTCAAGGGATTATGGTATTTAGATTGTAATTCAGCTAAGGTTGAAAATAGTTAAAAAAATGAAAAAGAGAATGCAAGGTTAAAACTCTTACTATGTTCCGGCAATTCTAGTAGTGTTGGCTTTTGATTCATCCCCTCCAAATATCCTGGATAACCCAAAATCTGAAATTTTGGGATTCATCTCACCATCTAATAGAATATTGCTAGCTTTAAGATCACGATGTATGACTCTCAGCAGTGAATCTTCATGAAGATAAAGGAGACCTCTCGCAATTCCTTCAATGATTTTGTATCTAGTTGCCCAATTCAAATACACATGCTTTGCTGAATCTATAAAGAGAAAACATTATCAATGTAAGTCGGTGAGTAATATAAGAAAAGAAAAGATAAAACATTCATTAAGTTGTACGAGAATGTATTTATCCTAAGTCGAAATTCCCAACAGATTAAAAATCATTGGTGACAATGTTATGTTGACTAAACAATTAAGAAAATTTATTGTGTGATCTTTCTTTGGCATAATTCCAATGGAAATTACTTTGTTCTATATTATTCAAAATAGAGTAAAACGTTTCATTTCGACATAAATCCAAAACAAAACACCTTTATGCAACTTTCTGGTCTTTGTTTCATCTCCTTTTGTCCCATTTCGGCCAAAATGAACAAAATAGGTATGTTTTGGCCATAAAAAATATATATTTTCACCACAAAAATATAATATTTTTTCTTCTTAATTCATTAGTAATATATTTTTCTAATTCTATGATTTTAAAATGATTTACTATGTATTAAGTTTTTTAATATGATTTGCTATGTACTTAGTAATTGAAAGTGACTCATCCAATGCCATTAAATGGGCCAAAGTCCTCTTTAGAGGTTAATCACTTTGGTGAGGGAGATTAGGGATCTGGTTGTGGGCTTGGAGGTATCCTTTCACACATCAGTATATCAGCCAATGACGTGGCGGATTTCTTTGCAAAAATCAGAGTGGAAGGGTCGACTCGTGGCACTTTCCACTTACTAAGAGGATAGTTGTTTTGCTGTTTGGGGAGCTTGTTCTCTTTCTCTTTTTGTATTTTGGTTTATGTTTGTTTATTTTCTCTGTGGGGGCCTAATTCTATTAGGCTTTCGTTTTTTCTTTCTTTGTATTTTCTCTTGTAATCTTCCTCTTTTTAATGAAAGTTTTTCGTTACTGCTCAAAAAAAAAAAAAAAAATTTAAGTTTTTAATTTTTAATATGATTTATAGCCAAGTTGCTATTCAGCTCGAGCTTCGGTTTATCAATCCTCAATCCGGAAGCCAGATACTAGGCCTAAACATTTTGTGTATATTTTTATATTTCTAACACATGGTATAAAATCAACTGTAGAGATTAAAAATAGACTTAATGTGCTATAAGCGGACCAAAGTTCATTCAAAAGTGAATTTATAATTACTTGATCTTAGATGGTCAAACTCACCTCACATTCTGTCCTTGATTTTTTTAAACACATTAGGTGACTTTGACTACTAAGTTCAAGTGACTATAAATTGAGTTTTATGCTGAAACTTTGTATAATTGTATCTCATCAGTCTATTCTAAATCTGTAGTGGTTTAATTTTTTATGAAATCAACGAAAAATTAAAAAAAAAAAACAAAGAAATGAACCAATTACTGTGATATACATAGCCCTGATACATATCATGCTTAATTTCAATAGGGCTTCTTCTAAAGCTCGGCCTTCCATTGTCAAAGTCGGGCTCGGCTTGGTGCAGTGTAGGCCCGGCCACAACCCAGTCCGTTTGCCTTCCCTATTCTCAACACCCTTTATATTTATGCATAGTTAAGATATTACTGAAAAAGGATAAAGTTAGAGGCAGAGATGAGTTAAAGGGACTGAACCGAATAAAAAGCAGTCAAGGCTTTTGTTTGGCAAATATTCGTAAATGAGAATCCTTTCTTCTCCATGAATGCAGCATCCCAAGTGCCTAACCAAGTTCCTGTGCTGTAATTTTGCAATCAATACAACCTCATTCTTAAACTGTTCTGCACCTTGCCTGGAATCTTTAGAGAGTCTTTTCACAGCTATTTTTCTTCCATCAGACAATTCACCCTGCAAACATATCTTGCAATTTGATAAAACTATCTAAATTTTTTAATGAATCGAGAATAGCTCAATTTCCATTTTTCAATTTGATTCATTTAGCACATTTCACACATACAGCATTGAAAGAAAGAGCAATGTGAATTTCAATTTCCACTTATAAAATGATTTCTTGTGTCATATACTATACTGCTCTCTTGTAATTTATAGTTTGTACTGTTCTGAAATAGGACAATTAAGTTTTACCTTATAAACGGGACCAAATCCACCTTTTCCAAGCATATTTTCTTCAGAGAAGTTGTAAGTTGCTGCCTTAATTGTATCAAAGTCAAATTGGAAAGGATCGACATGCATCGCTAAGGAATCATCACTTCTTACTGACCAAGTTAATATCTTGGTCATATCTTCATCTGAAAAGTAGTAAATATCAGATTTTCATTCAAATTTGTCCTAAAGGGCCAGGCTTGTACACTACTCCATCCCCACACCCTGCCTCTATCGACCAGGACCATTCACAGTAATTAAATCCAACATGTAAAGTAGATAATCAAATTTAGCTCAAACCACAGTCCGAATATAGTGTGAAGCACCAAGTTAACCTGCACTCTATGGGAGATGAAGCATTGAAGTCCGGCCTTTAAGAAACCAGTTTTTTTCTCAGAATTTTAAATAATCAAACGAACAAAATCTATGACCATTAAGTAATTTTCTATTTACGGAATTCTATTGTAGATTTATTTCATTATGATTTACCAGTTACTGTCGTCGTCTTCTTCCATTTGAGTAGAAAAACGAACATGGTGACAACAATTGCTGCTGCAAGCAATGTGGAGAAGACAATGAAAATAAAACCTCGAGGAAACCTCCCCTTTCTACCTGCAAAATAAGAAAAAGAAATCCAGACCATGTGAATATAAACAGAAACAAAGGAGACACGAAATTAAACAAAAAAATGTTACCTAAAGTAATATCTAAAATGTTAAGTGTCCCTCTACCTCAAGTTCTACATTGGGCTCTCTCGTGCTACATTGGCATTGGTCTTGACCAAAACCAAGGCCGGACCTCTCTTACAGGTGAGTGATAATCAGAATCAGTGATGTCCTTTCCATCATTTAAAGTTACCAGGAGAATTTGCAAATGAAAGATGAATTAGATCCTCAAAAGTTCTCAAATACAGGACTTTGAATAAGATTTTAGATCCAGTCACACTCGTCACTCCTCAATATTCAACTATCTTTTATGAATTAATTTTTTATTGAGTTTGATCTTAATTCATAGATAAATAGTATACTATTAAATAAAATTAAGTTTTGGGGACTTTAAAAAATATAATTCCACTTCTTCAATCCAAGTGATTTTTATGAACAATTTTATTAAAAAAAAAAAACCCTTTGTAGCACACACGTGGAACCCAAGACCCAACGTGTGAAGCACCATCCCTTTCCTTTCCATTCCAAACACAGACGACACAGAGAAGGTTTGATTTTCGTTTTGATTTTATTTCTTTTTTTGGTCTTTGGGTTAATAGACATATTTGATTGGGAATTTCCCTGTTACCTTCTTCTTCCCCGGTGGATTCCGGTTCTCCTTTCTCTTCTCCCTCTGCTCGTGGATTCGAGTTTCCTTCCCGTCAGACGGAGATTGACGGAGTTCTCTTCTTCCCCAGCATTCATAGGATGGGTTTTTTCCCTCATCCGCTCGGATCTCTTCTTCAAGCGACGCGTTGCATGCCTGTTGCAGTGCCGCAGTTCTGCTTCCCTCAACCAACTACCTCTGTTTGGCTTTCCCCAAACAACCACCATCGTTTCGCCCATCGCCACTGAGCTCTGTTCTGGCTCCATTCAACCGCAACACCCATTGGTGATTCACAAATAGCAACATTCACCACCCTCGCACGATCACACCAGTCTGAATCCCAAGCCTGCTCCTCAACACCTTCACCGTACCCACCTTACCACTAACTTCCGCCTAACACCTCGTCCCTGCACAGACTTCAATCTTTCTCAATTCTGAGCAGTTTCACACTTTCACCAAACGAACCTCTTTCCCTTTGTTCCTATTTCATTTATGTTGTGGGGTCCGTTGACCCCTTCATTAGTTGCTGCCTTATTCAATCAGTATTGACCGAATCCCCATGAACCACAATTAATCCATTAATGGTTTTACTCATTTACTCCAAAACCCCATGCTCCACCCTGCATTGTTTTACAAACTTATTCAACGTCGACCCCTTTGTTGACCCAGCCAAATTCCATGAAAACCCATCCTCATATTATTTAAACCCACCGTCTCTATTTCTATTCTCATTAAACACATTAGACCCCATTCATTTAACCCACTTATTTCTCAGTAAACCGAGTCACTTGTCCATATTTTCCCTCATTCTACCCACTGTGTCACTATAAGGGTTGAAACTCAGACGGGTCAGATCGGGTTTTAATTAACTTAGCTCTAATTCATGTTAAAAAATTGTTGAACCCGATCCGAATTGGTAACCCAACCCGACCCAACATCGAGTCCGAGAATCAACCTGACCCGATGTCAAGCCGGAGAATCAACCCGATTTGTTTTAGAGAGAGGCAAAAGAGAAAGAACCTACTGGACGGTGAGGGACGTTGATCAGGAGAGGGGCACACGGTGACGAGTGTGCACAACCATAGCCATAGATTTGGCTGAGTGAAAATATCCATGGTTGGGTTCATTGCTCAGGCAAGGTCCATGTTTTCCAACAGGGGAGAGAGAGGGAGGGAGATGGGCAAAACCATGGAAGGAACATACGGTTGAGTCGTCGGAACGATTGATACTTTGGGATTTAGGGTTTTTTAACTTTTTATACTTTAAGCTATAAATTTTGGGTTGGGCTGGGTCTTACCGGCCGGGTCAATCTTATCAGTCGGGTCAGGTCGGATTACATGTTAAATTTACCAGGCCAATTCAACTTAAATTTCATTTAGATTTTTTTTCTTTTAATCGACCCAATCCAAATTTGAAAATTGTACAACCCACCTCATAAAAAAATCAAGTCGGGTCATGCTGGTTAAGCCAAAACCCAGCCAAGTTTCACCGCTGGTCACCATCCATTTGAACTCTTGTAGAGTCTGGCATGAAAGTTTTCAAATTGATTATATATGAAACCTTATAACTCTCATCTCAAATCAATAAAATAAGGATTATAGTATGGAAATCAATGTTATCAGAACCGGACCGTGTACCGAATCGTCTTCAAGGCGCTCAGGGTTCAACCGGGTTCGACCGCAGTCAAAGCCGGTAAAAGCCGGCAAAAGCCGGTCAAGTATTAAAATAATATAAATATTATATATAATATCAAGTAAGATATATTTTACCAATAATATTAATATAAATATTAAAAATAACATTCAAACTTTGAGTAATATACCAAAACGGTGAAATATATAGGATAGAAATAGTAATAAATTTTTATATTTCAAATATACACAATTTATTTAAGGAGAAAATTTAAAAATAAAAATAAAAAAAATAAAAAAAATAAAAAAAATTCAAAAACCATGAACCGCGGTTCACGGTTCACGGTTTTGGTGTCAAAACCGCATAAAACCGCGGTTTTGACCGGTTTTATGCGGTTTTGACCGCCGGCCGGTTTTTTCGCCGGACCGAACCGCGGACCACGCGGTCGCGGTTGAACCGCCGGTTCAGCTGCGGTTTGGTCCGGTTCTGATAACACTGATGGAAATAACAAAATCTTCACACAACTCCAATTATATATAGATATGTAGATTTTCTTCACAAAATATAATTATTATTTCCATTCAAATCATAAACTACTCTGTAAACATGGATTTTTCAATTCTAAATTTCTATACGTTAGAATTTTCAACGTCAAGAAAACTGAAGATTTACAGAGAATTGTAACAATCCAGTCAATCGAGATTTTTAAATTTTAAAAGAGTAATTACCAAACAAGATGGAGGGAGTAAGGTGATTGAAACTCAGGCTTGTAGTCTGCGTTGGTTGATGAAGGCGGCTGAAAGAATGGATACACCTCAAACCTCACGTTACAACTTGGACTCAGACTTCTACCTCCTATTCTTCCATAGCAACATTCTTTTAGGTTTGTACGAGTCTTCTGCAGGCACTTGTAGCAATCACTTGGTCTTAAATCTCTGCTGCACTGTACAAGACCATAGATCTTTGGAGCCCCATCAGCATTAATTTCTCCTGTTGCAAATAAGCTCTTGGAAGAATGAAAGCAGCCCCAAAAGACAGATTATTAACCAGTTGGTCCACTGCCGAATTGAATGCATCTGAGATATTCACCTTGTTCCAGAAATCAAAGTTAATAGTATAATCCACAGACGAGAAGAACATTCGGTCGGCGTAGCGCAGGCGACAGCGTTCATACCATATATTTGCAGCTCTCTTGTTTGGGCACAGCTGAGAGCTTTCCTTCACTGCGTTGGTGAGGCAAGATTGACAAGCATCGCCGGTAACATCTCCTCTGCAGAGCACGAAGCCGTAGACTTGGTCGGGGACCCTCCCAACTGTGTTGTTAAAGAAGCCAGTGATTGAACCATTTGATGCAAGGGTAGAAAGGAGTAGGCTGAGATTTGTTGCATCGGAGCTATTGGACGTGTAATTAGCTGAATTTGAGCAGTTACTGTAGACGAGAGGGGCACCGGTTGAGAGGCCATGGAAGAAGATTGTAAATAGGGCTGAAAGTAAGCGGAAGCGGAAGAGTTTGGAAGGTAGGAAAATCATTTCTCTTCACTGCCTCACTGCTTCAACTTCAACATGAAATGGTTGATTTGTGCATAAATAATATATTGCCCTGGCGGGTTAGTTATATTTCCACGGAGATGTTCACATTCACAACCAATTTATCAGAAATAGTTTCACACTGAATAATTTCTCAGATGTTGCATCAGATGTTCCTCTCTTTTTCCTTGAGCAAGGCACACATGTTCCTTCCATGAAAGTGATGCTGACTGCATCGCTGGAGAAGAAAGAGAGTTCAGGCCTGACAGTCAAGAAGCTTTCCACTTCAAAAAAAAAATCTTAGAGTTCAATTTATGTCCACTCTTTATGAGATTATTCTTTATCCACTTGATCAACGTGTGGATTAGATAATTTCTCTTGAGAAAAAAAAAACAGTAATACATTAAACATGGTCTATTTCTATATTAAAATATTAAATGTATCATTTTATAAAACGCCAGCTCTTATTCAAAGAACACGATGGGTTTAGGCACATTTCAAATTTCACTATTCTTAAAATTTTACATAACACATTTCGTTCGCTACTGCCTGCACTCTGGTGTGTGGGGCATATTACGTTTCTCTCTCCTTTAGACATTGAATTAATTAAATAGAAGAAGAATAAAATGTAATATATTGAGATATTTTTAAATATGTTATCCATTAAAAATTATTTTAATTAAATCAATTAAACTATATTTTTTAATTTTTTAAAATTTGATTTGTTTATTACTCTCCATTCCATTTTAGTTGTCTCATTTAAAATATTTGTATTTTTTAATAAACTTTCTATATAAGACTAATATTCCATATGATTTTATCCATTTTCAACATATTTTATGCTAGTCTAATATGAATAAGACAATTATTTTGAGATAATTTTAAAATCTATATAAGATAACTAAATTAAGACAGATGGAGTATTATCTATATGGCTCACTCTATCTAATGAGTCATATACATAAGTGGTTCAGCTTATTATACTGCTACAAGTGTATAAGTGATCATTTTATTAATATAATTTTTTATATATATTTATAAAGCGTAACATATTGATTATAGAAAACTTAAATATATATATATATATATATATATATATATATATATATATATATATATCATTGATTTAAGCAAATAAATTTAATAAAAATTATTAGAAAACTTCATTTTACCTATTTATCTTATTTAGTTTAAATAATATTTTTTTATATACACAGTGAAATATTTTTTTTCTAACTCTTATAATAATATTGAGTAAAAATATTTATAAAAAAAAAAAAATCAATAAAGAAAGTGATAAGGTCCTCAGCCAAGCGGTTCTCCTCCACTGACATGAAACGCGTGCAGGACAGGACTCTTCCTCGTCAGTGCCCGACAGCTATTTGTCCAACAATTGACAAAAATGACACGTACGAATTGAGAGAGACAGGTCGTCACATCCAAAACGTGATTTGTATTGTTGATGGCTTTTTCAACGATTTTTGTGAATTTCCTATTATTAGAAAGATTCAAAATCATCTCAGATTATAAAAAATATTAAAATTGCATTTCAACGAAGAAAAGTTTTATAAGAGTTTCGGATTCTCCTACTTAGGGTTTTCTTCAGATTCTTCTTATTTTTTTATAATTATAACTAAAAAAGATATGATGAAAAATATAATATTCTTTATGAGAAAAAAGTTGTTATTATTTTAAATTGATAAATTAAATAGGAGAAACTTAATATATTATTGGTTCATGAATTTTTTTGAAAATTTTAATCAGAATATAGAAGTCCAAATACAAATTTAAATTTATATATCTTAAGTCTAACTCAGCCCACTTCAGTGAAATAGTCCAATCAATCTTCCTTGATACATCATGTGTTCTTTTTTTAAGAACAAAATCTAACATTTTTAAACCACTGTGAAACTCGACTACTCCCACAAGTGGCCTAAAATAATACATACATTCACTTCAAATTATTTTTCTAATTCTTTATTATTTTACTTTTGAAATTTAATATAATAAATTTAATTTTGATAAACTACATATTTAAATATTTAAATATTAGATATTATATTCATCATTGGTGTGCTTCACCCATCACCATTTCACCACTGAACGGTAAAAACGGTAGAGGATCATTTTAGTAGTAATAATTTACTCAACATTTTCTCCATTGCCTGGAGCAGAGGTTTAAAAATCGGTATCGGCCGATACGATATGTCGACCGATATATCATTATCGGCCGATATTTTTCTCTTTCTTCCTTTTTTTTTAAATATCGGCCGATATTTTGATATCGGGCCGATATAATACGGCCGATATCAAGGCCGATATTGTGAAGATCGGCCGATACGATACATATCGGCCGATATTCACATATCCAAAACCGATATATATCGGCCGATACGATACGTATCGGCCGATATTTAAAACCCCCTGGAGTAACTAATGATAGTGAAATAGTAGCAATCCAAAAATACTGTAGCAGAGTAAAGAAATTCTTGAATTAGGCTGAAACGATGCTTAAAACAGGGGAAAGCTGATCAAACTTGGTATTGAGCTCTGTTTCTTCTTCCTCTTGAGAAAATATATGTAAATGGTGGTAACGAGAGTTAGACGAAGCAATCATGGAGGCAATAAAAATTGCTCTCTTTGTGCTCCCAGTTTCCTCATCGTTCATGTGCAAATCTTGTCCACACTTCGGATGGAAAAATACAAATTTCTTACAAGACTGGCTCTCAGTTGAAAATAAAGTAAACTCAACTGTGAAATCTTTTAAGCTGGGTAAACTGGTTCACACTTCAGTTGTTTCACTTGATCATGCATTAGTGCTACAACAGTCGCATTAGAAGGTCTAAACAGAAGAAACCATTCATTTTATAAAGGAGATTGGTGAAAGGGGAAGTCCTTATTGAGATCATGTTTCTTACTATTTCTGAGTGAGTGAAGACCTCATATATGGACAAGATTTTAATGTTATGGTTGAGAAATCCATGTTAGGTGTTGGCTCGATTGGAGCTTCCAACCTGTGGCCAGCAAGTTTTTCTCTTCAAAATCTGACAAGGCTGGACGGTGGTGAGTGTGGAATTTACACATGGCATGACCAGATTGGCACCAAATGAGGAAACCGTGTGCAAGACCTTAGGAGCACCAGCATGTAGAGTTGCTGTAGGATAAGGAAAGAGAGAATTGAGGAATAAAAAGATACGCATTGGATTAGAAACTTAGTTGGATGTGTGCTACATTATGGCTGTTTTTTGATGAGGGGTAAATTTTACAGGGAGTTATCTTTAATCAAGAGTTACCCTCACTATTATGAATACCTTTTGTTTGAAAATGATTTTTAAAATTGAGGAGAGGGATAAAAAGTTGATTGTTTATATCTACTCCTTAGTTAAAAAAAACGTAATGAGAGGTTACCCTCATTACTCTCATCCAAACGTAGCGCATATTGGCGTTAGATTGCTATATGCAAGAAGCTGCTCTCTCTTGGCCACATTTACAAGATCGGTAAAAGGCCTTGGTTGGTGTAAAACACCACATGCAAAGCCACAAGACAGAGTGGGATGCACATGGTGGAGTGCTTGTATGCGATGATGAAGGCTTGAGACAATAGGAAGCCTTCATGTATGTACATGGTGTGTGCATGGAGTAATGGTCGTATGCATGGTGTATACATTGTGATGATTGCAGGAAAGTGAAATAAAAAAGCATGAAGATCATACATGAGATGGCTTGCGTGAGAATCAACACAAGGATATCGGCCACAACAGGAAGACACACGGTGTAGTGCTTGGGTATTTTATTACTGTATATGATGATGTAGACAAGTACTAAAAACATCGACGCACAGGACAAAAGATAAAAGTAAAATGTTGTAGTCTTGATGGATAACTTTTCGTCGAAAAATCTTATTGAAGATAAAGAAGACCCCAAGCAATTTCTCCAATGACCTTTTGTCTTTTTGACCAATCAAGTAGTTTACATTTTATTGGATCTGTTCAATAAATTAAAAGTGTGTAAATTCGCTCACAACATATTTGAGAATCAAACGAAGGGACTAAAAGAACTTTATATGAAATAAAGTCACATGAACAACAATAAAAATGCAAAACCCCTGACCAAATAGAAACTTCGCAACCAATGCCTATCTTATTCTTCAATCCTGCTAGCCCTCGCCTCGATGATCTTGACAGCTTTTTCACGGCTATTTCTTGTCCATCTATCAACTTACCCTGTAAAGACTCTTAAAAGAGATTCAAGAAGTCTCCAATGTAAAATAGAAGGAGGCAACAAATCTTATATTATATTCCTTGTTCAAATGGAAATAACAATATATAAAAAGAATATGATTTACTGGTAAGTCACCAATTTTTTTTGTTTTTTTAATTTACGTATGGAAAACAGTGGAATACCTAGCGTAAAACTCCCATGGATGAGTCCACTACCCCCTAGGGCACACCAAGGTTAGGTCATGGGAGCTCGAACCCGCAACTTCCCACTTCCTGAGACGGAAGGTAACTAGTTGAGTTACACCCTATGTGGATAGTCACCAAATTTTTACCTTACAAACTAGACCATATCCACCTTCACCAAGTTTATTTACATTTGCAAAGTTTCTCATGGCTGCCCTCAGTGTACCAAAATTGAAAGGCGGCAATCCCATATCCGCATTATCCTCCATGCCATTGCCTAAACACATTTAATTTTTTTTCCAAGTATTTATAAAAAATAATATTCCCTTGCAGCATAATCAACTGAATTGTTAGTGATACATATGCCCATTTGGGTGTAATTCAACTGATAATTTTCCGTCTCAAGAAGTGGGAGGTGTAGGGTTTGAGCCTTCATGACCTCACTTGATGTGTCCTAAGGACAGTGGATATTACTTGTGGACGTTTTCCGCTGGATTTTCTATGGTTTCCACCACGTAAATTCAAAAGAAGTATTTCTTTATCAGCTTAATGAGAAATATTATAGTCGTAAACTTCATTTTATGATATATATATATATATATATATAGAGAGAGAGAGAGGTGGATCATATGTATTAAATTTATACAATGTGAATTGTTTTTCTGTCCTACCAATGTGCAAGAATCATGTTATATACGGAGATTGAGGATGACGTGGCAACTTACTAGAGGATTCAAAATCATGATGACTACAAGGCTATCCAAAGGAGGGTCAATTAAATGATCTTTAATCTTGATTTGGACTTTTAATGTCAAACTAATTAGATAAGCATTACTAGTGAGAAGGAAACTATTGAATAGTGTTTGGAGTGATTTCAATTGATAATTCTATGAATCCGACATATATGATATACCTGAGTAAATTTCAGCATAGATTTAGCAATTAGGAAATGACCATGGTAAGAAATTTTTTCCTTGTCTCCTTTCTGCATCAATATAGGAGATATTTAATACACCACTCTGCTGTCACAGTTCTTTAGCTTCAAATAATTCAAACAAAAAAAAAAAATTAACGGTGGACTAAAATTTGTAGTAAAAAAAAAAAGGTCGTAACAGTGAAAAAAAAAAAACTGCAGAGGGGATGAAAATGGGCCAACATTGTTACTTTAGGGGATCCGAATTCTGGATTGGTTTAGGCAGGCTTTTCCTTTGTCTGTCCATATTCTTCTTACTTTGGTCATCTGATGCTCTGAACAATTTCAAACTTCTACAAAATATGCAGAAAACAGTTTTTTCTTTAAAAATTTTTTTTGTCATTTAAAATACTTTTATAATATATACAGCAAAGTGTAACAAAATCTTGAGACAAAAATATCACATTAATCCAACCACAAAAGTCATTTTTTAGACTCCTTATTTAATTATTTTAAATTATTTTTAAATTAATTTTCATCTTGATAGCTCCTTTCACTCTATTTGGTGACCCAGTAAAAAAAAAAAAAAACTTAAATAAAAATATAGATTCTATAAAAATCACATGATTCAAACTTAGAAATTAAGTTTTTATGCTTTCAGAATTTTAATGCCTTTTAAATATTTAATATTCTTAGACATTTTTTTCTTTTAGTAGTTACAAAGTAGTGATTTTTTTTTTAAATAAGACTCATTTTGATCCAACAATAATTTATAAATACACCCATGTATAAATTATAATTTAAGCAAAACTATATTTTAATTTATGTTTTTTATAATGTATATTTTTATTTGAATAAACTATAAATTATATAATTTAATTTTAATATACTATTTAATTCAATGAAATAAGTATAATATCTCAAAAAATTATCAAGATCCTATAGGTCAATAGGAACCTATTGAAGCGTGAATCGATCATTTTAAGTTGGCAAAAAGGTTTTTTAAGACTAATTTACTTTTTCTATTAATATAGTAAGAGGTGATTAGCGACACTATAATTTATTTAATTCAACAGCACTAGATGATCTATCTAAATGAATAGATTTTTATTTTCCAATACATGATAAAGAATTAATTAGTTTCTAACATGAACCTGTGTTTCTCGTACCGTTCCAAACACGTCAAATGATGCAATGTTTTTAAATATTTTAAATAAGCATCTATTAGTCACTAATCATGAATATTCCATTTTTTTTTCTTTTTTACTTTTTTTTTTTTCTCTTCAGCTGCTTCAGTCCTTCACCTTGCTCTCATCTCTGGTTATCACAAAATCCAAATTCAAGTTTCTTCAAGTACCATGATTTTACTGCTACCCTTCCTTCATTTATTGCTTTTGCAGAGCCCGGTTACAGCTGAAGATCAGATCTTCTATGACTGCTCCGGCCTCTCCAATTACACTTCTGGTAGCCCATTTGAAAGTAATCTCAAGACCCTCCTCTCTTCTTTATCTACAAACGGGCCAGTGAACCATGACAGCTTCTACAATACCAGCGAAGGTGATGATCCCAACAAAGTCTACGGCTTCTCCCAGTGCATGTCTGGAACTTCTGCAGATGAATGTGGGGAATGCCTTGCAAATTCAAAGGTGGAGATCGTCCATCTATGTCCCAATAGAAGAGAAGCGACCGTCCAATACTACGACTGTATCTTGCGTTACTCCGACCGACGCTTCTTCTCCGAGCCCGACACCAACGCTCTGTTTTTTGCCTGGGATCCTGAGATTGCACGAAACAGAAGTCAATTCAATATGAAATTAGGAGATATGATGGACAACCTTTCAATCACGGCTTCGTCACTGCCATCTAAGTATGCAACCATGGTGAGTAGTTATATGGACTTTGATAAGATATATGGATCCGCAGAGTGCACTAGGGATTTGTCTGAGGAAGACTGTTACACATGCTTGAGAGAGATGATCCGAGACATACCCAAGTGTTGCAAGGGAGAAAGAGGAGGAAAGGTCAATTCTTTGAGCTGCGGAATTAGATTCGAAGTACACCCCTTCTTTGGTGGGTCTCCTCCTCCTCCACCACTGTCACCAGTTGCTGCTGCTCCAACTCTTTCAATTGCTGTGCCTTCTAAAGATTCAGGTGCTACTCCTTTTCTCATCATCACCTCTTCACCTTTGCACTCTCTTAAGTAGAATTTTTTAATCTGATATGAATAAATGAAAATTGATAAACAACTTTTAACTTTGTCAATTTGAACTCTTGAATTTTGTTCATGTTTGAAATTTTTGATATATATATATATATATATATATATATATATCATATCATACACTTAATCACCCATGAATGTGTGTATATAACTACATATTCACATTTAAGACAACAGATTACAATTTTTGTCAATCTTTCCTTTGATACATCTTACAATTTCTTGAATTGATAAGAATACGTCTTGAAACATTTAGGTGATTTTTTTTAATATATATTTTTGTGAATGATTAAAGGAAAGTGTCATTCACAGAAAGGAAATAGCTTCACACAAAGGGAATAGCTAAATGTTTAATATATTGATGTTTTAATATATTTATCATCAGATGTTTAGAAGTTTAAATCTTGAAATTAAATGTTAAAATAATTAAATATGTTCTAACTTAACAAGAAGTGAATGACAAATTGACTAAATTGATCTTTGTCGATGATGATAATGATATACATCAATATAGCTACCGTCAACTGATAATACATGATTATGTCAAAGTCGTCCACTGAATAATATAATACATGATTAACCTCGACTTCTTCTTAGTGTCCATTACTTCTTGTCTAATTAAGATATGCCATCGACTGAGTCATGATTTAGACCCAAAATTTATCAGCTTCTGCCTGTTTTGATCCGGCCTAGCTTTGAAAACTGCGGCCATACCTC
Organism: Chimonanthus salicifolius; assembly: GCA_013350335.1. NCBI lineage: Eukaryota > Viridiplantae > Streptophyta > Magnoliopsida > Laurales > Calycanthaceae > Chimonanthus > Chimonanthus salicifolius. Next base: position 46,224,129 of record CM023539.1, read on the forward strand.
ACTTGTTGGCCAAAATAAAAAAAATTTCTGTTCTGTAAATAGGAAAGCAGAAAATTATTTAGATATTTTAGTAGGAGAATTCCAAATTATTTCATTTTAACTCTGTGAATTGGAATGGATACTAAATTTTAATAAATAAAGATCATATTCACCCATGAATGAAGACTGTCAATACTGTATTATTTTGCATGTCGTCCACCCGTTATGACAATTTGACATTGTGTCACTAATTTCATTGCACTGATCTTCCCGTCTATCAAATGCTAAATTTGAACTAGTGTACCATTTGTTTGGATTCAAGGAAAGTAAGAAGTTCAATTTTACATCAACATAAATTTATAGAACCAAATTTTCTCTCGATTGATGCAGGGACTAAAGACAGATGGAGAAGATACATCATTATCATCATATCTATTATTATTATGTTGATTCTTATCTCTATAGCTTGTTCATGGATGTTAATCAGACGGAAGGTAACGAGAAGAGAATCAGGTAAATGGTCAACAACCTCAACATATTTCAAATTAGATAAGTGATTAGATTGCATGTAGGAGGAGATTTTTTTATTTAATTCATGGTTTATTATTATATTTTGTATTAGAAAATTATAATTTGATAACATTTTTGAGGTAGAACTTATTGTCAAAAGCTAGTCATTGAGAAAATGGTATTTCAAGTTTATATATGTCATTGGTTTCACAAATTAACTGATATGTGACTTTTTGTCACTTCGTAGCTGCATGTAAAAACTTCACACATGTGTAACTGCGTCCTGCAGCTGCACATGGATCCTGCACTGATACCCTCTTAGAAAACCCTAAGTTGATAACAATCTTGTGGTAGAACTCACTTTAAAAAATTAGTTATTAAGAGAAGAGTATTTCAAGTGTTATATAGAGTTATTGGTTTCACAAATTAACTGAATTTAGCCTTTTGTAACTTTATATTTTAGATCGTCTATATGTTGCATGCACGAAATTCAAAAACTGATAGAATGTTTTAGCTTGTTTGTGGATAAATTTCATTTGGTAGGCTGTGTTCTGGGCCACTTTTGTCAATATTTTGCCTGGGTGTGTGAGATTGTGGCTTTTTGTTGTTTAGCCCTCTTTGGGTACTTTGTTTGCCTTTGCCGGTTTCGGCTTCTTTGGCTTAGCCTGGGCTGTGGGCTCATAAATCCTTTGATTCTTGGGGTTTTCTCTTGAATGAATAGACTAACCAATCATTAAAAAATAAATAAAAAAAATTCATTGCACCATTAGCCTCTTACTAGCTTCCAACCTTTTATCGGAGAAGTTATTTATGTTAATCTTCACATGTATGTTTTCTTTTTCCAGAAATTAAATCTGAGGAACAAAAGATCACAGGAGTTGAATCGCTATTATTTGGGTTGGATACACTCAAAATTGCTACAAATGATTTCTCTAATGCAAATAAAATTGGAGAAGGTGGATTTGGTCCTGTTTACAGGGTAAAATTTGGTTGAACATACATACTCTTGTTTTCCAATACCAGCTGCATTTTAAGATTAAAAGGGCCTGATCATTTTCTTTCCTACCTTAACTTTCTTCTCCTCCCTTTTTTAGGGAAAGTTGTTGGATGGAAGACAAATAGCAGTGAAAAGGCTGTCGAATAAATCAGAACAAGGACTAGATGAGTTAAGAAATGGGGTAGCATTAGTTGCTAAACTACAGCATCGGAACCTGGTGAGGTTGTGGGGTTGTTGCATAGAAGAACAAGACAAGATGCTCGTTTATGAATATGTGCCCAACACTAGTCTAGACAGATTCATATTTGGTTTGTTTTCTTCTTTACATGGATATCTTTGTTAATATTCTATTGATTTGTGATTTAAACACACATTTATTGTTCTATATTTGATTAATTCATTTTAACGCGGTAGATCCAATCAAACGACTGCAACTCAATTGGGAGAAGCGCTATAAAATAATTGTCGGGATTGCTCGAGGACTTCTTTATCTACATGAAGATTCCATAGTTCGTATCATTCATCGAGACTTGAAAACCAGCAACATTCTATTAGATGGAAACATGAATCCCAAAATTGCAGATTTTGGCTTAGCAAGGCTTTTTAACATGGAACAAACTCATACAAATACAAGCCGCATTGCTGGGACGTAGTAAGTTGATAACATTAATATTGAATTTACAACCTCTCTTATAGTTTCAATAATGCTTGCTTGACAAAATGGTTGCTAAACTACTTTAATCTTTCTTTTCTTTTTGTTAATGCAGTGGATATATGGCACCAGAGTATGCTTCACAAGGGACATTTTCAACAAAATCAGATGTATTCAGCTTTGGCATTCTAGTTTTGGAAATTGTAACGGGCCGAAAGAATGCGAAATTTCGTCAAGGATGAACATATGACGAATCTTTTGAGCTATGTATGTATGAAACTACGAAGTGTGACTCAAAATCTATAATTGTATACTCGTTGCAGATGATTTACATTGTTGATGCAATTTTAATAGGTTTGGAGACACTGGAATGAAAGAACATGTTTGAAGATTGTAGACCAGGCCATTGAAGGAGATGACTTGAGAAATGAGATGTTAAAGTGAAGATTGTAGACCAGGCCATTGAAGGAGATGACTTGAGAAATGAGATGTTAAAGTGCATTCATTTGGGTTTATCTTGTGTGCAAGAAGATGCAACTAAAAGACCTACTATATCAATGGTTCTTCTCATGCTTAGTACCGGCTCTGTGACTCATCCCATTCCTTCACATCCTCCTGGAACATAAATAGGTTTTTTCACCTTGGTGTTTATGTACGAGATAAATCTTTGCATTTCAACTACGGTTGTTTAATGTGGTTACATTGCCTGTAGATGTTTTTTCAATCGATGGAAAGAAAATTATTTGACAGTATTAAAGTTTCTCCATATGAAGATCCAACCAATGATTTACTGACAATAAGTAAACTGGTAACATCAACATCTTTTCAAAAGTTCTACACCTCTAAGTGAAATAACTATTTTATCCAAATTTTTTCAATACCTCTTTTTCTCTTCTAATTTGTTTGGACAAAATAGATATTTTACATAATTTTAGTACATTAAAAATAAAAGTATTAATACACCAATCAATTTCTATAACTTTTGAAAATGATTCCAATATGAGCATCCAACTTTAGCCCTCATTTGAGATGATTTAATACTTAAAATGGGATTAATTGTAAAATAAAATAAAATAAGAGAGTTAAACTTGAAAGGTTTCTCAAAAGGAGATGCAATATGTATCAATAAAAATATATTTTTAGTGTTTTATATATATAATAGATAAGAGTGATAGAGCCACATCCCAGATGTCTATTGAATAATTACTTTAAATTCGCAGAAGCTTCAGAACTCCCCTTGATTCGCTCTTCACATGTCACACAAACCTAAGTCCCGTCTGTCATCGAAGACCAACAACTGTTAAGGTTAATGAGATGGGAAGCTTCGCTTCCTGCATCTTTTGTCTTTTTCAAGCAACTGTGGGGCCCACCAACATGGCAAGTTTGATGGTGGCGTTTACGTTTCAAAGTCTCCAGCTTGTGTTTACTGGTCCGTCAAGCATGTGTGACGGGTCAAACTCTAAATTCCTGTGGAAACTTAGTCCTTGTTCCATCTCTTATTAAATACTTCTTCTGTTCTATTTAATTTGTTTATTTTATTTAATTTTTTAAAAAAGGCTTTTAAAAAATTTATAACAATGTTATGTAACTTTTTCAAAATATATATGAGATAATAATTATTTTACAACGAAAACCCCCTTCTTCGTATTCAGCTCTACGATGTTTATGCCAAGCTTCTCAATAGTTCGACTAGCACCCACTGGACTCCCTGTAGCCATATCTGTGCCATCTGGTCTCTCATCAATAGATTTGGCCCTGTGTCCAACGATTGCTGGTGTGGGGGAAGCTACACAGCGTCTTTATGACATTCACGCGACGGCCAGTTGCACTGGTATTTTATCTCAAGCGACTGGTTCCACTAGTCATTAATTGGACCTGGTTTGGGCCTGTTTTTGGTGGGGCCTCATATTTGGCCTTTTTTGGTGGGGCCTCATATTTGGCCTTTTTTGGTGGGGCCTCATATTTGACCAGGCCAGGGGTCGAAATCTCGGCTGATACGGTGCGTATCGAAAAGAGATAAAAAAATCGGCCGATTTTTTTGTTTTATTAAAAAAAAACAAATATTGGCATGGCCCGGTCAATATCTCGACTGATATTCGTCTGATACTAGCGAATATCGGCCGATATTTTATATTTTTAATTTTTTTTAAAAAACAGCCTTTTTTTTAAATGAATTTTTACAAATAAAAACCACTGAGATTTTAAAAAAAAAATGAGGAGAGAGAAAAAATCTTGGCCGAGATCTCGATATCGAGAGAGCCGAATTTTCAACCCCTGGACCCTGCTTCTTGGAATCTGCCTTTTTTGTTCGGAGCTTCTTGAGTTTTCCTATGGCCCGGGATGTGGGCTTATTTGTTTTCTTATTACTTTTGTATTTGTGGCAGGGGTTGAAATTCGGCCCAGCCGAATTTTCTGCCGAGATTTTTCTCTCTCCTCATTTATTTTTTTTGAAAATCTCGATGGTTTTTTTTTTTTGAAAAAAATCATTTTAAAAAATAAAAAATGCTGTTTTAAAAAAAAATAAAAAATATAAATATCAGCTGAAATCTCGGCTGCATCGGCTAAACTTTTCTCTCTCTGGTCCATACTATACGTATTGGCCGAATTGTATCGGCGTTCGAAAACCCGATACAGTTTGGCCGATACGCACAGTATCAGCCGAATTTTTCACCCCTGATTTGTTGTTCTCATTTGAGAGTCACTGATTTTGTCATTGCCTGATGTCTTTTTACTTGATTCGGGATGTGTGCTTTAATTTGTTCTTTTATTTTTTGGGCTTTCCCTCTTTGAATGAATAACTAACCAATCTTCCAAAAAAATTGAAAAGATACAAGGGAAAGGGACAAAGAAGACAGGAAGGCCTTGAAAATTTTGATTGAGAGAGAGAATTGTATGATAGATTGTAGAGTGATGGAGGGCATGGCTTTTAACATGATTGAAAGATAAAAATTAAAACAAATTGATTTAAGATAAATGATATGAACACCTCAGAAGATGATAATGATGATTCATGATACAATCCAATAATAAGTCCAACACATTTAGAAAATAAATCCTAGGTGTATAAATAAATCTAAACAATAGTGTAAATTAAGATACTTAACAGACATTCTAATTTGATACTTGAATCACTCCATTTTGACACTCGCTAAATCTTGAATCGGAGGGTCCAAATTTTGATCATCACATAGATCAAGCACGACACTAAGCAGTGACGTGATAACATTGATTTGTTGTTTTAACATTGTTTCGAGTGCAAAATAATCAATTATCATTAAAAAGTAACAAAACTCTGGTCATATTCAATACAACAAAGATATCAATCACTCAAGTATTATAGCACTAACGAGGGTCCATTTCTGTAATAGACACTTCATTAACACTTACTTGGGTATTGTTAGTCACAACGGATTTATTTGATTCACTTATATGTGAATCAATTGGTCTTGAATTGACCGTTGAGGACATTCTATTGTTCAATGTAAATGGAGGTGGTGATGGAGATTGTAGATTCAGAGAAAAACTGTTGAGTATAAGAACAACAGACGACATGGTTGGTCTTTCATATGCATCTTCTTGAACACATAACAAGGCAATATGGACGCATCTCATCACTTCATCACTGGAATATGATTCATCCAATATTGGATCCATCAACTCTAAGGGGACCCTTTCATTCCATAGTTTCCATGCCTGCAAATTGAAAACAGTCAATTGAACTTCTTATCTTTTAGAAGAAGTTTGCTCTTTATGAATCGATATTAAAAAAATTTGAACTTCTCACTCCACACTCCCTTCATCCATTTCAACAAATTCTTCTTAATCGATCATTATCTTTGGAAATTCAAAATGAAAATAATGATTCATTCATCAAAATGCACTTACATGGTCTATAAGAGAGGTGGCATATCCTGATTCATCGAAATTGGTATTCTTTTGACCGCTTATAATCTCTAATAGTAAAACTCCAAAGCTAAACACATCAGATTTAACCGAGAATAGTCCTTGCATAGCATACTCTGGTGCCATATATCCGCTGTGTGTAATCAATCATCAATATAGTTAAGACTTCATCAAAAGTTAAATCGGAAATATCATTCTTACAATGAATTTAGATAGACAAAGGACAGAAGAAATAGGTACTTACAATGTTCCAGCAATTCTGTTTGTATTTGCTTGTGTTTGATCAACTACAAAAAGTCTTGCCATACCAAAATCTGATATTTTGGAGTTCATATCACTGTCCAACAAAATATTGCTTGCTTTCATATCTCGATGAATAATCTTAAGACGTGAATCTTCATGAAGATAAAGTAGACCGCGTGCAATCCCTACAATAATTTTATATCGCCTTTCCCAATTCAAATGTACCTTTTTGTTGGAGCCTGTATGTGAATATAATAAAGCATTTAAAAATCAGTCCTTGATGTATATCCTGTAAGGCCACTTACAATTATGTATACTTAAATAAAATAAAATTGAGTCTATAAGAAAAGAATTCAAATGTGAGTATAAAAGGAACCTTACCAAAAAGAAAATGATCTAGGCTTGCATTGGGCACATATTCATAGATTAATATCTTTTCATCTCCTTCTAAACAATAACCCATTAATCTAACAAGATTTCTGTGTTGGAGTTTAGCAACCAATGTAATCTCATTCTTGAACTCTTCTTCACCTTGTCCTGATGATATAGCAAGCCTCTTTACTGCTATTTCTTGTCCATCTATTAATGTACCCTATTAAACAAAGTAAGAACAATGGGACATGGGAGTCTTAAGAGGAGGATACCAATATTTGTAAAATGAATACGAACGTAGATTAATCAAAAAAAAAAAAATATATCATAATAAAATATAAATTACCTTGTAAACAGTACCAAATCCACCTTTTCCTAGCTTATTTGCATCAGAGAAATTATTGGTGGCAGCTTTGATTGTGTTAAAGTCAAATTGCAATGATTCGTCACTTGAAATTTCTTTCGTATCTAAGGCAATATAAATAGGTTAGTTTTAAATCGTGATCGCTATTATAAAAATCAATAAACAAAATGTTTTAAGCAATGCACAGATAAATAACTTAATAGATGCAAAGCAGTAAAACCTTGTTAAGTGGCTATAAGATGAAAATGTACTTGAACTTGTAATCAACCAAGGGTTTAAAAATGCGGCCAAGGGATAAATGCCACGGCCCTCTCTCTTCTCTTTTTTTATTTTTTGAAAAAAATTAAAAACAAATAAAAAAAATATGGAAAAAAATGAAAAACCAATGGAGAGTAGTTTTTCATTATTAAAAATAACTTCTCAGACAACAACTACCAAAATGGAAAAACGTAGGCTTCCACATTCAAAACATTGAACTTTGAAATTCCTAGTTAGTGCTAATGTGTTACTCATGCGACTAACTTTAAACCACGCTAATTCATTATTAAAAATTTGTTATGAGGTGTTATATTGGAAAATGATATTGTAATATATTGAACTGAATTTTTAAATAAAATTTGTATTTATTGAGATATTTTGAAAAATATTACAGAAAATAAAATAAATGAAGAAATGGAAACTTAAAAATTGTATAAATGTAGAATGCATACATGTTTATGTTCTGATTGTATAATTATGACGTTGTAATAAAAGGTCTAAAGATCGGTCTAAATAATAATTTTATCATTTAATATTAGATTAGTTAGTTTTTAAATCTTGTTTATTTTGTATTATTATTGTAATATATTATATATATTTAAAAATTATATTTGTTAGTATTTTATTTTATTTAATTGATGTGCTTTGTATTTTTTTAGGTTGAATTATGTTCTTTAACTCCACGTATACTCGGGTTGATGGATGATACGATAGCTTGGACCAAGGCTCAGAACGATGATGTTAGTATTTGAGTGGGAGACGACACTTAAAGCAGACAGAGGGGGCAGCCAACAATCCATTGAGGCTGCAAGCAAATAAAAAAATCAGCAACCCATCTTGTGAAGCACCAGCAGAGATGAATTGGGTTTGGCTAAACAAGAGCACTGGGCCTGATTCTTAGCACCTAGTTTCAGCAAGAGTTTAGAATAAAAGCAGCCAAAAGAGAATCTGCTACCAGCAAGAGAGCAACCCACCTTGCAGCCAACGTGCTACTAAGAAAGGGACAGCAGTGAGAATCGGCCAAATTCCAGCCTACTCAGCGGAGAAAAAAAAAAGACAATTGCAGAAACTAGTACGTAAGAAGAAAGTGTTGGCTGATTCCGTGTCTATAACTGAAAATAGAAGAGGAAGGACGCTGATGCCTAAAGATGAGAAAAGAAAGAGAATGAAAATAGAAAGTCCTGTGAGTCTAATCTTATGGAATTGTGTACAGCAGAATGGAAGGGACGGCTAAATGAGAATGGAAAGAAGAAAGGAAGATGGGACGCTAGGTGCGAATAAAAGAAAGGAAGGAGAGCCCGGCTGAAGTTTAGAAACACAGTATCGACTGAATTGAGTGGGTTCCACTTGACCTTTAATATACCTCTTCTAACCATTATAAATTGAGGCCATCGCATGACAAAGAAAACGAGGGGAACTTGACAGACATTGAAAAGGCTCGGCTGAAGCTTAGAGATCGGAGCTGAAGACGTCGGGATCTCCGAGAATGGCTCGAGTTTTATTTTTCTATCTCCTTTGTTTTAATTTTATGATGTCCGACTAATTTCTTATACTAAAGTTTAAGATGAAAACTCATTAATGAAATAATGTTCTTTTATTTGTTTATTTAATTTTTGAATACGGTGTTCAAAGATTGATTTTCCTTTACTTAAAAATGTAAATTCTAAGTATTCAATAGTATCCAATCTTAACTCAAAGACAATGGATCAAAGAGATTAATCTAAGCATCCAATGTATTTAATTAAAATAAAAGAAAATAATGAATCAAAGGATTTACTTTTAAATTAATTTAAATGCCAAGCGATGATGAATCAAATATTAATATTAACTACCAATTATATTAATTCAAAAAATATTTTTATCAAAAAAAAAACTATATAATATCAACCAGATGATACGTGACCGTATCAACTGTATACAAGTCAATATTTAAATCCCTAATTATAATATAGAGAGAGATACCTTTTGTTGTTTTATTTGGCTTCTTCCTTCTCCTCAGATAGCAAGCAACAACAACGGAAATGAGCACCACTACAACAACTATAGAAACCACAACAGCGACAATAGTTCCAGATGCATTACTGTTGCTTCCTGTGTTGAAGTAACAAGAAAAATAATTTTGATTTAAAATCTATTCTGAAATTCTAAAACTAGTTGAGATGAATTTTTCCATCCTTATACAAGTTAAATCTATACAAAATTTCTATTAATATGATAGTAGATTTTAAAAATAAATTCATAGTCATATTATTTAAAGAATAAAATAAAGAGATTGATGGAGATATCTTCATGAAGATATCTTCAATAATAACAATAAAAATGGTGGAATAAGAAGAATAAGGGTAGTAGTCACCTCCAGGTGTTGGGTCAGAAGGAGAATTGGGAGGAGGAGGAGGTGGAGGTGGAGGAGGAGGTGGTGTTGGAATCGACTCAGTATAGAAAGGACTCAACTCGAACCTCAATCTACAACTCGTAGCAAGAACTTGAGCTCCTCTCCTAACGGATACAACAATATCTGCTCTGGCGACTTGCAAACAGAACTTGCACTGGTTCGGCGGCAAATCTCTGGTGCATTGTGCTAGACTATATACATCTTCTGTCACCGTAAACGTCGAACTTTCAGTCGCGTACATTCGATTATTCAACGCTCGGTTAGTAACGTTAGTCAGCAGTTCACTCAGAAAAGCTGGAAACCGAGTTGGGTCCGATACATTTTGTGGATTGTCCCGTCTGTTCTCCCCGGATCTGTCCACAATGGAGAAGAAGTTCTGGTCTGAGTAGCGTAACTGGCAGTAATCATACCATATTGCTGCAGATTTCTTTTCAGGGCACTGAACTTTGATATCTCCAATGGCCTGGTTGAGGCAATTCTGGCATTGAGATGTCTGCACATCTCCCCTACACAGCGCCAGGCCATAGACGATGTTCGGAGTTTGGCCGATGGTATTGTTGAAGTAGCCGTCATCGGAAGGAGCATTGGAAGGTAGAGAGGAGAGGAGGGCGTCTAGGTTAGTCTCAAAAGTGCTATTAGCAGTGTAATTCGATGTGTTTACACAATATTGATGGATTGGTTGGCCGATGGTAGAGCCGTAGAACAAAGCAAACAAGGTTGAAAAGAAGAGAAAGATAAAGAGGAGTGAATTTGAGGGGGCAAAGAGAAACATGTTCTTGTTCTCCCTCATTTTCTTCTCAACTCCTTAACAATGCTTGGCAGAAGGGAATGGATGTAGGGTTCTTTCAGAATTGAGAGACGGCAATGAATCACTGGCATTTCAATGTCCTCGACCTTATCGTTGAATATCGTGTCCTATTTTTTCTTCTTTCCTTTTTTGAAATATAATTCTCGGTCCTTTCTTTTTCACAGAACTAGTCTTCAGTTTGACTTTTAGATCCTCTAAACCATATTCCATTCTTGTACGCTTAAAGAAGCTTGGAATTAAATCATTCTAATGTCCAAATTATGAGATATAAGAAATATAAAATAAAAAGGTTGATGTTGAAATTATAGACTTAGTAAACTGAAGAAAGAATTCAAATATATTATATGTTACAATTTAAACTTGAATTAGGATTAAGGTTCTGAATAATGATAGATTAAAACTTAAAACCTTCGGGTTATTCTTTTCAACAAGAGTCTTGGTTTTTTTTTTCAAACATCATATACTGTACTTGTTTTATTTGATACCGTGAATTTTAAATGACCCAAATAACTTTTATAAAAGTTTTTTATTTGATGGAAACCATTTGTACTTAATTTTCTCCTTTTTTCAAATAGAAAGAAGATAAATAACTTTTTATTTCCATTTCATTCTTAATGTGATTAAAATAGTATCATAGATAAAAATATCAATCGGATACATATTGTCTCGATCGATATATATCGGTATCTATATCTCAATATGCTCACCTTAAAAGGAACAAATGTATGAGCGACCCCGATGCACAATTTGTAGTAGTACTACAGCCAGGGGTAATAATAAGTTTTTAAAGCCTTGATATGATATGGATGGCTTTTGTTAAAAAAAAAAAAATTGGAGAGAGATTTCTACACCTGAGTGCAGCAATCTTTACAGATTTTTTTTTTTTTTAAATCATCTTAATTAAATAACAGAATTCATTTGTTTAATGTCTCAGAGATTCAATTTCAACAATAGAAGATAATGTGGTTAAACCAACAAATTATGTAATTCAAATTCAAATTAAAATTTAATTGGAAAAAGATTAAATTTATTTTTCATTTTCTTAGAATCACAAATTGAATTAATCATCTAGTGTTGTTTATACTTTATAATTCTATCAATCACCTCTCGTGACATTGACAAGGCAAGGGTAAATTGGTCAGAATTTTATTTATTATTTTTTCTACCATATTAAAATGACTAAGTCATTATTAAATTAGTCCAAGTGGCAAATGATCATTGATAGCATTATAACTTTTCTAGTGCTACAAAACTTTGCATTCTTGCTAAACAAAACTTCTTTCTCCACAAAGCCAATCGATTAAATAATTAATTTACAAATAGCATCCCTGTAGTAAACATCATAATGTTAGGAGTAGCAATTTTTCCACGGGCATTTTGTATAATCCAACATGGGTTTTACTGTATTACCCATTTTGCCCTTCGAATCGGCTCACCGAACCCTTTCAATCATTTACATCAAAGGGTTCGGTGAGCCAATTCGAAGAGTTGAACAGTCGATTCGAAAGGCAAAATGAGTAAAACCTATATCGAGTTCACAAAATATCCGTGGAAGGATCGCTGACTTAATGTTAGAGGAATCATTACCACAAGACGTAGAGGAGGAAGGAAGTCATAAGTGTGTATACTGTAAAATCACTCTTTGATGAAATGAAAAAGATATATCTGATAGAATCGTAATCACATTTCTTGCCCATTTTTTGAATGAATTCTCATTAGTGGTGGATGGAAATCACCATGGTAAAAGGAAAGTTTGATGTTAAGAGATGATTCAGCAAAAGAAAGAAGATCAAGGAGTCATAAGCGTGTTGTCTCAAGCCGCCTAGTATGTAGAAGAATAAAATAGAAAAAGAAAAGAAATATTGGAAAAGATTATTCAAAGAAAGAAAATAATGAACCAGTCTTGTTCTTTTCATCTATACTTCTTCACCCTCTATTATTTTCTATCCCATAGTACCTAGAAATATCTTCTCCGCCCTCATGAGCCCTATTAGTTTGTTGTCTCCATCTATAAACCCAACCTAGGTTATTCCAATTTAAATTTTAATGAAAGCATAGTTGAAAAAATCAGTAATAATCTCTACTTTCGCCCCAAATTCAGTGCGGTCATTGTTGGCATTACTCAATCGTCTAATTCTGCTACTAAATAAATTCAAACTCAAGTAGTAAACCCTCATGAGTTTTAGAAGAGTGGTAGGATATATCTTAAGATCTATTAAGATTGATATAATAAGACTGTACTTCCTTTTATTTAGTCAATTATGAGTAAATTTTTCTTTTGTTTTTTGTGTATTGAAATATTGTTTGTAGATTGAATTTTACACCTTTTCATTTTTATTATCTTACTGAATGTTGTTTAGATGTTAAACTATTCATCCATAAATATTTTAATAATGTGATTAAGGACGATAGACTATAAAATTTCAAGAATTATAAAATCCAAGTCAATTGAACTTTGACAATTGCTGAGCGTGTCTCACTTGTATGCCCAAATTAAGAAGCCACACGGCAAAGGTTTGAATAAATCTATAATATAATGTGCGTACTTAAAAATATGATTCATTAAATAGAATGGTGATAAATGTGTTCAAATGATTTTTTTTTGATATATTATCTATGAAAAATTAATATGTTAGATTCATGAAATTATATTTTTAAAAGTTATGAAATTAGATATTAAGAAAAAATATATATTATTAAAAGTTTGAAAATATAACTTCATTAATCTAATCATAATAATTTCTTATAAAATATATTGAATAAAAGACTAAACTAATCACCACTTCCTATACATATAATAATACTTTTATACAACCCAAACGCAGGGCAGATGAACAGATATTTTTCTAGAAAATTTTGTATTAACATGTGGAAAACTCAGAAAACTGTGCATGTAGCCTGGAAGTCAACAAGTCAACAGTAATTACTTTATTTCGAAAACACGGCATTTGAAGTTTCAAACAACTGATTTCTTACGACTTCCACATGTTTTGTCGTCCACGGTGAAAATCAATGAATTATATCTTTTTAATTTTAATTATTTTTAAATATCTAATTTTTAAAAGCTTTTTTTTAGAATCATGAGGTAGTCAATATTTACATTTTAGATGATATCCATGTTGATTCAATTATAATTTATAAATATATAACTACCTTTAAAAAATTATATAAAATTAAATAAATTTTTATTCATATTTTTATAATTTATATTTATATATAATTAATACACTAATCAATTCAATGAAATAGATGATAATCTCTTTTGATGCTAGTTTTGTGAAGCCACATGAAATTCATGTATCTACACTAGTTCATGAAAAAATACTTGTTTTATTTGATACCGTGAATTTTAAATGACCCAAATAACTTTTATAAAAGTTTTTTATTTGATGGAAACCATTTGTACTTAATTTTCTCCTTTCTTTCAATAGAAAAAAGATAAATAACTTTTTATTTCCATTTCATTCTTAATGTGATTAGAATAGTATTATAGATAAAAATATCAACTGAATACGTATTGTCTCGGTCAATATATATCGGTACCTATATCTCAATATGCTCACATTAAACGGAAGTTAGAGGTAATAATCTCGATGAACAAATGCACCACTGACCCCGATGAACAACTTATAGTAGTACTACAGCCAGGGGTAATAATAAGTTTTAAAGCCTTGATATTTCAGCAGGTACGATATGCATCGGCTGATATTGATGGCTTTTGAAAAAAAAAAAAGAAGGGTGAGAGATTTCTACCCCTGAGTACAGCTATCGTTACAGATTTTTTTTTCTTTTTAATCATCTTAATTAAATAACAGAATTCATTTGATTAATGTCTCAGAGATTCAATTTCAACCATAAAAGATAATGTGGTTAAACCAACAAATTATGTAATTCAAATTAAAATTAATTTGGAAAAAGATCAAATTTATTTTTCATTATCTTAGAATCACAAATTGAAATCGAATCATTTAGTGTTTATAATTCTATCAATCACCTCTCGTGACATTGACAAGGCAAGGGTAAATTTGTCAGAATTTTATTTTTTATTTTTCTACCATATTAAAATGATTAATTCATTCTTAAATTAGTCCAAGTGGCAAATGATCATTGATAGCATTATAACTTTTCTAGTGCTACAACACTTAGCATTCTTGCTAAACAAAACTTCTTTCTCCACATAGCCAATCGATTAAATAATTAATCTACAAATAGCATCATTGTAGTAAACATTTAGGGGTAACGATCCTCTCACGTGCATTTTGTATAACGCAACATGAGTTTTACTGTATTGCTCATTTTGAGCTTTGAATCGGCTCGCCGAACCCTTTCAATCATTTACAGTAAAGGGTTCGGCGAGCCGATTTGAAGAGTTAGGCGAGCCGATTCGAAAGGTTAAATGGATAATATAATAAAAACCGTGTCGAATTCACAAAATACCTATGAAAGGATCGCTGGCTCAATGTTAAAGGAATCATTACCACGGGACCTAGAGGAGGGAGGAAGTCAAAGTGTGTATACTGTAAAATCACTCTTTGATGAAATGAAAAAGAGATATCTGATAGAATCGTAATCACAGAATAAACTCTAATCAAAATACATATATTTTTATTTATTTATAAATTATTAAAAGTATATCTGTGAGACATAATCAACTGACTAATCTATTTCAAATACTCTAC
The DNA here is from genome assembly GCA_013350335.1 of Chimonanthus salicifolius. Classification (NCBI taxonomy): domain Eukaryota; kingdom Viridiplantae; phylum Streptophyta; class Magnoliopsida; order Laurales; family Calycanthaceae; genus Chimonanthus; species Chimonanthus salicifolius. The sequence goes on from CM023539.1 coordinate 46,239,286, forward strand.
TATACTATAACCATGTTAAAGTCTAATCTACTAGTATTTATAAGACTTCAGGAAGATCGTTACAAAGAACAATGTGTATATTGTGTAATGTGTAGCTGCTCCACTAGATTTTTTTAAGAAGGAACTAGAAAGTAGAAACTACTGTTTTACCATACAAGTGTTAATTTGTGACTAGAGTTTAGACGGAGCAGCTATAAATATAAAATAGAATTATGAACTTTGACATTTGGTCAAAGTAAGGAATCTGCTCATTCACTTGGTAGGATCAACACAATTAGTATGTCTACTAACTTGTAAAAAAAAGAATTAGGAGGGAGATTATCCCTCCCTCATCTCGACTTATAAGTTCTTAAAAGTAAAATCAATTCTTAAGAAACACTTTTAATTATATGACATATCATATTAAAATAAATAGCAGAAATGAAAAGAAAAGAATTTTACTTAAAAAAAAAAAAAATCAGAGTTCATCATTTTGATGTCATGGTTTCGTCCAACTTTCCTTAATCTAGTTTAAACGAGTTAATCCATCACAACTCATTAACACGAGCTCTTTATCGATTCAAACAATGGAAAGTGGGGAGATCAGTCTTTCCCAATTTTATTCGATCATGGGTAGGGTCAAAAAAAAAAATCAAAGCCAAATTTTAATTTCAGTTGAGTAGTGATGCTTTTGATCACAACTTACCTGCTTATGTTGCACTTCTACCTTGTGCCAAAAATTGGACTTACGTGAAATTTCATATTTACATTCTCATATCTATCGAGGATCCATTTGGCTAATTGACATCTCATTTCTAGATCTTAATGATTTAATTGAAGACTGATCAGACTTGTGTAAAATTGTAGATCCCATTCTTGTGACAGGAGGCAATGGTGTTGGAACTGTGGTAGGACAACAACCGATGACATGGTAGGCCTATGTAATGGATTCTCTTGAACGCATGATAAACCAATGTGGATGCATTTCAATACTTCATTTATAGAATGACATTCACTCAGCATTGGATCCAACAACTCTATAGCCTTCTCTTCATTCCAAAGCCTCCATGCCTGCATAAAGATCAAACTCCAACAACTCTATAGCCTTCTCTTCATTCCAAAGCCTCCATGCCTGCATAAAGATCAAACTCAAGATTAGATATGCTTGCCCCCATCAGTACTCTTTCATTTTATACTTCTATCTATCTATCTATAAGGTTGGTATACTTGCAGAAATGTAGTCCAACAATGCTATTACAAATTAACTCTGTCTCTCTTTTGAAGATAAACTGAAAACATGACCACCCCTGCCTTTAAAATGGGATCAGGGCCTAAAATATAATATTATTAAGTTATACTTACATAACTTTGAAGGTCTTCGGCAGTATTAGATTGGTATAAACTATTATTCTTCTGACCAGACACAATCTCTAGAACTAAAACTCCAAAGTTGAATACATCTGATTTGATAGAGAATTGTCCATGCATAGCATACTCTGGAGCCATGTATCCGCTGCAAGTTATGATGTAATTCAGCTCGAGGGATTATGATATTTAGATTGTAATTCAGCTAAGGTTGAAAATGGTTAAAAAAATGAAAAAGAGAATGCAAGGTTAAAACTCTTATTATGTTCCGGCAATTCTGGTAGTGTTGGCTTTTGATTCATCTCCTCCAAATATCCTGGACAACCCAAAATCTGAAATTTTGGAATTCATCTCACCATCTAATAGAATATTGCTAGCTTTAAGATCATGATGTATGACTCTCAGCAGTGAATTTTCATGAAGATAAAGGAGACCTCTTGCAATTCCTTCAATGATTTTGTATCTAGTTGCCCAATTCAAATACACATGCTTTGCAGAATCTATAAAGAGAAAACATTATCAATGTAAGTCGGTGAGTAATATAAGAAAAGAAAAGATAAAACATTCATTAAGTTGTACGAGACTGTGTTTATCCTAAGTCGAAATTCCCAACAGATTAAAAATCATTGGTGACAATGTTATGTTGACTAAACAATTAAGAAAATTTATTGTGTGATCTTTTCTTTGGCATAATTCCAATGGAATTTACTTTGTTCTATATTATTCAAAATAGAGTAAAACGTTTCATTTCGACATAAATCCAAAACAAAAACACCTTTATGCAATTTTTTGGTCTTTGTTTCATCTCCTTTTGTCCCATTTCGGCCAAAATGAACAAAAGAGGTATGTTTTGGCCATAAAAAATATACATTTTAGCCACAAAAATATAATATTTTTTCTTCTTAATTCATTAGTAATATATTTTTCTAATCCTATGATTTTAAAATGATTTACTATGTATTAAGTTTTTTAATATGATTTGTTATGTACTTAGTAATTGAAAGTGATTTATCCAATGCCATTAAATGGGGCCAAGGGTGTGAAACGTCCTCTTTAGAGGTTAATCACTTTGGTGAAGGAGATTAGAGATCTAGCTACATGTTTGGAGGTATCATTTTCACACATCAATAGATCAACCAATGGTGTGGCAGATTTCTTTGCAAAAAACAGAGTGGAAGGATCCACCTGTGGCATTTTCCACTTACTAGGAGGATAGTGGTTTTGCTGTTTGGGGAGATTGTTGTCTTTCTATTTTTGTATTTTAGTTTATGTTTGTTTATTTTATCTGTGGGGGCCTAATTCTATTAGGCTTTTGTTTTTTCTTTCTTTTTATTTTCTCTTGTAATCTTCCTCCTTTTATTGAAAGTTTTTCGTTACTGTTAAAAAAAAAATAAGTTTTTAATTTTTAATAAGATTTATAGCCAAGTTACTATTCAGCTCGGGCTTCGGTTTATCAGTCTTCAATCCGGAAGCCCGATACTAGGCCTAAACATTTTGTGTATACTTTAAAATTTCTAACACATGGTATAAAATCAACTTTAGAGATTGAAAATATACTTAATGTGCTATAAGTGGACCAAAGTTCATATCAAAACTGAATTTATAGTCACTTGATCTTAGTGGTCAAACCCACCTCGCATTCTGTCCTTGATTTTTTTTTTTTTTTTAAATTGAATTTTATGCTGAAACTTTGTATAATTGTATCTCATCAGTCTATTCTAAATCTGTAGTAGTTTAATTTTTTATGAAATCAACGAAAATTTAAAAAAAAAAAAAAAACAAAGAAATGAACCAATTACTGTGATATACATAGCCCTGATACATATCATGTTAATTTCAATAGGGTTTCTTCCCAAGCTCGGGCTTCCATTGTCAAAGTCGGGCTCGGCTTGGTGTAGTGTAACAAAAAATGTTACCTAAAGTAGTACCTAAAATGTTAAGTGTCCCTCTACCTCAAGTTCTACATTGGGCTCTCTCGTGCTACATTGGCATTGGCCTTGACCAAAACCAAGGCCGGACCTCTCTTACAGGTGAGTGATAATCAGAATCAGTGATGTCCTTTCCATCATTTAAAGTTACCAGGAGAATTTGCAAATGAAAGATGAATTAGATCCTCAAAAGTTCTCAAATACAGGACTTTGAATAAGATTTTAGATCCAGTCACACTCGTCACTCCTCAATATTCAGCTATCTTTTATGAATTAATTTTTTATTGAGTTTGATCTTAATCATAGATAAATAGTATACTATTAAATAAAATTAAGTTTTGGAGACTTCAAAAAATATAATTCCACTTCTTCAATCCAAGTGATTTTTATGAACAATTTTATTAAAAAAAAAAAAAAAAAAACCTTTGTAACCACTGATGTAGCACACACGTGGGACCCAAGACCCAACGTGTGAAGCACCAACCCTTTCCTTTCCATTCCAAACACAGACGACACAGAGAAGGTTTGATTTTCGTTTTGATTTTATTTCTTTTTTTGGTCTTTGGGTTAATAGACATATTTGTTTGGGAATTTCCCTGTTACCTTCTTCTTCCCCGGTGGATTCCGGTTCTCCTTTCTCTCCTCCCTCTGCTCGTGGATTCGAGTTTCCTTCCCGTCCGACGGAGATTGACGGAGTTCTCTTCTTCCCCAGCATTCATAGAATGGGTTTTTTCCCCTCATCCGCTCGGATCTCTTCTTCAAGCGACGCGTTGCATGCCTGTTGCAGTGCCGCAGTTCTGCTTCCCTCAACCATCTACCTCTGTTTGGCTTTCCCCTAACAACCACCATCGTTTCGCCCATCGCCACTGAGCTCTGTTCTGGCTCCATTCAACCGCAACACCCATTGGTGATTCACAAATAGCAACATTCACCACACTCGCACGATCACACCAGCCTGAATCCCAAGCCTGCTCCTCAAGACCTTCACCGTACCCACCTTACCTCTAACTTCCGCCTAACACCTCGTCCCTGCACAGACTTCAATCTATCTCAATTCCGAGCAGTTTCACACTTTCACCAAACGAACCTCTTTTCCCTTTGTTCCTATTTCAATTATGTTGTGGGGCGTTGGCCCCTTCATTAGTTGCTGCCTTATTCAATCACTATTGACCGAACCCCCATGAACCACAATTAATCCATTAATGGTTTTACTCATTTACTCCAAAACCCCATGCTCCACCCTGCATTGTTTTACAAACTTATTCAACGTCGACCCCTTTGTTGACCCAGCCAAATTCCATGAAAACCCATCCTCATATTATTTAAACCCACCGTCTCTATTTCTATTCTCATTAAACACATTAGACCCCATTCATTTAACCCACTTATTTCTCAGTAAACCGAGTCACTTGTCCATATTTTCCCTCATTCTACCCACTGTGTCACTATAAGGGTTGAAACTCAGACGGGTCAGATCGGGTTTTAATTAACTTAGCTCTAATTCATGTTAAAAAATTGTTGAACCCGATCCGAATTGGTAACCCAACCCGACCCAACATCGAGTCCGAGAATCAACCTGACCCGATGTCAAGTCCGGAGAATCAACCCGATTTGTTTTAGAGATAGGCAAAAGAGAAAGAACCTGGATTTGATCGATTGCAGACGACGGTGAGATACGTTGCTCAGGAGAGGGGCACACGGTGGCGATTGCGCACAGCCACAGCCATAGATTTGGCTGAGTGAAAATATCCATGGTTGGGTTCATTGCTCAGGCAAGGTCCATGTTTTCCAACGGGGGAGAGAGAGGGAGGGAGATGGGCAAAACCATGGAAGGAACAGACGGTTAAGTCGTCGGAACGATTGATACTTTGGGATTTAGGGTTTTTTAACTTTTTATACTTTAAGCTATAAATTTTGGGTCGGGTCGAGTCTTATCGGCTGGGTCGGGTCTTATCGGTCGGGTCAGGTCGGATTACATGTTAAATTTATCAGCCCAATTCGACCTGAATTTCATTGAGATTTTTTTCCTTTAATCGACCCGACCCAAATTTGAAAATTGTAAAACCCAACTTATAAAAAAATGAAGTTGGGTCATCTTGGTCGAGCCAAAACCCAGCCAAGTTTCACCCCTAGGCACTATCCATCTGAACTCGGCTCTGGCATGAAAGTTTTCAAATTGATTATATATGAAACTTTATAACTCTCATCTCAAATCAATAAAATAAGGATTATAGTATGGAAATAACAAAATCTTCACACAACTCCAATTATATATAGATATGTAGATTTTCTTCACAAAATATAATTATTATTTCCATTCAAATCATAAACTACTCTGTAAACATGGATTTTTCAATTCTAAATTTCTATACGTTAGAATTTTCAACGTCAAGAAAACTGAAGATTTGCAGAGAATTGTAACAATCCAGTCAATCGAGATTTTTAAATTTTAAAAGAGTAATTACCAAACAAGATGGAGGGAGTAAGGTGATTGAAACTCACGCTTGTCGTCTGCGTTGGTTGATGAAGGCGGCTGAAAGAACGGATACACCTCAAACCTCACGTTACAACTTGGACTCAGACTTCTACCTCCTATTCTTCATTTCTTCCATAGCAACATTCTTTTAGGTTTGTACGAGTCTTCTGCAGGCACTTGTAGCAATCACTTGGTCTTAAATCTCTGCTGCACTGTACAAGACCATAGATCTTTGGAGCCCCATCAGCATTAATTTCTCCTGTTGCAAATAAGCTCTTGGAAGAATGAAAAGCAGCCCCAAAAGACAGATTATTAACCAGTTGGTCCACTGCCGAATTGAATGCATCTGAGATATTCACCTTGTTCCAGAAATCAAAGTTTATAGTATAATCCACAGACGAGAAGAACATTCGGTCGGCGTAGCGCAGGCGACAGCGTTCATACCATATATTTGCAGCTCTCTTGTTTGGGCACAGCTGAGAGCTTTCCTTCACTGCGTTGGTGAGGCAAGATTGACAAGCATCGCCGGTAACATCTCCTCTGCAGAGCACGAAGCCGTAGACTTGGTCGGGGACCCTCCCAACTGTGTTGTTAAAGAAGCCAGTGATTGAACCATTTGCTGCAAGGGTAGAAAGGAGTAGGCTGAGATTTGTTGCATAGGAGCTATTGGACGTGTAATTAGCTGAATTTGAGCAGTTACTGTAGACGAGAGGCGCACCGGTGGAGAGGCCATGGAAGAAGATTGTAAATAGGGCTGAAAGTAAGCGGAAGCGGAAGAGTTTGGAAGGTAGGAAATTCATTTCTTTCTTCATGAGGTTTCAAATAGCAATTGCCCTCATGCTTCACTGCCTCACTGATTCAACTTCAACATGAAATGGTTGATTTGTGCATAAATAATATATTGCCCTGGTGTGTTAGTTATAATTCCACGGAGAAGTTTACATTCACAACCAATTTATCATAAATAGTTTCACACTGAATAATTTCTCAGATGTTGCATCAGATGTTCCTCTCTTTTTCCTTGAGCAAGGCACACATGTTCCTTCCATGAAAGTGATGCTGACTGCATCGCTGGAGAAGAAAGAGAGTTCAGGCCTGACAGTCAAGAAGCTTTCCACTTTTCTTCAATTTATATCCACTCTTTACGAGATTATTCTTTATTCACTTAATCAATGTGTGGATTAGGTAATTTCCCTTGAGAAAAAAAAACAGTAAGACATTAAACATGGGTTATATTCATTAAATTATATTTTTGTCTCTTTACAATTTGATTTGTTTATTTTTGTTAATTTTGAAACTTCTAAAAATATAATTTTATTATAACTCTACCTAATGAGCTAAATACATAGGTGAACAACTTATTATACTGTTATCAGTGTATGAGTGATCATTTTACTAATATAATTATTTTTTATATATTTTTAAAACGTAACATATTTGATAAAAAAAACTCATATATATATTTGTTTCATTGATTAAAGCAAATAAATTTATTAATTACGAGAAAACTTCACTTTACCTATTTATCTTATTTAGTTTAAATTTTTTTATATACTTGGTGAAATATATTTTTTCTAATTCTTATAATAATATTGAGTATTTATATGAGTGGCTATCTAAACACTCTACTTTTTTTGGAGGCATCTTTTTTTAAAATTTAAGTATAAAATTACTATTTTATTCTTTCGATTTTAGAAAATCTTTTATTATTTGAATGCATATCAGAAGGATAAATGATAATTTTACCATAAATTTTAAAAAAAATCTCTCCTGAAAGTCTAAATGCTACCCTATTTATATTTATAAAAAAATCAATAAAGAAAGTGCTAAGGTTCTCAGCCAAGCGGTTCTCCTCCACTAACATGAGACGCGTGCAGGACAGGACTCTTTCTCGACAGTGCCCGACAGCTCTTTGTCCAACAATTGACAAAAATGACACGTACGAATTGAGAGAGTCACGTCGTCACCTTCACAATGTGATTTGTATTGTTGATGGCTTTTTCAACGTTTTTTGTGAATTTCCTATTATTAGAAAGATACAAAATCATCTCATATTATGAAAAATATTAAAATTGCATTTCAACGAAAGAAAAGTTCTATAAGAGTTTCGGATTCTCCTACTTAGGGTTTTCGTCAGATTCTTCTTATTTTTTTTATAATTATAACAAAAACGATATGAAGAAAAAATAACATTTTTTATGAGAAAAACGTTGTTATTATTTTAAATTGATAAATTAAATAGGAGAAACTTAATATATTATTGGTTCATGACATTTTTGAAATTTTTTATCAGAATATAGACAGTCTAAATACAAATTTAAATTTATATATCTTTAGTCTAACTTAACCCACTTTAGTGAAATAGTCCAATCAATCTTCCAAGTGTTCTTTTTTTAAGAACAAAACCTAACATTTTTAAACGACTGTGAAACTCGACTACTCCCACAAATGGCCTAAAATAATACATACATTCACTTCAAATTATTTTTCTAATTCTTAATTATTTTACTTTTAAAATTATAATTTCATTAATATAATAAATTTAATTTTGATAAACTACATATTTAAATATTTAAATATTAGATATTATCATCATCATTGGTGTGCTTCACCCATCACCATTTCACCACTGGAATGTAAAAAATGTAGAGGATCATTTTAGTAGTAATAATTTACTCAACATTTTCTCCATTGCCTGGAGTAACTAATGATAGTGAAATAGTAGCAATCCAAAAGACTGTAGCAGAGTAAAGAAATTCTTGAATTAGGCTGAAACGATGCTTAAAACAGGGGAAAGCTGATCAAACTTGGTATTGAGCTCTGTTTCTTCTTCCTCTTGAGAAAATATATGTAAATGGTGGTAACGAGAGTTCGACGAAGCAATCATGGAGGTTATAAAATTTCTCTCTTTTTGCTCCCATTTTCTTCGTCTTTCATGTGCAAATCTTGTCCACACTTCGGATGGAAAAATACAAATTTCTTACAAGACTGGCTCTCAGTTGAAAATAAAGTAAACTCAACTGTGAAATCTTTTAAGCTGGGTAAACTGGTTCACACCTCAGTTGTTTGACTTGACCATGCATTAGTGCTACAACAATCGCATTAGAAGGTCTAAACTGAAGAAACCATTCATTTTATAGAGGAGATTGGTGAAACCATTCATTTTATTGAGATCATGCTTCTTACTATTTCTGAGTGAGTGAAGATATTAAGTGAAGACCTCATATATGGACAAGATTTTAATGTTATTGTTGAGAAATCCATGTTAGGTGTTGGCTCGATTGGAGCTTCCAAAGTGTGGCCAGCAAGTTTTTCTCCTCAAAATCTGACAAGGCTGGACGGTGGTGTTTGTGGAATTTACACATGGCATGACCAGATTGGCACCAAGTGAGGAAACCGTGTGCAAGACTTTAGGAGCACCAGCGTGTTGAGTGGCTGTAGGATAAGGAAAGAGAGATTTGAGGAATAAAAAGATAGGCATTTTTTATTAGAAACTTAGTTGGATGTGTGCTACATTATGGCTGTCTTTTGATGAGGAGTAAATTTAAGGGGAGTTATTTTTAATCAAGAGTTATCCTTAGTATTATGAATACCTTTTGTTTGAAAATGATATTTAAAATTGAGAAGAGAGGGGTAAAAAGTTGATTGTTTACATTTACCCGTAAGTTACAAAAGAAAACGTAAATGAGAGGTTACCCTCATTACTCTCATCCAAACGCAGCGCATATTGGAGTTAGATTGCCATATGCAAGAAGCTGCTCTCTCTTGGCCACATATACAAATCGGTAAAAGGCCTTGGTTGGTGGAAAACACCACATGGGAAGCCACAAGACGGAGTGGGATGCACATGGTGGAGTGCTTGTATTCGATGATGAAGGCTTGAGACAGTAGGAAGCCTTCATGTATGTACATAGTGTGTGCATGGTGTGTGCATGGTGTATACATTGTGCTGATTGGATGTCTGTTTATGCGTGGGATTCGAAACCAAGAGGTTTAGGCGCGCAAAGAATTAATGACGTTCTTGCTTGGTATTTTATACTGCATTGCAGGAAAGTGAAATAAAAAAGCATGGAGATCATATATGAGATGACTTGTGTGAGTATCAACACATGAATATCGGCCACAACAGGAAGACACACACATGGTATAGTGCTTGGCTATTTTATACAGGGCATATGATGTAGAAAAGTACTAAAAACACCGAAGAACAAGACAAAAGACAAAAGTAAAATGTTGTAGTCTTGATGGATAACTTTCGGTCTAAAAATCTTCGTGAAGATAAAGAAGGCCCCAAGCAATTTCTCCAATGATCTTGTATCTTTTTGGCCAATCAAGTAGTTTACATTTCATTGGATTTGTTCAATAAATAAAAATGTGTAAATTCGCTCACAACATATTTGAGAATCAAACGAAGGGACTAAAAGAACTTTATATGAAATAAAGTCACATGAACAACAATAAAAATACAAAACCCCTGACCAAATAGAAACTTCACAACGAATACCTATCTCATTCTTCAATCCTGCTAGCCCTTGCCTCGATGATCTTAGACAGCTTTTTCACTGCCATTTCTTGTCCATCTATCAACTTACCCTGTAAAGACTCTTAAAAGAGATTCAAGAAGCCTCCAATGTAAAATAGAAGGAGGCAACAAATCTTATATTATATTCCTTGTTCAAATGGAAATAATAATATATAAAAAGAATATGATTTACTGGTAAGTCACCAATTTTTTTTTTTTTTTTGAATTACGTGTGGAAAACCGCAGAATACCTAGCGTAAAACCCCACGGATAAGTCCACTATCCACAGGGCACACCAAGGTTAGGCCATAGGGGCTCGAACCAGTAACATCCCGCTTCCTGAAGCTTAAGATAACCAGCTGAGCTACACCCATGTGGATAGTCACCAAATTTTTACCTTACAAACTAGACCATATCCACCTTCTCCAAGTTTATTTATATTTGCAAAGTTTCTCATGGCTGCCCTCATTGTACCAAAATCGAAAGGCGGCAATCCCATATCCGCATTATCCTCCATGCCATTGCCTAAACACATTTAATTTTTTTCCAAGTATTTATAAAAAATTATATTCCCTTGCAGCATAATCAACTGAATTGTTAGCAATACATATGGCCATTTGGGTGTAGCTCAACTGATAATTTCCCGTCTCAAGAAGTGCGAGGTGTTAGGTTTGATCCCTCATGACCTCACTTGATGTGTTCTAAGGACAGTGGATATTACTTGTGGAGATTTTCCGTTGGATTTTCCATTGTTTCCAACATGGAAATTCAAAAGAAGTAATTCTTTGTCAGCTTAATGAGAAATATTATAGTCGTAAACTTCATTTTATGATATGTATATATATCTAGAGAGGAGGATCATATGTATTAAAGACAAATTAGAATTGACAGATACAATGTGAATTGTTTTTCTGTCCTACCAATGTGCAAGAATCATGTTATATATGGAGATTGAGGATGGCGTGGCAACTTACTAGAGGATTCAAAATCATGATGACTACAAGGCTATCCAAAGGAGGGTCAATCAAAAGATCTTTAATCTTGATTTGGCCTTTTATGTCAAACGAATTAGATAAGCATTACTAGTGAGGAGGAAACTATTGAATAGTGTTTGGAGTGATTTCAATTGATAATTCTATGAATCCGACATATATGATATACCACTCTGCTGTCACAGTTCTTTAGCTTCAAATAATTCAAACAAAAAAAAATTAAAGTTGGACTAAAATTTGTGGTAGAAAAAAAGGGTAACAGTGAAAAATGAACTGTCACTAAGGCCTTTCCTGCCAAGCCTAATAAAGAATTTAATTTTGCAACATTGGCCAAAAAATTCAAAATCCTTTGTCTGTCCATATTCTTCTTACTTTGGTCATCTGATGCTATGAACAATTTCAGACTTTTAAAAAAGAATGCAAAAAACAGTTTTTGATTATTTTTGTCATTTAAAATACTTTTATAAAATGATGATCTCTGTAGGACGGCAGATTATGGAGTCAATGATATAGAAGACTTCGTATAATATATACAGCAAAGTGTAACAAAATCTTAAGACAAAAATATCACATTAATCCAACCACAAAAGTCATTTTTTAGACTCCTTATTTAATTATTTTAAATTATTTTTAAATTAATTTTCATCTTGATAGCTCCTTTCACTCTATTTGGTGACCCAGTAAAAAAAAAAACTTAAATAAAAATATGGATTCTATAAAAATCACATGATTCAAACTTAGAAATTAAGTTTTTATGCTTTCAGAATTTTAATGCCTTTTATATATTTAATATTCTTAGGCATTTTTTTCTTTTAGTAGTTACAAAGTAGTGATTTTTTTTTTAAAATAAGACTCATTTTGATCCAACAATAATTTATAAATACATCCATGTATAAATAATATTTTAAACAAAACTGTATTTTAATTTATGTTTTTTATAAGGTATATTTTTATTTGAATAAACTATAAATTATATAATTTAATTTTAATATACTATTTAATTCAATGAAATAAGTATAATATCTCAAAAAATTATCAAGATCCTATAGGTCAATAGGAACCTATTGAAGCGTGAATCGATCATTTTAAGTTGGTAAAAAGTTTTTTTAAGACTAATTTACTTTTTCTATTAATATAGTAACAGGTGATTAGCGACACTATAATTTATTTAATTCAACAGCACTAGATGATCCATCTAAATGAATAGATTTTTATTTTCTAATACATGGTAAAGAATTAATAAGTTTTTAACATGAACCTGTGTTTCACATTTTAATAGCAGATTTAGATATAATCCTGTTACGAGTGCAACAATGGTTGGCTTACCGGTCCAAACACGTCAAATGGTGCAATGCTTTTAAATATTTTAAATAAGCATCTATTGGTCACTAATCATGAATATTCCATTTCCTTTTCTTTTTTTCCTTTTTCTTTTCAGCTGCTTCAGTCCTTCACCTTGCTTTCATCTCTGGTTATCACAAAATCCAAATTCAAGTGTCTTCAAGAACCATGATTTTACTGCTACCCTTCCTTCATTTATTGCTTTTGCAGAGCCCTGTTACAGCTGAAGATCAGATCTTCTATGACTGCTCCGGCATCTCCAATTACACTTCTGGTAGCCCATTTGAAAGTAATCTCAAGACCCTCCTCTCTTCTTTATCTACAAACGGGCCACTAAACCATGACAGCTTCTACAATACCAGTGAAGGTGATGACCCCAACAAAGTCTACGGCTTCTCCCAGTGCATGTCTGGAACTTCTGCAGATGAATGTGGGGAATGCCTTGCAAATTCAAAAGTGGAGATCGTCCAACTATGTCCCAATAGAAGAGAAGCGACCGTCCAATACTACGACTGTATCTTGCGTTACTCCGACCGACGCTTCTTCTCGGAGCCCGACACCAGCGCTCTGTTTTTTGCCTGGGATCCTGAGATTGCACCAAACAGAAGTCAATTCAATATGAAATTAGGAGATATGATGGACAACCTTTCAATCACGGCTTCGTCACTGCCATCTAAGTATGCAACCATGGTGAGTAGTTATATGGACTTTGATAAGATATATGGATCCGCAGAGTGCACTAGGGATTTGTCTGAGGAAGACTGTTACACATGCTTAAGAGAGATGATCCGAGACATACCCAAGTGTTGCGAGGGAAAAAGAGGAGGAAAGGTCAATTCTTTAAGCTGCGGAATTAGATTCGAAGCACACCCCTTCTTTCGTGGGTCTCCTCCTCCTCCACCACTGTCACCGGTTGCTGCTGCTCCAACTCTTTCAATTGCTGTGCCTTCTAAAGATTCAGGTGCTTACTCCTTTTCTCATCATCACCTCTTCACCTTTGCACTCTCTTAAGTAGAATTTTTTAATCTGATATGAATAAATGAAAATTGATAAACAAGTTTTAATTTTGTCAATTTGAACTCTTGAATTTTGTTCATGTTTGAAATTTTTGATATATATATATATATATATATATATATATATATCATATCATATCATACACTCAATCGCCCATGAATGTGTGTATATAACTACATATTCACATTTAAGACGACAGATTACAATTTTTTGTCAATCTTTCCTTTGATACATCTTACAATTTCTTGAATTGATAAGAATACGCCTTGAAACATTTAGGTGATTTTTTTTTAATATATATTTTTTTGAATGATTAAAGGAAAGTGTCATTCAAAGAAAGGAAATAGCTTCACACAAAGGGAATAGCTAAATGTTTAATATATTGATGTTTTAATATATTTATCATCAGATGTTTAGAAGTTTAAATCTTGAAATTAAATGTTAAAATAATTAAATATGTTCTAACTTAACAAGAAGTGAATGACAAATTGACTAAATTGATCTTTGTCGATGATGATAATGATATACATCAATATAGCTACCGTCAACTGATAATACATGATTATGTCAAAGTCGTCCATGAATAATATAATACATGATTAAACTCGACTTCTTCTTAGTGTCCATTACTTCTTGTCTAATTAAGATATGCCATCGACTGAGTCATGATTTAGACCCAAAATTTATCAGCTTCTGCCTGTTTTGATCCGGCCTAGCTTTGAAAACTGCGGCCATACCTCACTTGTTGGCCAAAATAAAAAAAATAAAAAAATTTCTGTTCTGTAAATAGGAAAGCAGAAAATTATTTAGATATTTTAGTAGGAGAATTCCAAATTATTTCATTTTAACTCTGTGAATTGGAATGGATACTAAATTTTAATAAATAAAGATCATATTCACCCATGAATGAAGACTGTCAATACTGTATTATTTTGCATGTCGTCCACCCGTTATGACAATTTGACATTGTGTCACTAATTTCATTGCACTGATCTTCCCGTCTATCAAATGCTAAATTTGAACTAGTGTACCATTTGTTTGGATTCAAGGAAAGTAAGAAGTTCAATTTTACATCAACATAAATTTATAGAACCAAATTTTCTCTCGATTGATGCAGGGACTAAAGACAGATGGAGAAGATACATCATTATCATCATATCTATTATTATTATGTTGATTCTTATCTCTATAGCTTGTTCATGGATGTTAATCAGACGGAAGGTAACGAGAAGAGAATCAGGTAAATGGTCAACAACCTCAACATATTTCAAATTAGATAAGTGATTAGATTGCATGTAGGAGGAGATTTTTTTTATTTAATTCATGGTTTATTATTATATTTTGTATTAGAAAATTATAATTTGATAACATTTTTGAGGTAGAACTTATTGTCAAAAGCTAGTCATTGAGAAAATGGTATTTCAAGTTTATATATGTCATTGGTTTCACAAATTAACTGATATGTGACTTTTTGTCACTTCCTAGCTGCATGTAAAAACTTCACACATGTGTAACTGCGTCCTGCAGCTGCACATGGATCCTGCACTGATACCCTCTTAGAAAACCCTAAGTTGATAACAATCTTGTGGTAGAACTCACTTTAAAAAATTAGTTATTAAGAGAAGAGTATTTCAAGTGTTACATAGAGTTATTGGTTTCACAAATTAATTGAATTTAGCCTTTTGTAACTTTATATTTTAGATCGTCTATATGTTGCATGCACGAAATTCAAAAACTGATAGAATGTTTTAGCTTGTTTGTGGATAAATTTCATTTGGTAGGCTGTGTTCTGGGCCACTTTTGTCAATATTTTGCCTGGGTGTGTGAGATTGTGGCTTTTTGTTGTTTAGCCCTCTTTGGGTACTTTGTTTGCCTTTGCCGATTTCGGCTTCTTTGGCTTAGCCTGGGCTGTGGGCTCATAAATCCTTTGATTCTTGGGATTTTCTCTTGAATGAATAGACTAACCAATCATTAAAAAATAAATAAAAAAAATTCATTGCACCATTAGCCTCTTACTAGCTTCCAACCTTTTATCGGAGAAGTTATTTATGTTAATCTTCACATGTATGTTTTCTTTTTCCAGAAATTAAATCTGAGGAACAAAAGATCACAGGAGTTGAATCGCTATTATTTGGGTTGGATACACTCAAAATTGCTACAAATGATTTCTCTAATGCAAATAAAATTGGAGAAGGTGGATTTGGTCCTGTTTACAGGGTAAAATTTGGTTGAACATACATACTCTTGTTTTCCAATACCAGCTGCATTTTAAGATTAAAAGGGCCTGATCATTTTCTTTCCTACCTTAACTTTCTTCTTCTCCCTTTTTTAGGGAAAGTTGTTGGATGGAAGACAAATAGCAGTGAAAAGGCTGTCGAATAAATCAGAACAAGGACTAGATGAGTTAAGAAATGGGGTAGCATTAGTTGCTAAACTACAGCATCGGAACCTGGTGAGGTTGTGGGGTTGTTGCATAGAAGAACAAGACAAGATGCTCGTTTATGAATATGTGCCCAACACTAGTCTAGACAGATTCATATTTGGTTTGTTTTCTTCTTTACATGGATATCTTTGTTAATATTCTATTGATTTGTGATTTAAACACACATTTATTGTTCTATATTTGATTAATTCATTTTAACGCGGTAGATCCAATCAAACGACTGCAACTCAATTGGGAGAAGCGCTATAAAATAATTGTCGGGATTGCTCGAGGACTTCTTTATCTACATGAAGATTCCATAGTTCGTATCATTCATCGAGACTTGAAAACCAGCAACATTCTATTAGATGGAAACATGAATCCCAAAATTGCAGATTTTGGCTTAGCAAGGCTTTTTAACATGGAACAAACTCATGCAAATACAAGCCGCATTGCTGGGACGTAGTAAGTTGATAACATTAATATTGAATTTACAACCTCTCTTATAGTTTCAATAATGCTTGCTTGACAAAATGGTTGCTAAACTACTTTAATCTTTCTTTTCTTTTTGTTAATGAAGTGGATATATGGCACCAGAGTATGCTTCACAAGGGACATTTTCATCAAAATCAGATGATTCAGCTTCGGCGTTCTAGTTTTGGAAATTGTAACGGGCCGAAAGAATGCGAATTTCGTCGAGGATGAACATATGACGAATCTTTTGAGCTATGTAAGTATGAAACTACAAAGTGTGACTCAAAATCTACAATATAATTGTATACTCGTTGCAGATGATTTACATTTGTTGATGAAATTTTAATAGGTTTGGAGACACTGGAATGAAAGAACATGTTTGAAGATTGTAGACCAGGCCATTGAAGGAGATGACTTGAGAAATGAGATGTTAAAGTGCATTCATTTGGGTTTATCTTGTGTGCAGGAAGATGCAACTAAAAGACCTACTATATCAATGGTTCTTCTCATGCTCAGTACCAGCGCTGCGACTCTTCCCATTCCTTCACATCCTCCTGGAACATAAATAGGTTTTTTCACCTTTGTTTTTATGTACGAGACAAATCTTTGCATTTCAACTACGGTTGCTTAATGTGGTTACATTGCCTGTAGATGTTTTTTCAATCGATGGAAAGAAAATTATTTGACAGTATTAAAGTTTCTCCAAGATCCAACCAATGATGTACTGATAGCAAGTAAACTGATAACATCAACATCTTTTCAAAAATTCTACACTTCTAAGTAAAATACCCATTTTGTCCAAATTTTTTCAATAGCTCTTTTTTCTCTTTTCATTTGTTTAAACAAAATAGATATTTTACATAATTTTAGTACATTAAAAATAAAAGTATTGATACACCAATTAATTCCTATAACTTTTAAAATTGATTCCAATACGGGCATCCAACTTTAGCCCTCATTTGAGATGATTTAATACTTAAAATGGGATTAGTTGTAAAATAAAATAAAATAAGAGAGTTAAACTTGAAAGGTTTCTCAAAAGGAGATGCAATATGTATCAATAAAAATATATTTTTAGTATTTTATATAATTACTTTAAATTCGCAGAAGCTTCAGAACTCCCCTTGATTCGCTCTTCACAGGTCACACAAACCTATGTCCCGTCTGTCATCGAAGACCAACAATTGTTCAGGTTAATGAGATGGGAAGCTTCGCTTCCTGCATCTTTTGTCTTTTTCAAGCAACCGTCTTACGTTTCAAAGTTTCCAGCTTGTGTTTTCTGGTCCATCAAGCATGTGTGACGGGTCAAACTCTAAATTCATGTGGAAACTGAGTCCTTGTTCCATCTCTTATTAAATACTCTTTCTGTTCTATTTTACTTGTTTTATTTTAAAGTTTTAATTTTTTCAAAAAAGACTCTAAAAGAATTTATGAATTTCTCTTCAACATTTTGCAACTCTTTCAAATATATATATATATATATATATATATATTATTTTGTAGTGAAAACCCCCTTCTTCATATCCAACTCTAAGATGTTTATGCCAAGCTTCTTAATAGTTCGACTAGCACCCATTGGACACATTGTTGCCATATCTATGCCATCTGGTCTCTCACCAATAGATTTGGCCCTGTGTGTCCAAGTCCAAGTGTCCAACTATTGCTGGTGTGGGGGAAGCTCATACTCAGCGTCTGAGATTTCAGAGGCCCTAAGCGAACTTTTAACATGGGCATTTTATGCACTCACAAAAAATAAAATTATATAATTTTTTTTACAAAATGTGAAACATTTAAATAAAATATCATAATCAAATTTATAACAAATTATTATTTAAAATTTACACTTTTTGGATTTTGAGATACAAAATTACTAACTAAATTACTATATTCATTTTTTTTTAACATATTTTTTTCAATAGATAAAATAGTTAATTCATTCAATCTTTCTTAAGACAAATTTAATTTCCACTTATGTCATGTATGTTGATTCTTTTTATTTTTTATTACTATTCTATTGTATTTAAAAAGAGTAGTTGACATGCTAAAGTATATAATGCATTTAAAATAATTTATAAAGTAAAATTATATTAAAAAATTATCACTCAGTTATAAACTATAAAGCACAAAACAGTCATTCAAATTTAAATCCATTTTATTTTCATTCAACTATTTATATTACAATAAACACTAAGTTTCCTCATTTAAAGACTTCTTTAAGTCACATTTTTATTAAAATTTCTGAAAAAATGATAAGAATAATGATTAGTTAAAATGTAACCTTTATATAATCATTTTAATCTTATAATAGAGTCAATTAATCATCCCAATTCTTAATTTTTAAAAGAAAAATAAAATTATAGGATAAATGCTTTTTATCATAGGAAATCTCGGCTGAGCAGAATTTTGGACCCCTGGACCCGGCTTCTTGGAATCTGCCTTTTTGGTTCGGAGCTTCTTGAGTTTTCCTATGGCCCGGGATGTGAGCTTATTTGTTTTCTTATTACTTTTGTATTTGTGGCTCTCATTTGAGGGTCGCTGATTTTGTCATTGCCTGATATTTTTTAACTTGATTCGGGATGTGGGATTTAATTTGTTCTTTTGTTTTTTGGGCTTTCCCTCTTTAAATGAATAACTAACCAATCTTTCAAAAAAAAATTGAAAAGATACAAGGAAAGGGACAAAGAAGACAGGAATACCTTGAAAATTTTGACTAACAGAAAGAATTATGATAGATTGTAGAATAATGGAGGGCATGGCTTTTAATAGGACAGATTGAAAGATAAAAACTCAAAAAATAGATTTCAGATAAATAACATAAATGCCTTAGAAGATGATGATAATGATTCATAATACAATCCAATAATGACTCCTAACACATTTAGAAAATAAATCCTAGGTGTATAAGTAAATCTAAGCAATAGTGTAAATTAAGATACTTAACTGGCATTCTAATTTGATACTTGAATCACTCCATTTTGACATTCGCTAAATCTTGAATCGGAAGGTCCAAAATTTCATCATCACGTAGATCAAGCACGACTGCATCACTAAGCAGTGAAGTGACAACATTGATTTGTTGTTTTAACATTGTTTCGAATGCAAAATAATCAATTATCATTAAAAAGTAACAAAACTCTGGTCATATTCAATACAACAAAGTTATCAATCACCCAAGTATTATAGCACTAACGAGGGTCCATTTCTGTAACAGACACTTCATTAACACTTACTTGGGTATTGTTAGTCACAACGGATTTATTTGATTCACTTATATGTGAATCTGATAGTCTTGAATTGACCGTTGAGGACATTCTACTGCTCAATGTAAATGGAGGTGGCGATGGAGATCGTAGAGTGAGAGAAAAACTGTTGAGCATAAGAACAACAGACGACATGGTTGGTCTTTCATATGCATCTTCTTGAACACATAACAAAGCAATATGGATGCATCTCATCACTTCATCACTTGAGTACGAACCACCCAATATTGGATCCATCAACTCTAAGGGGGCCCTTTCATTCCATAGTTTCCACGCCTGCAAATTGAAAACAGTCAATTGAATTTCTTATTTCTTATCTTTTAGAAGAAGTTTGCTCTTTATGATTCGATATTAAAAAAATTTGAACTTGAGTCACTCCACACTCCACACTCCCTTCATCCATTTCAACAAATTCTTCTTAATCGACCATTATCTTTGGAAATTCAAAATGAAAATAATGATTCATTCATCAGAATGCACTTACATGGTCTATAAGAGAGGTGGCATATCCAGATTGATCGAAATTGGTATTCTTTTGACCGCTTATAATCTCTAATAGTAAAACTCCAAAGCTAAACACATCAGATTTAACTGAGAATAGTCCTTGCATAGCATACTCTGGTGCCATATATCCGCTGTGTGTAATCGATCATCAATATAGTTAGAGACTTCATCAAAAGTTAAACCGGAAATATCATCATTCTTACAATGAATTTAGATAGACGAAGGAAGGAAGAAATAGGTACTTACTATGTTCCAGCAATTCTATTTGTATTTGCTTGTGTTTGATCAACCACAAAAAGCCTTGCCATACCAAAATCTGATATTTTAGAGTTCATATCACTGTCTAACAAAATATTGCTTGCTTTCATATCTCGATGAATAATCTTAAGACGTGAATCTTCATGAAGATAAAGTAGACCGCGTGCAATCCCTACAATAATTTTGTATCGCCTTTCCCAATTCAAACGTACCTTTTTGTTGGAGTCTGTATGTGAATATAATAAAGCATTTAAAGGTCACTTACAATTATATATATTTAAAAAATAAAAATAAAAGTGAGTCTATAAGCAAAAAAAATATCAAATTTGAGTATAAAAGGAACCTTACCAAAAAGAAAATAATCTAAGCTTGCATTGGGCACATATTCATAGATTAATATCTTTTCATCTCCTTCTAAACAATAACCCATTAATCTAACAAGATTTCTGTGTTGGAGTTTAGCAACCAATGTAATCTCATTCTTGAACTCTTCTTCACCTTGTCCTGATGATATAGCAAGCCTCTTTACTGCTATTTCTTGTCCATCTATTAATGTACCCTATTAAACAAAGTAAGAACAATGGGACATGGGAGTCTTAAGAGGAGGATACCAATATTTGTAAAATGAATACGAACGTAGATTAATCAAAATAAATAAATAAGATGTCATAATAAATTATAAATTACCTTGTAAACAGTACCAAATCCACCTTTTCCTAGCTTATTTGCTTCAGAGAAATTATTGGTGGCAGCTTTGATTGTATTAAAGTCAAATTGCAATGATTCGTTACTTGAAATTTCTTTCGTATCTAAGGCAATATAAATAGGTTAGTTTTAAATCGTGATCGCTATTATAAAAATTAATGAACAAAATGTTTTAAGCAATACACAGCTAAGTAACTTAATAGATGCAAAGCAGTAAAAAGAAAACCTTGTATTGATAATATATCGACAATATGTGACTATTAATTCAAAAAATATTTTTAATAAAAATGGAAAATATATAATATCAATCCTATATTGATGATGCGTGACTGTATCAACTGTATATAATATATTATCGATTATCACTCAATATTTAAATCCCTAATTATAATATAGAGAGAGATACCTTTTGTTGTTTTCTTTGGCTTCTTCCTTCTCCTCAGATAGCAAGCAGCAACCACGGAAATGAGCACCACTGCAACAACTATAGGAACCACAACAGCGACAATAGTTCCAGATGCATTACTGTTGCTTCCTGTGTTGAAGTAACAAGAAAAAATTATTTTGATTTAAAATCTATTCTGAAATTCTAAAGCTAGTTGAAATGAATTTTGGATTCTTATACAAGTTAAATCTATACAAAATTTCTATTGATATGATAGTAGATTTTTAAAATAAATTCATAGTCATATTTTTTTTTTTTTTTTAAATTTACGTGTGGGAAACCGCGGGATACCCAGCGTAAAATCCCCACGGGTGGACCCCTTCCCTTAAGGCACACCAAGGTTAGGCTACGGGGGCTCGAACCCATGACCTCCCACTTCCTGAGGCAGGAGGTAACCAACTGAGCTACACCCATATGGGTCATATTATTTAAAGAATAAAATAAGGAGATTGATGGAGATATCTCTAATGAAGAAAATAATTATCATTTTAAGAGAATCTTCAATAATAACAATAAAAATGGTGGAATAAGAATAATAAGGGTAGTAGTCACCTCCAGGTGTTGGGTTAGAAGGAGAATTAGGAGGAGGAGGAGGAGGAGGTGGAGGTGGAGGTGGAGGTGGAGGTGGTGTTGAAATCGACTCAGTATAGAAAGGACTCAACTCGAACCTCAATCTACAACTCGTAGCAAGAACTTGTGCTCCTCGAGTAATAGATCCAACGATATTTTCTCTGGCTCCTCGCAGACATAACTGGCATTGGTTCAGGGGCAAATCTCTGGTGCACTGTGCCAAGCTATACACATCTTCAGTGGTTGTAAACGTCGCACTTTCGGTAGCAAACATTCGATCATTCAACGTTCGGTTAATAAGGTCAGTCAATAGTTCACTCAGAAAAGCTGGAAACCGAGTTGGGTCCGATACATTTTGTGTATTGACCAGTGTCTCCTCCCCTGCATTGTCGGTGAAGGAGAAGAAGTTCTGGTCTGAGTAGCGTAACTGGCAGTTATCATACCATATTGCTGCAGATTTGGTTGCAGGGCACTGAACTTTGATATCTCCAATGGCCTGGTTGAGGCAATTCTGGCATTGAGATGTCTGCACATCTCCCCTACACAGCGCCAGGCCATAGACGATGTTCGGAGTTTGGCCGATGGTATTGTTGAAGAAGCCGTCATTGGAAGAAGCATTGGAAGGTAGAGAGGATAGGAGGGCGTCTAAGTTAGTCTCAAAAGTGCTATTAGCAGTGTAATTCGATGTGTTTACACAATATTGATGGATTGGTTGGGCGATGGTAGAGCCGTAGAACAAAGCAAACAAGGTTGAAAGGAAGAGAAAGAGAATAGAATTTGAGGAGGCAAAGAAATTCATCCTCTTCTTCTCTCTAATTTTCTTCTCACGCCCTTTACAATCCTTGGCACAAGGAAACGCTCATGTGTCTTCATCTCCTTTTTCTACTAAATAAAATACTGAGTCCTGTCTTTTCAAAGAAGTAATCTTGTGTTTTGGTTGAATTGATAGCGATGATTAATCTTCTGAAATTTCTAGTTCTTCTCCTTCTTCTTTTATTTAATTCTCCTTTTTCTTCTACTAAATAAAATATTATGCATTCTTATTTTTTCAAAAAAATTGTGTTGTATTATCTCACTCTACTAATTTTAATGATATATGTAAATCTTTCCATCTACATGACTACATACTGAGTAAATTCAATTGAAAAGTGACCCTTTCAAATTAACAATGATCTTCATTTATAAACGAGTCGGTTGAATGGTTTGATGGCCAAGTTTCATAAGAAAATTAAAAAAAAAGTCTTTGTATCTCTTTATATATCAAAAATTGAGTTCATTCTTAATTTTAAATGATATTATGATATAAGAGATAACAAAATTAAAAGTTAGTGTTGGAACTACAGAGTTTCTAACATTAAAAAATAATTCCAATATGCTTATCCAGCTCTAGCCCTCATGTGATATGATTTAATACTTAAAATAGGATTAATTGTTAAAAAATATAATAAGATAGTTAAACTTGATAGGTTTTTCAACAGAAGAAGCAATATGTATCAATAAAAATATATTGTTAGTATTTTTTATATATAACAGATAAGAGCGACAGACCCACATCGCAGATGTCTATTGAGAAATCGCTTTAAATATGCAGAAGGATAAGACCTCCCCTTTGATTCGCTCTTCACAAAAAAACTAAGTCCCGTCTGTCATCGAAGACCAACAACTGTTCAGGTTAATTAAATGGGAAGCTTCGCTTCCTACATCTTTTGTCTTTTTCAAGCAACTGTGGGGCCCACGAACATGGCATTCTCCGCGGTGCCGTTTACGTTTCAAAGTTTCCAGCTTCCGTTTGCTGGTCCATCAAGCATTTGTGTGACGGGTCAAACTCCAAATTCCTGTGGAAACTTAGTCATTCTTCCATCCCTTATTAAATATGATTTTAAATCAAACAATTCATATTTATAAGATATATTTTAAAGTATGATAATTATAAAATAAATTTATTTAAATTATTTTATATTTCAATGAAGGTTTTTTTTATGAAAATATTTAGAAAACTACGATTTTGGATGATAGTGCTCTCAAAAAAATTACTTAAGTTAGTCCTGTCAAACTTGTTTTAGACAAAAATCTCATAAGCTGCTAAAGCTTTCATGAGTTGGAGATAGGGCGATTTCATGAGTTGGAGATAGGGCCAGGCTAACCAAAAGGCAAATTAGGGCAGCGCCTTAGCCTTCTATTGGTTTCACACTAGGGATGTGTTTCAGTTTTGGACTTCATCATTTTGAGTTCAGATTTATTTGTCGGATAAATTTGAAGGACCCTTATCTAATTTAAATAAATTAGATATTTTAGATTATTGTTTCAGTCCCTTAAAACAACATCATTTTTCCCCTTTTCCCACATAATCTGATTCAACGCCAACCATTACTTGTGTTAGCTGAACTTAGGGTATAGATTTTTTAATTCCTTTGTCTTTTGATTACTTTGTTTATTCTTTTAATTCCTTTATCTTTTGATTACTCTTTTAATTCAGTTATTTATTCTTTTATTTGGTAAATGGTGATTGATACTAGATTGGTAATACCGTAATGGAAATATTGAAACAATAAAATTTAAGGTTTAGATACTTGAATATTGGTAGAATAATAATTGCTTACAACCTTGAAATGGTGTTGAAATGCTGAAAATGTTTGGATATACTAAAATTGCTGGATATTTGAACTAGAGATCTATAAGAATTTTAGATAAATTCTTTTTATTATATATAATTAAAATTTTAATTAAATATTACTTATAATAATATGTTAATTACCAAGAAGACCCCGTTTAGATTTTTGCCTTAGGCCTCAACTTGTGTTTAGCCGGCCCTGATTGGAGACTGGGTATCTACACTAGCGCATGAACCCTTGCTAGCTCAGATTTTTTCATATATATTATTTTATAGTCTAATAAAATATAGAAGTCATTGTAGTTTAGTAGTAAAGATATTTGTTCCTCATGTGATTGACATGAATTTAATTCTTGTCAATGGTGACCTTTCTACTTATTTTAACATTAGCACTCTTTTTTATTTATTTTTTGAAAATGAAAAAAATTAAAGGTTGTTCATTTGTCCAAACTCGACCTAAATAAATGGATTTGAACGAAGAAATCTTTTTTTTCAAGCTCAAATTAATTTATTTTTAAAGCCCAAGCTCAATTAAGTAGAAGCCCAATGAGCTTTGACGGGTTTTAAGTAAAAGTCTGAACCAAATCTTGACTTAAATATACAGGTTGGATAAAGATTTTTGTCCAACAAATCAAGCTCTTATTGAATAGTCAAATCGAATGTTGAACACATACTAAATATTGAATATTAAAGTCTCTTGTTAAATATTAGAATCAATAAATATAAGAGTTAGATGTTAAATGTTAAAGTTGAGGGTAAAACATAGCATAAAATATAAAATACAAAATATGTATTAAAATATAAAATATGAATTTCAAAATTCAGAATTATAACATGTCGGCCTTTCATGGATGTAGCAATAAGATAATTAAACATTTTTCCTAAACACTCTAATAAGATAATATTATCAAATGGATCTTAGGGCCCTCATAATTAAGTATGATATAAAGAGAATCATATTATTAGATTGCATGTTTACCTTGATTTTAAACTTTTAAAAATCAATGACCAATATACATTAAACTGTAAATGCATGAAATTTTTTATACTTTATATCCATTAAATTATCTATCAATTGAACTCTATTATATGAGGCTCATCATTCATTTAAGGACATATCTTATTAAAGAATCGCACTTGTTGTGTAATATATTTGGTGAACGATGCTCTCGACCGTGACCTC
Organism: Chimonanthus salicifolius; assembly: GCA_013350335.1. Classification (NCBI taxonomy): domain Eukaryota; kingdom Viridiplantae; phylum Streptophyta; class Magnoliopsida; order Laurales; family Calycanthaceae; genus Chimonanthus; species Chimonanthus salicifolius. The sequence goes on from CM023539.1 coordinate 46,265,338, forward strand.
CCTTCTTTCCATCCATGAGCAGTAATGATTTTGTTTGTGGACGCTGCCCTTTCATTAAGGTTTCAACTCTTAGACTGAGATTCGAATGCTCGCATATGATGAAGACATTGGGTAATGTATGTGGACATTTTATATGTTAGATTAATTTTTAATATAGTGAATATATAGTAATTAATATAAATTCTCTCAACATATAAAGGCCATTCAACGATAAACAGAAACATCAACTAGATACAGATCTTGTTTTTCTTTAAGATAGATGTTTTTATTTACTTTAATATTTACAACTTTCCCCATATCAGATATAGATCTATACACACTTCATAGTGAAACAACCAGTGATAACAGTGATGAATCATATATTTAAATAAATGCCTTAACAACGGATTCTTCATTGTCACAATTGTGGCTTCACTCAGGTTTGCTGAGTGTGGGGCATTTATTAATGGATATAAAGATTATATATTTATATTTAACAGAAGAATTAAATAAATAAATATGGTAATTGAAGTGCATGAAACATCATGTAGAATGGCACTAAGTGGTAAAGTTATTCAACATAAAACAACAAATTTTTAGAGTGCAAAGTAACTAATCATCATTAAAGGGTAGTAGAACTCAATTCATATTTTTAAAGGTATTATAGCACTAACGAGGGTCCAGATCAGTAATAGACATCTCATTCAAAGTCACTCGGGTATAGTTACTCATATCGGACTTATTGGATTCACTTATGTTGGAATCAAGTAGTCTTGAATAGGCACTGGACCTCATTGAAAATGGAGGTGGCGATGGTGATCCAATGGTGAGAGAAAAGCTGTTGAGCATAAGAACAACCGATGACATGGTGGGTCTTTCGTACGCATCTTCTTGAACACATGACAAACCAATGTGAATGCACCTCATCACTTCATCACTTGAATATGATTTATTCAATATTGGATCGATAAACTCTAAAGGGGTCCTTTCATTCCATAATTTCCATGCCTGCACACAATTAATTAAACTTAAAAACATGCTTTATATAAAATTTCAAGTAACATTTTATATAAAACTTACACTTTTGTACTTACATGATCTATAAGAGATGTAGAATATCCTGATTGATAGAAACTAGTATTCTTTTGACCGCTTATAATTTCCAATAGTAAAACTCCAAAGCTAAATACATCAGATTTAACTGAGAATTGCCCTTGCATAGCATACTCTGGTGCCATGTATCCACTGCGTGTAATCAATCATCAATGTAGTTAAGATTCTATCAAAAGTTGAAGGGGAAATATCATTCTCACAGTGAATTTAGATAGACAATTCACACAACGAAGGAAGGAAGAAATCGGTACTTACTACGTTCCGGCAATTCTATTTGTATTCGCTTGTGTTTGATCAACCACAAAAAGCCTTGCCATACCGAAATCCGATATTTTAGGATTCATATCAGTGTCTAATAAAATGTTGCTAGCTTTCAAATCCCGGTGAATAATCTTAAGACGCGAATCTTCATGAAGATAAAGTAGACCACGTGCGATCCCTCTAATGATATTGTACCGTCTTTCCCAATTCAAATGCACCTTTTTGTTGAGATCTGTATATATAATAAATCATCGGATTTCAAGATCATTTTTTAATATATATTCATTTATGATTGTGTATTCTTTTTTTTATGATCAAGGTGTTCAGGTCTATTAGAGCACCCAACTAATCCTCATAGCATGTGCAAGCCTCCCTATCCACACATATTGAGTAACTCTATGAAGAGTGGCTCTTTGAGGTAGAGTAAAAATCAAACTCAGGACTCCCACTACTTAAGGCAGATTCCTGACTTTGAATTCACTTACGATTATATATCTGCAGTGTAATTTATACTCTAATAAGTCAAATGAGTGTGTAGAAAGGATCTTACCGAATAGAAAGTAATCTAGGCTCGCATTGGGCATAAATTCATAGATTATTATCCTTTCATCTCTTTCTAAACAACAACCCAATAATCTAACAAGATTTTTGTGATGAAGCTTAGCAAGCAACATTACTTCATTTTTCAACTCTTCTGCACCTTGTCCCGATGATGTAGCAAGCTTTTTTACTGCTATTTCTCGTCCATCTACTAATTTACCCTATTAACCAAAAATAAAAAGTAAGAATCTTAAATGATCAATGTTATCCACTCTTCATAAATAAACAACTTCTATATGTTCACCATAATAGAAAAAAGGTCAAAATAAAATATATTTATTACCTTATAAACAACACCAAATCCACCTTGTCCAAGTTTATTTGCATCAGAGAAATTATTGGTAGTAGCTTTGATTGTATCTAAGTCAAATTGGAACGACCCATTTGAAATTTCTGGCATAGCTGTGAAATATGAATCAGTTACTTTTTTAAATCATGGCCACCATTAAAAACTCAAGAAAAAAACAAGATGTTTTTAAGCATTACACAGCTACAATGTAAAGCAGTAAAGCCTAGTGAATTGGCCATAAGATGAAAGGTTCCTTAACTTGCTATCAATTGAACATGTCTATCTAAAGTTCTCTGAGAAGGTCTATGGTTAAGTTCTTAGAAATTAGTCTAGTTTTAGTCGATTTGGTTGATACAATTTGGACATATTGATATTAATACAACTTGGATTCAATCATATCAGTTCGGAATCAGCCACTTTCACTCAATTTCTAATGATTTTCTGATGAAGAATTAGGTAATGTAGAAACCGTTCTTACGTGAACAATGAAAATATTCAAGACGTAGACTAAGATAGAGTAAAAACATTTTTTTTAACCCACAATAAAGAGTTCAACCGCTTAATTGGACTTCCGTTCGAAGTAAAACCTAATCAGAGTATCGCTATTGGCAATTTTTGATGGAAAAAGTTTCTAATGAAAACTAATTTCTGTATCGATGAATTAAATTATAAAAAAAGAGGGAAATGTTAATTCTAATTAAATTTAAGCGAGTAAGATTTAGATGAATTAAATTCCAAATAATAATAGTAATAATAATGGATTAAAAATATGTAATATAGTGCCCATAAAACTCAACAATGAAGAGAAGTAAGTTGCGCATAGCTTTGATGTAGTGATTAGTGAGTGGGCAAATGTGATGTAGTAAATACCACAGGGATATGAGAAGCTTACGGCTTACCTTTGGTTTTCAAGTTTGGTTTTCTCCTCCTTACGTAACAAGAAGCCACACCCAAGGAAATGAGCAGAGCTGCAACAACTATAGGAACCACAATAGCAACAATAGTTCTAGATGTATTACTATTGCTTCCTGCATTCAAGTACCAATTAGTATTTATTACGCTTTGAAAACCATTATGAATTTCTAAAATAAGCATTTACCATGCGGTGAATGTTACAGCAAAAACTACATGGTTGGTAAACTCGAAATTTTTGGAGTAAATTCCGGAATTCCTTTTGATATATTTTTTCTCCAGACTTTATCCTTCCAAATAACAAAATTCAATCTTAAAATTCACTTTCCTCTTTTAGCGATTTTAGACAAAATTTTCTTATTTTTAGTTATTTGAGAAGCATGGACTTCATGTGAGTAACATTGATAAAAAAAAAAATTGATAGTAGACAATTGTTTCTCCTGTTTACAAACCTCGGATAATTCTTTCTCCATTTCACAAAATTTTTAACATAAAATCCTTCTTGTAGATATTAACAAAAAAAAAAACCTTCAAAGTAATTAAATTTAATCATAAATCTATTTATCTATTTTTTTCATTTTTTACACAATTTCATCTATTTTTAGATAATGATATAATAAGGTTGAATTGAACTCTTCAATCCACCTAATACAATATAAAAATCTCTTTCCTATATTTTTAGTATTATTACATTAATTTCTCTTTTTTTTAATAGTTATATAATAAGTATAAGTCAAATCTTTCAAATTCACCAAAAAAATCTTAAATTTTTTTTTTCTATTTTTAGCTATATTTTTAGACAAAATCAATGATTCAATGGTCAAGGCTCTTTTTAAAATCACCTTAAACTGTCTATTTTATATTCAGATAGATGAAGTAAAAAAAGTTGATTCTTCACCAACCAGTAGTTCCATAATCTTAAAAATTGGTGTGTTAAAACTTGAGTGTGGCTAAACTTAAAGTGAAAAAGGTCAAGATTAATTAAAGATCATTTTAAATTATTTTTTATATATAGATAAATAATGTAAAAAGAATAAACGAGTTTCCATCTTGTTGGCCATTTCATGCAAAGGAACTTCCATAGTAACAATAACAATGGTCGAATAAGAAAGGAAGCAGTTACCTGGAGGAGGAGCTGGTGTTGGAATCGACTCAGTATAAAAAGGACTCAACTCGAACCTCAATCTACAACTCGTAGCAAGAACTTGAGCTCCTCTGCTAACGAATCCAACAATATCTGCTCTGGCCCCTTGCAGACAGAACTGGCACTGGTCCGGCGGCAAATCTCTGGTGCATTGTGCTAAACTATATACATCTTCTATCGCCGTAAACGTCGAACTTTCAGTCGCGTACATTCGATCATTTGACGCTCGGTTAGTAACGTTAGTCAGCAGTTCACTCAGAAAAGCTGGAAACCGAGTTGGGTCCGATACATTTTGTGTATTGACCAGTGTCACCTCTCCGGCACTGTCCACAAAGGAGAAGAAGTTCTGGTCAGAGTAGCGTAACTGGCAGTTATCATACCATATTGCTGCAGATTTGGCTTCAGGGCACTGAACTTTGATATCTCCAATGGCCTGGTTGAGGCAATTCTGGCATTGAGATGTCTGCACATCTCCCCTACACAGCGCCAGGCCATAGACGATGTTCGGAGTTTGGCCGATGGTATTGTTGAAGAAGCCGTCATCGGAAGGAGCATTGGAAGGTAGAGAGGAGAGGAGGGCGTCTAGGTTAATCTCAAAAGTGCTATTAGCAGTGTAATTCGATGTGTTTACACAATATTGATGGATTGGTTGGGCGATAGTAGAGCCGTAGAACAAAGCAAACAAGGTTGAAAAGAAGAGAAAGAGAAAGAGGAGTGAATTTGAGGGGGCAAAGAGAAACATGCTCTTGTTCTCCCTCATTTTCTTCTCAACTCCTTAACAATGCTTAGCAGAAGGGAATGGTTGTAGGGTTCTTTCAGAATTGAGAGACGGCAATGTATCACTGGCATTTCAATGTCCTCGACCTTATCGTTGAATATCCTGTCCTATTTTTTCTTCTTTCCTTTTTTGAAATATAATGCTCAATCCTTTCTTTTTCACAGAACTAGTCTTCAGTTTGACTTTTACATCCTCTAAACCATATTCCATTCTTGTACGCGTAAAGTAGCTTGTAACAGGCATGACCCTTACAAAATGTAAGTGACCCTTTCGATCTTTGTGCATAAAGAGAATTAAATCATTCTAATGTCCAAATTATAAGAGATAAGAAATGTAAAATAAAAAGGTTGATGTTGAAATTATAGACTTAGTAACCTGAAGAAAGAATTCAAATATATTATATGTTACAATTTAAACTTGAATTAGGATTAAGGTTCTGAATAATGATAGATTAAAACTTAAAACCTTCGGGTTATTCTTTTCAACAAAAGTCTTGGTTTTTTTTGTCAAACCTCATAGGGACCAAGCAAAGAGGCGATTAGTAACTTGGAACGCTTGGTGGCGATGGCGTCTAGATTTCAAAGCTTCTGGGTTTTGTTTACGGGTCCACCGAGCATTTGAGGAGACGACGGGTCAAACTCGGACTTCTGTCTAAACTTCCAGATATTCTTCCATTCCGTACCGTGAAAAATTATTAGATGAAAATATTTTTGGCGAAAGTTTGATAATTTAGTACTTTATAAAATTCATTATAATATAAAGATGAGTTTGTTACAATAGATTAATATTTGAATAAAAATGTCCTATATATCCATGTAATAGATTATTCTCAATATGATTTTACAGTATGTAGGACTTTCATTTCATCTGACAGTGGATTACTTTAAAGTAAAATTTGAATTAAATGTTGATATAAATTAGAGGATGGTAATGAGCATGAGGAAAAGTATAAATGATAATTTTATGGATAAATTCTGTCTCGAGCTATTTGTTTTTCCATCATGTCATCCAGGAAAACAAATATCGGCCGATACTATACGTATCGTATCAGCCTATATTTGCCGATATCAGACAATATTCGATATATATCGCCAATATCGTGGTTTTAATTTTATTTTATTTTTTTAAATTCTCAGCTAAAAGCGAGATTTCAACCCCTCGTGTCATCTATGTTGACATCGACTCCTGATTGAATATGTCCTAATTTTTAACATGATAAGAATCATAAAAGAAGTTGGACTTTTAAATGTGATGATGATTCGATCCACCAAGCCCATATGTCTGGACATACTTTCTCAATTGTTGCTTCTTTTCTCTCTGCAATATTTATTCAATACCCTAGCATTTGAAACTTGCACTATCATGCTCTTTTATCTTTATAAATGAATTTTTTGTAAGCTCTTTCATATATTGGTACGAAACCTTTTTTCTACTTCACAAAAACAGTAATATTGAACAAAGAAGAAAATAGAAAAAAGAAAATCAACACCGTAACATACAGATTTACGTAGTTCCCTTTCGGTATATCTACAGATTTAAACACCGACCCACTATACTCAAAGGAAAAAGACGAAAGAAAGACGTCTATGGCACTCGATTACAATTTTGGCTCATAACGTTCTCTCAGTTAGAAAAGAACATTATATACTCTCCTAATTAGAGTTTACTATGACTCGATCGACAATATATCTCTGATGGTCAGACTCCACAAAGCTTAATCTCATCTTTATCACAGGTCAGTATTGATGCTTAATTTTGAAAATGACACATGAAGTGCATAAAACGAATACTACAATTGCAATGCCATCAAAAGTTGAATTTACAAGTAACAAAACACTCTTCAAATTCAATCCAACATAGAATACAAATTAACTAAGTACTGAAAAGAGGGTGTTCATCAGTAGAAGAAGACTCCTCATGAAAAGTCACTTGGGTAGTCGTACTCATGGATTTATTTGATTCACTTATATGTGAATCAGATAGTCTTGAATTGACCATCGAGGACATTTTACTGCTCAATGTAAATGGAGGTGGAGACGGAGCTCGTAGAGTGAGAGAGAAGCTGTTGAGCATAAGAACAACAGATGACATGGTGGGTCTTTCATATGCATCTTCTTGAACACATAACAAAGCAATATGGATGCATCTCATCACTTCATCACTTGAATAAGAACCACCCAATGTTGGATCCATCAACTCTAAAGGGGTTCCTTCGTGCCAGAGTTGCCATGCCTGCAAACAATCAATTGAACTTAGCCCTTTTCTTCTAAAAATGAAAAATATAGTTTGCTCATTATAATTTGATAATGTAAACTATACTTACGTGGCTAACGATAGATGTGGCATATCCCGATTGATGGAAACTAGTGTTCTTTTCACCGCTAATGATTTCTAAGAGTAAAACTCCAAAACTAAAGACATCGGATTTAACTGAGAATTGCCCTTGCATAGCATACTCCGGTGCCATATATCCACTGCATGTAACCATCGATGTAATTACTGATTAGACTCAGATCTAATATAATCCCAGTCCACTCAAATTACTATTTTGAGCTCGTGGATCTAGTTAGACAAATAAAATAAAAAGAAAATGAGTTAGGAATTGGTACTTACTATGTTCCTGCAATTCTATTTGTATTCACTTGAGTTTGATCAACTACAAAAAGCCTTGCCATACCAAAATCTGAAATTTTGGGGTTCATATCAATGTCTAATAAAATATTGCTAGCTTTCATATCCCGATGAATGATTCTAAGACGTGAATCTTCATGAAGATAGAGTAGACCTCGTGCAATCCCTACAATAATTTTGTATCTCCTATCCCATATCAAATGCACCTTTTTGTTCGGATCTGTATGTGTAACAAATTATGCCAAGGTCAGATACTAATACATATTAACTTAAAATTATGTATATAGTGCATTTATAAAATGAATTAATGTGACTGTAGAAAGGGTTCTCACCCAATAGAAAGTAATCAAGGCTTGCATTGGGGACATATTCATATATCAGAATCCTTTCCTCTCCTTCTAAGCAACAACCCAATAGTCTAACGAGATTTCTGTGTTGAAGTTTGGCAACTAATGTAATCTCATTCTTGAACTCTTCATCACCTTGTCCCGATGTCTCAGCAAGCCTCTTCACTGCTACTTCTTGTCCATTTTCTAGTGTACCCTGCAAATCAATGAGGCAAGTAAATCATTCATACTACTCATATCATCCACTTTTCATACAATATGTAGTCATCATATTGACAAAGTAAGATGTTTCGATTTTGGCTCAAAAGGTTTTTATTGGGTCAAGCTGCATTTATGTAAGGCCCATGCTCAGTCTGTGTAACTTGTAAAGCTCAGGTATAAAAGGGCTCTTTCTCTTTAGGGTTTTTTTAGCGGCGTTTTTCTCTAGGGTGTGAGAAGAGAGGAGAAGAAAAACATGAGAAAGAAGAGACTGTGAAGAGGGAGGAAGGAAAAGGGTTGGATAATCCTTATAATTTGTCCGGCGTGAAATCGTGTATCACGCTCGGTAGACGTTGGTGATTTTGTCGAACCATGTAAATCTCTACATTCTCTTATGTGTGATTGATTTGTGCATTTTTCTTAACACAAGATACCAATGTTTATATCTTGATAGAAAGTTATCTATTTTACCTTATAAACAGACCCGAATCCACCTTGTCCAATCTTATTGGCACTAGAGAAATTATCAGTAGCAGCTTTGATTGTTTCGAAGTCAAATTGCAACGACTCGTTACCTGAAATTTCTTGCATACCTGTGTCCAAATAAGAAAATGTCATCATGCGTTGTAAATCATAGTTGCTATTAAGAGATAATAAAAGAAAAACTTTTAAGAAATACAGGACTAAACTTCTTAATGGATGTAAAACGTTATCAATTTGGATGCAAGATGAAAGTCTCCCAATAAGGATGACTTGGTAATGACTTTAGAGATGGAACAAGTCACACTTCTTTGGTCTCATGTCAAACGATCTAAGATATAATGGCGAAGTTTATATTTTAGTGTTTTGAAAACATCATACTTTTGAACAATAATTTGTCACCAAGAGTTGTCCTTAAATTTTTATTATCAAACTCCAACATAAATCATGGCATAAAATTTTAATTGATTTGATAGTCCATTTTGGAAAATCAGAGATAAAGGAGTTAAGAGTGATTGTTAAGAACCCGTCTCAACAAGCAATAGTCCCGAGTTCAATTTCCACTAAATTTCAAAGGGCCATTATGAAAATATCATTTTCTTAAATTTCAAAATGTCTTATGTATATAGAGATATTAACATCTTTTTTCTAAACAACAATTTATTGATCTTCGAAGAGTTACAATGGATGTCGAATCAAGAAAATTGAAATTCCAGTTGACAAAAATATAAATAAAGTCAGCAATTTGACTTACATTTTAATCAATTTAAAGGCTAGGTCATTCATTACCAAGTAAACGACCGTCCAGGCAGAAAAGGAAGTCCCCCCGTTGCACAAATCATATCCCAACCTTCTGCCACGTGTCGATGAACAATCAAACTATTATTTTGTTTCATTCAAGGATATATATTTTTTAGGACAACATTCTCAATTTTCTTTTAAAATTTTATATTTTAAATTACTTTTTAATTTTTAAACTTTTGACTTTTATAAAAAACATAAGTTAATTGATTCAATAAAAATATTTTTTATAAACTTATATTTCAATATAAAATTCTTTAACTTACCAAGTCGGCTAACTGCACATTAAATATTTTATATACAATGTGTTTAAATATTATATTCTTGTGCCGGTGCCCCAACATATAATACAAACTCTCTTCGTTCTGCATGTGTGATTGACATTTGTGATACACAAAATGCATTTGCATAGACAAATATTTTAAAAGCCAAAATTTGAATTTGATTCGAAATCTCATCAAGTCATGAACCAAATTGAGTTCATAAAAAAATTAAAAAATAATTGCCAACTCAATTAACTTGAAATCTTGTCGATTGAGTCAACTCTGGTTGATTCGCCAAATAATTTTAAATTTTTAAACAATAGCACAAACACAAAATACAGAGATGCAAGAAACTTACCTTGTGATGTTTTCTTTGGCTTCCTTCTCCTCATGTAACAACAGCAAGTAATTGCGAGGGATATAAGCACCACAACAACAACTATTGGAACAACAACGGCTACAATAGTTCCAGATTTATTACTGGTGCTTCCTGCATTCAAGTAACAAGAAATATTTGTTATCTTTTAAAGTCAATTTTGAATATTTGAAGCTTTCTCAAATGATACAAGTCCAACTTTGGTGTCTGATGAAGAATTTGTTGCTTGGGTAATCAGAATTTGTAGCATTACTTGTGTGGTTTTCCAAATAATCTTTTCAAGACAAGTCTGATAGCCATCTTATTGGAAAGAAATCATTCAATTTTAAGAGTAATGACGGTCAATTTTACCCAAATTTCTAATTTATTTATAGTAGACACTAAGTCTAATATGATTGCGTGGCCATGAGACTTTAGCATCATTTCCAGATTATAAAATTAGTAATATTAAAACTTATATAGTATTTTTAGCTATATAATATAACATTATGAAAATGAACTATTGACGTAAAACTTTGATTTATTATATTTAACAATTCTTTTTCTTGACCTTATACCACGACATTTTCTAAAGCATCAAGTGTTCCACTGTTATTTCGTACGGTAGATGAGCTACTCTCAATTATATTTTATTTAAAAGAAGACCGGTTCATATCATATCAGTCACTACCTATCTATTGTCTAAACATGGGCTGATATGTACTATTCAATAAAATGTATATCTACTTTATCTACTTGAGCATGTGCACATTTACTATTTTAAGGCCTATAAAATGTTTGCTAATATTTATTTTTCAATTTCTTTAAATTTTTGACATTTTTTAACATCTTTTATTTTTATCAATTTTTTTACTAAAAATACCTTTTTTACCAAAACATGTTCTTAATAAAAAAAAATTAATTTTTCATATTTCTAAAACTTTTGAAAAAATATGACCTAATTATATATCTGCTGAAAAAATAAGTGGTTACCTGGAGGAGGAGGAGGAGAAGGAGGAGGAGGTGGTGGTGGAATCGGCTCAGCATAGAAAGGTTTGAAGTCGAACATCAATCTACAGCTAGTAGCAATAACTTGTGCCCCACGTTTAATAGATCCAACAACATCTGCTCTTGCTGCTCGTAGACACAACTGGCATTGGTTCATGGCTAAATCTCTTGTGCATTGTGCTAAGCTATACACATCTTCAGTGGCAGTAAATGTTGCACTTTCCACCGCGAACATTCGATCATTCAACGCACGGTTGACAAGATTACTCAGCAGATCACTCAAAACGGTGGGAAACCGAGTTGGGTCCGATACATTCACTGGGTTAACCAGTATCAGCTTTCCGGCATCATACACGACGGTGGAGAAGAAGTTCTGGTCGGAATAGCGCAACTGGCATTCATTATACCATATTGTGGCAGCTCTCCTTTTGGGGCACTCCACTTTAATATCTTGAATTGCCTGGTCCAGACAATTCCGGCACTGAGATGTTTGAACATCGCCTCTACAGAGGGCGAGGCCGTAGACGGTGTTCAGATTTTCGCCCATGGTGGTGTTAAAGAAGCCATCGTTGAGGGGTGCATTGGTAGCTAGAGAGGGGAGGAGAGCAATGAGGTTGGTCTCAAAAGCGCTGTTGGCGGTGTAATTGGCTGTGCTTTCACAAAATTGGTTGATCGGTTGGGCCACGGTCAAGCCACAGAAGATAGTAAACAAGATTGAAAGAAACAGAATCATGGTCTTGCTCTCTGATTTTCTTCTCAAATCCTTTACAAAGATTGGAAGAATATGTTTCTATCAGTATTTGAGAATTGAGAGATGGGTTATTTGTCTTTGGCAGTTTAATTTATACGCTCTTTGGTCTTGGAAGTCTTTCTTTACAATTGATACCGAGTCCAATCTTTCCTGAGAACAAGTCTTCTATTTCAGCAGACCAATCCATTTTCCTTTAATATACACTAGTTTTTTACAGGAGTATATATTTGGCTGTCGGGCCCACTTCTCTATCAAAATGATAGAAGATCTTTCTATTTATCCATTTATAAACGACGCCAGTCTAAATTGATTACCGTGTGATATAAAGGAGAAAGAATCAAACAATTCGCAGTTGTTTGTCAATTTTCAATTATATGACATTTTCTTTCTTTTCAAGTAATTCATTTTCTATATAGGAAGATAAAAATTTGCAAAAGAAAATAAAAAGATTTTTCTCTTTTGCAAAATGATATTTCGTTCATTTTAAATAAAATAAAATTTTAATATAGACAATTAAAATATCAGATTTTTACAATCCAATATGAAGTCAAATACTATAATACTTTTTTATAGAATATAAATAAAACTCTAACATAATTATTTAAAATTTGAACAAGAGATTCAAAATGATCATTTTACAAAGATAAATGAGGAGGCTTCATTTTTATTTTATATATAAGTCCACGCATACGAAGAATCGTTCATGTTAATGAATCGTTCTCAGTTACATGATGAAGAATCGTCCGTGTTGATGAATCATTCTCAGTTACATGATGAAGAATCATAGCCGGCTCTATCCAAAAGCAACAAAAGCGGCCGCTTAAGGCTCCAAATATTGAAATGCCCGAAATTATTGATAACTTTGCCGCAAAACCTTATTAGGGATGCCTAAATTTCGGCTGCACGAGTTTTAAAAAAAGGCTTGAATTTTTTTTCCAATTTTTTTAATTATATATAATTAAAATTTTAATTAAATACTATTTATAATAATATCTTAAATATAAAGAGGTCTCATTTTAATTTTTTATTTTAGTCCTTAACTTATTTCTGACGGCCCCACAAAGAATCGTTGAGTTGTACTGTAAATAAATTAAGTCACTATCTCGTCAAAGGATAAAGCCTAGAGTTGAGGGTGTCGAAGTAGTTTCGGGTACTACTTTTCAATTTAGCTTTTGGATGTTTTAATCCGCTGTGGGACCCACCAAATGAACGAGCTTGAATGGGTTTCAACGGTTGGGTTTCAACGGTTTAGATCCGTTGAAGGTAATATGGAGGAGTTCCAAGTTGCCGGCCTTTATTTACCAGTCAAACCTTAATTTTCTAAGGAATTTGAGTCATTCTTACTCCCTTTTGTAAAGTACTAAAATGTAAAGTTGAAACTTTCTGCGCTAGTGTAAATTCCTCCATGTCATATCATCCAATGTTTTTCTATCAATAATCGGGACAACATCATTAATTTTATTACAGATTTTATCCCTGTTTTCATCCTTTATTATTAAAAATACTAATTTTCATAATATTTTAAAATGAATATATAATTTATCTATAGAAAATAACCTACATTCTAAATAAATAAAAGGGTGAAATATGGAATAAAAAATCTCTTATGTATTTGACAGGATCTATCAAATGGCATCACAAAATATTAAGAGGTAGTTCTTCTATTTTTTTTTATTTGTTTGATAATATAGATATCCGCACCTCACACTAGAGATGAGATTAATCTCAAATATAAATGAAATATCCTGCAAGTCGCATGTATTATGTTAGTATAAGAGGAGACGAATCCAAACCCTCTAATCTAATTCTTTTAATTTTAATAAGTAAAAGATGCTCAAAATTTTAAAATGATGTTAACGTATTTGATGGTTGAATTCAGGGGTATAAATATCGACCGATACATATCGTATCGGCCGATCTGAAACGGTTTTAGACCAAGTGAATATCGGCTGATATGATACGAAAGCCGATATTCACAATATCGGCTGATATATCGGTCGTATCATATCGGTCGATATCGGCCGTTTAAAAAAAAAGGAGGAGAGAGAAAATTATCGGCCGATAACGTATTTTAACCCCTTATTGAATTAAAGATCAAGCTGGGCTTGCGCTTTGGTGCAAGGATCCTCTGGGGTTTCATAACAAATCTAAACCACTATAATGATTTTTGTATTTTCTACATTTAGGTTTAACTAAAATTAATTTTTATTTGAAACATTTTCACCAATTAATTGAGTATTATAAATATTTCATCCAATTATTTATTTTGATCTTTAGAAATTAAAGACTACTATAATTCAGCAAATATCTTGTTGAGAAGTGAGTGAAAGCTGAAATTGATTTAAGAGCTTCTCCACTCGAGTGAGAATCAAAAAGAAAAAAAAAAACTAATGATGAAACAGATAAGGACTCTTCGTCCACTCAATTAAATATTTTTAATCCAAAAAAACTACAAACGCTAAGCATTTTTTCTCACAAGAAATAGGGCCTCATGTGGGGTTCCCTTCATGGCGAACTCAAACACTTGAATTTGTTATTTCCTTTTCTAAATTTTGAATCAATCTTTTATGACTTCGTCTAATGAGAAATGATCTTTGCACCTCCATTTTTACCCATTGTGCACCATCTTCCATGTAAAATTTTGGTTTTGCCCAAAAAATCAAAGAAGGAGGGAGAAAAGAGGAAATTTAAGTCTCCACAAAATCAAAATTTCACATAAAAGAGGTACAGAGTGGATAAAAGGTGGGGGGCGCAAAAATCACTTCCCCGTCTCATGAATGCATTTTTACTATTGTATTAACCATGACAAATAGAAATATTTATTTAATAATTTATTTGACTAATATTTAAACTTTCAAAAAAACAATGGACTACTTATTCTTTTCCACGTCTCTTCTTTTGAAAAACACTCTTGGAAACGTTGAAATCATAAGACCCAACTCCAGGGCTGTCTAGAAACAAGTTGAGGTTTAAGACAAAAAATTTAAATGGGCCTTCTTGGAGTTCATGCATAAATTCCATTCGTCAAGACGGTCTACATATGCATAGTGCATTAGTTAAAAAAAAAACTATATAATTCCTATAGTTTTGAATAATAAAATCACCTTTAAAATTTTAAAATTATTTTTTAAACACTATGTATTTTCAAGATTTCTCAAATTGAATATCCGGACTAATTATGATAACCTGATAAAAATATTTTAAGACTTTAAGGTCATTTGACACTCCCAAATATTTAAAACACAGAATGTTACAAATAAAGGGTATTCCTCGGCTGTGCCGAAAATACACTTCCGAAAGTCCAAAAGACTAAATGTGAAACCCGTTGAACTCCAAATTCAAAACTAAACAAATATATGAAATTTGAAAACTTATATCTTTTAAATGATTGTTTAACTGGATTTTTTTTGTTTTGAAGAAAGGACGGGATTTGGGATGGGAAAAGATCACATATTTTTGGTAAACAATCATTTGAAAGATTTAAGATTTTAAATATCACATATTTGTTCAGCTTTGAATTTGGAGTTCAACGGTTTTTACAGTTTGTTGTTTGGACTTTCGAAAGTATGTTTTTGACACAGTTGAGGAATACCCTTATTTGTAAAAGACTGTGTTTTAAACATTTGAGAGTGCCAAAAGAACTTAAAGTCTTAAAGTATTTTTATCAAGTTATCATAATTAGTCCGAATATTCAATTTGAGAAATTTTAGAAATACACAGTGCACCATGGTAAGAGGGGCCTTCATTCATCCAGGGGCCCAAGGCGACCGCCTTTCTTGACTAATGGTCAAGACGGCCCTGCCCAACTCAAGGGTCCCAGCAGTTGATGCTGTGAACCACACACTTGGGAACTACTCCAAGGCTGTACAACCCCTCATTTCATATCTGAAAATGACATCATCCGCTGCTTTCATTACACGTACCAGTTTTGCTTTCGGCTTCCACCATTAGTCATCACCGGTCTGTGCCACATACTAAAAGAAGCCTTGCGGGGTGGTGGTGGGCAGTGGCACACCTTAAAAGATAGAAATTTTCTTCTCCATCCAAAACATTTTCTCGCCAAACTGACCCCAAAGTCACAAAGTTCGGTGACTTTGATGTCTCTTCTTCATCAAATGATCAAATTTGTTTTTCTCCTTCAATTAGTGGCAGTGAACAATGCCATGTTTCGGGAATGCTTAGAATAGACTTTGGTCCATTGAATTATCCAAAAACATAAAGAGGATATCAGATTCAGAATTAGATAATTGTATATTTCTTTTCTTTTTTTTCTCAAAAAAAAGGGATTTTCATAATATGGTACTTAAGAAAATTCAAGTCTTATTAGAAAATATTTGTTATTGTTACGTGCTGCATATGTTTTCGCCGTCCAGAGGACATTAGTCAAGTCCCCTCTCATAAGAGGTTGATATTGCAAGAAAGGACACATTACCATGCGAGACCCACAAATATCAGTCGCCACCATCATAATTCAAATGGCCAAAACTTGTACACAACGAGACAAAATGGGCTAATCAAGTATGACCTTAGCTGTTTAGGCTGTATTTTTGTATGACAATGTATCCACGTCATTTAGAGCATTCGATTATCTTTGAGTATGTACAAATCTCTTTATTCATATATATTAAATAATTTTACTAGAAATGGCTTTTTAAAATAGAATAAGAATTGAACTAAACATTTTTCAATTTTAAAACTGTCAATGAAAGCAATTCGGTAGCAACTTATAATTCAAATTTAAAAATAAAATAGATGTGATTCAATTCGATGAGTATTCAAAATCTAATCAAGTCAAATGGTTTATTGGAGTTGATTGGTCCGAACTCTGAACTGTGTTTTTTTTTTTTAATCATCAGTAAAGCCATTTCAGATATGCCAAAAAATTGAAGAAAATACAAAGACAATAATAGAAATACTAATATTTTTATTATAAAAAAGAAAAGATGTCTGCTCATATC
The DNA here is from genome assembly GCA_013350335.1 of Chimonanthus salicifolius. NCBI lineage: Eukaryota > Viridiplantae > Streptophyta > Magnoliopsida > Laurales > Calycanthaceae > Chimonanthus > Chimonanthus salicifolius. The sequence continues at coordinate 46,282,206 of CM023539.1, forward strand.
CCTTCCCAAACATAATGACAAAAATAAACTATGTTTCTTTTTTTTTGCCGCAGGACAGTAGGGGTAGGATCGTCACTTACCAGTGAACTTTCTATGCTTTGCGTTGGTAGACACATCACACATGCAGCAGTAGTCGACGTTGCTTTAAAAGGACCATTTTGCAGTGGCAACTGGACAGCTGAAACGTTATCTCACCCACCAGAAATGTGCAGTTGTAAGGAGAAGAAGAGTAAGCAGACCGACTGTAGCCGGTCAAGAATCTGCACCACTCATAGAAGACGAGGCTCGATTTCTTGCGAACTCTGCAACTCCCGGGCTACCATATACTGCGGACCAGATGATGCCTTTCTCTGCCGGAGCTGTGATAAACATGTCCACACAGCCAACTTCTTGGCACAAAGGCATATTAGATGTTTGCTTTGTGAAAATTGCCAAAACCTTAAGCAGAGATACGTTGTTGGTTCTTCATTTGAATTAGCTACTCCAGCAGTGGGTGATTCTATTTTTCTTTCACTTTAATCTCTCTCTCTCTCTCTCTCTCCCTTGAATGGAAAAAGGAACAAGGGATGTGTTTGTAGCACTCTAAATAGAATCATTTGAATTGGAAGTATAATATAATAGTCGTTTTTTCTGTCTTCTTGAGCATGAATTGGAAATCTAATCAGATGTGATACCATTTTACAGGCTTTTGCACCTGATTAAATTTGGGTTATTGATTTTTGCAATGGTTTATAAAAGAAAAGAAACAATATGATTTTCTACCTACTCTAGTTGTTCGAAGCTTGCGGTAAAATTAATAACCATACGATATTGCTCAACATTCAAATAAATCGATCCTCTAGACTAAAATAAATTGAACACAACAGAGTTCACTTTGTATTTAGGCTTTCTTTCTTTTGTATTTAGGGTAACAATAAGGCAGGAGGTGTTAGATTCGAGCACCGACGGTCTCATCTGGTGTGCTTTAAGGACAATGGATATCATCCGTGGGAGTTTTACGCTGGGTTTCCTACAGTTTTTCATACGTAAATTAAAAAAAAAAAAGGGGATAATAATATGGAGTATTGAGTTTAATAATGAACTATTGCAGTGTCTCCACGTTATGCTGAGTCCAAATTCAGTGCAGGAAATGCATATTATGTATTTACGAAGGTAAAAATTTCAACCTCAACTAACAATATCCATCTATTTTAGGTCTTGTTTTATACTAAATAACTAATTTTAAGTGCAATTTATCTATTTTCATAACTTTATTTTAAGTGGATATAAAGTTTGGGTTAGAAAATTCTTTCAATTCGTATGTTGGTGAACTTCAACAACTATACCATCATTTTCTTAATATATATATATATATATATATATATATAACCATTTAAAAAAAAAAACCTATACCATCATTTTATTTGGAAAAAAGAATTGAAAATACTGCATGGAAGTCTTTTGTAGCACTTGCTGCAACAAATATGGTTACCAGACAAGTCCAAGTATCAGGAAGTTGTTGGTGCTTCCAATTAAAATTTAGCTTATTATCTTTATTAGGGGTATTTAGGTCGATTAAAATTGACATCTTAGATGAGTGAAATTACAAAAATAATGCCCCTAATTAAGCTGATGGAGCAAATTCAAAGATTATTATGTGCTTGTGCTCGAGACCATTTTTATTTTTAGATTATATGTCATACTTCATTAAGGCTGAAGCCAAAAGAAACCTTACAAACAAAGTATTGAACAGCTTAGTCATATATCAACTCTAGCAAATGAAAAAAAGAAAAGAAAAAGACTATAGATTAAGAAAATGCCAAATATCCACATCATTAGAAATATTTTGTCATTCGATATAAACCACACACTCCATTTCGTGGACTTCATAGTCGAAGGCCGAAGCTTCCAACTGAACAGGTTAGTATTTGATAAATGGCGATGAGATGCTAGGCTCGTGGTGTAAAAACAAGTTCTTCAAATATGAAAGTCATTTTAAAATTTCAAATTGTTTTCCTTGCAATTTTTTCATTTTGAGTTATTTTCATCAATCTTTTTTTAAAAATATTATTTAAGATAATCCTCATTTTGATATTTTTTATGAAAATAATTTAATGAAATATTATTGAGTTCTTATGGAATTGAATGGAGACGTCTTAATGTAATTGATATAGTTTGTAGGGTGTTTGAGTTATTTCTCAATTTTTTTTTAAAGTATTCATAAAATATGGTCTTTCTAAAATAATTCTCATTTTGGAATTTCTTATAAAAAATTAATGAAATGATATACAAATGTTTGTGGAATAAAATTGAAGATCTCTTAATGTAATTAATATACTTTTTAGGCCGTTTGTGTGATTTTTCTAATATTTATACAGTTTTATAAAATTCAACATTTTATGACTAAAAATGTAACGACCCACCCCGAGACGGGCGCATGAATTTTATTTTTATATACACACAATAGAAATACATATATTGCCCATATCTCAAGAGTTAGTTACAATAATGTAAATATGACTTACAACTCTTGAAGATAAAAGATTTCAAAGGAAAGTACAACTAAAAATAATTTGAAGGCATCCATGACTCAGTATCGAGTTGCCATCGCTCTAAGTCATTTCGTCCCTTCCCAACTGATACCTGAAACTGTTAGGGAGACAGATAATAAGTCCAGTAGGAGTACAGGAGCCAAAGTAAAAAGTATAGGAATTAAACATATTCTATAATATGCACAAACAGAACCATAAATATTACATTCAAACCATCATGCGGTAATACAATACATAGAGGTCCTGTAATACCTCGGAATTTTTAAATCATAAATCAATGTGATATTTCCCTTAATGATGAGGAATGAAAAGGGTTGACACTATGTATTAAGTCAAATGAGGAAATGATTAATCAAGATGTGAAATAGAAGGACGATGGAGTAATTAAGCGAAATTTAAGAAAGACTAAATTAAGAAATGATTTAATTAAATAATTTTGAAAGTAAAGTGGAATGTAACTAATTAAATTAATTAATGGAAATTTTGGTGATTAGTTAATTGAGAGGAATTAAGAGTGGTTTAATTAAGTTATTAATTTAATTTAATAATAGTTGATGGGAGGGATTTTAATTAATGGAAATCAATTAATAATGACTTGACGAGGTGTGGTGAGGTGTCATGCCATATGACAATAACAAGACCTCTACACACCCCTCATTTGCATTAAATGCAAAGCCACCTTTACACTTCATCCCCAACCCCTCCTTTGACTAATACAAAGAGAGAGAAATAGGCTAAGGTTGTTTCCTCTCACTTCCCTCTTTCCCATAAGGTTGTGCCCTATTTTCTTTACCCCTCTCTTGATGCTCAAGGAAACAAAGGAAAGAGAGAAGATCTAAAAGTAAGAGGAGCTTTCCTCTCCTTCTCTCCATCACTCGGTGGTACCCCCTCTTCCGTCTCCTCTCTTCTCTATCTCCGAAACTTAAGGAAGAGGAGGAAGAAACTAAAGACCAAAGAAGACAAGGAGATTAGAAGCAAGAGGGAAAAAAGAAAACAACGAAGAAGGGAGAAAACCCCAAATCAAACCCTAGCCCTCTCCGATCCATCCACGAAATCGCCAAATCAAAGAGGTATTTAAATCCACTCTTATTTATGCTAAAGAAATCCATTAGGAAGCTTAAAATCGGTGTATTAGGGATCTAGAGTGAGAAGAAATAAAAAAAATGGGGAAACATACAAAAATCTGAAAAATGTACATTTACCGCGATCACCGACCGATTGGCCTCACAATAAATGTTAGTTTTTCCAATTTTTAAATCTGATATCAAGTTGACTGTCTGAGTCCTCTAGACTATCCAAATCATACAGAATTAAGTTCTGAGCTTTAATTAAGGTCATTGTAAATTAAATTAGTAGGACAATTAATCAAGTTGAAATTAATGATACATTATTCATGTTTGACACATGTGTACGAATGTAGAAAGAAAGAGTAATCTCGACCATGTGCATACGACTTCACGAACTATCCTCTCCACTAATCATCTTAAATCAAGTAGGTTTTCCTACTTTGTTGAGGCACATGGGTGTTCCATTATGTCTTTGTGATTTTCTTAGTGTCAATCTCCTTCAGCGGTTGGTCATCGTGCTCTAGCCAAGTGCGCATCTTGGGCGGTTTCCTTGTAGGTGTTTCGGAATATTTCTATGTCAGACATTCTGCGTGGGTGGAAAGATTGCGTCGATCTTGCTTAAGGAGTCACTGCTTGATTTCCTCTCTTTGTTAATGTTGTTTTCTTTATTTGCTCTCTATTTTGTATTTGCACCTCTGGTGCCTTTTTTATATTAATATATCAACCATTTCTAAAAAAATTAAGATTGATTTTGGAACTACGATATTATATGATGAATATGACTATGAATAGGATGTTAGTATAACAATGAAGTTTTACACTATACGTGGTCAGTAATTTCATATGTACAAGTAAATATATTTGGAAAAATGAGGTTTTATGATAATAATCATTGAAAATGATTCCCTAAACTGATATGATGAAATATGTTTTATAGTATTTAAAAGAAATGAGAGTGTTGTGGAAGAATCATAGGGATTATGTGATGAACCCAATGTGTCCCCTAGAAATAGTATTGAGAAGGTATGAAACTATGAGGCATTGGAGAATAGATATTATGAATGAAAAATATGTAGTCTTATATGAATTGTATGGGGTTGAGATGGGTACTGTGATACTTGAAAACACCCCGGAGATGTAAATAAAGTATGATATGAGCTTGGGGTTAGTAACGAAAGGAAATGGAGGTTGGTAACTTGAGTACAACCTTATAATGTAAATGAAATGTGAGTTTTGGAGGCAACACTCCACCGGTACGCAGGTTAAATTGTTGGTCATGTAAATGAAAGTCTTAGAGGCAACACTCCACTGGTTCGCCGGTTAAATTGTTGGCTATACAAAAGAAGGACTAGAAATGAGACTGAACAGTTATGAATGTGTAAGTCCCACGATGGGAGGGGTCTGAGTTAAGTATGAGCATGTTATGGGTTATAATAGAATACATGGGAAATTTAGTACTTATGTGAAATGAGAAACACAACAACGAAATAGTATTTGGAATTAAGCGAATGTTATGATAACTAAGGTGGGAAGGTGTGATGTGATATAAGTTGAGAAGGTAGGAGTTGTGTATGGTGAGGTAGATGTGGATTTGTTATTGCATATGAAATATGAAAAATACGCTTAAAAGGACTCCTAGAATGATGACGTATGAAGTAAAATGTTAAGTATTTTCTTAAAATGTTTTGGAAGGGGTATTATGAATAGTATGAAATATGATATGTTTATGAGGAAAGGATGATGAGGATTTTCTATAAATAAAATACAAGTTATTTATGTACAATAGTATTTTGTAATATGATATGATAAGTTTATGACGATATAAATGAGAATTTGTAATATGTAGTATGCTTTTGAATTATGAGCGTTCTATGATGGTAATTATACAATGATTTTGGAAAATGACTTTGGAGAAATGTACAACAATAATATATGACTTGGATTTGAGAAAGTATAAGATTTGTAAAATTCGATTTTTCCTAAGTATGAAAATGTAAGTATACATATACTGATTATAATGATGCCTAGTGCATACCTATGATCGGAATTCCTACTAGGCAAGTTGACTGAGCCCATAAATTTCCCCCCTCATATTGTGTATGCAGGTTTGATGCTTTGCAAATGAGATCGGATCAAATGACGGACGAATGTGAACGCGATAGATGCGAGAAAGGAGATGGAATACTTTGATTTATTCCTTTGTATTTGAGATTATCGGGAATCAATGTAATATGTGAAATGATGATGTATATGTTGGGGAAATGTAATAAATGAGACTTTGATATTTGTAAATTAAGTTTTGTACTTGACTCACTTATTGTTAGGAACTCCTTATTTTGCTTTGAGATGTATATTGATATTCATGCAATGGAATAAATGTTTTAAATTTCCGGAGGAGAATCAAAGTGTGTGCAAATGTTTTCATGCACACTCTAGTTGGGCCAGTCAAGGGTCAGGTCTTCGGATTCGTACTTGACTCGCATCGTGACACTCACCTCCCTCTCCGTCAAACATTCATCTTATTTTACTCTGATAAGGGTGGTTAGAGGGAGGGGCGTTACAAGCCCATCTACAACATATGGACGCACACAACTGTCACAAAACAGATGACATGGCATAATGGTCTGCCAAACAGTCAAACATACCATTTAAAAGTTAGCACTTCCAAACGTATAAATCTCAATCCAAATACTGTATCCACTACATACTTCTCTCGTATGTTCTATTATCATAATCCACCTATTTATCTATCCATGAGTAATAGAAATCAATGCTATATGTCTCACTCATATGTCTCCGATACCGAATGGTGATAACCTCAACCCTCACCGCAACATGACAGTGAGGTAGCCTTACATTGTAGTAGCATGACAACGTTCCTCGCCCGCCCACAAGACTTTTTGGGTCTATTGGTCTCACCCAGACCTACAGTGAACACAGAGTCAAACACACCCTAAATCATCTGTCATATGACGTATATCAATGTCAATATTCACCAATATTCACAATAGGTTAACGTGGTTTATCTCGCACTGGCCAAAATCAACAATACACACTTGGTTTCCACAAAGCCCTATCATATCTGTTGTATAAAGACAATCATCATACACTTTATCCACAAAGACCATATCTATTGGATCCTACAATATCACGGGATCCAATAATACACAGGATGAGATACTTACTTTATTCTCAGCTCTATTAGTACAACCAATACCTAGATTTCCCACATAAACCTAATCATATCCTGGCATAAAATAAATCCTACGATGCTCTATACAGCTGTACGAGGCCAATCATTTAAGTTGTGTAATCAAATAACATGCATTATTCATAATCGCAAATACATAATTCACGCATCATTCACACAATTAATCACATAACATTTGCGAAGGGTATTTAATCAAGTTGACGAATCCGGTCCGATTCTTCGAGACAAATAATTTTCAACATAAAATATTCCAGAACATTTATTAATCAGGACCATACCCACGTCGTTCTACGTATACCCAAATCACATATAAACATAATAACACATTTTCGTCAGGCATTTAAAGAAAACAATTATACATACAATATAATCTCAAATACATGAATAACAAACGATAAACATCGCTAAAATCTCGATATAAATATATGATAAAACAACAAAACTAAATATCAATAAGGTTCGTACTCCCTACCTCAAAGATGATGAAATTGATATCCTCCGGGAGATTTTTGCCAGAGTCTCGGCTTTCCCTCTAAAACCTACAAAAATGGCAGATACAGAAAACACTGTCGGTCGAAGTAGGAAAGAAGTTTGCAAAAGAAGAAGAGAGAAAAATGTTTACATGAAGGATGTGCCTATCCCTTTTTATAATGGAAAAAGTAAATGGATAAACATTATCTAAAGCTTTTGGTGATGTTTAACGACCCGTCCCGCTAGCACAGTATTATTAGCTTTGGGCCTACACATAGGCGAGCTAATCCACTCTTCCTCCCAAAAGGCCTTATGCTAGAAAGAGGAGAGATTCCAACTTATATCAAACTTATATCCCACAGAACAAGTCTCTTCATAAATAATGTGGGACAAGTAGCGCCCAACCTGGCTACTTTTTCTCTCCCATCAATACTTACACAAACACGGGGTATTACAATCCACCATCCTTAAGACCAAAACTGTCCCCGGCTCTGTCCACAAACACGCCCACACTCACAGGCAGAGAGTTGAACCTTTCTCTGATACCATTTGTAACAACCTATCCCGCTAGCACAATATTGTCTACTTTGGGCCCCCACACAGGCCCGCACGACTTTACTTTGGCGAGCTAACCCACTGTTGCTCCCAAAAGGCCTTGTGCTAGAAGGATGAGGGATTTCAAATTATATCACATAGAACAACTCTCTTCATAATCAATGTGGGACAAGTAGCTCCCAACTTGGCTACTTTTTCTCTCCCATCAATGATTACACAAACACGGGGCATTACATGATGCTTATCCAAAACATTATCTTTGATTTTTATCTAAAACATTATTTTTTATGTTTATCTAAAACATTATATTTGATGTTTATCCAAAACATTATCTTTGAAGTTTATCCAAAATATTATTTAAAACAAATAAAGTTTAGATATTTACAGTTTTACCCATCCAACTTCGCTAGCCGGATCCAAGAGCTATCGAGATCTGATTGGGCCAAACTTGGATTTTTCAAAAATCTCAATCCGTAATCAACATGATTAACGGATAACAAAACATGTTTATTTGCACAAAATCACACATTTAGGCCTAATTTTGGGTCAGGGTATTACAAAAAATATATGAATTGCAGTAAAAGATACATATTACTATGAGATACTCATACTATATGTTTCCTCATATTCGTTTTCTATTTTTTAAAATTTAATACATTTTCTAAATTTTAGGACATACTTTATTTGTAACAAGATTAAAGGCTATCAAGAGTCTAATTCTCCATAAAAGGACATTTTTTAACAAAAATATATTCTCAGTAGGATTTCCATTTTTTGTATTTTTTATATTCTCTATATTTTTTGGAAAAAGAAATTTAAAAAAGAAAGAAAGGCATATTGTCTCGGCATTTTATAATTAATATGGTATGTATTGCTGCTGATAAGTATCGATCAAGTAAATTTTTGACCCCTACTCTGAACAAACCCATCAACCCAATTTGAATTGGATTTAAAAATTAAACTTTTATTAAAGTATATTAACTTATTCAATGACTAAATAAATTCAAATCAAAATCACTTAGTTAAAAGCAGGGGTGCAAATAACGCCCCGGCCGATAATTCGGCCGATATGCAAATATCGGCCAATATGCATATTGGCCGAATTATCGGCCAATATGATTCTCTCTCCTCTTTTCTTTTTTTTGTAAATATCGGTATTATTTTATTATTTTATTTTTTCTGCATTAAAAAATATTAAAAAACCAAAAAAGAAATTGTTTTAAAAAAAAATTGAAAACGTAAATATCGACTGATATCTGCCGATATTTTGACTCGGACCCATCACCTTTTTGAGTTAAGGGTTTAGGGTTTTAAGGGTGACACTTGGGTTGCGTTTTAACCAGACCCACATGACCCGATCCTAGAAATCAGTGGGTTTGGGTTATGTATTTATATATTTCGAGTTGGGTCGGGTTGGAAATATGAAAGACCGCATGAAATTTGGGTCGAGTTGGATTGAGAAATTTAAAATCAACTGACTCACGTGCACCAAGTTATAAAACACTACTTGAGTTGACTCGGATAAGAAATTTGGGTCTGATCGGATTGAGAGATTCGGGTCAGCAATTCGAATTGAGTTGAGAGATTCGGGTCAGCAATTCGGATCGAGTTGAGTCGGATTCAATAATTTTTTACATGAATTAAATATGGTGCAATCCAACATGAAATTGGGAAACAGGGGTCTAAATATCGGCCGATACGGATATGATACGGTTTTAAAACCTTATCATATCGGCCGATATAATTCGTATCGGCCGATATGCCGATATTCAAACCGCATCATATCGGCCGATATCGGTAGTTTTTTATATAAAAAAAAATAAGGAGAGAGAATTTAATCAGCCAAATATCGGGGATACCAATTTTTTCAACTCCGGCTGAGAAATGATATATTAGATTGGGTGAAAATAAAGTGGAAGGAACGAAGCACGGGGAGGAGGACATGGATTGAAAACTAAATTGGCTAAATATGTGGATTCCTTGGGCCCATTAAGGACTGTAGCCTGCTGGGAGGATTTCTTCCCTTTTTCTTGAATGATGCCAGTCTACATGTCCTTTCACCAATAACCCAATTACACATCATCTCTCTAACTTGACAAATTTGTGGAAAGAATGAGCTTTACAACCCAAGTCAGCCTCCTATTATTAGGTAATAATCAATGCTTTCCACATGGTCATTCTCTTCCAAGAGATTTGCCACATGTCAGACATTGATCCTAACTTGGGCCTAAATTTCAGTATTGCTCTGCGATTGTTTTGGGCATGTGCGCATGTTTCTGATCCAATGATTCACATCTGGAGAAATATGGGTTCACTGCAACAGACTCAATACTGGTTCAACATAATTCCATCGACTCAATTTAGAGAAAAATAAATAAATAACTAGATTTTATTTAAATATAAGAATAATAACTTATCAGTTCAAGTTAACCCATTAAATTATAGTTTCATTTCAAATTAGAGTATCACAAATGCAAGATCAAACTGACGTGACTTAACCCACTGAGTGATTCTTACTTCTAGCCCATTCAAAATCAAAATAAGGTTCACTCAAGCTGTATCCACTCAACCCGTTGCCACTGTAACCCTGAATATAAAAGATGTATGATGAGTGATCTGTGATGCAGCGCCCTTTCACTAAAGTTTAATAGTTCATAAAAAAAATTTGAGTGAGAGTAAGTTAATTTGTAGAATTTTTACAGTTGTGCGAGTCATGAAGTTGTGTTGATTTTTACTAAGTTGAATGAAAAAACCCATTCGAATTACATGACTCAATAAAATTTTAAATTGAGTTTAAATTTGGATGGTTTAAGCTATGCTCTCAGCAAACCACATAACCTGTCCGTGATTAAGAAATAAGAATACAAACCATTTTATTGAGAATAATAATTATCATTTTCATACACAGGTCACGGGAGCGAGTAAAAGGGCGATGACCATTGCACCTCTTTCCCATCCAATGCTCCGACATCAGCTAGAGGAGCATCATCCAACGTTAAAAACCCACCACCACATGGCAACTCTCTACTAAGAAAAATCAATAAAATGAGCAAATCAGCTCTCATCTCAGCAGTTGCAAGCAGAAAAAATGAACAAAAATCATTGAGCAGCGGAAAGACAGAAAGGACAAAGCTTGGGTAAGTTACTTCACCTTCTTTACGTTATTTCATCTAAATCTGGTCTTCTTCCTCCCATCCCCTTCTTGTTTTGATTAACTGTTCGATTCAACTTTCCTCAAACAAAAGATAACGTCCAATTCAATGGTCTTTTTTGTTTGTAAGTACTCTCTCTGATCCATCTCAACTGAAGTTTTCGATGAAACTCCTTTCCTTGAATTGATTTCTTCACTTTCTTTGCTTTGCATGTAAACGAGGAATTTAAAATCTGGGTTCTATATTATCTCAAGAAAGTTCTTGTCTGACATTCTGTGGAAAGAGTGGCAGAATGAGTTTTATGGATTAACTTATGATGTCTTAAAACTTTACGTGCCAATATATATTGTAAAGAAATGTCTGATACCTTTTTAGAAGGACAGGCAATTCAGAGAAGTAATTTGTCACTTCAGAAAAAAACGTTGTAGTATTTCTACGTGGAAAGTAATAACGTATTCTATCTTTCCAATTTTTTTTTTAGAATGTATGTTGATGTAATCCAATCCAGAAGAAATGGGCTTGTTCTAATATTGTACCTGTCAATTCTTTCAGATAAGATCATACTGGGAAGTTCTAATAAGCCATTTTGAAACAAAAATAAATTCTCTGCTTTTTTTTAATTTCAATTATTTTCCATGATCGTTGATGGAGAATAAACAAAGCATTGAACTGAAAAAACAAAAAACTCTTGGATAAATGAAAAATAATAATTACTTAGGTTTCTTTACCGCAGCAATTGGTGAAAAAAGGAGACGAAGAGCAATGCATGCAGGTGAAAAGCATTCAGGCCATGGCTGTGTTTGTGCTCAAATAAGTATTGTGCAAAATCAATTTCAATCATTTATAAAAAGACACAAAATTTTTATAAGAAGATTTGAAATTTTATGTGGTTCGGCCAAAATTTATGTCCATTTGTAATCAGAAAAATTCTATTAATTTCAAAAGAGATTGTTCCTGCAATTCTCTCTCTTTTTCTCCTCTCTATTTTTCTCTCTTCCTCGCACAGCCGAATCTCTTGCAGTTTTCTGTTTTTTTCCCTCGTACTTTTTACAACCGTTTCCAACAAAGAAAGAAAAAAACTTCTACAGAAAAAAGAAACTGCCAAGAAATTCCAAAAATTAATGGCCTGCAAATCACGCCCATTGTTGGATTCGTTTGCTCGATTTAAGCCCCTTAATTTTCGGAATTTTTTAGCAGTTTTATTTTTCTCTTTTTCTTTTTACAAACTTTCCCGGTAAAAAAAGAAAAAACTGGTAAAAAATTAATGGCTTGCAAATGCGCCCATTGTTGGATTCGTTTGCTCGATTTGAGTCCCTTAGTTTTCGGAATTTTTTAGCAGTTTCTTTTTTTCTCTTTTTCTTTTTACAACCGTATCCGGTAAGAAAAGAAAAAACTGCTAAAAAATTCCGAAAACTAAGGGACTCAAATCGAGGCTGTGAATCCAACAACAAGAGCATCAAACGGTGGAAGTAGGGCTGCAACTCGGGTCGGGTTTTGACCCGACCTGAGAAATCATACGGGTCCAGTCGAGAATTTAGGATCAGCGGGTCGGGTCGATTGAGAAGATAAAAACCCACATGGAATTCGGATCGGGTCGGTTGAAGATTTTACAAGTTAACCCGATCTACCTCGACCCCGACCCGGTTAAAATGGATTCAGAATGTGGGTCGGGTCAGAATTCGGTTTGATTCGAGTTAAAATTCGGGTCGGGTCGGGTTGTAAAGTTCAAGTTGGGAATTGGGGTCGAGTCGAGTCAGATTCTATATATATCTACTCGGGTCTAGTTGGGTTTTAAGGAACCCGACCCGCCCGACCCGAGTTGCAACCCTAGGTGGAAAATTGAATTGGATGATAGAATTTCCAGCAGAGGTTTTTATGGCTGTGATCTATCAACAAAGGTTGATATAAAAATTGATGACTGAGATCACCATTCGGCTCTAAAACCATATCAATTTTTGAGAGCAAATATAAGTTCTTATTGTTAAGCTTGTTAGGATGGGGTATCCAATCTAAAAGACTGGCCTGTTAACTAGAGCGACCCAAGTCCTATATAAGCCCTTAGGTTTCCTCTTTAATTCGTTCGACTATCCAACAATTCCCTCCTTGAATGAGGCTCTCTGGTTAATAGAACGTCGCCATCCATCTCACCTAGTTAGGAGATCCCTGAGTCCACATGCAGTAATTTGGTAACCTGGTCTGGTACCACTTGTTAGGATTGGGTATCCATCCCAAAAGACTAGTTTATTAGGTCTAGTAACCAAATCGAAACAAGTAGTATCAGACTTAGGTCCCCAAGCCACCACATGTGGACCCAGGGATCCCCTAACTGGATGAGATGGCTGGCAATGTTCTATCTGCCGAAGAGCCTTATTCGAAGAGGGAATTGTTGGACAATCAAATGAGTCCCACATTAGTTGTTAAGGAGAAAATCTAAAGACATATATAGGACTTATATTACTCCACTTCATGGACTAGTCTTTTGAGAAGAAAACTTAGACCTAACAAAGCATACAATCAATGTGAATATATGAATTTGCATGTCTAATTAGGTTCCTAAGGCGATATCATCGTGGGTGACAGAATTCAAATACTTGGGTTCCAGTTAGAACCCATGCTTTCTCACACTACTGTGTCCCATGAATTGAATTTTTACCCAGTTTAAACTCATTTAGAGTCAATTTCACAATTGAATTTAAATCCATTCAAAACTGTCCATTTTCTTTTTGTTGATTTAGAGACTTTTGAAATTTAATGAAGTTATTTTTATGAGAAAAAATATTTTTCAAAGTGAATCCCACCTTAACCCCCTGAACACAACTCATCTGGGCCACACTAGCCCATCTGCGCATGCATGATATCCCCATATAAACCTGGTTCTTTGCCTGTCATATCTTACATATATGGATCCTCTAGAAGTTTGAACTTCTATAGAGCATCTAAAACACATTCTCTTAATGTCTTTAAAGACCAACAAGAAAAAGTATTTTATAGAAGTCTTATTCTAAAGAATTTGAACTCTATTATTAGCTTTAACTACAAGAAATATATTCATCAATTCCTTCTTTTACATGGGAGGGGCAGGAAACATGCCCATACGAAACCCAGAATATAAAATAATAAATATTTTTCAATATTCTCAAAAAAAAAAAATTGAACGTGAGGGTATATTCTCAAAGTTATTTAAAAATAATAGATACAAAGATAAAAACTACAATTGCATATTTTTATATGGTGAATAAACATTCTAAAATATTTCTTCATAATTATTCACAAATGAAATTAACAGTTTTAATGATGATAAATTGTTTATGTATAGTCGTAAGAACAAAATAAGTTAATTATCAAAAAGTTGAAAGTATGAATTAAAAACTTGAAAAAAGTCAGATAAGTTAGTTTGATTTGAAGAAAATTTTAATTAATAAATTTTACTGAATTTCTTCAAGTAGAGTCTAAAAATTTAACTGAATTATTCAACTCAATAAAATTTAAAATCAAATTCAAATTTGTAAATATTTATATTTGAAAATTAAATCCATGATAAAAACAAAGAAATATTTAAGAAAAAGATATTTAGTCAAAATAAATAAATAAATGCCATATCAATTATATGAGCATTCCATAATATGAAGATCAAAATTGTCAAAATAAGGATTTGATTTGTATTTGGCATGTATGATGGTTTAAAATTAACAAAATGTACACTAGTCCACATCAATTTAGTCAGTGCTTGATTATATAAGTAACATAATGTTAGTTGCTTTGAATGTTGGGTGACTACAAAATGATAGATAGATAAATTAATGATGGTAAAATCACTCATGTTAAGACAGATATTTAGAGAAATAATTAATAATAAATACATAATTTAGAAGAGAATTTCTTGTGTACATTCAAAAGTATATACTTAAATTGTTGATTGTATCTTTTTTAATTAAAAAAATACTTTTAGGATACATTTGCAGGAGACCAATAAAAACCCATATTATAACAAAAATGAATAAAATAAAGTAGGGACATGAGATATCACCGTGTAAGAGTAGATGCTACACTTAATCTTAAGTTAGACCTTTTTATACTCTCAAATTAATACAGTAAATTATAAATAATTGGTTTTTCAAAAACTAGTTAAGACTTAAGGACAACAACTTAAGTTTAACATTCTTTATTTTGTTATTAATAATTTTAAAATCTTAATATTTTTCAAATGTGTGGTAAAAGTCCTATGTGTCATCTATTTTTTTAATCAAACAACTTGATAATACCCACCTCTTGATCCTTAATTGAGGAATGTTCTTGAAGAAATGTTGTGAAAATTCAATAGAGAAATTTCTGATTTTTGTGTCGAAATAGGTCATGGCTTCTGTATAATACAGCATCTTTCCTCTTTGAAATAAGTTCTCAGAACTCCAACATAATTTTGCCAAGCCGCACGCTGAATTATCATATGTACTTGACCAAATCTTAGGGCTACCAGGTTAATGCTCATAACGCAACTCGTTACTGTTGGGGTTGGCCGCTGCGAATGAGTCCCACATTGGAAGTTTAGAGAGAGATCTAGAGATTCGTAAAGGACTTGGATCACTCCATCGAAAAGGCTAATCTTTGGGTTGGATATCCAGTCATAACAAGTGATATCAGAGCTAGGTCTCAGGCTACTTCATTTAGGCTCAGGAGCTCCCCTAGGCAGACGGGATGGCTGAACTCGTTCAAGGGGGAGATTGTTGGGGCTGACAGTGAACGAGTCTTACATTAGAAATGTTGAGAGATATCTAGAGATTTATTGTTAGAGCTCGCTGTGAAACGAGTCTAACATTATTATAAATGTAAATGAATATCTAGAGATTTATAAAGAACTTGAGTCACTTCCCTTAATAAACTAGTCTTTTGGGCTGGATATCCAAGTCCTAACAGTCACACTAGTCTTTTTGGCTAGATACTCAGGTCCTAGCAGTCACCTTACTTAGTGATGTCAATTCAGATGAATCAGCACTGAATTTACTCACTGATTGATGGATTAGATAATATATTGTTTTTGTTATTGAGGAAGTTAGATGTGAGGATTTCGAGGATTAAATTCAGATATCTCTATTGTCGGACCTTTATTTCATTCATAACTGGTTGTAGTTAGTCTTTTGAATAACTTTCCTGTTTCAAGTGCCGAATTTTGGATTGTAGTTTGCTGTTTTCCTTTTTCAGTAGAAAGTATCTAAGCACTTTCTTTCTTTTTTCTTTTCTTTGTAGCTTCATTATGATGAATAATCAGGAGCATCAGTGAGTTCAATTGACCCTGGCAACGACGCTGTAGCTTCATTCTTGAATAGAAAATGAGCGTGTTTTCTACCTTTAAGCTCGCTTGAACTTCAAGTTTGTAAATTTCCTCTTAGTTGAAGTTCTCCAATTGGCATAATTCAATCATTTGGATAGCCCCACTTTGTTGATTATCAAGAAGCAATTTCAAGGCAGAGGTGGTTGTCAGACTAACATACTTCTTCTTTGCATCCACCTATTATGATGGATCCTTTGTGTGACTTCTGTGGATTGCATAGAGCAGTGGTTTTTTGCAGATCAGACACTGCCCGCCTTTGCCTTTCATGCGACAGCTACGTCCATTCAGCAAATGTTCTAGCCCGGCGTCATCTACGAGCACTTGTATGCGATCGATGTGGTTCACAACCCAGCATTGTCCGCTGCTTAGAAGATAAGGTTTCTCTGTGTCAGAATTGTGATTGGCATGGTTGTTTAAGCATAGGATTGGGACATCGGCGGCAGACTCTGAACTGTTACTCGGGTTGCCCCTCTTTGGCAGAACTCTCCAGGTTTTGGCCTTGTGTCTCTGATACATCATCTCAGAGCGAGGTAGATAGTAACTGGGGACCAAGGACAATGAGTACAAACGTGAATGTTAATAATTGTTGGGAACAAGTGGAAAATGGTAGCTCTGTTTCAATAACAGAAACCAGGAGGTTGGGCGGGTTGGACTCTACTGCGAAGTTGGAATCTTGGATGGCTTCATCTTCCACAATACCGAAACCGAATCCTGCTACTTATGGTGGAGATAATCACCCAGTAGTTTTCAAGGAAGAGAACATTTCCAAGGTGATTATCTAAACACCATCCAAAAATTGTTGGCAGTACAACACGTTTGAGTTGAGTATCACCAGTTTGTTGTTAGGTAGCTGAGGAACTACAAGTACAATGCTCAAGTTTGATATGAGTTTCTCTTCTCCATAATCAAAGGTTTTAATTATTTTGATGTGCAGGTGGGCTGTCCTTCACTGAAAGATCTTCAAATATGCGATGATGAAGATATTTGTGGAGGTTTCAATGTGGATGATGATGTTGAGATATTTGGTTTCTCTCATAGTCATTCAAGATATCGTTATGGAGATGTAGGAATGGACTGCTTATTCATGGACAAGAACTTCCTAGTTGCTGATTCGGATGTTCCCAATGAAAATGTCTTAGAGGTCAGCTGTAATACTAAGTTTTGTTCTCTCAGTAACACAGGTTTTGGAGGACACTTTATCCTCAACAATGTTATTGTGTAGTTCCCACAAAAAGCTAAGGGGGCCAAATTCCAAAAGGTTTTTGTTGCCTTTGTTGCTCAAACAAGGAATCTATTCAGCATCTTTTCCTCCATTTCCTCTGTTTCCTTTCAAGATCATGCAAAGATGGAGTTTGGGACCTTTCCAATAAGCAGTGAATGTAAGGACTTCCCTAATTGATACATGGGTGTCAATCATGTGCTTGATGTCACTGTTGGGGTGACAATTTTTAAGAAGGAAAGTTTGGTGGTTTAGTGATAAGTAGCAGAGATGCATACAATGTTAGAAAAGAGCCAGCTACATCTTAGATCACTATTGAATTACAAATATATTGATGCTGACCTTTTGTTTTTCCTCAGGGATCCTCTTCAGGGCAATATGATTCGACATCTCTTCGATCTTTACATGTTGGAACTACTGATGTAATAAAAGCAATTTCTGGTGGTTCAGATCAAGTGCTGTTAAATCCAAGTGGCAATATGAACATGAAACTTGGTTTCCCTTCTGGACAAGTTCATTCGAGTATGTCGCTTTCAGTATCCAATCTCACTGGAGAAAGTAATACAGCTGATTATCAAGACTGTGGAGTATCACCTACGTTTCTCACAGGTGAATCACCATGGGATTCAAATTTAGATAGTATTTGCCCACAGACCAGGGACAAGGCAAAGATGAGATACAATGAGAAAAAGAAAACTCGGATGTAAGTAGTTTATACTATATGTTTGTTAAATTTCATCTTAACTGAATATCATTCTTTTTTTTCTAGATAGTTTCTTTGAAATGATACTTCCTTCTTGAATCATTTTACAGTGCTACAATTTTTTACTGGTTTCCATTTGAAAGAATCATAAAGATAAATTTTGCTACTAGTCAACATATGTATAGTTTTGATAGATTACTGCATATTCATGACATTGAATTATCATACTGACAGAGGAACCCTAAAATTGATGAAACAAGTTAAATTCTATGCCATCTTACATATATATATATATATATATATATAGAGAGAGAGAGAGAGAAGAATGCTTCTTTGGTTCTTTATTTAATTCCTTTACTTCCTTATTGATGAGCTTCTAGACAATTTCTCTGCATTGTTTCTTGACATCATAATTCATCTTCCTATGTATTGTAGGGACAAGTGATGTTAGTTATTCTCCTATTTCAACACAAATAAATAAATAAGCTTCTTCTAGAACTAGTGAAGTAAATGCTGTGTTTCCAGCTTAAAGCTTTGTAAGGTGCTTGATATTAATGGTTTCCACATTCAAACGACATCTTATACATTTTTCTATGTTGGCATCTTGTTATGGTTTTGAAGACTATGATATCTTGCAATTTCTGCTCATGTAACTTATAACAGTTTATTGGGTGCATGGGGAGATGGGGCTTTCTTCTTGTATCTTACTTTGGCGGTGGAGTATTGTACACACAGCGTTATTTCTGATTCTCAGTTGTTTTTTTCCTGTGAACCTTTTATTACTCTCCTATAGTTGGCTCCATCTCATTTGCATCATCTACGTAGATTAATGAAAGTATTTGTCACTGATTAAAAAATAAAACTTATGACAGCTTATTACACACCATTTCAGGTTTGGAAAGCAAATACGATATGCTTCTCGTAAAATGAGAGCAGATACCAGGAAGCGTGAGAAGGGTAGGTTTGTGAAGACTGGTGAGGCTTATGATTATGATCCTTTAGTGGCCAAAAATTGCTGAGGGACTTCCATGGTTCTCTTCACCTGTCTGGGCTAAGGTATCAAACTAGCATGCTTGCATAAAGCTTGATACAACTCAACGTACATTATCCTTGCTGTGGAATATATGGTCATAGAAGCATGTGATCTCATTAGAAGTCACACCAAGTTCATGATAAATATAAATCCATCATCATTTAAAGAAAAAAAAATGAAGGAAAAGAAAATTTTGTCATTATTTATTTAACATAAGCTTTCTTGAAGGCAGTTGTTTCAGAATTCTCTTCGGACATGTCTCCATGCGTCTTACTGACTGGACGTTGCTTCCAGATGAGCAATTTTGTTGATCCATACAAATAATTGATCATTTATATCTTTAATGTCTGGGGCAAAACTTCAACATGTCACATCAAATGGATTGCAACAAATGTTGTGGTACTGCTATTTTTTACCATAGGGATGCTTGCGGACTGCTTTTGTTGAAATCCAAACTAAGAGACTCACGTACATCTTTGCTTGGAGAGTGCTATTTCAAAGCCCATCAAAGTGACTGAATATGTTTTGGCAATAGTTAAAAACTCAAAAATCATTTTGAAATCCAAGCCAAGCCCAAATTGTTTGGTGTTTTGTCAAACTGACATTTGTTTTTATAAAAAAAAAGTCAGGGGAACACATTTACTTGTTTAATCGAAATTCAGATAAGTTGAATCAACTTGGACTAGTAGGGGAAGTTTTTGGATTATGCATACAATAAAGTAGTCGACATTCCATGTACTAGAGGAGATCCTGACTCACTGACTTGTATAAATTGAAATTCAATTAAGTTGAGTTGGGTGATGAAGCAAGTTTTAGACTACGCAATGTACTAAAATCTTGCAAATTTTAGTTAGGAGGAAACTGCTTTCAATGTTCCATACTTAAAATCTTGAATATGTCTTGTATAATGTTGTGCAAATTTTAAATTTATAACTCGCAGGTGCACGAACCATTAGATAGTATAGCGATTGAGTGTGAGGTCGAACCCATCGGAACTTAGGAAAATATATGCATGAAAATTATATTATTGAATTAAGTATTTTAAGAATTTTGAGAAATATGGAGATAAATCATAAATATGAAATAATTTATCTAATATATGAGTTTTAATCTTAATTTAGAAACATTCTAGATTTAAATATAGAATCTAACAATTTAACTAATTTTAATTAAGATGGTGGAATTAATATAAAAATTATAAACAATCTCAATTTAACTTAGAAAACATAAATTAAGATGCAATTAAATTATTTCTAACTTAGTTCATCAATTTCAAGAGTTTTTGAATTTATAAACAAAAATAAAATTTAAAACACGTAAACTACTTTTGTACATATTTACAGTGGAACTGGGTCAAAGAATTATAGAGGCTTTATTTTTCATATTTTAAAAATAATATCAAAGCCTAGAATACAGAGCTCACATTTATTATTTATCATGCACTCAAATTCTTCATCTATTAACATCCTCATTATGAAATTTATGAAATCAATTAAAATAAGAAAATTCAAATCCGGCCTGAGGCTAAATAAATTTTTAACTTGTAATTTCAAATCTAAAAGTTTTTCTACTCTTAAAAAGAGCCTTATACTGAAAAAATCAAGTTCTATTCAGTATAAAATATTTTTCTGCCTTCATTGTGCAACTTAGAAAATCTCTAACATAAATCTATAAAAAGAATTAAAATAAAATCAAACTTTCATCGTACAAAATAAATAAGTGGAAAACCATATTTCTAAGGATTTTTCTGCCTTTTAATTATTAATAAAATTTAGAATTAAGAATTTCAATGCATTGGATTTAGATTTAAATAAAAACAAAACAAGAAGATTCATGGACTTTTTTAATTTATAACTGAAATTAATCACATTGACATTAAATTGAAGAAAATAAAAATAAAGAAATTATACTAAGACATAAATTAACATAAAAAGAACTAATTACAAAAGAATAAAATAAAATAAAATACAAAACACTAACCACAAAAGAACTCCAAAATTATCACCGCTCTAAATCCTCCAAAAATCTCAGTCAGGTTCGAATGTTACTGCACCCAAGCCATCAATTTATAATGTTTAGAGAGGATAACTAGGCAAGGCCACGTGGGACCCAACTTCCATTCTCAGCCGATTCTAAATTGTACACACCAATTTCCCTTTCTTTTCTCTCTTCAGTCGGCCATGTAGTCACTCGATCATCCCTTTTATATTTCTTTCCTTCTTTTTTTCTCTTTCCTTTTATTCTTCTATCCTCTATTCTCTCCATTGATTTTCGGTGCTGTAGAGTTTTCATCAAACACTGTCTGTTGTTTTGCTGTCCACCGATGTGCTGCTCTGTTATCCTCTTGAAACGCCTATGCTCTCTGCTCTTTCCCTTTGCTTGCACTGCTGCTTACTCAATTGTTTCTTGGTAACTTATCTTGCATGATTTCTTCCTTCACTCCGTTGATACATACTGCTGTAGGAACTGGTTGCTGATTTGTTTCTAGTTCTTCTTATTACTGCAGATTTTGTATCAACTTATTTTTCTTGATACATTGGCTGTTACCGCTGATCTGTGTTGCTGCATGAGTATTACTTGCTCTGCTTTTGGCTTCTTGTGCTTTACTTTGTCATCTTTCTTCTTGCTTACCAACGAAAATACCTGCTGCCTTTAATTTCTTTTTGCAACTTTCTTCCTCTCATCTTGAGGCAGTCCTCTTCCCGCACAGAGTTGTCGTCAATTAGACTTTGAATGGGACTCAATGTATGCATAACAATTCACCAACCTGACAAGACATAAAAATACACTTAATTAGATAAAATTAATTAATATAATATATTAACAAATATAATTTTAGAATATATAATATATTACAATAATAATATAAAATAAACAAAATTTAAGAACTAACTAATCCAATAGTAAAAGGTAAAATTATCATTTTCAGTGCTTATCATATAGTTGAGTGAATCATGGTCATGCAATAAGAGCTGATATCAAGAAGAGAGAATTAGATGTGATAAGTGGCTTCCAATGATATAAATATAGTTTTAGAACTTAAAAGCCCAATTACTCATTTGCATCCTAAGTTTGGTTCCCTGCCAAAACTCCTCAGGAATAAGGAATAAAACAGAGTTCTTAAGCCAAACTCAGGAATACTCAATATAACAGGTTATAACAGACTGAGAAACTACTTCTGAACTCGATTGGATTTTTACCTGAATGGAGCTTTCAAGAGTTTTCAACTACTACCAACAAGAGAAAAATTAGGGTGTTTCCAACTTGAGGCACACAGACATCTTAGGAAGTGCTGCTCTTCACTCGCTAAAAGAATTGTCATCAATGTAAAGATTTGGCTCGGACAAGCTTTGGCCAAAATAGACCTGCATCCACATGTAAACAAAGAAATTGAGAGCAAATTCATCCACCAAAAGTCAAGACATGTGACCCTGTGATCATTGAACAAGGCTGATTTTGGGACTGCAACAAGTTGAAGGAGGATAAGGAAAACCAATACAACAAACATAAATAAACTGATAAAGGCAGGCATTTCCTTTAGGTCCTTTAGATCCTTAGCAAATCCATCTTTCAGCTGATAATCTGGTATGCTGAACAGGGCTGGCACTGCAATTTCACAATTGTGACATTGAGCACTTTCAAACTGCTACTGACTGTTGATAATTTTCTGGAAAAAAAAAAAAAAAAAAAGATTACTGTCAAATGAATTGTTTAAAAGGGATAAAAAATGAAAAAAAAAATGAGAGAAATACTAAGATAAATAAAAACAGAGATATTGTGGTAGACTCAAGGGTCAACGGTCATCGTAGTATATGTGAGACTTTGAGACTATAAACAGGGCCCATGATTCATTCATCCAGACCATTGACCTGGTGGTCATGCTATCATGTGTGTAAGGCCTCTTTTACATCTAATGACAAAGAACACAGTTGCAAATTTCAATCATGCCGATGAATGGATTAAGCTTCATTGGATTTGTGATCTTTTGAGGTATGACCCATCCATCTTTTGGTCTTTAATGGCCTGGATCATCAACAAAATAGCCTTGTAGGTATGATTTTTTTTTCTTAAGAACACTTTAGTTTATAGTTTTCACCTTCATATTTCTGTTCTTGTGCTGCTTGTTGCTGCTTCTATGTCAAGGAAAATGGATTGGAGGATACTTTTGGTGCCAGGATTGTTCCATTCCAATGAATCCCACCACTCTCTACTTCCATAAATGTAACCATGAACTGCAGATGTTGGATTCTCCATTGAAAGAGGGAGATTCCTTAGTTGAGGGCAAGAGTTTAATTTGATATTTTGCAGAGAATTGCATATTAATACCCTGTAGCAAATTCACTTCAGTTTTGGAGATGTCACTGACAGGCTCCTTAGCCTCGGGAGTTTGATGGAATTTCCTGTAACATTATTTTTATCAATCTCACATGTCTCATGATCATATTCATCTTCATGTTCTTCTTGTTCTTGTTCTTCTTCTTCTTCCACTACCATCTGCTCCATACTTTCACAGCTGTAGACCATCATGTGCTCAAGGTTTTGGAGACTTTGCAGCAACTATTATGAGAACAAACACTTCAGTTTAGGACAACCACTAATGCGCAATCAATTTAATTATATTTTATGCATTAAAAGTTAAAACGCTATGTAATGTCTTACCGTTGCAATCTTAGTTAAAAATAATAAGAAGAATTTATAAATTATGTTACACACTATCCAGCATTATTAAATCCATAAAAATACACCATTTTCCCTATATTCTCTTCCTATACAATAAAAAATAACAAATAAAGTCATTGTTTCTCATATATACCTTCAGATAATGAGAACTTTTTTGCAAATTTTTTAAGATAGTCTTTGGATTGAATTGTTGATTAAATTTAAAAAGTAAAATATGGTAACTCTTTATTGATATAAGAAATTTGATTGAAAGTTGAAAGTCAACAATAAGTTTAGTAAACCAGTTTTCAATGGATAATTTATTTACTCACCTCATTGTTTCTATCTTCTCAGACAGTGTAATCAAATTCTTTCACTTCTTTGCAAATTGCAACACAGTTTCAATTTATATAGAATTGCACCCAAAGAGAATGCCTTAATTTTGTTTAAAGAACCAAAAAATACATTACAAATCTCTCTCTCTCAATTATAAACAGCATAGCTTTCCTTGAACAATTTATAATAACTCATTTGGATACGCTTTCGAAGCCCTGCAGTTTTGGGTCTTTGGTTGCTCTCATGCACATCTTCTTCTTCCATAACATTTCTTTTCAAAGGCCAGCCTAAGAAGCTGTGATTTTACATGTTTGGATGAACCTGTCAGACAAGTCGACGTACTTTGTCCACAAAGGTCTGAAACGTGGAAAGGCTATCTCAAGCCATGGCTTTGCTCGGCCATTGAAATGGATGACAGCAGCTTCCTTTGCTTCTTTGACACTAGTGTGTTGTTGGTATCCAAGTCCTAACATGTGCCAGAAGGGATCAATAACATGAACATTGCCATTGAAGGCAATTAAAGCAGGTGGTAGAGTCCCTATATGCCATAAGCTCAGACCTGTTTCCAAGTTCTACAACAGAAGTAGAGGTAAGTTAGTCAAACTATTAAGAATGGAGCTGTGTTTAGATGAGGAGTAAATTTTGTAGGGGTGGATAACCAATTATGAATATCCTTTACTTTAAAAGGTGTTTTCAAAAGTGAAAGTGGAGAGGTAAACAAGGGTAAAATTGAAATTTTTTACTCTTACCTTTTAGTTACCAAACAAGGATAATGAGGGGTAGCACCTCATTTTCCTTACACTCCCTCATCCAAATGCAACCTGGGTATCTATCCCAAAGGCTAGTCTGTTTTTTTTTTTAAATGGTGTTTATCTTTTAAATTTATAATCTATTGAAATGAAGCTCTTGACCTTTCTATAGTTTAAAAATAATTCCTTCATTGTTTATTAAAATCTCAAGAAAGTCCCCTGGCACTTAAAAATGGGCCGGGCTTGCCAGGCTTGTTGTGAATTTACTACCTTTTGAAGCCAGTAATGGTATGTTTGGCTGATGTTGGTCTTCCTCCACGCCTCCAAATCAAAGATATTCACGCCATAGGCCCAAGCACACTCGTCGCCGTCAAAGGTCTCAGCTATCAATGGATGTGAAAAGTTGAGATAGTTCTTCCACCTCAATGACATGAACGACTTGCCATTGCCTCTACATGTCTCAACAGCTCCATTAACCTTCCCTTTGAGATCGATGTCCCAGAGTGGTGAGAGATCAAACTGGACGACGATATCATCGTCAAGGAAAACTACCTTCTCCAAGCTTGGGAACAGCTGCAACGTAGTGCTTTCATTAACATCTCAAATATGGAGAATGAGAAGGATCGAACCTTCAAAAGGATGGATGTAATATTAATGATATGATGTGTATTGCTGTATATAATCACTATTGGGAATGTGCTTCCAGTCTAAAAGACTAACATGATAAGTAGAGAATTCAGTCTCATATAAGTCCTTAGTTTCCCCCCAACTCCCACCACTCCCCTACAACCAATTTGGGATTCTCATTCGTAATGCAATCATCTCATTCAACTAGAGGATCCCTGAGTTCACATACGTTGGACTTGTGGACCTAACTCTGATACCACTATTGGAACCGAACTTCTAGCCCAAAAAACTAGCCTGATAGGTGGATTATTCAGTCTCATATAAGTCTTTAGTTTTTCCCCCTCAAAACCAATTTGAGACTCTCACTCGTACCCCAACGATCACAACAAAGAACTCATTATTACAAAAAATAGTCAACAACCTGTTAGCGTTACGCGCGGAAACAAGAAAAATCGAACGGAAATAAACACACAGCACGACACAATATTTTAACGTGGTTCGGCCCACCTGGCCTACGTCCACGGAGCGACAGAATATTCACTATAAATGAGAAAGAAATACATGTACAATATTAATGACTCCCTTGAGTCATGAGCCCAAACCCGAAGTCCCGAGCCCCTTGTACACCCATGTATAAGACACATCGACGTCACCTCTCAGTTGATGTGAATCTCTCTCATACCCACAATAGTGAACCCAACTTCTGTGTCCCTTCCTCTACGCTTCCTGCGTCCTACGAGCAACTCCCGATATGCTTCTCAAACGCGAGCGTATCCAATGATGGTGTGTCCCACACACACACAGATCTCCACCTCTGCTATGGCGAAGGGGCTTCGTCTCTCCAGCCGCACTCCTGCTGACTGCCACTCACAGATCTGACAACCCAGATCTGCAGTGGTATTGCATTATTGCTTACGCCCCTCTCCGACTATCAAGCTGTCCTCCAGACATCATTAGATCTGCGGCTCCTTCTTGAAGGCAACCTACTCCGGCTACATCTTTGCCATAGTTGGTGTGTTCTCCCACACACCCCAACACCTACGACCGCTGCATGTATATGTAGGTTGTCCAAGAGATGCCGTGTCCTACTTAAGATGGCAATTCACACGTTGGCTGCCCATTAATAGGCTGGATTTTCTCTAGAAAATCTAGGCCTCCTTAGTTGCCGTGTGTAGTCTTTCTTTTTCCTCCTTTTTCTTTTCTTGAAGTGTTTCCATTATTGAGAGAGATTTTCTCTCGAGATACTGTGTATGCTCTGAGTAGATTTCCTCTTCCAAAACAAACACTACTCATGTGGAGACCGTGGAATTAAAGCCACCGTCTAACAATCTCCACCTTGGCGAGAATTCCATCATATTGCATCTGCATCTGACAGCTCCACCTACGTCGCAGCTCCACCTGCTCCATCTCAGCACAGGTTGCTGCCCCTCCAAAGAGACCCAGGCGTCTGCTATGCTTGCTACCATGCAGAAAGTCATCCAGCATCATGCAACTTCACCTCATGCATGTCAAGCACATGACTGTGTGTTTCACGTCAACAACACACTTACAAAATGCATACTACAATGCATTCAGCCAACCACACATCCTGACATGTGTTTTTCTTGTCTTCATCTCATGCAAATAAATCATGCATGATGCTGTTTCTATCAATAGCTAGCTGTCCCTCTGTGGTGTACATGAGAAACACCACTTTTCCTTAATTGCAAAAGTTTTCACAACACATGCAGCTATGTTGTTTCCTTCCAGCCAGCAAAATAACCTTGTAAAGCTTGCACTCATGCAAGCAACACCCACACTGAGATGATGTGTATCCAGTCTGCAATGACCAACACTTCAACTTGTTGTTAAACACCGTGCAATCCCATCTTTGGTGCCCGCTCCACCTACAGCTACTACTCTTTTGTTGTTCAGTTTTCTCATACAGCCATCCCCTCAATGTATGATGAAGAGGTGACCTGTCTCTCCTCTCTATCAACGTCAGATAGAGTACTAAACAGTCCACCCCTCTGGCTTCTTTTTCACTGAATCAACCTTTGAAGCTGCAGTAGATTGCTCTCTTGGTGCTGTCGTTTCTTGCAGTAGGTCCCTACAAAACAACCACTTGTTGTCACACTAGCAGCACCTCTGGATTCAGCCATGCCTGCAACACAACACTCTCAGACTCGTGTGTTCCTTCCTTTTCTGCTGTGACTCTCTCACAGCACGCCTGACGATGGTGGCAACCCTTTCTTACATAGACCTGCAAGCTTCTCTCCATTTGCTGCTGTCACAGAACTCCTCCTCAAGCAACAGCGTGTATTGCTGTATGTATACAGCTCTCGCTGACAGCCCCTCTTCACACCCTTTGGAATACCCATCTGTATCCCTTGTGTTTCTTGGCTTCTTTGCGCCGACGCTGATGCCTCCACCTATTCCGTCAGAATTTGCAGAACACTGATCTGCAATCCTTGGTGCTGTATTCCGTTCACCCACGAGTCCCTGGTCTCCAACCAAAGCTACTGATACCACTTGTTAGCGTTACGCGCGGAAACAAGAAAAATCGAACGGAAATAAACACACAGCACGACACAATATTTTAACGTGGTTCGGCCCACCTGGCCTACGTCCACGGAGCGACAGAATATTCACTATAAATGAGAAAGAAATACATGTACAATATTAATGACTCCCTTGAGTCATGAGCCCAAACCCGAAGTCCCGAGCCCCTTGTACACCCATGTATAAGACACATCGACGTCACCTCTCAGTTGATGTGAATCTCTCTCATACCCACAATAGTGAACCCAACTTCTGTGTCCCTTCCTCTACGCTTCCTGCGTCCTACGAGCAACTCCCGATATGCTTCTCAAACGCGAGCGTATCCAATGATGGTGTGTCCCACACACACACAGATCTCCACCTCTGCTATGGCGAAGGGGCTTCGTCTCTCCAGCCGCACTCCTGCTGACTGCCACTCACAGATCTGACAACCCAGATCTGCAGTGGTATTGCATTATTGCTTACGCCCCTCTCCGACTATCAAGCTGTCCTCCAGACATCATTAGATCTGCGGCTCCTTCTTGAAGGCAACCTACTCCGGCTACATCTTTGCCATAGTTGGTGTGTTCTCCCACACACCCCAACA
Source organism: Chimonanthus salicifolius (assembly GCA_013350335.1). Classification (NCBI taxonomy): domain Eukaryota; kingdom Viridiplantae; phylum Streptophyta; class Magnoliopsida; order Laurales; family Calycanthaceae; genus Chimonanthus; species Chimonanthus salicifolius. The sequence continues at coordinate 46,310,972 of CM023539.1, forward strand.
CCTACGACCGCTGCATGTATATGTAGGTTGTCCAAGAGATGCCGTGTCCTACTTAAGATGGCAATTCACACGTTGGCTGCCCATTAATAGGCTGGATTTTCTCTAGAAAATCTAGGCCTCCTTAGTTGCCGTGTGTAGTCTTTCTTTTTCCTCCTTTTTCTTTTCTTGAAGTGTTTCCATTATTGAGAGAGATTTTCTCTCGAGATACTGTGTATGCTCTGAGTAGATTTCCTCTTCCAAAACAAACACTACTCATGTGGAGACCGTGGAATTAAAGCCACCGTCTAACACAACCCACATCTTTTACCTCGGGTAGATGTATACGAATATGGTTCATCCCTGAACTGTACTTGGGACTAAATGCTTGTAGTTTTGAAGATACAACATAAGGCTTCTCGCTGGCATTTGTAACTACCGCTGATGAACCTCCTTGGAAATTCAATCTCGTACTTGGATCTTTCTCCATTGCTTCGAGGACGGGAACTCTCCCCTTGCTAAACCAATCAAAGTGGTGCAAACCCTTCACCTCAATGACGGCAGGCGTCAGCTGGTGCAACGAGAACCAGGCGTGCATGGAAGCATAGGTCTTGCGGTCGGTGATGATATGGAGGACAACCTTTTCTGGGCGCAATGAATTTTGGACAAGTGATGCCGCGACGACGGAGGCCGCGAGGACGTTATCAGAGGCAAGGATGAAATGGAAGTAGTTATTATCGACGAGCGCCGGAACACTCTCCGGTGTGGGGAGCTGGAGGCGTGCATCGGCGTTGGAGGAGTGCTCATTGGCCAATCTCAAGGCCAAGCAATGGAGCTGCTTGGGTATGCTGCTCGATGCTACATGCCGATATAAATACTCTTGAATTTTAGCATTCCTGGTCTTCTCTTCCAAGAGGGAGACCTGAAAGTTAAAACTCTCCCTTTTAGTATTGTAAAGATAAGCTCAAAAAGAGGGCTTGGGCTTGGCCTTGGGCTCAGCTTGTATTCACTATTTAAGTTTTAATTTAATTTCAATTTAATTATTAATTTAGTTGAAAATATCAATAAAGTCGAGTTCGTGTTAGTTGATACTTGAAAGCTTACGTTAGAATGTGGTAAAAAAGTAGAAATTATAATTCAACTACTAATAAATAATTAGGTCACAAATATCAATCCCAAGCCTTAATCTGCCACATCAGGTTCCTGTTAGTTGGTACTTGGTAGGTTGTGTTAGGATATAGCACTAGGAAGGTAACATACTAACATGTATTGTTTTGTTCTAAATTAATTTAATTTGAACTCAACAAAATCATTAATCTAATGAAAAATGCGAATCTGATTTCAGAATTCTTAGTTCAAAATTGTTATCCAACCGGATTGGATCCATATTCCATACTAAACATGGAAGAGTTCCATTTTGGAGAGTAATTTTTGGGTTGAATTTCGACGTGAGGACTTTACAAATGTTAATATAATTACAAAATCACATATAATATTTTTATTTTGGATATGTATTATGTAGTGGATGAGTGGGTCACAACATTTTGGATGTAAAATTGTAGAGTATTATAGAGTAAATTTTAAATTTAAAAGTCATTTTAATTGTCATATTTAAACATATTAGATTAACAAGGAGATGTTCACCAATGAGGCTTTCTCTACTAAAATTTGATATTGATAATATTCGTTATATGGGTTTTGGACCCACGTAATTATGTCTGATGTAAAAAGGACCATATGATTAGGGTGTGCATGAAGTTCTTCACCCGTTTGATTTTAAATATGTAGAAATCTATGACTCATATTCAGTGAAACTTTAAAAGCTAAATTGCATAGTTTGGATGTTGAATTGATGGTGAAAATTTAGATACTTCATATCAATATAAGGGATACTTTGAAAGAAACTCAATCTTTTTGCTTAATCTGAAAAAAAAAAAAAAAATCTCAAACTTTTTTTAAGTTCTTTAAAAAAGTCCTATTTTTCCAAATTAACATATGATATACAATTTTCATCTATCATTTCCAAAATTAATGCTACATATTTTTTAACCTCATACAAATTAATGTATAAGCTTTTGAAATTTTGCATTTTGACAGATCGATTTTTGGGCTTTAATGAAGTATAAAGTCATATCCAACTGTAATTTTTTTTTGAAAATGATAGATTAAAATCCAAAACATGCTTAATTTGGAATGATAAATGACTTTTTTCCCAAAAATTGAAGTTTAATGGAATTTTTGGCCCATTAAAATATAATCAATTAAAGAATACCTCTAGATTCACTAAACTATTAAAATTCAAACTTATATAAAAAAAAAAATTAGCCATATAATCAAAGGCCATAAAATTAATATTCAAAGCCGGAAAATCAGATGGCTAAAAACATTAAATGTCTCCAAACTTTTTAATTTTGGTAAATTTTTAGTTTTAACTTTATTTTGTATGGTAGAATGTGGTATACAATCCTTCCCAAGTACAAATTTGAAAAGATAGATTTAAATTTATGTAACATGTATTAAATTTAGATAAAAGAGTTTTCTTTTCAAGGTTGCAGATCCTAATCTTGAAAGAGACTAGCATAACTTTTTGAAGGTAAAGGGATGACAGATTGGTGTTGTTTATTACATACCATTGCCTTGAGCTTCAATGCGAAAGTGTGGGCATCAAATCTGTGGCTCCTCATTTCTGTCATGAACTCTTCTAATGACTCTGGAACCTCAGACCCATCATCACCTTTCCTCTCTTCTTTGCTTTCACCTTCTAATACTCTATATATCTCTTCTGGTACCTTCTGCCACAACACCCACAAATGCTTTACAAAAAATTTCATTTCAATCATGGTCAAAAACAAAAGAAAATTTACATTCATCTTTTTGTGGGCCATCTGGCTATAAAGACTTAACAATCAGAACCGTTCATTCCCTGGCCTGGCAGTGGATGACCCAACTACATGAGATGGTGTAACTATGAACTTTAGAATTCAAAAGATGAATGGCTGAAAACAGTGGAGAAGGGTTTCAAAATGATCTTTCAATGAAAGGGTTGGTGAGACTCCAATTAGCTGTTTTTTTGTGCAAACTTACCCATTCATGGGTCCCATCATCCTCCCTTTTTTACTAGAGTTTGGTGGGCCACGTTCTATTAATTATTCTAATTGAAACTTAGAGGTTTGAAGATTACTGTTGATTCATGCCTTCTTCCCCAAATCCTGGGTCCTAACCTTTTCCCAATGCATCCTGCAAAAGAGGTAAGAAACCAAGGATTGATATAAGGAATTTCATTTAGTCCTCTCTTAACTCTACAAAATAAGATAAAACGTATGAAAGTTTTTATTTTCCTAAGAAAACAAATGATTTGAACTTTTCTAATACGAACTGTGAAAACCAGGTGGTCTGTTTCCTAGGAACAGTGTGTAAAGTTCTGGGCCTATATGAGGCCTGAGTACATTAATTAGATGAATTAGACAAAGCTCAACATGCCATGGCCCAAAGCCCATTATCACCTCTACTGTTTGTTAACTTGAAAGAAATACCTCTTAAAGAGTTAAAGTTAAGTCACTGACTTAAAAAGTAGGATTTGCTAATATCACACGTTACCCTTTCCAAATTCCAACTCCCATTGATCAAGCCTGCCAAACAAAATATCACTTCACATACACACGTGTGCCGCACGACCCACTTCCCTACCTCTTTCTCTAGGTCCACTGATGACTAATTTGAACCATCTATTAATTAATGAGTCTCATTTTTAATGAAGTGACATGCATAATTTTTGCACAAAGTGATTGTAATAGATAGGAGGGATGTCAATGGTGGGCAGTGACAGGTCGGGTCCAATTTGGAAATGAACCCGATTTTTAAGGTGAGGAGTCTGGACTCGGACCCATCATGGGTCCTGTTGGTTCACGGTTGGGGCCACATCCAACCTTAACCCACCATAGATTCTTCTCAATAATAAAATATGAATAATCAGATGGTACTAACCCTTTTCAAGGTTGGGTGTACCTCTCATTCAGACTATCATAGGACACCATTCACATTCCTAGGTAAGATCCACTTTCACATCCACACTGATTGATCAACAATTTTTGGTCAGGCTACCTACATTTCTAGACAGTGGGGCCCGCTTGGATCTCACACGTGTCATGTTGGTTAATGTAAGATCAGGTTTGAAAAACCCAATTCCATTCAACTTTCAACTGAGTTAGTTGGACTCAGGTGACTCAATGGGCGACCCAAAGATTTAAACAGGTTCAGAAACACTACCTTATCGGACTGTTTAATTGGAACATGAACATGATCCAGTCCTAATTGTAGCTTCACTCGAAATACAATAGATCAATGAAATGAGTTTTCTCACATTAATTTGACGAGTCAACTCGGTGATGTAGACTTCCATAATTTACATCTGAGACAAGAAGTTCCATTTGGCATTTTCTAATTGTCTGTATACAGGTTTTAAGTATATATTATTTGCATGGGAATATCATCACCCACATACTACAAAATCTTGGAATGTTAAGATGATCTACAATCAGAGGCATTGTTTATATATAAAAAAAGGAACAGAGTACACTCGCAGGCAAAGAAAAGAATGAGAATAAGAGAAAAACAAACAAGTAATGCATTGTACCTATCGACGAACACTTTGTTTCTCCATCGATTGTATCCATGGCCGTCAACACAAACAGGAAGCGAAACAAGAATGTCAAGAACAAGAGAGAATAGAACACAGTCCGGTACGACACCCTCCGCGATCCGACCTTAACCTTGATTAAATCTCTCACTCCTTTCCCCGGAAGAACTGTCACATGTCGCAAGCTGGGCGATATATGAAGCTGCATTTTGCTGAACTGAAGGAGAGGAGAGAACAGGAAGAAAAAAGCAAAAGACCTTTAATCTATCAAGTAGAAACCTCCATTTGGGCAGTCTACGGGGAATTTGGATTCAACTTCAGAATCCCATGTACAGAACTGAGGAGGAAATGTTAGGAATGCTGTAAATGGAAGTAAGTTTGGGTGTTGAATGTTGCCATCCTTCACCTAACATTGCTTGGTATATGGACTATGTTACATCGTTAATCGGTGTAGTTTCAGACAAGAATCTTTGAATGGGGGTGAAGGTTGTTTTGGAAAAGGACTTGGGACTGAGAGGAGAAGACTGATTTTTAGGTTTGAGGTTTGAGACTTTATATTTTTGGCTTGGTTTTGAAGGAGAGAGATTGGTTCAGCGGGTGAGAGATGAGAGGGTGTTGGTTCTTGTTTTGCTTTGATTTTGCCTTCAAATGAAAGGAAGCATAAAGGTGTTTTGGGTTTATGAAACAGGGGTTTCAACGTGAAAATGACACCAATGAACAAACGAAGATTGACATTCAGCTCTTGCTGATCATGCAAGCTTGTATGCATATCACTGCTGTACAGGCATACATTGGATCAATCTAAACCGTCTAATTTGTGGGTACTCATTTGGTAAATCGGGTTTAATACGTAGAGAGATTGGTCTCTATATACATGTTGATCACTATAGAATAAATGAAGAGGAAGATCATAAGGTCAATAAAGTGTGAACAGAGGTTAAACTCCAACTCAATAACATGAGATATATAAGTTCAAAATTTAATGATTTCATAAGTCTTAAAAAAAAATTACTAAATATATTAATTACGTATAATCAAACCAATTAGTGGTTTTTTTTAATGTAGCAGTTGACTGTTCTTCATTTTTAATCTTTATACTTGATGGCCCCACATTTTTTGAAGATCCCTGTGGATTCTAGGTGTGTCCACCTATGGTGGGGCCCACAAAGTGAATGATGAGCATAAATCGCATGCATGTCCATGAGCAATGTCATTTGTGGCACTCTTCATTAGATAGATAGATGGGTAAGGGTAAACAAAATTTCTCCTTTAGGGTCGATTTGGGTTTTAGGCTCTCGTCAAAAATTAGGAGAGAGCAAAATATCGTTGCCGAGATCTCGGTATTAATGATTTTTTATCTCTAAGTCAGGGCTTAGCCCGAGAAATACATATATGGGCCTTATCCTTTAGTAATGAACAGATTTGTTAGTTGCATCAGTGTCTAATTCTGCATTTTGATGCCCAATATCCAAGAATTAGGGGTATTAATCTCGGTGGATACGTACAGTATCAACTAGAGATAAAATAATTCGGCCAAATAGCGGTCGATTTTTTTTTTTAAATAAAGAATATCGGTTGTGGGTCTGACTGATATTTGCCCATATTGGACTAATATCGGCCGATATTTATATTTAAAAAAAAACGGCCTTTTTATTTTTAAAAAATTATTTTTTTCAAAAAAAAAAGCCACTGAGATTTTCAAAAATGAGGAGAGAGAAAAATCGAAATCTCGACGAGGCTGATTTTTCGACCCCTGCCAAGAACGTAAGTACAGGCCCACCTCAGAGACTCACACTATCTCACCTTGCAATATCAATATATTTGTCAATTAAATGTATAGAGTAAAATTAATACATTATTTTCTATTACTATTATTTTCACACTTTATTTTTATTTAAAATAATCTTATTTCTTTTAGATTGTTGTGTACAACACTTTGCACTTGTATGGGACTCCACCATTGACACCTACAACTTAGTCTACAAATAATTTATTTAGATCATATAACATGTGAAATATAAAATTTGTAAATTAATTCCCCACTCCTAAAAATAAAATTTTGAGCTCAAGCAATAATGTTAAGAGAGATGAACCATTCAAAGCGGCAATAGGACATGGATTGAGGGAGGTGGCACCAATAAAGATTTTAGAATACCTTATATATTATATTAATATATATGTTTAGGGGGGATTATTGTAATATTTATTTATTTTATTTATAGTTGCTCCCGCCGTCTCTTCCAAAATCTTTTCCAATGTACATACACATCCATCCCTTCTGAATTTTCCAGGTATCTCACTTTAGTAATCGTAAACCTTCCAATCCACACACATTAAATAGAGAATTAAGAGGAGGGACAATTTTCTATAAAATTTTCTTTTAATTAAAACATAAAAGCAACTTTCATATCTCTCTCTTTCTCTCTCATTTCAAATTTCCACAAAAGAAAACCTCTAATCCCTTTATCTCTTCCATTATTCAATCTTATTGTTCATTATCACAAGTCCACAAGCATACAACTATAAGATCAATATTTCAAGTTTTCAACGTCAACAATTTAAATGGAAAGTAAGAGAATTGAGATATGAAATGTGAGTTTTTTTTATTTTTTATTTTTATTTTTGTGATAATAATTAGATAGATAAAGTCATTAAATGAACTAATGAGCTATGAAATGAAAATTAGAAGTGTTTTTTTTATGATGATCATGCTTTTATTTTATTTGAGAAGTGAGTTTTTTTTTTTTATTTATTGATGATTAGTAGAAATTAAATTTATTAGATGAAATCTTAAGCTATGATTTCTTTCATATGGATATAATGAAAATGAAAAAATATATATATAATGAGGATGCTTTTATTTTTATTTGAGATGTGATTTTTTATTTTTGTTGAAAATAATTAGATAAAGATTTTCTTTATTTTTTATGGTGATGATATTCTTAATTTTATATTTTAGAGATAATTTTCTATTTTAATTTTTGTTACTGATAATCAAATAAATAAACTTGTTAGATGAATTTATGAGATAAAATTTATTAATATATATTGATATTTTACAAATGAAATGTATTTTTATTTTAATGATAAGGAAAATATTAGATAATAAATACAATATCATGTTATTGTAATGAGATAAATAAAAAAGAAGTATAATTGTTTTACATTCAAATGTGATGTGAGCCCCAAATTTAAAAAAAAAAAAAACTTGCATATTTTATTTTTTAAATTACAATTGGAATAGTTTTCTTTCAATATGTTTTCTATCAAAAAATACAATGATCAAATTGATTAAGCGATATTTTTAAATATTATAAAGTTTAGAGAATAAAAATAATTTAAAATAATGAAATTTTTAAAGCTTTAAATATGTGGGGTTGCTCAATTTAATGATGATGATTTTTTGTAGACAATATATTGAATAAAAGACCAACCCAATCATGGTAATATCATAAGAACCGGTGCACGGATGAACATTTCATTTAAACCTTATCCGGGTTAAGATTGTCACTGAGATTTAAATCGAAAATGAAAAAATTAGAATGGCAGGTGAAGTAATGAGTTGCACTCTATGATTAAAATTTCAGCTGAAATATTTTTTACTTTATTCTCATTCAATGTGATAAATCAGCATATTTTAGATTTGAAAAATGCTAAAATTAGTATAGCAAATTAAGTTTTTGACTCAATTGAGCGACACTTTTGATTTATTTCAAAATATTTATTTTAATATTTTTAACTTTTATCAAAACTTATGTACTGATTGGAATAGACAATATGATTAAAATATTGGCTAAATTTTTTTTGTTCCCTGAAAAGCTGAAAATTTTGCATCATTCTACATTTTGATCTTAAATTGCACTAATATTATTCGCAGTGCTTGTATAAATATTTGTGCTGTGACCCAAAGATTTTTTTTTTATTTTTTCTAATTGGAATGGAGTCGGATTTGATCTTCCTCCACAGTATACGCTTGGTGATTTTTTTTACATGTATCGACCGACATTTTAACCACAATCTGAAAAATAACTTAATAGACACGTTGGCTCCACATTCTTATTTCTTACCCACTTAATATGTGGCAAAATAATGAATTTCAAACGTAAAAGTTGTACAATACTGCGAATACAGCAAAGAAATGAACAGGAGTGATTGATTGAACAGGAGCGAATGATTGAGATAGTTGATCTTCGTAAATACTTTTAAAGATAGATGAGAAATCACATTGTTGAATAAAGTATGTAAGGTAGTAAAATTTTATCTTCATATAATCTCACAATAATATATCGTCATATTCATCATCATAAGGTAGAATTTCATTTATTTAGAGTCCACTTTAGTCACTCTACTATCTAAGTACCTAGTATGTCTATCTTTATTCATTCTCTCTCTTTTAAAGTTTATTCACACATCCTACATCTTTCTAACTCTAATTTTATCTATTTACCTTTTCTTCATTACTTAACACTCAATAACGTTATAACTTGACAACTGTTCTATCAGAATGTATCATAGACTATTAAAAAAAATATTTCAAAAGTTACATTTTCAAAATTCTGAAACTTCAAAAATTTCTATTCTAACTGTATGATACTTCTTATTCATGTGCCGTTCTACTGTATTTTATTTCTTTTGGCAAATCTCCATCTACAAGATAATTTGCATAACTGCATGCATTTGCTCTTAATTTGGAGGTTTGCATATCTTCTGAGAATCAGTCGAGTAATCTAAAAAAATCTGTCTATAAAAAAAAAAAATTTGCCCCCATAGGAGTCTATATTAGACGTATAATGAAACTATGAAAGCAATACATGTTTCTAAATTTACTGAACTGGGGACCTTTGGCTACTTTTGTCACACAATTGACACTACATATCTACCGTAATCTGTACCTAGTCTGCTGGTGAAATGTCATATGATGAGAAGATCTATAGTCATCCAATCTTTGACCTTTCTTGTTCAAGTAAATTGTTCCAAAAGTTTTCAAACTGAAAGTTACAATGCTCCTATCTTTTAAAGGTTTGTTATTGACAGGCCAAATTCATTGAGAATGTGTTGAAAAAAATATAGAATAAGTGAATTTTTGTAGATTTTGGTTATCTTATTATGTATCATTTCTATTAAATTTATGTTTCTACAAAGAGTATAGATAAAAATTGAGTAGGTAGTTTAGAAACCCACCTTCGACCACAACTTGATAAATCGATGGCTCAAATGGACTTCGATTCAAAGTGTGATCGGTCAAGGTTTTGCAAATGGGAACTATTGATGGAATAAATGTCGATGAAGACCAATTTCCATGGAATGAATTAAATTGAAAAAAAAAAAGGAAAAATAATAATTTCAATTAAATAACGAAAAATAAGCCTTTATGCTTAGATTATATTTTCAATTTAATTCATACAAATTTAAAGAGACTAAAAATTCATAAACTACTTACTTGCAGTCCACACATTTCCAATTCGAGAACTCGGCTCAACTTCTTTGATTTCTCCAATATTCCAGGTTCTCCAAATCAATAAAAATAGGGCCTTATTTATAGCCTTATACATTAAGATAAAAAGATAAATAAGAAAAAATTACATGATAGGCTTACCACTAACAAACCAAAGGAGAAAGAAATGGGAAGTCTTCAAGCCCATCATACGCTCAACCACCAGGGATTCGAATTTCAAAAGAACAAAGAGATGGGCTGGGGTAGATAGGGTTTTGAAATTAAAATAAAAAAGAAAAAAGAAAAAAGAACAAAAAAAGGGAAAAGGAGAGAGAACAGAGAAAAGGATGGGTTGGTGTGTAACCAGGGATTTAAATCTCGACTGATACGATCGGTTTTCTGAATGCCGAAATATCTCGGGGATACGATAAGTATCGGCCAAAGAAAAAAAAAATTCGACCGATATGGTCGAGATCTCAGCCGATTTCACTTTTTTTTTAAATAAATAAATAAATATCGATTGTAGGCCCGGACCGATATATCGGCCGATATTTGCCCATATCAGACAAATATCGGCCTAGTTATCGGCTGATACTTATATTTTTTAATTTTTTTTAAACAACCTTTTTTATTTTTTTAAAACGAATTTTGAAGAGAGAGATTGATATCGGCCAAGATGTCGGTCCGGCCGATTTTTCGACCCATGTGTTTTAACTCATCCTGGCATGGTTGAGTTTTTAGTCAAATGGGTCCATGGGCCTCAAAACGAAATGGACCTAAGTAAGGCCCAATGGGCTTGTGCATAGTTGGGCCCAATGAACTTTAGGTCTAGTCTCCATCAATCTGAACATAAATTGGACGGATCAATTTGTCAGCCCCGTCCAACTGACCTCGATTGGGTTATTGTTGGATTCATGAGATTCGATGTCAGCATCATAATTACAATTCTAAACTATATTAATCATAAATTAACTAAAACCATGCACAATTCTCACTTGAGTTTGAATTTTGAATTGATTTAACTAAAATTGAATGGTCAAATAAAAACAACTAACGATGGAGTAGATCAATGGCTAGGATGTCACCGAGCAAGCACATGACAAGATCAACATACCTTGGCTGGTGGTTGTGAACACAGAGATGATGAAGATGAGGCAGAGTATACTAATTTCATAGAAAAAGTTGATAGATCAAAATGATGTTGATGATTGAAAATTTGAAACTATGATTTGAAGTAAATGTTGGTAGAACTATAGGAAATGAATTCCAAATGAAGCAAGCAAAGGCAGAAATGAGAGTTGATTAACTAAAAAATCAAACTTGTTAATGAAATATCTGAACTATTACGACGATGACGAGATTCAAACAAACAACTAAACAAGTGATCCAAATTGAGAGAAAGATAAGTCATTTTAGGAAAACATTTTTACTTAAAATCTTTTAAATAAAATATTTTTAATCTCCCATGAAAAGACATATTATGTGCATGTTGAGCGGAGTATATATAATATGGATCAATGTAATTGACCTCTCTAAATACCTATTAACTTTATTAAATTCTATATTCAAACGAAGTTTTTATATTATTGACCATATAACATTATTTTACACTTACAGACATAAATTTCAAATGAATTTGTCCTGTATTTTATATTAAATCATTTTATCTCAAAAAAGTGAAACGATCATTAACAAAAAAAAAAAGTCTTGTTTATAAACAATTAAGTGATATGACTTCAAAGAAGTTATTTTTATCTTTTAATTATGCCATCTTTCTCGTTATTCTTCATCTCCATCCTTCAGTATAAATTTAATTTTATAACTTATAAATGATGGCCAGTAATTCTCCTATGCGAGTTTTGTCTAACTAGATACGGTTTTTAGTATATTGTCAATTTTTCTCTTCGTCAGTGATCCAATAAGTAAATCGATTTACTGTTCACAAGTGATCCGATAAGTGAACCGAACTGAGACTGTTTTTTCATATAAAATAGTAAATCGGCTCACTTACCGGATCACTTATGAACAGTAAATTGGCTCACTTATCGGATCACTGGCGAAGGGTAATATTGGCAATACACTAAAACTTGTGTCTAGTTACACAAAACTCCCGTGAGAAGATTGCTACCCATAAATAATGATAAATTTCATTGATCTCATTAAACAAGTCAATAATTATATTTATAGCTCAATTGGTTGCCTCTCGGAAGCGGGAGAGTTCGAGCCCTTATTGCTTACCTTGGTGTGCCCTAAGGGTAGTGGGTTCACCTATGGGGGTTTCCGCAAGACTCCAGTGAGGGTTGACCAGAAACGTAAGGTTACTTTTGCACTAGATGGTTGTGGTTTTTGGTTTGGTTTACATGATGTAGGTGAAAACACAGATGGGAAAGGAAAAACGACGTCGTGCCACACAAAGAAAAGTGCGGCGGGTCCGACAAAGCGGTGGATAGCTGTCAAGTCCAAGCAAGGCTTGGGTTTGTCCACTTCTTCTAATTGAAGAAACATGTGGAGCATCTCTTAGTGTGGGGATGCGTGCATCTCGCACTGAGATGCAAAAGGACTACAGTTGTAGGTGGAGCAAAGGCCGGGAGCGGCCACTGTGCATAGTTGCCAATACAGTGGAGGACAACTGTTTCAGTTTGTCTCAGGAGATTTGGTGAATTCTCGTCAAGGTGGAGATTGTTGAGATGTGGCTCGATTCACCTGTTAGCGTTACGCGCAGAAACAAGAAAAATCGAACGGAAATAAACACACAACACAACACAACATTTTAACGTGGTTCGGCCCACCTGGCCTATGTCCACGGAGCGACAGAATATTCAATATAAAAGAGAAAGAAATACATGTACAATAATATGACTCCCTTGAGTCATGAGCCCAAACCCGAAGTCCCGAGCCCTTTGTACACCCATGTATAAGATACATCGACGTCACCTCTCAGTTGATGTGAATCTCTCTCATACCCAAAATAGTGAACCCAAGTTCTGTGTTCCTCCCTCTAAGCTCCCTGCGTCCTACGAGCAATTCCCGATATGCTTCTCAAACGCGAGTATCTCCGATGATGGTGTGTCCCACACACACACAGATCTCCACCTCTGCTCTGGCAAAGGGGCTTCGTCTCTCCAGCCGCACTCCTGCTGGCTGCCACTCACAGATCTGTGAACCCAGATCTGCAGCGATACTGCACTGTTGCTTCTGCCCCTCTTCGGCCATCGAGCTGTCCTCCAGACAGTTTCAGATCTGTGGCTTGCCGCTGCCTGTGTATATGGCCAAGAAGCCATCTCTATGCAAAGGCCAGAAGGCCCTTCACATTGCCTCCTCTCTAGGCAAACCCGACTGCTTCTTTGCCGTGTGTGGAGTCCCCTCTTCTACACCTCTTTGCAATCTATAAATAGACATATGCTACGAAAAAATAGGCAACTTCCAAATCTGGAGTTAGGAAGTCCAGATTTACCGTAAGTCGTGTCCTTCTTTATAGCATTGAGCTTGTCTATTTCAGTCCCACACGTCAACACCCCAAGATTTTCTAAGAGAAAATTGCTGTCAAGATTTTGTGGAATTGAGCCACCGCCTAATAGGTTTTACGCTGGGTATCCCGTAGTTTCTCACAGGTAAATTCAAAAGTTCATGTATATGTTTAAGAAAGAGACCAATATTATTAGACTTTCTAACTATTTAATTTAATAAAAATCAAATAAAAGTTATAATGATGAGTTTTATTGATCTCATTACACAAATCAATAATTAAAAGTATATCTTTGATACCAATATTATTAGACATTTATAACTATTTAATTTACAAAAACAAAATAAAATTTGAAACAGAATATCTATTTTATTTGTCAAAAAATCTATTATTACAAATTCTTATTAAAAACAAAGAAGTATGTTCATAATATATTTACAATATTATTTAGATTTTAGAGTACAATTTTTTTTATCAATTATGGTAAACGTTGAAATAGAATATCTATTTTATTCTTTTAAGACTATATGATCACTAATTGCTATTAAGAATAATGAAGTATACATATTATTTGATTGATAGACGACGAAATTTTTATCAATTAGCACGTGTCATGCAAGTAAAGATTGAGTTATAACTTAGAAGTCATCTGTGTATAGGGTTTTTGTAGGGTTTTCTACTCTGCCGCGAAGAAGCAGAAAAAGGAGAACGTCCGTTTGTCCCTTGATTACAAATGGAGATCGTATGCCCATTGGATATCGAGTTCTCAGATCGCATTGCCGCTCTTCTCTCTCCTCCCTCTCCTCAAGCTGCGCAGGCATTGCTTCTCTCCCTCTCTCTCCCTCTCTCTCTCTCTCACTCTGTTTTTCGCCAATCCAATCACTTACCCCCTGTATGGAAGTGGGATAACTAGAGGTGGTGAAACCCACTCTCTGTTTTTCGCCAAGTTGGCCACTTATGCCCCGTTTGGAAGTGGGGAAAGTGGGTGGTGAAACCGAATTACGGCTCTATGTTACACCATTTACTAGTCAGAATCTATAGTAGGGAGCATTTGGCAGTCTGATTGATGTAGCCTTAGCTTTCAAGCAAACACAAAGAAGGTCAGCCACATAGTAGGGTTTTGGCCAAATGCTCCAATTGAGGAAATTGGAGGTTGGGTCCAATTACTCGAATCCCCAATAAAATGCAATAATTTGACAGGTGGAAAAATCAAACTGATCACCCGAAAATTAATCTCAATCCGGACAATTTTATATGGGGTCCTAGAAATCAACAAGAGGATCCAAAGAAATTTCACTCAATGAGAAAAATTAAAGGACTTAATCTCACCTAGATCAACAATTCTCACGGGAATAAATTTGATAAAGGCTTCAATTTCAATTTAAAATTCGCACAAAATTAATTGCAAGTGCCAAAATAAATTCGAAATTAAATTAATGTAATTGCAAATTGCAAGCAAGAAATAATTAAAGATAATTATTTTTCCGATAATTAAAATTAAAATAAAACTCACCAATTAGTGGAGAGAAACCGAGCACTATGCTTCAAATTCAATTCCAATTTGTTGTGTACAATGCAAGGTCGACCACTCCAATTTATAATGGAGGTATGAACTAAAAAAAAAAAAAGGAAAAGACATTGCTTTCCCACTCTAATCCCTTAGGTTTTTGCCAAAGATCCTACATTCAACAATCATACACGGTTTGTGCTATCCTTCATGCGCTATTCTCAATCCTAATTCTTATATCCTCCAAGTCCCAACCATCTATATGATACCACATGATCTTATTACATAATAAGATGTAACGAAAAAAAAATACAAGAATTACGATCGTCCGAAGGGTAAACACATGCCTAGACTAGCTTAGAAAACCCTACAATTGTGGATCTAAGAATCCAGACAACTCTTGATGTTTCTTCATTTCAATTTCCTTCCCAATTTCATTTGCAACTAGATTTTAGGACCATCCATGCTTCCAAGGCCTTTCCCATTGTGATAGGATTCTTAGCAACACAGTTTTAGGAGAGATGGATAACTTGGCAATTACATGGCACATGACATGGCATGCCATATTAGATTCCCGTCACTCTTCTTTATGGGCTACAAATGAACCACTTATGTACACTAAATTGGGCCAATTTATATGGAGTTGGAGGCTTGACCCAATGCCCAAACACATGACTCAATGGACCCTGTCTTACACCCTCAAATTGTTCATGTGCCAGGACTGTCATTTCCACCAAATTATCTTCCAATTGGTCCTTGTTGTCTTCAAAATCCATGGTTAGATTGAGGTCCTTATCACTACTGCACCAAGATAAAGGGAGGTTGAAGTGTACCAAGAAATTGTGGATGTTCTATGTTACATTGGATTAAAAATTAGGTGCACTAAACATTGATACTGTCCAATTTAACAAGATTATTGTGGACTCAGCGTAAATGGTCAATCGTGCATAATTGTCACACTATGTCGACATCTTGAAATGTCTCAGGTACCTGTTTATGGATTTCATTAGAACCTCCTCACTGTGTTGGTGGGCCCACTGCCATTCTCTATAGTTCCCAACCAAATGCTCCCTAGTACATCCAAACTCCATGGTTTACTTCTGAAAGCACTAAAGTAGAGATGACACTAATCCTTTCTACACAATCCAGGACTACTTTGACCAGCTTATAATAGCAAGGAAATGCCATGGTCTCAAAGTAAAACAGTGTGAAGAATATGGAAAGGGTATGTTCTATATTATTGTACTTCGACTTGCTGATTTTCTCATGCTATTTTGTTTCAATGATGTTTAATTTTTTACTTGTGTGAAAGCTGATGTGGCTGATGTGCTTATTTGCTTTGAGGGATGCATCATGTTTTTGTATTCAGTTCCTTCTCTTCATGATTAGTCCATGTTAATTGGGTCACTCATATTTGATAAATTAATAGGAAAAATTATCCACTTGGATCTTTTTAATGAGATCTTGTTCAATACTTTTGTGGGGTCCACATTTAACAGTCCCTGTCCCCTGGTGTTTCACATGCACTATTCCTCCTAAAACTAGACCCTACCTCATTTTACAGTAAATATTTTTATTGTAGATATTTGATCCAATAGTGAAGCTGAGTCAGATGGCATTGGCCATGGCCTTCACCTATAGGTTGTGGTGTTTGTATGCTCTGTGGGATTTTTGGCCAAGCTTTTTCGACATTTATCATTGAAATATTTGATATGTCAATAACACTGAAATGACATAGCCACTAGTTCACTATATCATTAGTAGTGATCCCAAAAGATGGAACATCTGGCTTTTTAGCTATAATGGGTGACTTTGTATTCAAACAACTAATAACTGTAATCCACTCAACCACCATAATTAAAAGAAACTCCTAAATTTCTAAAGTAAGCACCATTGGTTAGTTTAATGCAACCGAATTTCTCTTCTAAGAACTCTTCAAGTTTCATCTATCCCTTCACTTTGATTGAGGAAATGACAATAATTTTTTTTTTTTTAAGTAGCAAGGGTTGGCATATGATAATGGATGAATCCATGTGTAAGATAACAGTGTCACACTTTTGATCCTATTGGAGCAGGGACTAATTATGGGTTGTGTTGACCTCCTTTGTGAATCCAATTTTCAATGCGGCCAAATATTCCTACATAGTATATCTAGCTTTGTGCATCCTTTTGTACTTTCATCTTGCATTGTAATAATAAACAAGGTCATCAACCATGGTACAGGAGAGAAGTACCCAAACCAAGAAATAAAAGTATACATCCCTCCACTTATTGGTATAATACACCTGATTCATCTTGAGTATAAGGTAATGTATCCTATACAAACCCTTGTTTTACCATTACATCAGCCAGCTTGCTTGTGTGCCTCCCAAGCCCAAGAAAAAAGTCCTCATTTTGGATGTTAGATCCTTGACTTTATCAAGAATATGAGATTATATCCGTGTTTCTGTTGTTTCCACACAATTCTAACGTATGGCCTTGTTTAAAACCCCCTTTACCAGTGGAGTTCCATCATGAATGTTACAAAAAGATTGAAAAGCCTCCCGAAGTGCCTAAGCCTTTATTTCATCAGCATTTCCACTCTAGGTGGGAAAATGATGACTACGACACTTTTTATTCCCTAGAAACCTACATTATTGGCGGGGCCTTGGTTCATGTTGTAGTCTCATTATCATTATTTTTTTATATTCCGCCCAATATTGTCATTCTCATTGATTTACCTACCTAATGTTACCACTCTGTTTTGTTGTGAAACCATTAGCTCCACAACCTCGAAGTTATTTCCTTGCAATTACTGACTTAATAGTGTTTTTTTCTTCTTCTTTTGGAAGTTTATTGGTAATCTTCAAAATGTTTTAGCCCCTTTATTGATAAAGAGAACATGGAAATGCACCAAGAACAAATTTGAAAGCAATGCGATAGGACTCGTTGATCTTGCCATAGCTTAAATTGCTGAGAACATCAACATTCTCTCTTAAAAGAATATTTTGCAGTCAAATGCAGAAGAAACAAGCAAACTAGGGTAAATTAGGGCCGGCAGGAATTGGGGGTGTGACACGATGATAGGGGCAGAATGTTGGCTGTATTTTCCAAATCAGTAGGGTCAATGGAGTCAAATGGGGCTGAACTGAGAGCAATTATGAGAGCTCTTCAGATATGGTCAAGTTTTAGGGGTGGTAATCTCATTATTGAAGGTGACTTAACTAATGTTATCTCCTGGGCTAATAATAGGAAATTTCCCCCGTGGAGGTTGGTATGTATTGCTAGAGACATTTGGAGTTTGTGCAATATGGGTAACATCACTTTCACTCATACACCTCGTTCAGCAAATTGCATTGCAGATTTCTTGGTGAAAGTTGATGTTCATCTACAATCACCGGCTTTGGAATTCTTTCCTGTCGCCAACCTTTGGAGTTAAGGGTTTTGTTGTCAGGGTGGTTTACTGGTTGTATTTTCTTTATTTTCTTGCTTTATTTTGGCTCTTATTTTCCTTGTTGTTCTTCGTCGATTTAAGTATATTTCTCCTATACTCATTTCCTCCCTTTGTACTCTCCCCTTATTTTAATGAAAGTTAACAGTTAATGTTTCAAAAAAAAAAGCAAACTAGGGTAAATTAGAAAAGGCACTGGAATACTGTTAGAGATGATGTTGAGTTTTGTTGCCATCCCAAGTTTTGCAAGCTAGCGTTATGTTGTTAATGCCTGTGTACCAGGCCATTTTGGGGATTTGAGATTTCTATGTGCATCTCATTGACATCTTTAATTTCAAAGATATCATTTCATAAAAAATGACATCTTCATTTTTAATTGGCAACTTTAGGTGTCTATGCAACCCTGGACTTTGAAGATGGTGAACTACTTCTGAAGGACCAAATGCTTGTTGGTGCACAACATAGTTCCAATAAGGTCTTGTCAAGACCACTTAAGAAATTATGTCTTTAACATTCATTTGTTATTTATTTTCTATTATGAATCACTTGCTTTATTTCTCATCATTGTTACCCTGAATGCGAGCTTATTGTTTTTTCTTATTTATTTGGCAGCTTGATTGTCTTGTATGTAGCTATTGTTTTCGATATATTGGCTCAATAGAACTCCAGATTGGGAGGAGACTTTATTTGCAGTCTTTAGGATTACCTACAAAGAAGGAACATGATCTTGAGACATCCTCACATTCTTCTGAAGAGTCTTGTCAGGATGAGATGCCTGATGAAGAGGATAGTATTTGCAGGAGGAATCATGACAATTTATGGTCATGTTCTTCTGGTGATATGAAGGGCAATCTTCTTCCTAATGAGGTTATAGAGGCGCTAATGAATGGTGGAATGACTTTGCCACACTCAAAGCAGTTCATGTTGCCTGCTGTTGTTTCATGTCCTGGTGGCTGTGAAGAAGAACACTACTGCAGGTGACAAGATGATATCTTCTTCTCCTTCTTCTTCTTTGTCTCTTGAGTTCAAATTCTCTCTCTCTTTGTAATCCACATTATGAAAGCAAAGATAAACCACATGCACAAGCACACAAATAAACATAGATAGATAGACAGAAAGAGGGGGTAGGTAGGCCTTTGTGTGTACGAGGCAAAATTATGCCCATCTCATTATCCTAAATGTAATATACAAGCCCCACCAAATTCATCTTATTCATTAAAGTATAGGAGATGTTATTATGGTGGAAAATTCCTTTGTAAGGGTACTCTAAAATAAAGTTTCAAATATGCAGAAGATGCTATTATGGCACAATTGATTATTTCCTACTGGTGAGTACCTGCCCAGTTGAATGAAGGTTTTCCCTGTATTTGGCTAATCTTAATTATATGAAATTTCTTTCTGTTTAACCTCAATCTGCGTCTTATATGCTTTGACATTTTGTTGAAATACTCCTGTTTTTTGCAGCAAATCATGTGCAGAGTCTGACTGGGAATTGTTTCACTCTTTGCTTTGTACTGGAAGGAGGCCAGAATCCTCATGCAGAGAGGCACTTGTTAACTTCATAGAACATTCAAATGGTAAAATGCTAACTCCATAGTGTCATGTGTTATTTTTCCTGATGTTTCATGTTAGGTTCTCAGTTCTTGAAAAAAAATGTTTTCTGTTTTGCTGCCCTTTTTCAAATGGATGTTTTCTGTTTCGCTTCTGATTTCATTCATTTGATTATTTCCCAGCAACAAACGAAATTTTCCTCCTTGCTGCCAAGGTACACTTGATTTTACTCTATTTCCATATGCTTTTTGAACTATAAAAAAATGCTTGAAAATGCACTGTGCCATTTGTGGCCGTAGGCTTGTTCAATATATTTGTGCTTGATGAGCCCCATTGATGTCCAAATTTCCACAATACATGATTAAGAACACAGATTATACTTCTTTCACCCACTGGTTCACCGCCTACTGTCTCGTTTGAAAGATTAGGTATAATCCAACACACAGTGGCAATTCAGGCATCATAGATGAAATGTAAGTGAATTTCTCTATAAAGGATGGTACACTGTTATCTTGCTTTGCTTTGTACCAGAAGGTACTTCATTTATAGTAACTTTCCTTTCTCTGCTTTCTGCTTTTACCTTATAAATAACTGTATTTTAGAAGAATGGCAGCACAGGATGCTTAGAGAAAAGAACCCAAAAAAAAAAAAACTAGGCTTGTCATGTGGTCCATGTAGAGAAACAAAAAATTACCATTTGTGTGTGAGAGGGGTTCTCTCTAATCTAAAGGTGCAAAGTTTCATGTGAAGTTTGTGCATTGGACGAAGCTAAATGAGGGCAATTTTTGTGTCATGACTTACTTTTGCATTTAAATAAATAATTAGAGGCTGAAATGTTCCATTCTCTGGTTGCCACAGTTAATTTCATTTACAATTTTAAAGTACAAGAAGTTGAAGTCAGCTAGTCTCAGAGAACAGAATCAACACATTAGGATAAATGGAATGGATGATTGGAGCTTTTCTTTGCTAATGTTGGCTTGGAAGCCAATATCAGTCGGATTTAAGAGAAGGTGAGTCTTGTTTACATCTGCTGCGTAATTTTCTTGTGTTGCAGTCTTACATCCAAAAATAGCTTTTAGATTTAGTTGATTCGTATACTGTATATAATTTTCCTAAGTGCACTACTTGTGTGTACAAAATTGTTTATTGCTTTTATTGAATATCTAATGCTGCAGAGAACTTTATAACTGCACAACTGTGTGCACTATCATGGTTCTAATGTGTGCCATTTGTGCTAGTCCTGAGTCTCAGAGGCATTGGGGCCAACCATGTACAGGTGCAATTTAGACTGATTCAACCCAGACCAAAAGTCAGGCTAGGTTCCGCTTGGCAGGGATCATGGCACATGTGAGGTTAAATTTCATGGTCTGATCTAAAATCAGGCTCACTTGGGTTGATGTGATGTGTGACCAGATGAGAATAGATAAAAACCCATTGAGTCCAACTGCATGTCGAATCTTAAGTGTGAATGGGGGTGTGCTTGGATTGCATATTATCTCGATTTGATCTATTTTGACTGGTACTTGGCCAACCTAACCCATCCTGAACTTCAGTTGGAATTCTAAATTCTGGCAAGTCCAGTTGGGACATGGTTATGGGCCTGTCTCAAGAATACTTACCTCATTTCATTTAACGTCCATTTTGTACAATCATGTGGGACAACCATGGGGCCCACCTAGGGCCACGACTAATCATGAGATTGATAGGTTATGCTTGGACTTGGGTGGACTACGGTTACATGGATCACTAGATCCTCGATCATGGGACTTGGTCGCATTTCACTGAACACAACATGCCCATGATTTGGGTTTGCTGGGTTAGGATTCTTTTATTTTCCAATATTAAATTATTAAGTATTTAATGCATTAAATAATCTTTTATTTTCTAATATTAAATTTTCTTTTATTAATGGATCGGGTCAATCTAGCTTTTTCTGTAATTGTATTTTGGGTATTCTCTATTCCTGTATTTACTCCATGTCTTTTGTGGCTCTTTTGGGCCTGATTTTTTTTTGTCTTGCTTGTATGTTTGTTTATTGTACATTTCGGCACGACTTGTGGCTTTTTGTTTTTAATGAAATTACCATTTCCAAAAAATATTATTTTATTTTTATAAAATTTATTAAGCAAAATATAAGTATTTATATGCAAAATTTTATCTTAATTGGTATTTCATGTGTTTTCATGGAAATAATACAATTATATTAGAATATAAATCTTTAAACTTGATTTTTGTTGAGATTTTTGGATAGAGATCCACTCATAATCGAGTTTGGCAGTTCTCTGGATCACAGATTCACAGAATGCAGGCCATTTGATGGATCTAATGTAACCCTGGGGTAGACCACAAATCTTCTTGATTGTACGATTTGGATTAATGAGCCTAAGCAAACATTGGTGGAAAGGTATTAAGAAAAAAAATTAAAAGAAGCGGTGTCTTACTCTAAGGATGTAATAATAAGAATTTAACTCTTTCATATGCATTTGTAATGTTCCTGTAGGTGGTGGGACTGCATTGCGTTGCCAGATGATGTTGACCGCTCTAACGAGGAATCATTTAGGATCCAAATAAAGGAAGTAGCATTCACGGTAGAGACACTTTGGCAGCATAGTCTTATTCATGTATCATCACATATGTTGGGTAGTGTTTGGATTGTTAACCCTCTCAAAATCATAATTTTTATGATATTTGTTGCACACAAAATGGCATATATTCTTTGTTTGTTATCCTTTGTACAGTTTCATTGCACCTATGGTGCCTTTTATTTATCAATACAGTTACTGTTTAATATATATATATATATATTCTATGCATAGTGGCCTGTTGTTTGTTGCCTCATCTTGACTAGTTGCTCATTTTGTATTTTCATGTTTTGGCACAGTTTAAAAATCAATTCTGTCAGACAGTTAGTTTTGAATCCCTCTCAATAGTGCTCATATTTATCACAGTGCATATTAACATCCAGTTTTACAGTCAATTTTTCTCTCTCATGTTAGTATTATGCGCACAGAAACTTGCAAGAGTCTAGTTATTCAACTACCTTACTATGAAAATCCTTTCAGGAGGAACATGTCAAGTTGTCAACGATCCCACACTTACATGGTGATGGTTAAAATAGTCCTTACATGAGATTGGTGTTTATATTTTGACATTGTTTCATGGATCAATTAAATAAATGTTTCACGAGGAAACACAAAAGATAAAAGTTAAGAATTTTCAACAATAATACCCGAATTAATGACCTTTTGACTGTGAACAGAACAATTAAAAATGCCCATGTCCTGCACAATGGTGGAGCATAGTGGGGCATTTTGAGTTTTGATGTAGAGTTAGGTTTGATCCCAGTGCAATTCAACCGCCAATTAACTAAGGAAAATACATGTAGCAAAGACTAATCCTCAGCCAGGAGTACTTGCTTGAAAGGTGGGTGGGTTTCACACCAATGAAAGAACAGCTTCACAGCCAACAAAGTTTAACAATATTTCAAGTTTTGTTAGTCCTGTTTTAGTTTTCTCAATCAAGTCTTTTCTTTGGAGCAACCAATGTGATGCTATCCCAGTTGTTAATCCAGCCATCTGAGTTGGTAAAGCTCCTCCTCATGCCATCAGTTTCTTCTGGACTGCGAAAGAAAATCATGGTTAGCACTTGCTCTCTCTGTATTTGGGCCTCAAAAGATGTGGATCATTTATTTCTTCACTACTCTCTCTTCCTCAGTCTGGATCTCTGTTTGAAGTTCATTGGTTGATGCCATCATCACTTGCTTCTCTATCCTATACTTGGATGTGGTCTAAAGCCTCATCGAAATTCTCTACCTTATGGCGTCTTGCTCTATTTGCGACTATTTGGAGTTTGTGGTGGGAAAGGAACAATAGAGTTTTCAAGGATCGAGAGGAGACTACGAAGGAGGTTAGCTATCAAGGCTAAATATGTTGCTTGGGCTTCATCACTCCATGAATTCCAGTGCTAGGGAATTCAGGAGGTTAGCTATTGTGTTGCTAACCACCTTAAAGGCACTATGATTTAGCTTAGGAGCTCGCTTTATGATATGCCTTCTCAGGTACATGGTAGAGAGACGGGTCCAGTGGATTGAACCACCATACTTCTTTACATGTCCATTCCTATGCCAACAACACAACTTTGGGATCTCCTCTATCCTCCCTGTTTCTAAATGAAGTTTAATAAAATTATCTTAACCCCAGAGCCAAAAGTTCTGCCTCCTGCCACCATCCCCTCATTCTAATAATACCACCAGTGGCTGAAGGCCCTTAATGAATGCCACACTACTTGCTTTGACTTTGTTCTATAATAATAGCATCTGCACTCCTGTTGGTAATGATTTAATTTTAAAATTTTATGGTTCAGTTTGAATGATTATGTTTTTTAGTCTCTTTTTTTGGACATAGTGACTATATTTTTTTTAGTGAGGTGCTCAGAAAACAACAAAGGGATAAAAGGAATTTTAATCAAAGAGTGATCAAGTACAAATGCTAACCAATCAGCTTTGAACTGATAAAATTTTTTAAAATAGAAAAGGAAGAAAGGCCATGGGTATGAAGAGAGAATACAACTGTGCTCAATTTCCCAGGATCAAACCAGCCCCCTTGGACAAGCTAATTTGCCTGCTTCAAAATTACCTGACCTATGAATTTGAAAAAACTGGAAAATTACAGAGATTGATATGATTCTTGAATTAAATCTCTTATCTTTGTGGATAATTAATATTTAGCCTCATTTATCTTTTCATTTCACAAATCATTTATGAAATAACAATGAAAAATGGTAATGGGTAGGGCTGTCGACGGGTTAGGTTCAGGCCGGACCTCCCTTGGTCATGGTCAGGGTCTCCACTAAGTAAACAAATTAGGCTGAGTCAATCCTATAACAAAGTAAAACTCAAAAAAGATGACCCGACCTGTTTGAAAAGAGGAGTGGGTCAGGTCGGGCCAATCTGGTTAGTGTCTCAATATTGTTAATTGGGTAGATTGGAGTAATCAATTGCATGGGTTAGAGAATCCTTTTTAATGAAATATAATGGTACATGTCCACATACATGTATGAATACAAAGTGCATGTGATTCAAGAGTAAGTTTTAGGATGAGGTTAATGATGTCATTGACATCTCCTTGCCATTTTTCTTATTTTTTTTTTTAAAAAAATAAACTAAAATTAAGTGTCTTGTGAAATTTATACTAAAAAAAATAAAGAGAACACGCCATTTAAAGAAGTTAGCAAGTAAAATATAAATGTAATAAAAAATCTCAACAACCTTATGACCGTCTTTAATTCTTGCCATATGATTCATGAAACAAATTATAGAGTAGGGGACAATGGGCCCAGGTGAAACCCACCCCGTTGACACCCCTAGTAATAGGTGTTTCTTCTAGGGTACTTGTGCCTTCAGTTAGTATCTTAAGCTGGAATCCATTTTGCAGATTTGTGAATGTTAAAAGTATAAATATTAAAACGGTATTAATTTGCATGTCCTGTCTAAAAAGGTATAAATTTAAAACTATGAATTTATATTCCTGTCTCAAATAATATAAACATTAAAACAGCATTAATTTACCTGTTCTGTCTAAAATAGTTTTTGCTTTTGTGTGTATGTGCATGCACACCTTGGCCTCTAACATTTCAGGGTTCTGGTGCCTTCAGTAAACTTAACCCCTCTTGCTGCATTGGTTCTTAGAACGGTCACTGCAAATTGAACTTGATGTACTTCTGTCATTAGTTATTTTAACTGCATTGAGAGAAGAAGTGTACCTTTTTTGTTTTTTGGTGAAAAGAAAATGCACATCTTATGGCTAATCAAAAGTTACAATAGTCATCATCTAGAAATGCCTCAATGTGAGAGTTTTGTTCAATCTAGTATGTTGGCCTTTAATGGTAGACTTTTGGTATATTGAGTTGGTTGTGTATATCACTGTTCTTTTAGACTTCTTATTCTAAGGAATGAGTGGAATTTTCCAGTCACTGCAACTTCTCAAGGAAGCCATCTTTGACAAGGAATGTGCACCCTGTATCCTTTTCATGGCCGCCACTCTTCTTTGAGTTTAGTACTTCTACAAAGTTGAAATGGGCTTTTCCCTTATGAAATTATTGTCTCCTTGACTCTGCTTAAGTATTTTCACTTGAAATCTATGGGCATATTATTGGCATGTTTGAGCTAAATAATCTGTAAGTTGTGTTATTCTGGATTTTTTTTTCCCTGCCTTTCCATATATGCAGCAGAAATGATCATGATACACCAGAGGTGATACACTGATTTTTGGCAATCCAAGTATTAGTCTAATGGGC
Organism: Chimonanthus salicifolius; assembly: GCA_013350335.1. Lineage (NCBI taxonomy): Eukaryota > Viridiplantae > Streptophyta > Magnoliopsida > Laurales > Calycanthaceae > Chimonanthus > Chimonanthus salicifolius. Next base: position 46,337,266 of record CM023539.1, read on the forward strand.
CACACTGGGGATGAGGAATTCCTTCATAATGTTTCAGATTGGAGGACCCAAAGTATCATATTAGTCTACAAATAGAAGGTTATGGAACAGAAAAAATGAAAATGGCAATAATCAATGAAATAAATGCTAGACATCATATCTTTATCTTTCAATCTGGAATATTTAGGCCATCTTCATCCACTATAGATTGCATCTGATGAATGAAGTGGATTGCTGAACTGTGGTCCCAAACTGTATATGCCTAAAAACATGCAGATTTGGACCGCCGGGCTCCCACAAGTTTTATTTTAATAAGAATGATATTTTTTAATGTTATGGGATCAGTGGCTATCTTGACAATGATTTTTAAATGTAAGTCTATTCTCTTTTCTAAGGGAAATAGTATTGGTTTCTCCAAATCTGGAAAGATTTACACCCTGTTTGGTATCTAGAATAATTGAGAATAGGAATGATTCTGAGAAAGTGTATTTTGTAGAAAGAATGGTTCTGAAAAAGTTAACTGAAAATGACTTTGATTTTTTTTTTTGCCCTTAACTGAATGAGAACCATTTTTTTGCCCTTAACTGAATGAGAACCATTTTGATGTCTGACATTTCTTATTACTTGCTAATGCAATTTCATGGATCTTTGTGTAGTGATTTGGTTGTAGCTTCACCAGTTGAAGATTATTTTATCTATATTGATGATCTTCCACATCCAGAAAAGGTTTAGACAGTCATCAAATTTTGTTTTTTTTCCCCCTAAAAAAGTGTCAATCTGATGTTTTTTTTCTGCTATTTCAATGACTTTGTAACATAACAAATTGTAGGTAGAAGCTGAGACAGTAACGCGCTGCTTTCTGGATGCTCTCGGTGATGACTATTCAGCTTGTTGTCAAGGTACAGATGCAAACAAGTGAACAATTTAATGTCTGAAATTGCCTAATGCAGTGATATTTGTAATTTCTTTTCCTTCGTCTTCAACCTTAAAATTTTAATTTTCATGGCCAACATAGCCAAAAAAAAAATTTAAGACCAAAGGTGTCCAGGTGTCTCGCCCGACTTATCCGTCAGCACACACATGTCGGGTTCAAGCAGTGGGACCTGACTCTGTACATATCTCACGGAGAGTGGCCCTTCATTGGAGTCACCAGGGATTGAACCCCAGACCTCAATCCTGAAGTCTTTTGTCTCAACCACTAGGCCAACCACTTGGGGTTGCCAACATAGCCATTTGAATCAACGTATTTTGGTCAGTGGAACATAAAAACACTTTTGGGCTTGAGTGGAAAAGTAGAATTCAGAAACCCTTTAAAAGAATAATAATAGTAAATGAAAAATAAAAAGTACAACTCAGAAAGGTGATGCCAATTGTATGATGATGATATCAACGACAACTTCGTAACTTTTGAGAACATCTTAGACATGTAAAGCTGAAGATTGATCTTGTCATAATCTTCCCCCCTACATTTAAGTGACTGGATTGTGGACCACCCATCTTTAAACAAAAATCACTAGCTTATCACTCTAAAAGTAACATAGAAATAGAAAATAGTGGATGTTTATCCCTGCCTGTGTTGTACTAGAAGTGCCAGTGCATCTTCTCAGTGCTTACTTGGCAAGAAGAAATCCATTAGGGATTTCTGTTCAAAGTGGTTCTGTCAGCCTGTATGGCATCCTTCTCCATTCATATGTTGCTGGCTGTATCAACAGTGACACTTATTAACTGCCCACCCATAATTGACCACAACCTTCTTACAAGCACTTGGATGCAAGCTATTCTCCATCTTGATTTGGTCTAGATCTTGTCCTAACGAACATCTTAAAAAAGGATTCTCTCGTCATCATCATTATAATTAGCCAAAATCTAATCTACTTGGGTCTGCCTTTTGATTTCTACTTCTACATATGACTCTATCATAAACCATAATTAGTCACCCCACTATCTATCCTGTCTTCTTTATCCTTTCTCTTCACATTTTCAGTGGTCTACCTCTCCTCCTTTTGCCTGCAATTTGTAACTTCTTGACTTTATGTACTAGGCGCCATCTCTTGTCTATTACTTGTATAGCCAAACCACCTCAAATGAGTTTCTCTTACTTTTGTCATCTATTGGAGCCATTTTTAAGTTATCTCTAATGTGATCATTTGTAACTCTTACCTTTAAAGTTATTCCACTCGTTCAATGTAGCATGTGCATCTCCATTACCCTAACTTTGTCTAACTACCTTTTTTCATTGCCAACACTCTGCTTCATAGAGCAATGTGAGTCTAATAACTATTTTGTGAGACTCTTTTATCGTACAAACTCGACTAGCCTGTCTACATTTTGTCCACCCCACTCTCATACTATCAGTTGTATTCAAGTCGGATCCTCCATGAAATTCTATTAGATAGCCCAAGTATCTAAACTTCTAGGAGTGCGATTCGAAGTCATTTCCACTTTTAATCCAATTTCATTAAAGTTACACTCCATGTATTCTTTTTTTGTTCTACTAATTCTTAGACCATTTGTCTCAAAAATTGTCCCTCCAAGATTCCAACTTAATATTGAGTTATTGTTTCATTTCACTAATCAATACTATATTATTTGCAAAAAATATACACCACAAGACTTCATCTTGAATTCTTGATGTTAAGTTATCCATGATTAACGCAAATAGGTACATGCTTAATATAAACCCTTTGTGGAGTCCCACTCCAACTAGCAACTCTATTATCTCTTCACACAGTTCTAACATTGGCAGTTGCATTGTCGTCTATATCATATATAATCTCTACTTATCCATTAGAATTGCATTTATTTTATTTTTTTAAATGGTTCATATATTAATAGATAAAGAGGCACTAGAGGTGCAAATACAAAAATAAAAATCAGATAAGAAATAACTATGAAAACAAATGGTTTATATATTAATAGATAAAGAGGCACTAGATGTGCAAATACAAAAATAAAAATTAGATAAGAAATAACAAGCAACAATAACTAGAAGGCAAACCGCTCTTAGAGGAAGCCAACAAATTCCTTGGAAACTCTATTATAAGCCATTTTAGGTTGATAATACCATGTGGGTTGTGCCTCTTCTATCTAATTTTTTTTACGAGTTGCCCTAGTACAAAGATAGCTTTTGTTGACCTACTTGACATAAACCAAATTGACTTTCTGATATACTTGACTCCTGTCTTAAACAAGACTTTATTACCCTCTCCCAAAGTTCCAAAGTGTGACACATGAGTTTAAATATCTCCTTTGTTCTTATAGAAAGAGACAAATATACTTTTGCATCACTCACTATGTATTCTTTATGAGGTTAAAATTTTGTTGAATAATCAAGTCAACCAACAAACTCCCATTTCACCTAGTACAATACAAGTCTCATTAGGAATACTATCTGGTCTTAGCGCTTTATGTTTCTTCATTTTTTCTTCTAATGATAGGTGTACTGCTTTTAATATTTTGTTCACCATCCCTTCATTTGCTACTCCTTCCATATGAACATCACTTTCAAATTTTGTGTTCAAAAGGTTTTTAAAATATGTTTCTGACCTATTCTTTACTTCATTATCTTTAACTAAGACCTTTTAGTTTTTGTCCCTACTACATCGTATGTGATCATGATCTCTACTCTTGTCTCGACCTTATTGAGTTTATAAATTCCCTTTTCTCTTTCATTTATTCCTAATTGTGCATATAAGTCATCATAGCCTTTGTATTTAGCTTTGCTTACAATTTTATTAGCAATGTTCTCGCTTTCTTGTAATTCTCCCTTTCTACCATCTTCCTCGTTTTTTTCCATAGCTTGAATTGGGTTTTCTTCTCATTGATAGGCCTTTTCACATCTGTGTTCTATCATCACTTGTCTTTATGCAAATCCATTTTAATTCCTCTAGTTTCAACTACAACCCCTTTGGCTATTTCTTTAATAAGCCTAGACATTTTGCTCCACAACTCTTTAGGGTTCAAATCACCACCCCTTTTCAAATTTCACCACCTAATTTCCGGAGAATTCTTTGTTGTTTCTTTATTGATTTACTCTTAATATACACATCCCAAACTATAAGTCTATGTTGTGTTCTAAGCCCTTCTCCATGAATGACTCTAAATCTATGTAAAGAGTCACTTCCATACGTCCAAGTAGAAAGTAATCTATTGGAGCCCGATACTACCCACTTTAAATGTAATATGGTATTCCTCTTTCTTTTGGAAAACACTCCACTCGCTAGGGGATGGGATTCATTGACATGCATTCCTGCTTGCACTACAAAAAGCTCCGGTCTTAATGCCCCTACTACTGTTGTGCAGCCTTTCCTCGGGTTCGTAGAGTCGGGTTTCCTGTTTACCCACAACAGAGGAGCCGCCCATATTTGTTATGGAAAATTCAAAGGCTACTGCAAATTCAAGAGTTGATTCCCCCATGTTGTTTCCTTCTCCATATCGATGCACTCCATATGTGATCCTATACCCATCATTACTACTTCCCACATGACCATTTAAGTTGCCCCCAATTATGATACTCTCATTTTTAGGTGTGTTTTGCACTAACTTATCCATCAGTCTCTCCTAATGCGGTTGAGGTGCAATACACACTTTTAATATTTAGGGTTTCATAATCTTGAATAATTTTTATCATGATAATCTCCTATTGGGTTTTTTTTTTACTTCTACAATCTTCTCTTTTATAACACCATTAACCACTGTTCTCTTCTAACAAATAATGGAAGTTATAGTTAATAACGTGCATGAAGGGTTTTTAGTTCTTTTCATGCAGTTGTAAGCTTGAATATGTTAAATGATGATGCTTACTCTCATAACTGGTTTTACCAATATTGATATTTTGTTTGCTCATATGGGATAAGTGTATTGAATTGTCTCTCTCCTAATGCAATGTACTTTTGTTTATGATTTTTGAATCAGGAGTTATGTTTAAGTAACCTGATCTGGTTTAGATTATATGATGTATCTGAACTGTAATTTCGGATTTCTGTTGGACCTGGACTTATTCCCCTCCAAAATAAAGGTGTCTGCACTATCTTCCAAAGATATTATGATCTCAGCATACTGGACACTAAAAGAAAAAAAAAGACACTTAAAAATTGTTCTCGTTCAAAAGCTGTTTATCCTTGCATATACTGGCTTTTTCCAAAGTAATAAAATACTATTGCTGGCATTCATGACTAAAATTTATGAGTTGCTGGTCATAAGTCTCGAAAAGAAGCAGATGCCTAATTGGCAGATCGACATCAAGACAAGAAATCTTTTTTTGCTGCATGTTCTTTCTCAGTTGTCAACATTATATAATGACATTTCTTCCGTGCATGTTTGTATTAGGCACAGCGTTTTTTCCTTTGCAGAGTTGTATGAATCATTCTTGCTGTCCAAATGCAAAGGCATTTAAAAGAGATGAGGTAACACCTAAGCTTCAAGTTCCAAATGCAAGTACAATCCCCTTTTTTTGTGTGGGCTGGGGGGGTGTTAAATAAATTTTATTAATAAGGAAAGATACATGATGCACAAGTAGAGCATCCTAATTTATAAAGAAGCATACCATCAAAGTATACAAATGATTCTAAAGAGAGAGCTTATCTTGGCTGGATAGATATGAAATAAAGCATGCCTGCCAACAAGCAAGAATACTGATCTCAATGAGGGTTAATACTTGGATACCAAAACACTTCAAAATGATTGCCTTGAAATGAATGTCCATCAGGGTTGGCCAGAAAGGATGAAGAATCAATTTTGCTTGGAATCGTAACTTGTATAAAAAAATACCTTGCCTTAAATACGCAATTATTCCTCATCATCCATATATGCGTTTAATTGATATAAAAGATGGCTTCCACATAACAGCAATTGTGGATGAGCCACCAGAGTTTGGAGTCGGTCGAAAGAGCAATCAGGTTAGGCATCACACTGAATCTGGAAAACTGATGAGAATGAGAATCACTCCACATAAGGGGAGAAGCTTTCTGTTTGGTAGCAATGTATATATTGATTGGATTCAAATGGAAAAGAATGAAACACGGTGGTTCTGAAAAGAGATTGCAATCGAGCATGTGTGATGGAATCGACTGGAATCACCGTGTATATTTGGGGATTGTTGGTGTGGTGAGTCTGGAAAATTTCCTCCTATTGCAACATGTGGCATGTTCATGTTTCTCACACCACACCAGTAGAAAGGGGTTTGTCAATCAGCTTGCACCAGAAATCAGCCTAGGCATTGTCATGAGTTCTAATTGCCAATGTGCCAGTGTAACAAGTATATTCCTACCAAAAATTGCCACGGTGTTCTCTTTATTCTGATTCACTCAAGCTACCAAACAGGGGCTTTGCTGTATTATTGTATTGTATAAATTTTGATATTGATGCTGGATACTTCATGGATACTTGTGAGAGAACGTCAATTTTGTCACACCTATACTTTTGCATTCAGTTGTGTTTTATTTCATCATGGTGAGAGGGACAACACTCATGCTGCGTGACTTGCCACATATTGAGCATGGCTCAGAAGTTATGCCGATTGAACATTGTTGAACATTCATGGGACTTTTTGAGAAGTAAACAGTCAACAGCAGTTGATGGTTTCTCTCTCAAAAAAAGATAAAAATGGCACTTTACAGTGGAAATTTTCTTTAACCATCCATTTATATTTACTTCCACTTAAATTTGATACAAGACCAGTCAGATGTGCTTTCTTTTCTAAGCAACAGTAATATGGCCATCTTCAATTGCAGGACCGAGATGGCCAAGCAACAGTAATCGCTCTCCGGCCCATTAGAAAAGGAGAGGAGGTATTGACAGTCAACACAGTATAGTTAGGAGCTTTTGTGGTTTCAATTATAGTTATAAAATAAGCACTTCTTGGGCTCCCACTGAATTCTTTCATTTGCAGTTCTGTATGCTTGAGATGGCCCCATGACCTAAGTGAAGATTTATTCTCAATCACTTGCAGATTACCATTTCATATATCGATGAGGAGCTTCCTTATGAAAATAGACAAGCACTGCTAGCAGATTACGGTTTCAGATGCCAGTGCCCCAAGTGCCTCGAGGGACTCTAGTCATTGCTCCAACACAAAGCAGACCTGTCCTCTTAGTACTAATTTGTAGAGTTCCAGGTGAACATGTCTGGTGGATTAAGCTCTGAAGCTGAATTTGATAATTTGGTAAATCTCAGGAGTTCTACATGAGTTATATGGTCCCCAACCTTTTGAAGCAGGAAACATTGAAAATGGATAAGTCAGTTTGTCACAGGAAAGTAATTTGAACACTATATATGTTTGTTGCGTAGAACATGTCAATGACTTCTATACATATAGAAAGATCAACACAACATATACATTGGCACCAACAGAGTTCATTCGCCAATGCGTTCTTGTAGCTTAACACCAGTTTGTCTTGTTTCATTGTGATATGCAATTAATGAATTTGTTACAATAGGTAAATTCTAGGCCAGAATTGTATTGTTTTCTCTAGACTACAATAAATGATTTATTCTGTCAGTCATGTTTGGTTTCAAGAAGAGTGGGAATAAAAATGCATTCTTGTGGCTTACCATACCTATTTGATTTTGATTAGTAATTTTGCTTGTAATCCTACATTGAACCATCTTGACTGACATTCCCATCTTTTCTTCTTCCAGAATAAATTAAAATTCACCCTACAATTTTATGCACTCATCTCTAATTCTATCATATGACACTTTTAACTTGTGTCCATTCTTCTTGGATATGCCCAAATCACTTCTATTCTGTTCTACAATAGCACTCAAATACCAAAATCTCTCATTGACATAAATTATTCAATCCTCGCTACTCTCAAATTCACTAAGGCCCTCATTCCATACTTTCATCTTTGTTTTACTAATTTTGTATCCTTTTGCTTGAAAAGCTTCCCTCCACATTTTAAGTTATTATTTAGATTATATAATTCATTGTTTTTCTAATGAGCACTAAATTATCTGCAAATGGCATACATTAAGGAAGTTCGTTTTAGATTATAACACTGAGTTATCCATACCTAAAAGCAAATAAATAAAAGCTTAAAGATAACCTCTTTTCAAGCCCAAAAACTTCTTGGGAACTATATTTTCTCCCAACGAACTATTTTTTATGTGCTTTTACTCTTTATCTTTATGCTTGTATAATTTCAACCTATTCACTAGGAATGGTCTTTCTTATTTATGTTTATTAATATTAAAATGGAGACATTATATCTTACTATAGTTTTATCTACAGCATTTGATCTATACATCTAAATTTCTTTGAAAGGCATGAAACAGCTTCTTCAATGTGGCATTTGCTTTCTTTCATGCTTTTCATTAGTCTTTTGGAATGCCTAGAACAGATTTCATGTGCTGTGGGTTTTTTCTTTCTTTCTTTTTCGTGTGTTAGAATTTCATTGTGGATCAGATGAACCATTTCAAGTAGAGTCTGTGTACTGTAATTCATTTTTCTATTTAAAAAGGCTTAAAATTAATAAAAATGGACAAGGATCAGCCATACATGTTATTTTATTCGGCCCACCAAAGGTAGAATCTAAATCACCAAAGATCAAACCCGGTATTCAGGATTTCAGGGGTCTAGACTTGTACAAAAAAAAAATTTAAACTGTTCAATTTTTTGTGCAATTTAAATTAATTGCTATCATTGTCCATCAAGAGGGTTCCAAGATGAGACCTCTTCTCACCCACTGCAACATTTGGTGATAACTACGGAACAACCAACCACAACCCTTCGACAGAGTTTAGTATTGAACTCTTGATTTTGTTGTCTTTAAATAAGTAATTAAATTAATTTTTTATAATAAATTTCAATCAATAGTGGCTATTGATTGGATGGGTTTTGAGTTGAGATAAAGGAGACTTCACTATGGATGAGATGTGTTGAAGGCTTGAATTAATCCTAGCTTCAAACTTGCCACTGAAATTTTATTTTTAAATAACAATAAGAAAGGGAGAGGAGAGATGAAGAAGAGAGGTGCGCCGAGAGAGAGAGATGACAAGAAAGAGGGAGATGAGAGAGAAGTCGTGGGAAAGAGGAAATGCATAAAGGGTAAAATTGAAAATCAGAAAATTTTGGTGCATCATTACTAATTTAGTTGGTGTAAAAATTGAATTTATTGATCCAAAACATAAGACCAGTATTAAGACCTCTTTGTCATCGGGTCTGGTTTTGTGAGATAAGACCGTTTTTAATACAGGTTTAGATAAGCTGAATTAAAATCTAACCCGCAAATCATAATGGCAAGTGTAACTAGTACACAACGGAATAAACTTGAAATATAATATAGTATAATAAATTAATAGAAAGTCTGAGTCCAAATTTGGATTATCAGTTGATTCAGATGCAGCGTCGTATATAAATATATAGATTCAGATTCAGAGATCTTGCAGAATAGATTCAGATTTTGGATTCAGATGCAGATCTGCCTCAAGTCATACCCTTTCACATTCTTAAGGCTCCTAGTTTGTGGCGGAGGCACACACCTTAACTTCAAACTATGCTATTTTTCCTAGATGCTTCACATAAACCAATTTTCACTGCTGCAACCAGTACCAATACAGTGATCCATCTTCACTTGAAGGCAGAGTGCACCATTGCTGCAACACCAAAAAAACCACAGACAAGGGCAATAAAGAAGGCAGTTAAACAATCGAGCAAGCAAACACGGAGGTAAGAAGGTGAAATGGCATGTTAGGCATGACAGAAGATCCAATAGCAGAATCCAGAGCCACATATTTATTACTGACAGTGATGATGAGAGAAATATTAATAACAAAGAATCGGTGAAGATAAAAGATTACTCCCATACTAGTTCACTACCGATCAGTCTACAAGTCACTCTATGCAGAAACCAAAGAACTATGGATTAGTATTTAAAGAAAATGACTTCAACTAAAACTGCAATTAAACAGTAGCAACACCATGAGGAACTTGTGGGAGAATAGATCCAAAAATCCACCTTGTTAAGAAGGGAGGCCCATGAATAGATTGCTCATGTGTTAATATCTTATCCAACATCAATGAAAATCAATGTGAATTTATATCAGCTTCTTCATAATGCACACACAAAAGCAATGAAACCAATAGTGTCTGAAGTCCTGTGATCAACTCAAGGAAAAAAATGTGATCTAATTCTGTTTGATTGATGCGACATTATAATCTGATGTTAAAATACATGAACCTTGAAGCAACAGTTGACTGCACTCCATGGCTGAAAAGGTCATCCCTTCATTGTTTGGCCTCAAATTCCTCTCAACTGCATCCCTTAGTTGGGAAAATACAAACATGATGCCATCGCCTCAACAATTCCAGTAGCCATTCTCAACTTAGAAAGAATGAATTCACCAATACAAAGTTTGATATGAAAAGAAACCTCCCATGGTAGAATCAGTATGTCTTCTATCTGCAAAACCATCTGACAGACTTCAGAACTGAAGGTAAAGAAAAAAATTCTTGGCGATCAAACTAAAAAGCAGATTGATACCATGTTACATATACTTCTACTTTTTTTTGAAGACCAAGGTGTCCAGGTCTCTTAGAGCACCTAGCTAATCCTTGGAGCATGTGCAAACCTCCCTACCCACACACCAGGTAACACCATGGGGAATGGCCCTTTGTTGTTGAGAGTGGCTTGAACCCAAGACCTCCTGCATCTCAAGCAGATTCTTGACCGCCAAGCCAACCCTCACGGGTTAAATTATACTTTTATTTTATCTAGAGAAGGAAACATTATTAAAGTTTCAGCAAGGATTAAAATGTATCACCAATAGCAAAGCCTTCAAGGATTACTCTTACAGATCGGTGAAGAAGCGAAACTCATTTTGTTCCCATACTTTAATGATGGGATCTCAGTCTCCCGCCTCCTATAAGTGGGATTCTCCATCAAATGCATAGGATTTCAATTTCACAACAATCAATTAAAATAGCGTATGACTATCAGCTATGTTCCAATTTGGAAAATGATCAATCTCAAGCAATACAAGGACTTGCCATTGAGAAATCTTAATCATCTAAAAGAAGCTGATGAGAATGAATTCCAGATGATCACTTCACCTCCCAAAAGTTTAAAGCAACTAGGTCATAGGGACTATATTTGAAAATGGTAACTCTTTCTTAGCTTCAGATCAATTCTCTCGTCTTTCCACTATTGGAAGCACCAAGGTGCTTTTTTTGTCATTATTTTTTAGCCATCACAATGAGGAAAAGCAATAAGCTAGAATCATTCTCACGAATATCATTGATAAATTGAATTACCTCAAAATAATTACAGGATTCTGAAACAAAATATCATTATATCATCTTCCTGAATGAAAAATATCACCAGAATTTAAGGGTAAGTCTACGTGTTTGCAAAATGTGGAGAGCTTTGATCATCTATTACTTGGCATCCCTTTGCAACAGTGTACACTGTGGACCTCTTTGGAGTTCTTGTTTTCTCCTTCAGAGTTCAGAGTGGGCTTGCAAACCAGCTTTGCAGGAACTGGTTTAAAGCTTGAGCTGAACTTGTGAGGATACAAGTCAACTGATCTAGGCTTGTTCTTATGAGCCAAGATCTAATTAAGCCCTATGTTGCAAAGACTCTTCAAGATGTGTGGCATAGCTGTGTTAGACACTCATACTCGTTCTTCAAGGACTTTTTGTAGTACTATATAACACTATTTTTCAATATAGCTAAAATATTTCTAGACCTTTCTCTTAACCAAGATAAAAATGTTGACATGTTTGTCACTTGATTGTTTTAAGTAATATATTACTTTCTACAAGTGCTATTTTTTGCTCCATATATTCATTTAAAATTACTTAAATATGCTGCCGAGTCTCTGCGTGCTATTTTTTGGATTTTCCAAGTCCAACACCTTCAACCATATCAAACTCTAACACTCACACCCGTATTTATTCAACTTAGGTAAGGCGCCATTTAGCTCAGCTTTTTTAGGGGCTCAGCTGAAGCTCAGTCTAAATGCATCATATGCGTATGAATAAATGCAAGCATAACACATTTCAGTATTTAAGTCAAGTATACGACTGGTGAAGATAATTTTATGGGGACTAAAGCACTTCAATAAAATATTTTGCAAGATTACTTAAGTTACTTTCCTACATTGATGTCATGTTTAAAATTTGCACATTTAAGCATTAAAACAAGCGGCCTTCTAAGTAATTCTTTAAAATGTAACATGTCAATACTTGTTGTAGCAACATCTCTCACCCAATGCGAACCCCATAACAAGCAGACTCAAGCTTGAGTTGATCTCAAGCTTCTTCTGCATCATCAAGCCAAGCTCAAGATTGGGCACAAAGTATACCAGATTGAAGGTTCTTTGGCCCCTCTGATTTCTACAGGGTGTTGACAGTTGCTTTAATTCAACTTGATCAAGTAATGCAGATATTGCAAATGGGACTAGCTATTCAGTTATACAAACTGATTGGACATAAAGTGTCCCCAGTTGTAAAAAACTAGCAAATCAATATCTGATCCTTCTCCATTTGGGGAAAAGAATTCACCAACCCTTACACAACCTGGACCACCTGTTTTCTATCTGTTACAGGCCACAACCTTAAGTAGTTGGATGCTCCTGTCCAGAAGATTTCCCATGCAAAGGCAATCCATGGTGAAGTCCATCGTATTAGAAGTTTGGTCCCAACTACAAATTAAAGTTCCAAGCAAAGTGTGCATCCTAATGGACTGAGCATTGTAGAATGGCTCAAATATAAAATCCTAAGGAAGCTTATGCACGCTTATTAGCTGAAGACCTAATCAAATGCTTAAAATGGAGATAAATCATATTGAATCACCTCTGTGATGAATTTAACGGACTAGAAACAGAACTATCAAATTTATCAGAATTATCTTTTTACTTCTAGTTATTTTCTATAAGCCAAACACTACATTCAATATAATTTTTAACTGAAACAAACACTTGAAGTTTTATCTGTTCTATTCCTTTTTATTAAAGATAAGAACAGCTTTTTTATTAAAAAAGGAGATAACAACAAATTTTATTCATGAGAAAAGAATCACACCCAACAATTGTGCACCAGAGCTAATAGATATTAGAACAATATATACAAAGAATACATAATAAAAAGTAAAAAACAAAAATGAACAAACTTAAGCTGCAAAAGCCCAACTGCCAACCTCCAAGGAACCTGCAAAGCATTCAACTGACAAGTCCTATTGAACGACGTGGAGCCTGAGAGCCTGATTCCTTATATCACCTGACTCCTACTACTTTCTAATAATGTTTTCCAAGATGACTAAAATATTACCACACCTTTCTCCTCTTGAAACTTAATTAAAATGTCGAAATGTTTGTCATGTGATTGAATAAAGTAGAGATAGTACTCTATTTTCTATTAGAGTTATTTTCATGCCTAATTTTAATTTAAAATAAGTTTAAACTTAAATTTCCTTAAATATGTTGCCAAGTCCATGAGTCCTTTTTCTCAATCTGCTGTCTCCAACAACTTACACGCATGTCAGGACTTTGACACACACACCCGTACCCATGCAACTTAGGGTTTATCAAAAAGACTAGATGATAGATAATCTACTTGAAAAGAGCCCATTAGATTCCTATGACCAAATCCTCGTCTACCTCACATATTTGTGCAGTAAACCCATTAATTTGAGAAAGGAGACCTTGTAAATGATGGATTTCAAGACCATCTCTTCTATTTTCTCTTAGGCATAACAAAAACAAATAAATCAAACCATGTATATTATCAGAATGTATACTAACACTTTAATCAGAAGTCTGTCAGCAATCAAATATGTTAATGCCATATTGCAAACACTACTCTAATCAGTACTTACAGATCAGTTCCTATCTAGGCATCCAAAGAACTTCTCTAAGCTTGTGGAGCTGAAGACATTAGAAGCTGTGCGCTCGGACCTGTTTGGTGCAATGTGAAGTTCATATTTGATGAACCTCTGGAGGAATGAAAACAAAAACAAAAAATTAAAACAAAAAAAAGGCATAGAATCAATCAGGTATAACCAACTTCAATATACAATATAAGCAAGTGCATATTTTATAAGCATCGGTTTCAGAATTAAAAATTAGAATTTGGAAGCAGCAAGAATACCATACATTAAAACTGTTGAAAGCATCGAGGCAAGGAATACACACAAAATAAGCTTGAATTAGCTCTATTAAGGATTTCCCTTTTTTTTCCTTAATTGGGTCTATTCATGTCTGACAAGTAACCACGGAAACTAATTCCAGTCAAGACTAACAAAGGCTTAATTTAAACTAAAAAAAAAAAAAAAAGTTGAGTTCTTTGGCAAAGTCCAGACAAAGGGCTTGACTTACTCGAGTCTTTTTTGTTGCCAAGGAAAACTTTGATGGCTCAAAACACAATTGGAAATAATTATGCTCATTAAATGGTTCCTAAGTAATTTTAAGTCCTAGGTTTCCACGCTTCCACATTTGTCTTTGAAAGCCATAGGAACAAAGGTGAGCAAACATGTGTAAGAGTTGGGAGGGGGGGAAGGAGAGGAGATAATTGGAACGGCAATAATGGCAAGACAAATCAACAATATCAGAAATCATTAACAGTAGCATAAAAAACAGCTATTTGCAAGATTTATCAGCAACAAGAGAACAAACACAACAATTTGCAAGATAAATGTGACAACAATAGTATTTATTGGTGGAAAAAAGGCAAAGAACATGGAAATGGTTAGCAAAGAACCAGCGTAGAGAAAAACAAACAGCTTACGACATGCATCACAAAAACTGTGGCAAAAATAATAACCAAAATGAAAAAAGGGACTCAGGCATCCCAAGCAATAGGAGAAAGAAGGGGTAAAAACTAATGGATAGAAAGCCATGCTAAAAACAGCAGCAGCACTTACACGTCCCTCAGTCAAATGTCAAACAGGGAAAAATGGACAACAGGGATTGAAAATATTTGCTGGGATTTTTTATGTGCAGCTTAGGGAAAAAGGGGTAATGACTAACCTTGAGCAAATCCAAAGTCAAAATTACCAATAATACGAGCATAACAAGAGGGTCTAGAAAATGTATTTTATTGTCCAGAGTTGATAATCAGCCCCATGATAATCAGAGAACAAGATAAAGTATGATGTCTATCAATAACATGAAGGATAAGAACTTCCCAGGAGCAGTGTTATGACAACCATGGTAGTGTTGATGATTTAAGGGAGAAGGGTAGCGAGAGAGAGAGAGAGAGAGAGAGAGAGAGCTTTTGGAGAATAACTGCTATATCCCCTTGAGAGGCTAGCAACTGAATTTGAAGACATATTTTAATTACCATCACAATCAATCAACCTTCAATTTGCAATTAACCCTTAATCAAGGGATTTGACTAAATCTAATCTAATCAAGGTATAAAAGGAAGTCAATTGTACAGTACGGCCACCTCAAGATTATAAAAGTTAATATCTTCACATCTCTAAGATGTGGTCACTATCCAATAGGCCGCCCACATCACTTTTGTCATTGAATAGACTATTGAAGTGTTTTTTACTAACATTCATGCCACTGTTACTTTATATGCCATGGAGTGCATCAAATCAACACTTGCAATCACAGATAAATGAAATACATATGTATAAAAAGTGTCATGCATCATATAAATAATGATTAGATTGATGGAATTTTTTGAAGGGCATACAGAGTTTCTTTTAGGCCCTTAGAATACTTTAACCAGCATTCAAATGCATCTACATATCAGGAGGTTTTGGCATCAGTTAGTCAGCCTTGATGCTTCCTTTCCTCCCTTGTATCTCTCTATTCTCTTGAAATCTTTGTTACCATGCTCTCTCTCTCAAAAATAAAAAATAAAAAAGAGCCCGCTGCCGTTTTGGGAGTTCTAAAGATAATCAATTACACTGCAAAAATTACAAAAGAAGGTATGGAGCATACAGCCAACTGGAAGATGATCTCTGGATTTGTATCAATGTGCCAATCTGGTTCCAGTTGTCGAACGAAAGATGACCGTCCATTTTCTGTGCTACAAAAGAGAACCTGCAGATTTATTTATGGCAAAGAAATTATATAAGGGAGTTGCATATAAATGAATCCAAAAAATTTAAATTAGTGATAAGCCAATGCATAGATTGGAGAAGTGATAAATCAAAGCACAGATTGGAGAAGACAAAAGAAGTCATAATGCTCAAATTCTTAAGCAGGATCATATAGTTTTTCACGTTTGTCCTCAAGAGGCAAGATGCATTAGTCCATAATAGATGTTCCCTCAGGTTTTCGGTCAGTAAAAAAGAATCATTTACCACATCTTACCAAGTTAAATCGAATTTGTTTTACATTCGAGCATTTGAATACATTATTTTAACTGATTGTGGCAAAAGAAATATAAATGAAGTAGCAAACAGTGTAAGAGCAAGTATTAGATGCTCAGCAGTCATGAAAATGAACAGTAGGTACCAAAACAATTTAAAGATTAGTAGAAAATGCTGTATAAGTACCAAAACAGTGTATAGAGATCCAAGCATCAACGTTCGTATCCTTTGGAAAGTGACTAACATCAATTCATATAAGAACCTTGATGCTCCATGACTTACCATGCACACCTATATGCAGGGCCCCCATTCCATCAATTGTGATGTTCATGGATATGTTGAAAGCCTATGGTTGAATATGGATCCCACCAAAAATCACCTTGATTTGATCCATCAAGGCATGATTTTAAAGACTACAAAAAAAAATTGAAGTGATCAAAAACATGCTTGATCATCAAATCAAGGTGATTTTTGGTAGGCCCAATATCCAATAATAGACTTTTCCAATGGACCCACCAAAAAGGGCAAAGTGGGACCCATATTAGGGGTTAGCACTAAGGAGGTACATGAGCAATCATTTTACTTCACAAAATAGTCTCTTCCAAAAGGGATGCCATCGTCCACATTAAACTTTTACTGAGGCAGGAGAAATGGCATCAGCTGAATCCCCTGGATAATGTTCTGCTGAGACAATCTTTTGCTGCCCTGCAAGGCCTTTCTAGTTTCCAGAATTTCCGTTGGATCTAACAATGCCTGCCAGTTCTATGACAAACTGTAGAAGACAAATTAACATCATCCGATCACTAAGAAAGAATGAAGTTAAGATAGAGGATGCACAACTGATTAAGGAGGAGGTTAGATATAACTTCTTTCCTCACTTCACCAGATAGGATTGGTGCTATTTTGGGCAGAACCACTTTCAATAGTATAACAATGACAAAGCCTCTTAGTTGGAAACGGAATTTGGGCAGGAGAAAATTAAAGAGGTCCCCGAGAGTGCTCAAGGTGATAAAGCACTG
Source organism: Chimonanthus salicifolius (assembly GCA_013350335.1). NCBI lineage: Eukaryota > Viridiplantae > Streptophyta > Magnoliopsida > Laurales > Calycanthaceae > Chimonanthus > Chimonanthus salicifolius. Next base: position 46,354,532 of record CM023539.1, read on the forward strand.
GGACCAAAGGTGATGCGGAGCATTCATTGCAGATTTCATAATTAGTAGTTGCTTTCTATAATTAGTAGTTGTACTTAATTTTCTTTGAGGTTGGTTTTAGTTAGTTTCTATTTTGTTTATTGCTATATTTAGTTAGTTTTATTTTAAGCAAGAGTTGCCTTTTTCTTTACTTGCTATTTTTTGTTTTAGTTAGTTTTATTTTAAGCAAGGGTAGTGTTGTAATTTTGCTTTATTTTATTTTAAGTAAGTGATTCTTTATATAAGGCTTTGTAGCCCTTTGGGCAAAGACAGTTTTTATAATGAAATAAAATCAAGATTGAGAATTTCTCTGCAAATCCTCTGCCGTGATTATCTTGGAGCGAATCCGAGAGTTTGGCGTGAAGCTGTTTCCCTTCTAGGTACTTGATCCTCTTCCTCTTCTCTTCTTCTTCTCTCTCTTCTTCTCTTCTCCTACTCATTGTATACCCTTTAACTCCATCCAGATCTGCTGAACCCCTTATCTTAGCCTCCTTTAACCCTTTCACTGTTTTAAACCTCTTCATCCAACCATAACAGTCCACCATACAGCTGCCCTCAAACCTTTGGACCCTTTTCAAGCCTCATACAGCCTTTACCACCTGTCCCAACCTCCATACAGCCCTAAACTACAGCTGTCATGTTTTCCCATAGCCTTTCTTAACCTCATTAACCTCCCACACTGCTGTTAAAATTAGATTTAATCTTTATTTGATGTTGGTTTTATGTGTTTGTGTGATTTGATAATCCTTTTGGTTTTGAGAGCCTTCTACTTTGAGCTATGACATGGTTTGGATTGTGATTTTATTACTTACATTGAATCCTCTGAATTTTATTGATTATTTGTGATAGATTTTATTATTCTAATTGTTATTATTAATTTTAATTTTAATTTCAGCCTCATTTAGTTTCTTATTACAGCATACATCGCATTTAGGCATTTAGGGTCACCTTTTGTCTTGTCCTGCATCAAAAGGGCTTTAACTTTGCTTTCATTAAGAGGTGCTGGAACTTCATGCAGGAAAACTTTCTCAAGGCCATATCATCACCAAAGACGCCAATGCACTTCTATCACTGTGATTCCAAGGAGGGAAGGGTCCAAAAAGTCCCATTACAGACCTATCAGCTTGGTGGGGTGCCTCTATAAATTCTTAGCCAAATTGTTGGTGAATAGATTGAAAGTAGTGCTGCAGAAATGGTTAGGGAGGCACGAGGGGTCTTCATTGCTAATAGACAAATTCTTGATGATGTTCTGATGCTAATAGATGATTCTAATGCAGGACAGTCTGGTAAGATGAGTAACCTAAATCTATTATATTATGATGTAACAAGAATGTAAAGTGCATAGAAGTGACCTAATTATGATATACACCTAAATATCCATATGATTCATGTGCTCAAAATAGAAAACAGAACTAGTACTAAGCAACAAATATAACCAGTAGAGTTACATTTACATGGAATAAGAAGTCATCAATAAAAATTAGGTGGCACACATAAACCATCAAAGATCTTTTTGCTATCCTGCAGTGTGGGGCTTTCAAAAGTACTACTGAAACCTAGCAAATGCTAACCCTAGGCCTTCAAATCGATGGATCAGCCACCAATGGGTTGAAATAGGGCTTTACTACCACCTAGGATATCAATGAGAAGTTTAAGACTAATCATTTCAATCCAGGTAAAAAATAAGTCTCAAAGAGCAAGTTAGTTTCAAATCTAAAGGGGAAAAACAATAATGTGACACAGCAGCAGGGGAGGGAAATGGGATCAAAATAGGGGCCAAAAAAAAAAGGTCGTCCATACAGTAATAAGGACTTGTATGGACATCCATACAAACAAGTGGGTTTGAGAGTGGTTTGGGTCCCAGATTAAGTGGATAGGGTCCTCTGATGGTTGGGTATGAAGGTAGGAAGGAAAAGATGAAAAATGGGAAGGAAAAAGGTAGGCATATATGGAGGAAAATGGGAGAATAAAGGAAAAAGAAAAAGAGAAATAAATAAGTAAAGAAGAAGAGGAGGAAGAGAGAGAAAAAAAAATATCTTGTTTCACACAAGGATCCTTGATGTTACACCAAGGAGATGCAGAGAAATCACACCAAGCTTACAAGGAAGATGCTCAAAATCTTTCATTCATGTATTATATCCTCATTCAATTTCTTTGTCTTGGTGGTCAAAGAGGCAAAGCTCCTAGCCATTAGAGAAGCTTGAGTTTCATGGTAGGCTCATCATAGACGAGATTCATCCAATGCTATTCACTAAGTGCCAAGGGTCCTTTTCAAATAACAAGGGGCAGGGGGCTTCAAACTATTCTCAAGGAGAATGAATTCCTCAATAGTTCCTTAAAGGTCTCCTTTCAAGTTTCAACATGTGAAGAGACTGGTAAACAGTCTTGTGGATTGCCTATACAAGCAAGGAGTTGATGGGAAGAGCTATCTCATAAATTTCTTTTGATTAGGAGATTTATTCTCATCATGTAGATAGTGGACTTTCTCTCTCTCCGCACATGCCATGCTTAGTCTACAACATTGAATGTAGGTAATCTTTAGTTCCTCCTCAAGCAGATTACAGGGGCTACATGCACATGTAATATTGACATTTATTTATATGCATTGAAACACAATTTATCGTACCTTATCTTTATCCAAACCGCTAGACGTGAAAACCCCAGCATCATCCAAAACCGAAATAACTTTTTCCTGCACCATTATTACCTTTAGGGTAAATGCAAAAGCATACATAATTTGCACAAACTTAGTGCTTTATGATTTGTTTTTTATCTTTTTCTGCATTTTTCTTTTTCATTTTTTACAGCAGGAGAGGAACAATCCAATTATCCCATCTTCCATGAGCATTACTAGTAACAGTGACACACTGGCATTTTGACACATGGGCAGTCCATCCAGTTCATATGGAACAGTTTTCACGGCAGGCCACTAGCCTCCCATTTGTTACAACCTTTATTACAACAAAGCACAGTCAAGACAAATTTGAACTTCAATTCAGGATGTAACAAAATGGATTTTTATTATCACCATATAAAACAAGTCAATTCATCAATGCAATGAGACCCAACTTGACCTGATTATGGTTCTAAAGAGTAAAGAACCAATTTAATAGAAAATCCTAAGCAGTCCAGACAAGAATTGGAAATTGATGATTATCCATCCAGTACGGCAGCCATTCATGGTAGCACTAATCAAAATTAACAATCCATATCAGTAGATGTTGATTGTGAACAATCAACAATTGCACTTCATAGTAGTGCTCATGGAGCAATGGACCCTTAACAGAGGAATAATCCAGTACAGATAGTCGGCATACATACTATGGTGCAACATTCTCCTGAAAAGTCCATTATCAGTTACTCTCTTAATTTCATTAAGAATAAATATATAGAGCATCAAGTGGGTAAGACAGCTCAAAAGTGCATACTGTCACAATCACCAAGATTGAAGGTTCTGGCCACATGCCATTCATTAAAAAATATATTCTAGAAAAGAAAAAAAAAAAAAAAACAAAGCTGTGTAGATTAGTATCACCCATTTTTGTGAATCTTTTACAAAATGAGTTTCTATAAAGGAAAGTAAATAGATAGGCCTCTTTCTCTGTCAAATGTGATCTTCCAGATTCTTTTCTGGCTCTCATGGTGGGTTGGGGTTCTGATCCCTTCTCTAAGAAAGATCAAAAAGCCTTGCACCTATTATTTGCCAATGATCTCATAGTGTTTTGTGGCGCCGACAAAAAGTCTTGCAGTGCTCTAAAACAGTTATTGGATGATTTTTGTCTCTTTTCGGGCATCTCTGTTAACTTTTCTAAGAGTAGTATCATCTTCTCTGGGTCTACCGCTAACAAGCAGGAGATTTTGAACTTACTTGGCATGAAAGAAGCTCCTCTTCCTATCAAGTACCTTGGGCTCCCTCTTTTCTCCTCCAGATATCGTCTAGCGGACTGTGATGAGCTCCTATCTAAAGTGAGAAGTTGGGTATCGGGGTGGATGGTAGCTCCCTCTCATTTGCTGGAAGACTTGAATTACTCAAATCTACCATCAACCATTTCCACATTTATAGGGCAAATGCTTTCTTACTTTCTAAGTCCTGTATGGATGCTATTGAAAAAATTATGCGCAGCTTTCTTTGGAATTCTGAGAGACAGAGGCGCATCCACACCATTTGCTGGGACAAGAGTTGCACAAATATGGTTCGGTAATGGCCTGCCTATATCTCATTTGCATTGCCTTAATCCAGCCTTTTCAAGATGCTAACGAAGCCTTTTACTGCTGCCTGGGCTGTTCGTAATCACGTCAATGCAATTCAGTCTTGTCTGGAAGGTTTAAATTGCTCTATCTCTATGATTCCAATGGATCACCTTGACATCTTATTGGGGTACTGTAAGGTAAAGCATGTCATTTCCAGTTGCAGCTTTGGATTATTCAACAGTTTCTTGGATTTCACCTAACCCGGGTTGTGGGTTCTTTTCATTTTTTGGCTATTTTGTTTGCCTAAGGTGTGGGCTATGTGGCCTTTTGCCTTCTAGGGGATTCCTTGTCCTCTGTGTTTCTTTGTAATTTTTGGGAGTTCTCCCTCTTTTGAATGAATACTTACCCAACATTCAAAAAAGAAAGATCAAATTTTGTGGAAACTAGAAAGTAACTTTGGCTACAATGTCGTTTATGTAGGGAAAATGTAGCCGGTAGATCTTGAAGAACAAGATCACCACCTCAAGTTGCTCAATGGACTTCGACATCGGAGTTTACAGAGTTCAGGAGATTCATGTGAGAGTGGATTGAGCAAATTTTCCACGGTACTAGTGATTTTCTAATGCTTGGGCTACTTGTTATCTCTTGTAATGTAGCTGTCTCAAAATCTCTTTCTTCCTCATCTCCGTTTTTTTATGAAATAAAATTCTTGTTCTCTCAAAAGGAAAAAAAATCAATAGATAGGCATACAAACCTAGATTCCAAACACCACCATGTCAGTTAAGAATGTGATCAGGCCATACACATTCAAAAGTTGACAAAAGTTTGTCATCAGAACTCATTTAGACTAGGTAAAAATAAAAAAAAGTGATTCACTTGTTGATACATCTGGTGAAAATAAAAGTGGTGTGCCAAGAAACAGGGACCGAGAAAGAAAGGGATTTGCCACCCCTTGGACACAGAACTGTTTACAACTGGGAGCGTCAGAAAGTGTAATAATCGGGACCACATTTATCCTCCTAGTTGCAACAGTGAAAAGGGACTTCTCCAGGACCAAAAAAAAAACCCACCTTTTACAAATTCATACAAAGGTGAAGTCCCCAACATGTGTCAAACCGTAGTAAACAAGAGACACCATCAAACAACAGACCAATATTTAATGAAGTCTGACTCCAACTGCTGCTCAGATTGGCTTTTCCATACAGAAAATGAGTTGTTAAAATCAACGCTTAAACAGAAAACTAGCAAAAGATAAATCAGTAAATAAAACCTATCAAACAACTTTTGTTGGCAGAGGTGTCAGTTTAAAAGCTAGCGAAATTGAATCAGTAAAAGAACCTACCATATAACTTTTGTTATCAGAGGCATAGATTTGAAGCATGACACAAGGAAAATAGAATTGAATGATATATCCACCTTCGAGTTAAAGAAAAACGATATATGCAACAGATTCCCTTACCATTAAATTTGGAGATTAAACATATTTCAGGAAAGTTGAGATTTTATGGAAGAAATGGACATGAAAAAATATGAATGATCAAAAACAACCTACTACAATTTGAAAATAAGTGTGGCACATACCCCGCTTTCATCATCAAGAATTGTTTCCATAAGATAAATATCGCACAGCTTTGTCATCTCCAACAGCACTTCCAGCACAGAGAACCTTACTGTTACATGTCTCTGCACCACACACAATGATCTTACTCTTTTCTCATTTCCCCAATCAACAAATGGCACCATAAATGTATCTAAACTACCTGGAGCTCCTCTGGGCTATTCTCCTCAAGGATTACACCAAGTAATCGACAAGTGACCTAAAAACAATAAAATGTTAGAACATCACAAACATTTAGATGTGCATTTTGTAGCAATGAAGTGAACAAACTCAGAAATTATGAAAATAGCCAGTTAATAAAATGGTTTCTAACCTTATACAATCATCATAAAAAGAGCCACTAATCCTATCTTTTTAATAATTATATATAAAGCTAAATTAAGGTTTGATAACAGTTCAAATTGCTTAATAGTTTTAGGACTAGATAACAGTACACATTGCTTAGATTTTAGTTGAATTTATTATGAATCTAAAATGCCAATGCAGATGGAATTGTTGCAGTTCATCCTAGTGATAATGTCCACAACATTTCCCTCTTAACTATGATACTTAAATATGACACCCACATTGACAAAGTTTCTTTCTTTCCTTCTTCTTCTCCTCTTTCTTTTTTCCTTCTTTAAATTTTTGAGACTGCATGGACATAGATGTGTTGCATGGGGATGCACACAACACCCTATTTTCCAAAATACACAATGAATGAAATTGTTTTTGTAATCTCTCAGAAAACAAAATATTTGTTTGCTTTCTTGTCTAACCATTTAGCACCACATCATCCATAAATAGCATACAACTAGAACTTCATATTGCAAATCAGTTGTAAGGTCATCCAGGACAGAAACAAAAAAAAATAGGGGCTCAAAGTAAGCTTGACATACCCAACTAAAGTAAGGACTCATCATATCTCTGCAAACAGTTCGTAACTCGTTACTACTTCCTCATACATGTCTTTTATAATATCAGCATTACATTATGGACAACCGAGATTAAGGTAATCCCAATTTTCCCAAACCAAAAATATTTCCAGTAAACTGTGCATGTGCCCAAACCATCTTTGACTTGAATACAAGAGGAGATCAAGGAATACAGTCCGATTAATAAACCAAAAAAAAAAAACTAGAAGTGGCTCCAACACAGAGAGAACCCCAGGAAGAAAGAGGGAGGGAGGGAGAGGGAGGGGGGGGGGGGGGGTTGGGTGGGGGCGGTGTTGCGGGCGGGAAACCTAAGGGTTAAATGTACAGGGCACAAGAAGGGAAAACCAATAAAGACCTCAATAAATGTCAGAAAAAGGACATGGTATCATGTAGAGTGATGGAGAAGATAATCTTTAATGGGGTTGATTGAAAAAGTAGAACTCAAATAACTGACCCAATAGAAGGGATAATGGCTCCAATGATGATGATAACGATGATTTGGTTACAGGAATATATATGTGGAAAACCACAATGAGTAACATACCTTTCTTCCCCCATTCAATTTTTGACTCACTATTTGCCCAAGAGTTGGCTGCAAATGAAAACAAAATTAATTAAAAACTTATTCCAAGATAATCACTGGCATGAACAAAGAACCAAAAATCTCAATCACCTTTATCGGAAAGAACAACTCAGTAAGTGCATCGTGTGTCTTGGAATCATCTGAAGATGAGAAAACTCCAGCATTAGGCACAGCAACATTTGATTGAGGATTTACACCAGAAACACCTGGCACAGAACCATGCCGTCTACGTTCTCTTCTTTGATGCCCACTAGGAGCTCTAAAAATTTTCCAAGTAAAGATAATTGCAATGGCAATGCACACCATGCCCCAGATAGGATGTGAATTCTGATACCAAAACCAACGTAATGAGAAATTATAACTTGGAATATAGTTACTCTGAAATCAAGAGATTGCCCAGAGACGAGTACCAAAACAACATTAAGAACAGAACTCCTTTTTTATTTTGGAGAGAGAGAGAGAGATTGACAAGAAAATGATAATAAACCCCAGTTAATCAGTAATACCAAATGTAACCAATGATCACTGACATTCAGAAGTATCAAGGATGGAATAAGTTAATGACAAAATAATATCGAGTCTCTTGTTGCATCTATGTGAAACATAAAATTAACAAAAACATAAAAGGAACTATGCCATTGAAATTTGTTGGAGAACATGAGCCATTTGAGTCCAAACATAGACTCAAGAAGCTTAAATATGAACAAAAGAATAAACAAAGGCGCCATGCAACATCCTTTGCACTTGCACTTGCACTTGCACTTGCACTTTAAAGGAAAGGTGCTACAAAAAATACATGATCTCTGGCCAATTTGGTTTGCAGCATTTATAACACTTTTTTATGACCGAAGGTGCCCAGGCTTCTCACCCATAGGGAACTTTGCAGCATTTATAACTTAACTGCTAAGGTCATTGTCAATCGCCTCAAATCCTTCCTAATCTAATCCCCTTAAAAAGTACTTTAATTCAAGACAAGTAAATCCTTAAGTATGAACATTAGGAAAAAGAGCAAAAAGGAAAGTCTTTGTAAATTGATATATAAAAGGCATATATGGACAAAACCTATAGCAATTGGAGTCATGTAAATCCAAGACCACATGTAAGCAACCACCGGTCTTGACCAAATAGTGTCCATCCCCTTAAATAGGGCCAATTTACACCCTTCCCACCGTGGCACCCTATGCTGAATGGAAATTTCAAGATGAGTGACAAACCCATGTCAAACACTCGCACTCGTTCTTCATGGACTATTCTAGTGTTTTTTTAAAACTCTTTTCTAAGATCACTAAAATATTACAATACCTTTCTTGACCGAATAGTGTCCATCCCCTTAAATAGGGCCCATTTACACCCTTCCCACCGTGGCACCCTATGCTGCATGGAAATTTCAAGATGAGTGACAAACCAATGTCAAACACTCGCACTCATTCTTCATGGACTATTCTAGTGTTTTTCTAAAACTCTTTTCTAAGATAACTAAAATATTACAATACCTTTCTCTTCTTAAAACCTAATTAAAATATCAATATGGTAGATTAAAATAAATTTTATATTAATTCATTCAAATATGGTGTCACATCCCCATGTTTTATTTTTCTGGTTTGCCGAGTCTGACACCTTGCACCTATGTCAAAACACTTGCATCCGTACCATGCAACGTAGCCAACACCCACCTATCTGAGGGGATTAGATTATCATTGTCATCATCAATAGCAACCACTTTTACACCTACTTGGGTCATCTTGAGTTCCACATTTCCTTTCAATCCTACTGAAAACCTAATCTTTTATTACCCTACATTCTACCATATCCTTTTTTATTCCCTCCATCCAAGTTTTCAAAAGCCTACCCCTTCTCCTACTATCCTACTAGAGTTTTTCTTATTGTCTACAAGCATGACCAAACCGTCTTATGTGGCCTTCCTTATCTTCTCATTTATTGGGGCTATCCTCAAAGTTCCTCTACTAAAATCGTTTTTGTGACCTACACCTTCTCTACTTGTCTTTTCTTCATTAACCAACATTTGACTCCATACAATGTTTTTGGTCTAATTGCAATCTTATGGGCCATTTTTGGACGAGGAGAACTTAAAGAAGTCTCCTCACTTCTCCTGGGAAAAAGAAGAGAGAACTTCCACCCTCTAAGTTCCCTTGGAGATTGATGATTTGAATGGTTCAAGTGTGAAGAATTAAGCAAGACTACATAAGTTGTGTGTTAGGTCTTTTTTATTTTTTATAATAATCATGAATTTGTAAAATAAAAATATCCAGTCAGATTGAATGGTTATTTCAAGCCCAACATATGGCCCAAAGTTCAGTTGAAAAATCAAAATCTTAGTCACTTGATTTTAATGGTCTAAATCACCAACCGTATTTAGAGGGGAAAAAAATAAGGATGCCTAGCTATGTTTAACCACTAAGATCAAGTGGCTAAGATTTGATTTTTTTTCTTAGATGAAATTTGACCCACTTGTCGAGTTTTGAGTGAAATTTCAATCCATTCAGTATATTTTTTATTAAACTCAAAAAAAAAAAAAAAATGAAGCATGATTATGTGCTATTTAAGTGACAGTTACATAGAACACCATCTTCTCTTCCTCCAGGGGAAGATGGTGCTCTCCTGCAGAAGGTGGAAAACACCATCTTCTCCTTCCGCAAGAGAAGTTTGGTCTCCTATGCAACCCACTTTCTCCTCCAAAGGAGATCCAAATAGAAGAACTAAGGAAGGAGAGTCTCCTCAGTTCTACTTATCCAAACACGGCCATGGCATCATCCTTTCAATCTAGTAAGTACTCAATTATGACATTGAACCCACTAGCTTGCCTAAATTTTGCCGCCCCATGCCCATTCTTCTAGCTATGTCTAATTCAAGAAGTCCTTTTATTTCTTTGATTGAACCCAAGTATCACACTAAAACATTTTCAATTTTGACTTGTTCATCCATGTTCTCAAGTCCAATTAAGTTAAACCATCCATGATTAAGAAAATTAAATAAATGCTTAAAAGAAAACCTTTGGTAGAGTCCATTCCCATCATAAACTCCTCCATCTCTCCACATACCGATCTTTTATTCTCACCTTGTGGCATATATCCTTATCGATTAAGCTTACAAGTCACATATGAAGCTTTGGGAGGGTCATATAGGCTTGTCTAAATTAAGTATCTCTGAAAATCAATTTGATTTTATGCCAAATAGGTCAACAAAAGAAGCTATCTTTATACTAAGAAAACTCATAGAAAAATTTAGAGACAAGGGGAAGAACCTATATATGGGTTTTATCGACTTAGAAAAGGGCAATGATAGAGTTTCAAGAAAACTAATTTGGAGTATACTAAAAAATAAATGCATTCGTTATGATTACATTGAGATAATTAATGATATGTATGATGGTGCGACCACCAATATTAGAACTGTTTGTAGAGAGACAACAGAGTTACCTGTCAGAGTAGGACTCCAACAAAGATTTGCTTTGAACCCGTACCTTTCTGCGCTAATCATGGACAACTTAACAACAGAAATCCAAGATGAAGTACCATGGTATATGTTGTTTGCAGATGATATAGAATTAATAAGTGACACAAAACAACAACTCAATACTAAGTTCGAATCTTAGAGAAAAAAATTAGAGACAAATGACAAAAAAATTAGTAAAACTAAAACAAAATTATGGAGTGTAACTTTAGTGGAACAGAAAAAAGAGAGCAATCCATTTAAGATTGGAAATGACATAGTCTCGCACTATGACAAGCTTAGGTACCTGGGGTAGAATTGCATGGGGGATCTGACCCAGATATAACAAATATGATGGGAGCTAGGGGGCCAAATTGTAGACAAAAATAAAAAGAGTCCCACTTCGTTTAAACGGACAACTTTATAAAATAGTTATAAGATTAGTTATGATTTATAGAACAGAGTATTGGGCTATGAAGAAAAGACAAATAGACAATGTGAAGGTAATAGAGATGCACATGTTACAGTAGATGAGTGGTTTAACTCTAAAGAGCAAAGTTAGAAATGACCGGATAAAGGACAACTTAAATTTAGCCTCAATAAAGGAAAATTTGAGAGAAACTCGATAGAGATTGTTTCGCCATGTAAATAGAAGACTAGAGACAACCCTAGTACGTAGAGTGGAAAGGCTACAAATCGTAGGCACAAGAAGAAGAGGTAAAGCACTTAAAACATGAAAGGAAGCAATTTGAAAAGACACGATAGATGGTGGGGTGACTGATGTCATGGTATATAATAGAATCAAATTGAGAAGCAAGACTTGAAAAGCCAACCCCTATCAAAGAGATTTTGGCTGCGTGACAATGATGATAATAATGAGATCATCATCATCTTTTATAATCTCCAAATATTCAATTGGGGTGTTTTTCTTCCTTTTTCAACATCTACCAAATTCAATTTCCTCAACATCCTATGATAAGCCTTTTCTAAGTTGAGAAGGCCATGTCTACATTTTTTTCTCCCTAAACCTCTTGATGAGTTATCTCAAAATGAAAATGGCTTCTACTTTGGACCTACCTAGAGTAAACCGAATTTGTTCTCTAAAATACTTTATTCTTGTTTACAGTGTTATCTTATCACTCTTTACCAAGGTCTCATAGTGTGACTTGGAAGCTTAATACCTCAATAGTTAGCATAATGTCCAATGTCACCTTTGTCATTGTAAATGGGAAGCACAATGCTCTTCCTCCATTCGTCACGCATTCTTTTTTACACAAAGATCTAGTTAAATAAACTTGGTTAGCCATCTGATTTTGATTTCATTTAACGACACCCAAACTTCTATAGGGATACCATTCGATTGTAATACTCTAGCCTTCTTCACTTCTACTAATGTTATTTTTACTTCTGTTCTTTTTTATTTTTTTTACATTCCAAGTCCCTACATTTCCTTGTACATCAATGTCGATCTTGCTTCCATTTTCCATGTCCAATAGATCCCTACAATAGATTCCCCACCTATCTGACACAGGCATCCTTACTAATCAATTTGATGAAGAATTACAAGAATTTGAAGGCAAGATTGTAGAAATTCTCACCAATTTTATGCAGTTTTTTATCGTGGAAAGATAGGCTCATTTAAGCATCATTTTAGGCCCAAACTCTATAATAAGTGGCCCATTTGGTATGGTAATTTCTCAATTTGGGCTCAATTTGACACAACGAAGTGACCCAGAAGTGGAGGATAAGGAATTGTTGCGGCATAGCGCTTTCCACCTACGTAGAAGATTCCATCTCCTTTTCTTTGGAACCACTCAAACTTTGATTTGGCAACCTTCCTCTACAAATTCTCTCTAAAATCAACAAGGATTGAATGCCACCTACTTTCCCTTATGTATTTTTATTTTATTTTTTTAATTTTAGATAGGACACATGTCACTCAAGGATTAGCAGAAAATACATTGTAACATTGCGAGCACGTTTGATGTGTCAAACGATGCCGGATGCTTACAAAATTGGATTCATTGGAAAGCTTATTCTAAGACCTTTCCAACAAACCTAAATTTACACAATTCTGACATACATAGACAAAGTTATGGTTGATTTTATAACCAAGTGTCATAGAGTGACATGATAATCTATTTTTGTTAACTTTTGTTTTCAGAGCACTATAAGTAAGAGGGCTTGCACACCCCAAGCAATTGCATTGGTTTGATTTCAATTGAAGCAAAGTTTGGTCCTCTCCAATTCTGGGTGCGTTTAGTATTTGAATTTCTTTCAATTTTAATTTTGTAATTTAATTAGCTTATGCAATTTTCAAATATTATTGTTGCATTTAAATTAATTATTACAAATTTAATTTTTGAGGAAATTTGAATATTGAAGCCTTTGTTCAATTTTTTTCATAGAAAAGAAATTGTCCTAGGTGAGGTTTTGGGCTAGAATTTTTCTTGTAAGTGAAATTTTCTTTGGTTCTCTAATCAAATGTGGGGTTTCCAAATCAAAATTGGGCCAAATTTAAACTAGTTTTTGGGTGATCAATTTACTGATTTCCTTCATCTCTAACTTCAATTTCTTAGAATAAAATTGTATTCCCTTTAATTGGAGAAATTTGGCCTTGGAATTCATCCTCCAAAATCCCAATTTTTGAGCCTTGGTGGAATTTTTTCTACCCCTTGTTGTGGCCGAAACTTCTTGCTCTTTTCTTGAAGCTAGGCTACATCACTCTCTCTCACTACGACCTTTTGAATATCATCTTTTATACACATTATATGATCAGTCTCTGGTTTTCCTCTCACATTCTTTAGTCGGTTTATGAGTGCACTTCTCCCCACTTTAATTCATGATAGATCATGTTGCACGAACACTTCAAGATGTGTGATGTACCCATGCCAAATACTTGTAGACGCTCACGCCCTTTTTTTTAGCAGTAAAAATGACATGATTACCTCACGCCCATTCTTCATAGATTCTTTTAGTAGTGTTTTTTAACATTGTTTTCCAAGATGACTAAAATAATACAACACTTTCTTTCCCCCTCTTAAAACCTAAAATATCAATATAAATTGGCATGTGCTACATACTTAGCTTTACTTAATACTTACAGCTTTGCAGGCAAACTTTATTTCAATATCTTGTAACTTTATTTCACCTCTCCCTCACACTCATCTATCCCTTATGAACTGGATCTTCACTCACCCAATTAGAACCCACTCTTGGTTATGCAAGAAAGTATCCATTGTGAACCAGTTCACAACAATTTGGTGTGAACTTTCAATCACAGCCCTTGAATTGAATTGTTGAGTTAAAAGTGAAATTAACGATTTCCATTCATCCAAAGGTTGTGATAGAAAATTCACACCAAATTTGTGAACCAGTTCAGAATGGATAATTTCTCGAGTTACACTTGCTGTTGGATTAAACTCATGCTACATGACACCTTAATTTTGGGATCTTGAAAATCAATGCTTTGTGAACCAATCAAAATACAATTATCTTGTCACACAAAACCCACGGGTTTGGCTACATTTAGCACATACTGCTATCCTAACAGCATTATCTAAATCTGATCAGCCATTTGATTAGACAATCGGGTCCAATCATCTAACTGTATAAAATGTGAATTGGTAAAGAAACTAATTCCAAACCTTTCTTGCACTCCTCAAATTTAATATTCAATAGCTATAAATAAATCTTAGATATGGATCAAAACACAGAATGTTAATAAAAGATCGTATAAAGCTACTGAAACCAAATCCAAGCGAACATCAGGCACAAAAATCTGAAATACAGACAAAATTCTCCAGTTCCTGAGCAAAGATCATGGATTACACGATTTCTGGAACTAGATTCTCTTGCACGAAGAAATCTATCTAAGAACACAATCTCCCAGAGAAACCAGATCTTCAGTTGGGTTTTCGTCAAAATTCAAACATTTCACCTAGATTCATTCGAAAGATAAAATTTTAGGAACTGGGTTTCTCGAAAAAACTTATTGAATAAATCAGAGAGAACCGCAAAAAGGCCACCAAAAAAGAGAAGAATGGAAATACTTAATTCAATTGATCTCCTCCCACCCATAAAGCAAGGTGACGAAGAAAGCCAACATCTCAAAATGGACAAAAAAACGAAAGGAAGAGGATCTGAACCTGATTTGGTAGAGTAGAAGAAAAGGGAAAGAGATTGGAGATATAAGCGCCCAATCTCTTTACGGTCTGACCCAAACCTTCCTTCAATGATTCCACCATGACTTCAAAGAAACGGTAGAAAATTGGATTCCACCAACGGCCTTCAAAGCTTTTTCCACTGAGAAAACTGCACCTTGGACGCTTTCCGGAGAGAGAGAGAGAGAGAGAGAGAGAGGGAGAGCGCACAGGGTGCTTTCCGTCAAATGTGAGAGAGAGAGCGAGAGATCGAGTTCAAGCAGGATGACAGTCAAAGCCAGACGACAGTAATGAGGGACGAGCCAACATTTACCAATGAAGAAGACACGTGTTTACTTGTTGAATTGCACCGACCCACTTATCGAATTGAATTGGGGCAGATTGAGTTTTAATTTCTATTTTTAGTTAGCGACTGTATACATTTATAGAATTATTTTTTATAATTAGATGAGGTGCACAGAAGAAAGAAGAAAGAAGAAAGAAGAAAGAATTTTTTTCAATTCAATCATTAAAGTTTTGTAAAATAAATTAAAAATTCAATAATTTTATAATATTTATTTAAAAAAAATTAAAATTATATGACTAATATAACTTGATGAGGTTCAGATTCTATATAATTCATATTTTTATTATCTATATAAATTTCATAAAAAAAAAATGTGATTCATTAAATATTTAAAGAGTAGTCTTTTTATATTACAACATATGACAAGTCTTTTTAAAGATTTCATTTCGAGAATTTATCAAAGATAAATTATTAATATTTGTTGGTCTCTCAACTAATGTAAATTTCAAATGAAGAAAAGAAAAAGCTTTAAAAAAAAAAAAAACTCCGGACCAGCCAATACCTTTCGCCCATTTAAGTCACTTTAAAACCCTAAACTGAATACTTCCCTCTATAAGAGAGGGGAGCCTAACCAATTGAGATACCCAACCTTGGGTAGAAAAATCTATCTTATACATTCAAAATATCTCAAATCAAAATTTTGATTTCATTAAAATTGCAATATGAAATTCAAACTCCTCTTTTCGAGCATGCTTTGTCCTCATGAGTT
This sequence comes from Chimonanthus salicifolius, assembly GCA_013350335.1. Lineage (NCBI taxonomy): Eukaryota > Viridiplantae > Streptophyta > Magnoliopsida > Laurales > Calycanthaceae > Chimonanthus > Chimonanthus salicifolius. The sequence continues at coordinate 46,370,524 of CM023539.1, forward strand.
TATTATATCGTTCATGTTAGATTTTGTGAGGGTAACATTTACTTAACTATATTAATAGAAAATAAATTATTTTTATCCAAAATATAAATTTTACTCTAATTCAATGTAACTGACGCTAACACAATAACTGTGTTTTTCACAGGTGCAAATAATAACAAATCAAATAGATTATATGTAATATTGAAATTGTAAAATATAAAAAAGTATATAAAATAGAAATTAAAAATAAACCTATTGCTCAGATCGTAGTCTTTTAAAAAGCTTAAATATTTAATTAAATAAAACAACAATATGTAAAAATAAAAAATAAATATTGACATCAATTTACCCCTCAAATCTCCTTGGCTTTCAAGTCATTTAACTCTTCCTTTTATCTTTTGCTCGTTTATCTCTCTTTAGAGATATTGAGAATGATATGTTTGGGTTTATTGTATTCTAATAATTCATGAAAAATGATATATAAATAGGGATTTTATTTTTATATGCACCGAATTCTTTTTTTTTTTTTTCTATAGTGTCGAGTTGTTTTCTCGTTTTTACCATTTTTCAATCAGATCTCTCTCCTTCCTCACCTTCCTCCCAGAAAAATAGGGGACAGTGCCTCTTGTCGTGTTTCTATATACACGAACAGCATGCCTCTCTCACACTCCATCTCTCACTCCGTTCCTCCGTCTCTGACCTCTCTCTCTTCATCTCTCCCTCTCTTCCTCGTCATGTGCGTCTAAGCTCTCTCTCTTTCAGAATTTTTGTATTTGTGATGCAGACTAATGATAGTCCAAGAGAGAGATGAAATAAGTGTCAAGAGCCTCAGCTGCCCGAGAACCAAATCAGATTGCACCTTGTTGCTGCCGTGTCCACCCACGGACAAGCCGTGAGTTCGCCTGAGGCCACCAGTTCCATTCTCGACTGCTGCATAGCCCATCGCCTGAGACTTTCAATGTCTCAGCCCCTGCCACATGACCGTCCATCCTAAGCCCAACAGCCTCCATCTTCCAGTCTTTCTCCGCTTCTCTCTCTAACCCTTGTTGTCCAGAATCATCCACCGCGTGCCAGATCGACCTGCTGTCTATTCCACCATCCCTTATCCGCCCAATCTCTCGCCTCTCGCCCAAACCACCAATCTTCACGTACCCTCATCTCCTTTTCTTCCTCCCAAAGAACCAATCCCTTTAGGCTTTCACCGTGAGACCCACTGCCTACCAAACCCATACAACCCACCATCTGCCTCTTTAAAGCCCATTCCACCCAGCCTCATCCCAATACCCATCCATTCTATTGTTGATCCGACCCCGGATTATTATCGCCCGATTGCCAAGCCCCGATTCTGCTCGCCCGATATCCAGTCAGTCCATTCAATCCTGCTTCAACTGCGTCTCAAATACAACAACAAATCCGAGAAAGAGGCAGATGAAGAGAGAGAGCTTAGAAGCATGACGAGGAAGAGAGGGAGAGACGAGAGAGTAAAAAGAGTATTATTTAAAATTTATTTTTCTCTAATTTTTAGTTAAATTTTTTAAATATTTTCTTTTTGATAAATAAGATATCTAATTTATTTAATATTTCCTCGATATAGACAGAAGATAATATTTTATCAATTTTAACTTTAAAAAACTTCTTTCTACAGATACAACTGTAACCGGTATTTTATAAGCAATCAATGCATTTGGAAAACAACACTTCATTCCTTTTATATAATTTAACACTTCAATTTTTTATTTTATTTTTTTTGGTACTGCATATTTATCATATTCAAATAAGACACTAATGTCAATTCTTATTTAAAATGAATATATTATTATTATTTTAATTTTTCAAATTTATGAATTTTTAAAAAATTAAAATTTAAAATTTATCTTAATTATAATGATTTATAATTGTTTATTACGTCTAATAAAATTTACATTTATCAAATAAATAAAGCTATATTTTTTTATCTCTTCAAATTTTAAAAGCTTGAAATTATTTTTAATTCAAAATTACCAAATCAATATAAATTTCTCTTTCACTTTATTTAGATGATACATATATTTTAAAAGATTTTTATTAATTAAAATTATTAATATTTTCATTATTATTATTATACTCAATAAAAATGAGGATTATAATAATTATTATTATGATTGTTACTATCATTTTTTAATTTTTTAAGAAACTCATATTTTAAGTTGAATACAAAAATTATCAATATATAAATATCCAATTTCAAGTGATTTAAATTCGAAATAGTTAAAAATAATCAATGATTTCAAATGGTGGTAACTTAAAAGTCATAATCGAGATTAGATGGGATTTGAAGGCCGCTCTATTTAGATACATATATTTTAAAAGATTATTTATTAATTAAATTATTATTATTAATAATAAATTTAATAAAAATAAGAATTATAATAATTATCATTATGATTGTTATTATCATACGCTTAAGTGAAAGACAAGTATTCTAATTAAATTAGACAACAATAGATCTGTACTTTTATATGCACCGTTAATTATCTAATTTATAACAAATGAATTTATCAAGCCTACCTATTTGGAGTCCCAAGACGACATAGTTGACTCATGACAAGGGCCGGTCTGATAGAGAGAGACAACCAGATGCATCGTCCTCTGTTGTGCTGGGAGGAAGGCAAGGAAGGAGAGACATTTCGATTGCATCAGAACACTACAAAATGAAAATTGGTAAAAACATAGCTCGAAGCTAAAATTGGAATTGCAGGAAAAAAAATCTGGTGCATATAAAAAGAAAATCCCAATTTATATATCATTTCTCATAATTCATCCATAAAATACTGTGGTGGAGGAATTTTTTCCTTCTCAATTTCTCTGATTATTTATTTTTAATCTATTCTCATTTATTATTATTTGAAATTTTTAAATATGACTAATTCAAATTAAATTAATAAAGAAATTTTGTAACAAGTTATTAAAGAGTCAAATAAAGAACAAAATTAAAAAGAAGTGTAACAGAGGAAAGAGAATAATCAAAAGTGAATATTTTTTTCTTTTCAAAAAGAGTTCCTTCTAATTAAAAGAAAAATGCCTCTCTCATTTACCTTAAAAATTCTAAAAATGCCAAATATATTCCCCTCCTTACTTTATTTATTTATTTTAAGAATGATAAAAGAAACGATCTTATGGTTTAGGACTTTAGGCTCGTACAAAACAAAGTGAAGGTCAAATTTATCTCCCCAAAGCAATCTGGGCTCTTTCTTTCACACCTTCGTAAGTTTTCTTTCAACGCTGCAAAGTGCTCTCCTCTGTTCTGACTGATCCGAGTATCTGACACGTACATGCTCCAGATCCAATGCCATGCTCCTCTGCACGTGTGGCACGTGCCACCTTTCACTACGTGTCCATAATCATGTACCCTTTATCTACGAAATAAATTTAATACGAAAAATCTTACTGTTGTCAAGGTTATTTGATCTAAATTAAAATTTGGAGGAGTTACTCTCTTTCTATCTTTCATTTTAAACAAAGTTATTGTCTAAATCTAAAAAAATAAAAGAATTTCCACTTGAATAAAATGATTTAAAATAATTTAGATTGAAATGTATGTTTGTTAATATAATATTTTGCAACATAATTTAATATAGGAAATTCCATATTTATAATATAGTGTATTTAAATCTGCACAAATCATCACGGAAGTGCAAACGAAATCTCATTTGTATTTTCTCATCAAAATTCAACAGTTTTGTAGACTAAAAACCATACTTTTTATTTTTATAATAATAAAAATATTCAAAATTGTTCTGATTATTAAGATATTAAATATACAAATAATACTATAATTTTCTAACTAAATCAAGTAACAAATCCACTCGCTGAATTAATCTAACTTAATCAAAACTTGGTCGCTAAGTAGACTCAAATTGAATGGACTGAATTTTAAATTAAGTATTTCAAGTTCTTACTTAACTCCAATTCTCCAACTTGACCCAACCTGATCCTATATATATTCACTTGGTAGGGTCTAATTAGTTGAAATTGTATTAAGTCAAACTTATTAGGCTAAATCTACTAAGTCAGATTATGATTGAATCACATCATTAATTAGATTAGGTCTTCAAATAAAACAATAAATTGTTATTTGATGGAATTTGAGAGTTGCATGGGTGGATGTTAAAATTTTTGAATAACCATTATGAAGTTATAGAAAATGTATGACTCATGATTATACTTATTTAAATAATATCAAAAGGCTTCACGATTAATAACGAAGAATGGTTTCATTTTTATGATTTATTAACTATATATTTTTTAGTTTTTTTTGCAAAATAGATCTTTATACATTTAATTAAAATTATATAGAATTTAATTGGGTCACTTGGTTAAACTTGTTGAGGGAATTGGTTGGCTCATTCTGATAATAAATTAGAACCTAATAAAAAATATAAAATATTTATAAACGTTGACATGACCCATTAGTATCTGATTAATCCTAACCAGTAATTAGGGCTGCAACTCGGGTCAGGCGGGTCGGATTCCTTAAAACCCAATCAGACCCGAGTTGATATATATGGAACCCGATCCGATCCGAATTCTAAACCCGAACTTTATAACCCGACCCGACCCAAATTCTAACCCAAATCAACCCGGTTTCTAACTATTTTAGCATAATTTTAGCCGGATCGGATAAGGTTGGGTCGGATTAACTTGTAAAATCCTTAACTCAGCCTAACCTGAATTTCATATGAGTTTTTATCTTATCAAACCGACCTGATCCGCTAACTCAAAATTCTCAACCCGACCCAAGTTGCAGCCCTACCAGTAATTCACAAACCCTAGTTTGAAAGCTATAGGTCCTACATAGAAAAAAAAACAATAAAATAAGAATAAAATATTCCAAAGAATGAATCGAATTTGTGCCAAAGAGAAACACACCAAAGAATGATTCACAAACCCTACTTTGAAAATACAATCATGGATTAAAGCATTAGAAATGAATGATTTGTTTATTAACAAAGCAAAAGTATGTGTGGTGTAACTTTAGTATCTTGAAAAGAATAAAATAGAAATCAATAAAAGATGAGAATGGTTTAAAATCACACTGTAAAAAATACAAGACTTAGAAGCTAATGCTACTGCCCTGAAATAATAACTTTGGACATAACAAATAAAATAAGTAATTGAATACTATATGAAAAGAAGATTATCCAACATAAAAAAAGAAGCAACTCATCACTAATGAGTACGATGAGGACCATACACTCAGTCAAAGGTGCAAATATCGGCTGATACATATCGTATCGGCCGATATATATCGATTTTTTTAAACCGAGTAATATCGGCCGTACATACCGAATATCGGCCGATATGGCCGATATTCGGTCCAAAATATCGGCCACAATATCGGCTGATATTCATAAATATCAGTATTTAATTATTTTTTTTTTTAAAAAAAAACACTGATACGGTTTTTACACGGTTTTTCACTGTTTTTGACGGTTTTCAACGGTTTAGGGTTTCACGGTTTTTTTAGGGTTTTTTGCGGGTTTCACGGTTTTTCACGGTTTTCAACAGTTCAGGATTTCACGGGTTTCACGGATTTTTGCGGTTTTTTGAGGTTTTTCACGGTTTTTTCCCGGTTCCGATATCGGAGGAGAGAGAGCTATACCGATATTGGATGAGAGAGAAAAATATCGGCCGATATATCGGCCCGGCCGATTTTTAAATCCCTACTCTCAGTTACATTCAGTCAGCAAAGTGCTGAGAAAGATAGAGCAAGTTAATGACAATAAATATGTGCATTTTTAAATGAATGAGTTGAGTAATTATAAAAGATAAAATTATAAATAAAATCTATTAGAAAAATTTAAACGTGCCTTTAATAGACAAAAATAATAAAATGCTGTTTAAAGTAATTTCAGCATGCAAGAAACAAACAACTCGAGAAGTTGCAAATAGAAAGAAAGGGAGAGACCATTAAAAATATGGTCATGATTCATAACTTATGAACATGCAAATAATGATATCATAGATGTGGTTTGTGGAATGTTAGTGGTTTTTTTTTTATAATGTATAGATAGAATTGAAATTTGGGTGGATCGAGTTGAGTTTTAATAAATTTAAATTAAAACTATAAAAAATGATTGAATCTGATTCGAATAAATTTGCTGATTCGAATTGTTCAATTGAACCCGACCTAAATTCCTAATCCGACTCAATTCGAGTGTTGAATTAAATTGTTGTCCCGATTCAATTCGAGTGTTATATTAAAGTTTTTGAGTGAGTCAAGTCAGGTAAATTCGAACGGGCTAAGTCAATTAAAAAAATTGATTTGACTCAATCCAATTTTAATTCAGGTTTTTTTTTTAAACCTAACTTGACCTTGATTTTAAAAATATAGAATCCAACCAAAATTCTACCCAAATTTCACACCTATGTTTAATTGGACAATTGAACTTGATAAAGGAGTCTCACAGTCCTAAGTTCAACCATTCAAATCTTACATTTAATTAAAAATTTAAATTTGATAAAATATAAGGTATTTTAATTTTAGTGCTGTAACTAAAGCATTTATTAAAAAGGTTTTTAAAAAAATGTATGGAAAAAGAAAATATTCTTGTCATTATTAAAGAAAGTATGCAAATCGATGAAATTATATCAAAGTAAAAAATTTCCCCTGATTTATCATTTATATCACGGTAAATTACACCATACGGGAATTAGGATTAGGATGTAATAAAAACGCGAGGATAAAACAGCCGTGCAGCACATGCTGCAGAGGTCTGAACGGAGGAAAAACATCAGTTCGATGAAATGAGTAAAAGGAAAGCATGAAGAACTGTCAAAGACACTCCTCGTAGATACCATTTTCCTCTTTCTCCACTTTTTCCTTATTCGCTCTCCGATCTACCTCTGCCCCTTTTCTCTCATTTACTGAAGTGCAAGCGCAGGATCGGAAGGGATTGAGAGCCAACTCGCTCAGATCTGCTGAATTGTAGTCTCTCCTGGTGGATGAACAAGAGATTTATTCCAGAAACTTCTAGAAGGTTCAAGGACGAGAAGAAAGGGAGTAAGGATCAATGGAGTCGATACTGGCTCTGGCATTGGAGTACACGCTTAAGTACTGGCTTAAATCCTTCTCTCGTGATCAGTTCAAATTACAGGGGCGCACCGTCCAGCTTTCCAATCTCGGTACTTTTTCTCTAGAAACCCCCAAAAATCCTAAATTGATTTTGTAATTGCTGTTTTCTACAAAGTTTCTACTTTTTGAGCAAATGTTTGTGGTTTTCTATAGATATAAATGGAGATGCATTGCATGCAAGCGTCGGATTGGCGCCAGCATTGAATGTTACCACTGCAAAAGTGGGGAAGTTGGAAATAAAGGTACTTCGGATTGCCCAGTTATCTTTCCTTGTGTTTCCATCCTGTTGTTATTTTATTTTGTTTTTTGAATTCTGCATAGAGTATCGAATTTCTCTTCAATGTGTTTTTTTATTCGTGGTAGGCACTCTCCAAACGTGCACACACTATTCTATTTCAATCTTGCTGTTTGTGCTGGATTTTTGAGATATTCAATGCACAGGGAAGGAATTCTGTGCAATATAGGAATTTTTTTCCTGAAGGACCCTCTAAATCTCTTTTTTTTTTTGATAACCGAGGGGAACCATGAGGCAAGGGCCACCCTAAACCCCTCGGGAGAACGCCCCCAGTTTAACTCAAACGGGAGACCTCTCACTCCATGAGGCGGGAAGTAACCAATTGAGCTACCCAACGTTGGGTAGCCCCCTCTAAGTCTCTAGTAGTGGGTAAAGTTGGTTGGTGGAACCGTTTACTTTAGGGGAAGATTGTTTTATTGACATTAAATAACTTGTGCTCCTAAGGATTCTCCTCGCTTTTTCTCCATTAATATGAAACCTAAGCAAATTGAAAAGTGTTGTTTCTCCACCTTTTAAGTTTTTCACTTTTCGACAACCTAATTGGCAAAAACAACTTTTACTTACCCCACATCCAAATGGGGCCTACATGTTGGTATTGGGTGAATGGTGATCTTTTTTTTTTTTGGTGTGGATTTGCTTTCCTTGCATTTCGATACTTGTTGTTTTGTTTGGATTTTTATGGTATTTGACGTGTAGGGAAGAAATTTTGTAAGAATGTATAGAAATTGTATCTCCATGTGTTTGTTTATGGTAAATGGTGTGTTTTTTTAAAATATAATTTTTATAATTTATGGTGTATTTCAGCTTCCTTATTATTCAAATGTGCAAACGGAGCCGATTGTGGTTCAAATTGATAAACTTGACCTGGTTTTGGAAGAGAATACAGATTCTGATGTCATCACGAGTTTGAGCAGGTAATGCTGTTGCTTTTCTCCATACTTTAGGAGGTTAAGGTTTGCTTAAATGCTCATTTTTCAGCAGAGTAGTTGCATCTTTTCTGCATGCTATAAATGATAGAGTTTTCTGCTCTACCATTTGCAAATTGGGACAGAATTGCATCAGCAATGCTTCTCAATTGCATTCGTGGTCCCCTACCACATTTTGCTATGGATTTAAATGCAACCACATTACACTCTGTTCCGATTTCAGAAGCCATTAGATGGACTCGTTGTTCTAGGAATATTTCCTATTGTCAACTTTGGGCTTGGTTGGTAACCTGGAATTTTTTGGGTGGAATTGGTATCCTATGGAATTAGTGAAGATCTCCAGAGAATTCTATGTTAAAATTCTCCAAAGACTTCTATGTTTGGTCAAAGTGGAAATCCAGAACGGGAATTTGAGATCCCACAGAATTTCAATTCCAAGTGATCTATAAATTTTCATCAATGATGATATTTTGGAATTCCATGCTATAAATTATGTAATTCTCAGATTCCAACTAAAAGATCCAAACAGGCGGGTGCAGGAATTCCTCCAAATTCCATAATTAGCAAAATTTGCTAATTACAGAATTTGGGTAATTATAAATTTTACTAGAATTTTGGGACTGTAGATATTTGGAACAATGAACTTATCCATTTCAGCGAACTCTGAAGACACTGAGCTTCTGGAATGAGAGAGGGCCTGGTTTTAGAAATTTGGCTTTCAGCTAAGAGTTGCATAAGATTCATCTTGGACTGTTGGAATAATCCAAAATTCAAGAAATGAGTGAAATTCCACCTTGTTTGCCTGCACATGAGGTGTCATGATGAGATATCTCTCTGGTTCCATGATTTACATTCTAGATTTCCACCAGTTGTCCAAACAGAATCTGTCTTTGAACTCTTTTGTTATAGGATATCATTGGTTATCTTGTTCTGGGGATCCAGATAGGCCTTAAAGTTTGAGTGTCAACTTAAATTGGATGAATGCTTTCTAGACTTTTTGTTTGCTAGCCTTATGGTTGCCTTTCTTCTGGGTTGGCAGTAATCAAACATCTACAAGCTCTGGAAAAGGCAATGGTTATGGATTTGCTGATAAGGTGAGACTATGGACTATGGAAATATATTGATTTATGTTTCATGTTGAAGATATTGTATCTCCTTCTCACCTTCTTATCCTTCACTAAACTTTTGGTGAAGGATCAGGCTTTATTTTTTATCGTTGTTCATATTAACATATGTTTGCTGTTTAAATATGCTATGAATTTTCTATTTACTACTGCCACAAATGATGGTTACCATCTCCATATTGCTTGTATATTGGCTTTAGATCGTATGGTGCTATTTAAATTTCTGGTTGGATTATTAGCTGTGGGATTCTTTGACCCACAAAATATCTTAGGGTCATTTTGGATTTTTTACAAATTCACGAATCACCAAGCTATGGGATTCTTTGACCCATAAACTATCTCGGGGTCATTTTGGATTATTGCAAATTTACAAATGGGGAGATCCATAAATCGTCACTCATAAATGGGTGCATTTCTCAACCATGGCTGTGAAACAAATGGTCATTTTACATGCAGTTCATTTCCAATTTGCGGGTAAGGTGACATTGGGTAGACCTGAATTGGTATTTTGAAAAATGTACATTTAGACAATGGATTTGAGGTATGGGGATGTTGTCAAAGATCATCTTGACGGGTTTGTTTTCACTTGCATGGAGGCTGTTCATGGGACTACTCTAGTTTATGAGGAACTCCTAGGTCTGTTACACTTACATGGTTGGACTTTGTATGTTTGTACAAGGATCTTCCATTCCATAAAGGTAATATATAGCAATTTTGGTTGCTTCCACTAGGAAAACTTGTGGTCACTGTTGTTGAGGGTTGTTTTCATTTTGGAGATGACCCTCATCTATTCTTGTACCTTCTTCTTTGTTAATAAATGTTTGTTGCCTTTCAAAAAAGAAAAAGTTAGTTTGTTTCTATTTTTTCTCTTTTGAATTAATATTCATGGTATTAATGATGCTTTTCTCAAGAAGTGGCATTGGGGTCTAGCTGAAATGGGCAATGATCTTTGGAAGAAAGTCATCAGAGAAATCATCATCACCATCAAAGGCCAAAATCCCATCTATTTTGGATCGGCTTTAGGGATTTTTTTTTCCAATTGATTTTATCACAAGCTATATTATCAGTCACTCTACAATCTAACATGTCCTTGATCTCTTCCTTCCAAGCTCTCAGTAGTCGGCCTCTCCTCTTAGTGCCTTTGATATGTAATTTCTCAATTCTATATATTGGGGCCACGTCTGGTCTTCTACTAACATGATCAAATGAGTTTCTCTCATTATATTATCTATTAGGGCTATTTTTAAACTATCCCTGATGTATCCGTTTCTAACACTATCCTTTAAATTTAAACCACTCATCCAACGTAACATACGCATCTTTGCAGTTTTAACTTTGTGTATTTGTCGTTTCTTCATTGCCCAACACTCTGCTCTATAGAGCATTGCCGATCTAATAACTTTTTTATAAAATCGTCTTTTTAGGCGAAGGGGAACTCTTTTATTGCATAGAACCCTATTAGCTTGTTTATATTTTGCCCACCCCTCTTCTATCCTATTAGTTATATCTAAGTCAATACCTCTTTGAGATTCAACCATAGAGCTCAAGTATCTAAACTAGACATCCTTAGAGGCTTCAAGGTGTCTAGGCAAGGTCCAACAATAACGCATCTCCCATTCGCAGACGACACATTGTTTTTTTGCGAATCCAATAGGAGCGATATTTTAGGATTTAAAGCGGTTCTTAGATGCTTTGAGTTGGTGTCAAGACTGAGAGTGAACCTTGGAAAAAACACCCTTATTGGTGTGGGTTTGGAGGAATCCATCTTGAGAGCTATTGCATAAGAAATAGGTTGCACAATGGGGAAACTACCTTTTACATATCTTGGCCTATCGGTGGGTCGGAACCCGAGATCAAAGAAATTCTGGGCCCCAGTGGTTGAACAGATTGAAAGAGACTGAACATGTGAGGGAAAAGATATCTGTCAATCAGAGGAAGGCTAACCCTCATCAGGGTGGTTTTGTCCAATCTTTGAACTGATTACATGCCTTTGTTCCAAATCCCCAAAGGGGTGAAGGACTATATAGAACGGTTGTTCAGGAGATTCCTGTGGGGGGACAAAGTGGACAAAAAAAAGGTACATTTAGTTAGCTGGTCAGAAGTGGCGAAACCAAAAGATAAGGGAGGATTAGGTATAATACCATTAGACATAAAAAATCAAGCTCTATTATGTAAATGGAGTTGGAGATTCGGGAGAGAGAAGGAAGCCCTCTGGGCAAGGGTGTTAGCAGCTGGATACGAGTACCAAGAGGTTGGAGGATGGAAATTGGGGAGAATGCGGAAAGGTTTGGCTCGCTGATAGTAAGAGCACGGTGGAGTATAGGTAGAGGGGGTAGTCAGCTAGGGCGTGTCTTTCAGGACCACCTTAGACTGATGGTGGGAAATGGGAATAGAACTCGATTTTGGTTGGATTTATGGATGGGGGGATAGATGCCTGAAGGATGCTTATCCTAGACTTTATAGGATAATGAGGGATAAACAAGCCATGGTCAAATATTGCTATAGGCGAACGCATAATACGATTTCTTGGCAATTGAATTTTGGCCAAAATTTGAGGGTTTTAGAACAAGAGAGCTTCGAGGGACTGAATCAAAGGTTGGCAGAATTTCCCTTAGCAGTTGAAGAAGAGGATGATTTTCGTTGGGTTGGAGACTCCTTGGGCATATTCTCTGTGAAGGTGCTAATCCACTCAGCCCTACATCAACATAGCGAAGAGAAGCCTACTGCGGACTTTGTTTGGATGGGCCTTGCCCCTCCAATAGTACAAACCTTCGTGTGTTGTGCTCTGGAAAGGTAAGGTATTGACAAGGGCAACCCTCAATAGAAGAGGGTTACTTGGGGGGGGGGACGACAACCTCCACTGCATATTTTGCAGCCACATGGAGGAGGATATAGATCACTTGTTTGCTAAATGCCATGTGGCTAGGAAGTTATGGACAAACCTCATAGATTTGGTGGGGGTATCGTGGGTGTTGGATCGAACATGTAAAGGAATCTTTCTATCGTGGAATATCTGGTAGTCTAATCCCAAAATAACGGTGGTGTGGAATACCATTCCAGCAGCTGTGTTATAGACCTTATGGAAGGAAAGGAATGCCAGGATATTCGAACTAAAGGAAATAGAGGAAAACGATCTCATCCAAAAAGCTAAATGGAGGCTTTACACATGGCTATTGTCTGGAGCAGAATTCAAAGGGTTTAGAGCGGTAGACCTCCTCACCTTGGGATGGATGTCTTAGCAGGGCCAAGGAAACACAGAGTCCAAACTCTATGGCATCCCCCACAAACAGATACCTTTAAATTTAATGTCGATGGGGCTGCCAGAGGAAAACCATGTCCGACTTGTATAGGGGGTGTGTTGCGTGACTGGAACGGAAGAATGTCGGTAGTTCTATTAGAATCCATAGGACAGAGAGATTCTAACGAGGCAGAACTTATCAGTATTAGGAAAGCGCTGATCATTTGGTTTTCAATGGGAAGGGGTAAACTGATCATTGAAGGGGACTCTACAAATGCAATAAAGTGGGTGGAAGGGATAAAAAGACTCCCATGGAAATTGATCACAATAGTAAGAAGAAATAGAGCGTTATGTTCAGGAAGGGAGATCTCCTTCATGGTGGTCAGAAGATACGCAAATGGGGTCACGGATTTTTTTTCAAGACCAAGGTATCCAAGCATCTCACCTGACTAATCCTCGGGCCATGTGTAAACCTCCCAATCTGCACACACTGGGTGCAGGACTAAGGGGAGGGACCCTTTTGTGTTGAGGGGTGCTTGATCTCAATACCTCCCACAAACAAGGGTTTTTGCTAAAAAGGGGTGAAATCTAGTACTACTGGCGTGTTTTATCCAGTGTTATAAGAACCGAACCGAGCCACGATCGAACCGTAGGTTCGACTGTGACCGTCATATATACAGTTTGGTTCTGAGAAAAAACCACATGAGAAATTGGACCGTAAAAAACCTATACAAACCGCGGCTTAACACGTTTTAGAGGAAATCGAGAGGTGGAGAGGAATAAAAAAAAATACAGAGAAGATGAAAGAAGAAAAAATACTGCACCTTGGTAACTTTTCTTTTTCTTTTTCGTCGAATAGAGAACACGGGAATGAGAGAGGTGCGGCAGCTACGGTTTGAGAAGAAGAGGCGAAATGACAAGAAGGATATTAGGGTATGGAGGTGTGGCGGCTGGGACAATCTTTTGAGAAAGAGAAGGGAAAGATTAGAAATGAATATTAGGGTTTCTTCAATGAACACCCTTTTAGTTTTTCCCAAAACACCCCTTTAGAGTTTAGTCTTTCTAAAACACGGGAGGTTACTTTAATAGTTTAATGTTTTGGCAAAAGAAATTTTAGTGAAAATAATAAAATATATTTTTTTTAAAATGTATATAATATTTCTTATGTTAAAAGTAAAAATTATAATATTCGATTTTATTTATCTTATTATAATAATTTGATGTTATATGTATTATCTAATATTTTTGCCATTGTCATCATCGTTAAAAGCTCTCTGTTTTTTTTTTTTGTTTATTATATCAATATGACATAATTAATTATAGCTCATAATTTTGTTTATCAAATTATTATCAATGGAAAATAAAACCTCTCTTCTCAAATAAAAAAATAATCATCATAACAAATTCTATTTTGGAGTTAAAAACTTAGAATGCCAATCTTGTATTGTAAGTCGCCTTTTTCTTTGATTTTAAAAAATAAAAAATAAAATAATTAAGTATATTGTTAAATTAGAATAAATTTGAAATCTATAATGAATTTAAAAGATTCAACCACTCATAAATCTAAATTTAGAAAAGATTTGTAATAGATAGAAATGCAATGCATTATCTATCATGAAAACAAGTCGAAATCTAATGATTTTTTATATGAAAATTAGATTTTAGATTCAAAATTAATAAAATCTTATTTGGTAATCTAATATTTGAGATTACTCCATCATCTTAGACTTTTTATTTTTTTAATTTTTTTAACTTAAAGTTTTATTTCAACTTATTAATTAAACTTTAGTTAATAATTTAATATTATTTATAATATAATATTCATGACATGGGTTTGACTACGGTTGAACCTTATTTAACCCGACCTTCCATCGACACGATTCACTTCACGGTCCGGTTCTAATAACATTCGTTTTATCTATGAGTTCTTTTTGGAGATGGAGTTTTTTGCTTTTATTGGAGGACATTATTTGTACTTTTGCTTTTTTCTTTTTGGCTTTTTTGGGGTTTATGCCTCTTAGACCCTTTGATACCATCCTTTGTATCTTTTCATCATTAATATAATTTTCTATTTGTTACTGCTCACAGGAAATAGTTTATATTGAACAAGTTTGTAAAAAATTATAAAGACCTTCCCATTCTCTTTTCTTTTCGTGTGAGGCTTTAAACGATAAAATGTATAATTTTAGACTTTCTCTCAGTATAGCATACTTGTATATTTATCATTGAAGGCCTGGTTGGTAGCTTGAATAAGAATGGAATGGAGATGAGTGCTGCCATGATACTCATTCTACATGAAGTTTTGTATGTGACCTTTTAGAATGGTACGCGTAGAACAACTCATCTACGACATTCTAATGGTACGCGTAGAACAACTCATCTACGACATTCTAAAAGTGACCTTTTTTATAAAGAGATTTCCCATTCTAACAAAAATAGGTCTTGGGGAGAAATGGCTAGAATGACTTGGGTAAAATGGGATGAAAATGGCTTAGATCATTTATACCAGTTCTCATCCATGAGAATGGCTGCCAAACAGGGCCTAAAAATAACCTATACACTTGAGAAAAGTTCGCTGCTACAGGCGTTTTTTTTTTTTTTTAAACACTAAACCAACACACAGTAGTAGTGATGCAACTTGGAGTTTTAACTTGTTGAAGCAGCAGGTGATTGTTTAAGAGTTGGGCTTAAAATGTTTTTTGGTTTTGGCATTATTTTAGTGTCAACAGTTTATTTATTTTATTTATTTTTAAGGGGTTGTTTCATGTCTGCTTCTTGATTCTTTTTTCAATAAAAAATTCAATGACCATTTTAAAAGATGTTTACAGGAACTATTCCAGTAAATTAACTTTATGAAATTATGTTTGGATCTTAATCAAAACTTGAGGGATACATAGTTGATTCCCTGACATTATCAGATTGCAGATGGAATGACATTAGAAGTGGGTACTGTCAACCTTATGCTTGAAACCCGTGGAGGAGCTCTAAGTGAAGGAGGTGCAATATGGTAATAACTTTTTACCTCCCCAAACCACTAGTTGGCAGGTCCTTATGTTCTTGAAGCATATTTTTCTTTATCAGACTTTCCCTATTCTCTGTTCTGGATGGGCCATTTTAAGTGTCTCCGCATAAAAGTTGAGTGAGTGCATTGGGTGATCTCTTGCAGTTACTTGTTACTGTCCTTGTTTTTTAAATGGAACTAGTGACATGACTCAAAACCTTTGTGGCTGCGAAAGTAAGCACTTTCCTTGTCGCTCTTTTTGTCCCATCTGCTATTTAGTTAATTTCACATTATGAGCAGTACTGCAATACTATTCTATCATATTCACAGCAAATTTCCGATGAGTTTTAGGAGCGCAACCTTTCATTTTCATAAACTAAAATGCCTAATATGGGCAAATTTTTCACCTTTTCTATTGCTGTTGAAATTTCACTTGCTGTTTTGGTCATATTAGAAGTTTAACATTTGATGGTGCTTTTGTTTTGTGATATATATTTGTTAATGGTTCATGATGATTATAATCTTCACCTGCATCCATGTACCATCAATCCGAACCATACAAAATGATGGCCCCTATGTAGATGGGTATAGTGAGCTAAACAATGTGACCATCTTATGGATTATAATGAAATCAGTTAGTGATCTGCATCAATTACCTATGTTGTGGTTGATTGTCTTTTTCTGACCTTGATCTTTTCGTTGGAATTCCTAATGACTTGTTTGACTAGCCTTGACCATGTTTAACTGGTTTCTTCTGCCACCTTTGATACGCTGATTGTTGTTGCTCCTTTCATTATTATTGTTATTCTATATTTGATTTGGTGTGGACGCGCCTTTTTTCTTTCTTGAAAAGATAAAATGTACTTGTTCCTGTTTGATCTATTTAATTATATACTCTCTGATTCCATTATGTATTGTACTTGCTGTTTAAAGTGTTGGTGCCTGCACTGTCTGTTTTTAGGGTATCACCTCTAGCATCTATAACAATCCACAATCTTTTGCTGTATACAACGAATGAAAACTGGCAGGTACCGTTATTTCATAGCCTTCTAATTTGATTCATTTACTTCTTTTTTGTTACTAGGATTCTTATTTGACTCTATTTTTTCCCTGCTAACAGGTTGTTAACCTTAAAGAAGCAAGGGACTTCTCCAATGATAAAAAGTGCATCTATATCTTTAAAGTAATTAAGCCAACCATTTTTATATTTGAAATTTCACTTTGTTCATTTCAATTGTTTTCTACCTGAAACATTTTTTGTTTTGTTTCTCATTATTGTTACTTCTTTCGTAATCATTTAAGGCTCATGTGAGGTGTTTTCACAGGAAAACAGTATATGCCTTGTTTCATTAATGAATTATAACATGTGGCGAAATGTTTCTTTCCTCAGAAACTGGAATGGGGTTCATTATCTGTTGATCTATTACCTCATCCTGACATGTTTACTGATGCTCGTTTGACAAGCCCAAACAGTAGAGACAACAAACGTGATGATGATGGTGCAAAGAGACTGTTCTTTGGTGGTGAATGCTTTCTGGAAGGGATATCAGGAGAGGCCCATGTAATGCCAATATTCTTTTAAAAACTATTACTATCTGATTAAGTTAAAGGCATTGTTTGGAATTTTACAAGTATTTAACCCATCATTTCATTCATGTTCAGATCACCATACAAAGGACAGAACAAAATTGTCCACTAGGACTTGAGGTTCAGTTGCATGTTACAGAAGCTGTTTGTCCTGCTTTGAGTGAACCAGGTAACCAATATCATCTCTCTTTCTCTCTCTCTCTGTCTGTCTCTGAAAATTGACCATGAGATTGACTTACCAATCTTCATGTACGTTCATGGTGGAGGAATTTGCCCAAGTGAAGAGTCCTACTAGGCTTAGGCTTCCACATGGGATTATTCTTGATTGCCAACAATTTAGATGATTGCCAACGACCATGAAAATTGGGATGGGAATGGGATAGTTTGAAGTGTTGAGATAATTGGAGATTGGGTTGGGGTCCACGGGCTTTAAAGGCCCAAAGTATTTTTAAGTGGGCTTTAATGGACTATGTTTGTGGGCCCCACTTCCCTTGGTAGGTCCGATGCCAAATTTGAAGAGCCAACTCATCAATTGGATCCAGTTGGGTCGGCTCGTCTCCGCTTGAGCTATTATCGGGTTTATTGGGCTTGATGTTTGCATCAACGCCTTAGAAGATGTAGAACATCAGAACATCTCTTCATCCATTGTGCCTTCTCATTGTCTGTTTGGAGTGATATTCTGGATCGTTTTGGCATTTAGTGGTCTATGCCTTGTACGGTTGTTCAGTTTTTTTTTTTTTTTTTTTGTAACATGGGTCTCTCCACCCCACATTGGAGGTGAGACTAATCTAACAAGCATGTGTAAACCTCTTAATCCACACACATTGGATAAGTCGATGGGGTGTGGCCTGGAGGGGTTGAGCGTGAATTGAATTCAAGACCTTGCTTCATGAGGCAAGCGTCTTGACCATCAAGGTGTGCTGTTTTGCGGTGTCTAGCCCCTTTTTCCACCCCTTGGAGTATATGGTGTGAGCGAAATAATAGTGTCTTCAGGAATAGTGCAGAAAGCTCACAAACTGTTGCCAACTGAGTTCTAGCCAAATGTGCTGCGTGGGCTTCCTCTTTGTCCGACTTCCAGCATTTTTCCATGACTGACATTTTGCGTGCTTGAAAAGAGTGTATTGGCCTTTCCTAGGTTTCTTCCTTTTTGTTTTGGGGGGCATGATTTGGTGGGTGTAAGGGAATCTTGGATTCTTTACTGCTTTTATGTACTTGGTTTGCACCTCTAGTGCTTTTAATATAATTTCAATTACCATTTCACACAAAAACGATGAAAATCAACTTGCAAATAACCCTGAAAGTCACATCCCAATTTTGAGATATCTCAGACACAGCCGGAAATTTTGCTAGAACTCAAGAGATGTATGAATTTGTTGGAGTTTGTGAGGATGCGTTTGTGCCTGTATGCAAATTTTTAATGGCATATTATTGAATTGAATGATGTTGGCAATATTGAGCAGGTCTGCGAGCTCTCCTCCGGTTTATGACGGGTTTGTATGTGTGCTTGAATAGAGGAGACGTGGACCCAAAGGCACAACAGGTTTTATGCTTCCACAGAACAGAAAACACTTCTTTCTTCATTCATGCTTATTATATTTGGAAAAATGCTGAACTAAATCCTTTTATGGGAACATTTAATGGAATCCTTGGCAGCGGTGTACCGAGGCAGCAGGACGCTCTATTGTGTCTATCATTGTTGACCACATATTTCTCTGCATTAAGGATGCCGGTCAGTTTTGATTGATAAATAATGCACTTGTTTTTTTTTTTGGTTTGAAATTGTTGAATCTGGATTAGTGGTTCTTTTATCATTTGTTGTATGCCTCCTATAGTTACATTTTTGTGGAGATTGCTATTCTTGTGAGTGAGTTTTTTTTTTTTTAAATATATCCACTCATTGTTGCAATAAGGCCTTGAAGACATTTTGCCAAATAAATCTGATTACTAGTGCGAATCCTAGATAGATATATAAATGACTATGATGATGATGACAACGATGAAGATGAAAGTATTTTACTTTTCTTTATCATATTCATCAGGATTTTTATTGGATCATTTACTGAAGTTTTTTTTTTTTTTTTTCAGAGTTCCAGCTTGAGCTTTTGATGCAGTCTCTCTTCTTTTCTCGGGTAATGATAAATGAGCCTATAATAATTTTCTTTGGCCATCCAGTTTTCAGCAACCTGTTTTGTATCATATCATATTATATCAAACACTTACCATTTGCAGCACATGTTGATAGACCCAATTGGCCCTCTCAATGTTGCTTTGACTGCTGTTTTAGTTCAGCCCATTGTGCTTCATCATCCATCTATTATATTGTATTGTTTTTTCCATTGAGATGGTTAATTATTTTGTCACTTACGAATTATCTTGTGGTCTTCATACTATTCCTTCATTTTATGAAGTAGCCAGGGGCCTTATTTGTTGTTGCTGCTTATGGTGAGGTTAGGCACCATAGATTGTGGTGGCTTGAATGTGCTGCTTGCTGTGGCATTCTTTGAATTTTTTGTTTGTTCTGCTTAGATAGATCCATACATGAATCTAGTGCTTTCGTTGGTCGGAGTCTCGCATTTGTTTTGTTTTGCTTTTACTATTTTAATTACTCTTCCCTTTTTCCTAGATGTCACTGCTTTTCTGTTTTCCATCTCATCATGTTTTTCTCAATTTTCTGTTAGGTGAGTGTTTCAGATGGAGAAAACACCAAAAACTTGACTCGCATTATGCTTGCTGGAATGTTTTTGAGGTTTGTTCCTCTGTTCTGTAGCTCAGAGTTGGAATGTTTTTATTTTTGCAGTTTTTTTTAAACTTCTAGATTTTTTTTTTTTTAATTCTAAAGTCGTCCCTATAATTTGAGTGTTTAACTAGTGACATGCACAAGAATAACTGTTTAATGCCTCCTTTTTATTATTTTCTTATATTGTTTTTCTGAATAGGTTGATGCCATATGCTTAGTCAGAATTGACTAAATATTGAAAATAGCCTTGGTGAACAAGGGCTTGTGAGTACCTCAGTGTAGGATCATTAGACTGTTCATTGAGCATTACAAACCTGTAGATCGTAACCTGGTTTTACATTCTGGGTGATATCAGCTACTGAGTGGAAGAAAAAAGAAAAAGAAAAAGTAACAACTAGGTCAGCTCATACTTGAATCCTGCCTAAAATGAAAATGGATCACGGACCAGATCAACAGAGATAAGTGCAAATCCTAATAGATAGAATAGAATCCATTGCAGGGCATATTCCTACTGCTCTCTCAGGTCATTTAGTCACCATTTGGATGGTTGGATGGATCGATGTATAATGCAGCATGGTGGTAGCGTTTGCTTACAATCATTTTCCAACCACAATATGAGGCCATTCAATTGTCGTTTGGGTGATTGGATGTTTCAAGCCTTAAATATTTAATGCAGATTGCAGTTCTTTGAGTGTGGCCTTAGTGTTCTGCTATTCTTTTTATAATCAGCTTTTACAGTTTTGCAGTTTTAGAACTTCTCAGAAATGTATTCTGTTTCTTATCTCTGTAAAACTCATAACCAATTTTATTTTAGAAATGGGATGTGCTATTTATTTTGTAACAGTTTTCCCATTCTTTTAGTGTTGTGGTCTTTACACTTTGGGGCTGTAATTATTTTTTACCCTTTTTGATTGGGAAGTGATGTAGAAATCTTCCCTTCTATGTTAGTCACGCATGGGAATTGCAACGACACACAAGGGCTACAATATGAAATTTGCTAATTTGCCACTACCACTACAAATAATGAAATGAAGACACTAAAGAGAGCAATAGAGAGATGAAAACACCAATTTATGGTGGGGAACCCTCTCAAATCAAGAGGGAAAAACCATGGGTCTCAATCCAAATCCAATTTGTAAAAATAGGTTACAAGCAGGCCTTCTCAAAACACTAGCTTGAGGATTGCATTCTCATGAATACAAGAAATTCCATTTGCTACTCTCTTGTCTGAAAGAGAAGAAAACAAGATCTCTCACTTTCTCTCTACAACAAAAGGAACTTTCGATTGGGTTTTTCTCTTTCTTCCGACTCTCTCCTCTCTACACTCAAGCCACAGATTCCATGTTGTTCATGAAACAAGAGAATGTGGAATGACTTATATGTCATCCATACATATGAAGAGACTCACATGTGTCAAATGTCACTAAATACAAGTCCTATAACTTATTGGTTCCATATTTGAAAACATACCTATGTAGCTAAAATCAAATGGGTCCCACTTGAGGATGGGCCAGTAAAATCCTACATGTTTTCCTGCCCACAATAAAATTTTGTGAGTTTCACCTGAATTGAAGCGTGCAACAAAATTCTATAGAGGAAAAAAAGAATTTTACATATTTTCATTGGCCTAAGATAATATTTCATATAGAAAAATGCAAGCAAGAAAAGTGAAATATCAACCCGTGAGGGTTGGCTTGACGGTTAAGAATCCCAATAAGCTGTGGGAGGTTCTGGGTTCAAATCCCACTCTCAACATATAAGGGCCACTCTCCCTAGGTTTACCCGGTGTGATGGATAGGGAGGTTTGCACATGCCGCAAGGACTTAGTCAGGTGCTCTAAGAGGCCTGTATACCTTGGACTCAAAAAATAGAAAAAGAAAAAGAAAAGTGAAATATCTAGTTAAATCAGTGTACTACAGTAATTGCCCATTCCATCTTGTGGGCCAATTTTCTGACGATTTACATGTGGTGAATATTTGGACAAGAAGTGCTTTTCATAGATTGTATGGCTGCCTATCTGTCAGAAAAGAGGAAAAAAAAAAGATTGTGTGGCTGCTGAAGTATATCGTGATTTGATGATCACAACCATCTCATGAGAAGTCTCCAAAATGAACAGTCAGAATGGTTCAAACTGCGCTACCTTGAAGATCACAAAAGCTTATGCGGTTATTCCTGTGGACCAACAAACTAATTGATGTGGACCAACAAACTAATTGATGATATGCATCGGAATTCAGAATACTAATAGACTCCAATGAAATATTTATTATAGGAGGTCATTTGGCAGGAATAGAAACTCTGAAGGCTTTTCATCAGCATTTTGATGAGAACTAAGGTCCATTAACAGGGCATTTAAAGTAATGATGTTTTGTCTTTTTTTCATATTCATCCAATGGGAGCATGTACCAGGCTGTAATAGGAGTTACTTTTATGTTGTGTGGATTTGAATGATGATGATGAAGAACATGTGGCCCTCTTCCTTTTTGTTTTGTGTGTTCATATTTACTTGGTCTTTGCTCCTTGCGATCTTTGTTATTAAACATATGGCTGTTCAAGGACTAACCCCCCAAAAAAAAAAGACTGTTTAAGCTTATTGCAAATCCTATTTTATTTTTCTTCAGTATACTGGTTATACAAACATGTTTGCTGCCTTGGATATCTGTGGTTTTGAGAAATATGCTATTCTTTTGCCCTCAAAAGGAAGGAAGATTTATGCTACATTGCCATGTGAACTATTTTGCATCAGAATGCCAGGATTTTGAGGAAATTGTGAACTGATGAATGCTTCATTATTTTCTTGTTTACTTGAATTTGAGGACCACTTTAGAATTGATATTGTCAAGATCTAGTTGTTAGCATTTCTATAACAGTAGATACAACTCTTTCATTTTTAAGTAAGTTCTTGTCATCAACTTTTAGTCAATCAAATAAAATTGGGGCTCTACTCGCTGTTGGATAAAATTTCATATGCTGGATTTTGACATGCAATTGAGTTCACTGTTTTCATATGTGACTGTTATGATGCCCACAATAATAAATATGAGGCAGATTGAACATGTTACATTGGAGACTGTAGAAGCGTCTCTCTTTTTAGAGAGATCAGACATCTTTAGCGGGGTTTGGATGTATCTTTCACTCGTATTAGGAGACTGGAGATCAACATTTCAAGATTGGATTTGTTTCTAGATTTCACCCTTGATTGATTTTCCTTTGTATTCTTCTTATCTTTTGTATTGTTTCTTCTTCGGGCTTTGTGGTGTTCACCTCAAATATTGTCCAAGCCATTGACATTTTTCTTTTATTAATGAAATCATAGCTGTTAGCTTTCAAAAAAAATAATAATTTGAAACTCATTGATCTGTTCGCTTCCAGTGTGCGTTATTGGCTGCAGGGGCCTCATGAATATTACTTATATTTAGCTAGAAATGAACTTCTGAGATAGAGAACATTGAACTTGGATAATTTCATATATCCAAGAAGTTAAAAAAAAAAACAACTTAGATAATTCCATTTATTGAACATTTGTTTCTGTCATAGACTCTTAATTGATTTGATCGTCATGAAGCGTTATCTAATCTTTTTGGGGTTGGCTTTATGATTTTTATCATTCACTTGACCCTATTTAAAGCCATATTTTTTGTTGCTTCACAGTTGAAAGAGTTATTTGTGGCTACTTCATTGCATGTCTTTATTCGTTTCCTCCTACCAATAGTTTGAACATTTATACTTTTCATCAGGGCTGTTTCTTCTCTTCTGTGCATGTGTAAAATCATCTCAAACAGCATTCTCATATATTTTTTTCCTATCTACTAAATCTTCCTTTCTTGTTTCTACATGTGATTTTAACTCATCTGCTTTTGGTGAGCTTGGAAATTTTTGTTCTACTACATATATTGAAATGATTTTACTCTTCTGGCATTGGAACTTTCAAGAATTTAACTGGTGAACTGATTGTGGTGTGCAGGGATACTTTTTCCCATCCTCCTTGCACCTTAGTGCAACCATCAATGGAGGCTGTTGCAGATAACTATCTCAATGTTCCAGATTTTGGTATATGTTGCCTTTTTTTTTTAGAAGGGGGAAGAGAGAGAAGGGGGGGGGGGGGGGGTGGTGGTCTAGGGGCACAAGTAACTTGACTTGAATGGACAATCTATTAGGTTCCATTGCTAGCAGTTACTGGATGTGCTACTGCTATAAGTCTTGTTTCTAAGAGTTAACCTTAAATTTCTTTGAAGCTTATTATCTTTTTCTCATTGATGCAGCTAAAAAATTTTGTCCTCCAATTTATCCATTAGGAGACCAGGCATGGAAATTGAATGAGTGTCTTCCTCTGATTTGCCTCCATTCTCTCCAGATGAAGCCTTCACCTGCCCCTCCATCTTTTGCTTCACAGACGGTCATTGACTGCCAGCCTCTTATGGTACATAGAAAAGAAGGGGGAAATTGTACCTTTTTAAATACAACCATTTGTTTGATCCTACAAACTATTGATGCGAGGAGACATCATTTGGTCCAATCTGTTTGCATCATGGATCCTGCTTAGGTGGGCATCCAAAACTTCTACTCTGTTGGATGATATTAACTGTGATGTCATCCTTTAATGTGGACCATTGGCTTTAACTCCCTGTTTGTAAGTCATCACTCATGATCATCCAGTAGGAGAGATATTTGTCATGATATCACAATATTAAGGCGTGGCTATACCATGATCCATCCACCGTTGTGGTGGTTTAGCTACCAAAAGATGTATTTCACCTGCAGCATTTTGGTTGAACAAAACTATTGTTATTTGAGCATCCAGACAATATTTATCTGTCACGTTTTCACCCCATATACAATTTATTCTCTCTTATCTGTTTCTTTTATGCAGATCAATCTTCAGGAGGAATCATGTCTAAGGATTGCTTCTTTCTTGGCTGATGGCATTGTGGTCAATCCTGGTGCTGTTTTGCCGGATTTCTCAATCAACTCTCTTGTCTTCACACTCAAAGAGTTTGATCTTGCAGTTCCTTTAGATGCTAAAAAGTTAAACAATTGTGCTGAAAATGGAGACACTCTTTCCCAAAATTCCTTTTCTGGAGCAAGGCTTCATGTTGAAGATTTGTTGATCTCTCAATCACCTAAATTAAAATTTAGGCTACTGAACTTGGAGAAGGATCCTGCTTGTTTCTCTCTGTGGGAAGATCAGCCAGTTGATGCCAGCCAGAAGAAATGGACCACTCGGGCTTCGCTTCTAAGTCTCTCTCTTGAAACACACTGCAAAAGAACAGAGCACCATGATTCGTCCAACTGGTCAGAGGGCTTGTGGAGATGCGTTGAACTGCATGAGGCCTGCTTTGAGGCAGCTATGACAACAGCTGATGGAAGTGCACTGATCACCATGCCCCCACCAGGAGGAGTTGTTAGAATTGGGGTTGCTTGTCAACAATACCTGTCCAACACTTCTGTCGAGCAGCTCTTTTTTGTTTTGGATCTTTATGCTTACTTTGGTAGAGTTAGTGAAGAGATATCGAAGGTTGGGAAAAGTAAAGCACATAAAAGTAGGGAATCCTTGGGCGTCAGTCTTATGGAAAATGCTCCTAGTGATACAGCTGTACGTTTAGGAGTGAGATACTTACAATTTAAATTTGTTGAGTCATCATCTATTAATATTCAAGGAATGCCTTTAGTTCAATTTATTGGAGAAGATTTTTTAGTCAACGTTACCCATAGGACCCTGGGTGGTGCTATTGCGGTCTCATCGAGTGTACGTTGGGAGAGTGTTCAGGTAGACTGTGTGGATGCAGACATAACCTTGGGATTTGGAAATGGTACAAAGATCCTTGCTGAACAAGGTTTTGTTGTGTCTGGGAATGGGTATCCTCAAATGAGACCTGTTTTCTGGATTGATAAGAGAAATAAGCGTCAGCAAAATGGTATTGTTGCAATGGTACCATTTCTAGAGATAAGCATGGTGCATGTGATGCCTTATCATGCACAGGACATGGAGTGCCACAGTCTGAATGTTTCGGCCAAGGTTGCAGGTGTACGTCTTGGTGGTGGAATGAATTACACTGAAGCTCTGCTACATCGATTTGGTATACTTGGGCCAGATGGTGGCCCTGGGGAGGGGCTATCAAAAGGGGTGAAAAATTTATCCACCGGGCCATTATTGAAGCTATTCAGAGCATCACCTTTTACTGGGGTTGATGAAGAAAAGAGTATGAAACAGTAAATTTCTCAAGTTTTAATTTTTGTCCATATATAAGCTATTGTTGATGTTGCATATGAGGAAAATGGTATTTTGACTTTTTTGCTTGCATCCAATTTCAAATAAGAAATAAGAAATGGATGATAATCTATGCTAGCTGGATATGACAGGATATGGAATGAATATGGCTTATCTCTTTTGTACAAATCTAATGTGTCGAACATGATATAATATGAACAAGTAATGTTTTCTTACGCATTTGCAAATCATATGTTTCAAGTTTGTCATTCTTTTATGATCAACATGTTGTTTCCTATGATCTCATAAATGATAGGTATCTGGATGTTTGGTTTTTTTCTTGGGCAATCTTTCAGATTTTTTTAACAAGAATTTGTTGTTTATAAGGTACAAATGGATTAAGGAGAAATCTGTGATGTGTGAAGAATTTTTTTAGTTTTTGGAATAAACTTCCTGGCTTCCATTTCATAGGAAATTATTTATTTTTATGGCTCTAATTAGTATTTTACTGGTTTGACATTGTGGTTTTTGTTTATATTATATAAATTCAAGTTCCTATTTTCATTCCATGTCAAGGAAATATTCATTCTTATGGCCATATTTAGTATTTTATTAGCCTGTCATTATGATTTTCATTTGTATATGCACATATACTTGTTTTTAGTCATTTTCTTTTTATATCAGGTGGAGTTTCCGATGATGGTGATGGTGGAGGTATTTTTGAGCTGGGAAGGCCAGATGATGTGGAGATATGTATAGAATTTAATGACTGGTTATTTGCACTTGAGGGTGCAGAGCATATGGCAGAATTTTGGTCTTATAACAGCAAGGATGTAAATAGGGAAGAAAGGTGTTGGCATACCACATTCCAGAGTTTGCAAGTGAAAGCAAAAAGTACTCCAAAGACGATTGTTAATGACACAGAAAGACTATGCATGACCCAATTCCCTTTTGAATTAGTCACAGTGAGTATAAACCGTTTGTATTTTGTTTCATTGTTAAATATTATGTGAAACTTTTTGTTATTTTATTGAGTTCCAAAGGGCAAATTTTGCCAATCTGCTGAATGTGAATACTGAGTATCAACAGGAGAAATTCATTTTTTGTGAACAGTTGATGATGTTTGCATGCTTAAATATTCAAATATTATCATGTTACTGGAAAATTTAATTTTACTCTGGAATTATTGGGTCCTGTCCCAACATACTCATGGGATTAATATTTTGTGTTATTCTGTAGCATTCAAGTCTACAGGATTCCGTTTATCTCTTGAGCTATAACATGGATAGAAATTGTTTTGAAATGCTTCTAATTGGATGATCTCTTGATTGGCTTTTTGACCTAGAAGTGCACAGTCAACATAAACTGAAAATTGAATCTGGATGGTTTTGACTATGCAATCTAGGCTCTTTTTAGGAGACCCATTGTATCACCCAGATCAAGGGTTTGTAGAAAAAAAACGTATGGATTTGATTTTGTATAAAATGGGTGCTTCACAACACTATTTGCCCAAACCATTAGGAAACCATATACCTTTATAGTCACTAGGGGTAAGTATACAGTGATACAAGTTGTTTTAGACTACTAGCCGGCATTTCGAGGTTGTTGCCTTGTCAGCTGATTTGAAACGAGAATCTGTGGTTGGAACAACCGACCATCAATTTTAACAAGCCAATGTGTGCATTTCATATGGGAAACACTAGTTTTCTGCATGCATTTCATATATCTATGATGCAAGGGTTTTTTATCACACATTATACTGGGTGGGTTTGTGTATGCAAGACAAAGTTCCTAAATTGAAGTTTGGATCCTACACTGACTGAGGGCATCACCAAGTACATTGGATTTTCCCCTGATTCCTGGTCCTTGGATCACCCGAGGGGATTCCTCGGTCAAAAGCAATTAAAGAGAAAAATAGGCAGCAAAGAGGAAGAAAGAAGAACATTGTTGAAGTGATTACAATGAAAAACATCTTCATGCTTGATGAAGAAGAACGAAGTGACATTGGAGTTGAAAAGCAAAATTGCCATTTCCAATCCATATGTTTGCATTGATTACATTATGGGAAAAATACACACACCTTTTTCTTTATATATTAAGAAAAGAACCTTTCTAAAAGGGTAAACTCATCAAGTAAACCCTTTTTATATGAAAAGTAGTAATTCCCCAAAAAATTCCCATTTGAAGTCCCGGCTAACTATCACTGCCTGTCTATTTATAGCAGTGTCGATAGATCCTCTCTCTTGCCAATGCCACTCAGAATATTTTCTGTTATACTCTCCATTGTCATTATCTATGCACGTGTTCTGGGATTTATTCTAACAGCTAGCTTAAGGAGGTGCTACCACGTCATCTTATTATGATGGTTGTCACCTAGTCATAGAAATGAGGTCAACAGATCTCTCTTTTAGAAACAGCAAAAGATACAACAGGTCATCATTCTACCATTCTATTTTTTCCTTTTGCACTATCAGGAAAACAGCCAGATTTGGGATAAATTATTGGGGAAAGAATAGAGTCAGGATGCATTTACCACATACCAAGCACTACATAATAAGATCCATTCTGCATGCTATACATAATAAGATCCATTCTGCATGCTATGGTGGATAGGTAATAAGATGACGTGGTATGTGGTAAATGCATCCTGACTCTATTCTTTCCCCAATAATTTATCCCAAATCTGGCTGTTTTCCTGATAGTGCAAAAGGAAAAAATAGAATGGTAGAATGATGACCTGTTGTATCTTTTGCTGTTTCTAAAAGAGAGATCTGTTGACCTCATTTCTATGACTAGGTGACAACCATCCTAAAAGTTGGATGTTAGTTCCGGTTGTCGTTGTTGTTATTATTACTTTTACTAATTGCTATTTTTGTTCTTGTCCTTGTTGTTGTCGCCGTTATTCTGTTTTTGTGTTTATTGTTATTTTATTTTTCAGTTGAGAGGGGAGGGGGTTATTGTTATTTCAACTGTTGATTAGGTGTTTATAAAAGCTCTGTCATTAGGCATTACTGCACTAGTAGCATTGAAGCAATGATGGTGATTGCTTCCTTATGTATAGTCCACATTAAAGATTGATTGTAGTATTTTAGGTGTATGTGGATGGTGCACTGATTAATCTGATTCTTCTTTTTCTATTTTGTTATGTTGAATAACTGCAGGTGAGTGTCGATGGCTTGCGGGCGTTGAAACCACATGCTAGAAACCTTCTACCTGGTGTTTATTCAAGAGGCATTAATCCGGCTGACAGTCATCTTGGGAGGAGCAATGGCACTGTTGATAACAGTGGAGGGGTTGACCTAGAAGTGCGCATAGTAATCTCAGAAGACGATGAAAACTTGGAAGTGGCTAAGTGGGTGGTGGAGAACCTGAAGTTTGCAGTTAAACAGCCGGTAATGGAAAATATAATTGCTTGATTTGCAGTTGTCCATGCTGAAATGCCTGATTCTTGAGAGTTGGTTCCTGTGCTCTACTTGCAGATTGAGGCGGTTGCAACTAAGGATGAACTAGAGCAACTTGCACTTCTCTGCAAATCTGAATTTGACTCAATGGGTAGAATTACTGCTGGGATTCTTCGGGTACTTAAGCTTGACAGGTCTATTGGTCAGACTGCAATGGATCAGCTTAGTAACCTTGGTATGTTGTACAACAATTATGAAGTTACTAGGTCTTTTTTTTTTTTTGAGCGATATCAGAAATTTTTTATTAATAAAGAAGAATGGAAGTACAAGTGATGGGTAAAAGAGACTTAACTCGAGAAAACAACATAAGTTCAGAAGTTTACAGACATAACCCAATAGTTCCCTGGAAAGACCAAGCATAAGCCTAAAACAAAAATTAGAAGATCCCACAAATAGTTCCAAATTCCACTTTCTAAAATTAAAGGAAAAAATGCCCTCATGTTCCCCATTCATCCCGCATTTTTCGAAGAAATCCGCCACACCATTTGCTGATCACCTAATAAGCGCGAAAGAAACCTTCCTTCCCAAGCGCAATGCCCTGATCTCCCTAGCTATTGAAACCATTTTTCAAGGAGGGCGCTTACAACTCTTGGCTCTTTTAGTCACGTTTGCCTAATCCCCCTCTATAATTAGCTTTCCCTGACCACAACTTACCCACAGAGACAATACTCCCCTAATCCCTAAAAGCTCCACCGCGTTTGAGTCTAATTCCCATAGACTCAGGAAAAACTAGGGACGAGTCACTGGCCGAATCATGCAAAACCCCTCCTATCCTTGCATGCCCTGGTCTATCTCTTGCTGTCCCATCTGTATTGAACCAGTCACACCAGATGGAGGAGGAGACCAATTGCATCACTTCCTGCCTTTCTAGGTTTACTATTGATACAACCCTCCCATGACCTATAGAAGTCCGTCACACTACACCCCCTAAACTCCTTGCTTGCCATTAGCCGAGCACATATTCTCCATTTGGAAAATTTCATTTTCCTTAGAAGTTGGTCTAAAAAATCCTTAAGTTACTTTCTTTCCAAATGGACCACAAAATAACCCCCAAAATTGTATTGCCGCCTTCATCTTAGGCCCTTGGTTCGAGATTCTCCTACTTTCCACAATTCCAACACAAGTGTTATTGAAGACCCATGAAAGTCCCATTATACTGGCAAATTTGGACCAAAGAGATCTAACTAGCGGACATCTCCCAAACAAATGGTCTACATTGTCCTCCTCATTTCCAAAAAAATAAATAAATTCAAAAGATCATTGCTGAAGTTCAAAATGCCCCTCCTCTATAATTCCACTCTAGAAAGGATTTTCCTTTTAAGAAAACACCACAAGAAAGTTTGAGGGGTAGAGGGGGCAATGCATACTACTTTTTTTTAATGACCAAGGTGTCCAGGGTCTCACCTGTATTTGGACAGGGGACATTTTAACCCGACTAGTCCTTGGGGCATGTGCAAGCCTCCCAATCCCACACACACTAGGTAAGCAACTACGAGGAGTGACCTAGAGGGGTGTTGAGCATGAATCAAACTCAAGACCTCCCTTAATGAGGGGAGTTTCTTTACCGTCAGGCTAACCCCCTCTTGGGTTGCAATGTATACTATTTCTCTACGATTATTACTTCCAAGAGAGCCAAATGTTTCTCCTTTTAAAGTATGAGGAATTGCAATTTGTGACTAGATGTTCTAGCACATGGTTTAATGGTCCAGGCGAATGATCTTGTGAGGTCTTTGAAAATCACTGTTCATAGGACATTCATCTAAATAATCCTAAAATTCTAACTTTTGGATTTACAGCCTCCAAATTGTTGGTCTAAATGGTCTCAAAAAAAAAGAAAAAAAAAGAAAAAGGTAAAAAAAAAAAAGAAAAAAGAAAAATGAAGAAACAAATTGTTGGTCTTAATGAGACCTATATTATGTTCAACATAAAAAATGAATAACAGAGGCTTCAGGATTTTGTGAAAATCCTATAGACATTCTTGATTTACCTAGCGTCGCACATATCTTGTTCTTGAATTCCACCCTATTCTAAAGTGAATATACAATACTA
Source organism: Chimonanthus salicifolius (assembly GCA_013350335.1). Taxonomy (NCBI): domain Eukaryota; kingdom Viridiplantae; phylum Streptophyta; class Magnoliopsida; order Laurales; family Calycanthaceae; genus Chimonanthus; species Chimonanthus salicifolius. The sequence goes on from CM023539.1 coordinate 46,402,243, forward strand.
TTTCTCTACGATTATTATTTCCAAGATAGCCAAATGTTTCTCCTTTTAAAGTACGAGGAATTGCATAATCCGTGCTCTAGCCCATGGTTTCCAGACGATTGATCTTGTGAGGCCTTTGAAAATCACTGTTCATAGGACATACATCTAAATATTCCTAAAACTATATCTTTTGGATTTATAGCCTCCAAATTGTTGGCCTAAATGGTCTTTTCAAAAAAAAAAAGAAAAAGAAATAAGAAGAAACAAATTTTTGGTCTGAATGAGAGCTATGTTACGTTCCACATAAAAATGAATAATAGAGGATTCAGGATTTTTTTGAAAATCCTACACATTCTTGATTTGCCTACTGTCCCACATATCTTGATTCTTGAATTACTTCCTATTCTAAAGTGAATATACAGTACTTCCTGTAAGCCACTGGGGCTGGTTTCTACCATCCGTACTGTAGACATGGTGGACCCAAATATGGATGCTCTATCTACTAGAAATCTCCCATCCATTAGAATCCTAACCTTGCAACTGGTCTCCAGAAAATGCCCATCCTATCTCTGCTCCATTTACTGGAAACTTCCATCTTTGAGAATTGTAACCCCGCAACTTCTTGCCATAAAATGTCCTCTCTCTCTCTCTCAATCCAGATCGAAAAGAAGAAGAAAAGGAAGAAGAAGAAAGAAAGAAAGAAAATGTCCATCCTAGCATTTGGAAGCATTTTTTTTTTGAAATGGTTCATATATTAATAGATAAAGAGGCACCAGATGTGCAAGTACATATAGATAACGCAGATAAAGTAACAAACACTAAGAACTGGAAAGTAAACTAAACACCAAAGGCACGAACATGATCAACACATTAGATCCCGGCGTGCGAAAGGACGGACATAGAAATCCTATTTATCACCACGACTGCGCCGACAAGCATCAATACTGATCTTTTGGCGGTTGGAGTAATTGATAGAAGAACTCAAGCGAGTTAATTCTCTGGCAGTTCTATCTTTTCTTCTGGCCTGCTTAGGAGTGGATTCGAGGTCCCTGATGATAGCGAGGTAAGAAAGTAGTACGTTGTCCTGGCCATTAGTGATCAAATCGAGCTTCCTACCAACCTCGAGCATTCTTTGATCAATCCACTCAACAGGATGAGCAGCAGCCGAAGGTGATGTTGAATCAGGCACAACTGTAACTGGAGAAACCGTCACACCATACTGATGAGGAGGATCTACCTCAGAAGCTGAAACTCCATTCAAGGGGCAAGAGAACAGTGGTCTGGAGAGGCCTGGAGAAGAGTCAGACAATGGAGGTAGCAAAGAGAGCTTGGGAGAGCTGATGGGGTCGACAACCACATCTAGCCCAATAGAGTGATCGCCATTCGGGCCTGAGGATCCGCTAGACAAAAGTGTGGATGGGATGAAATGTTCATCAACTAAATGGTCACTACTTGGCTCTGATAACAATTTGCAGGAAAGTTGATGGCAGGGATTCCACGGAAACGGTAGGCTGAGGAGGATGTTTGGGGGAACATTTCAGGGGCAATCTTCTTAGAGCTAAAGATGATTAAAGGAGGAGGAGAGAGGTTTAAGATAGATTGGACCGGAGGCGTATATTGAGGCTGAACAGGGATGTCATCCGGATGCTTAGGTTCACTTCCTACAGGAACAACATTGCCGGAGATTGGGAATGTCGAGTTTAGGACAGGTTCAAAGTAGCTTTGGGCTGGGCCAGAAGGGGAAGTTGGCTGGGCTTGATTGATGGCAAGACAAGTCGAACTCAGATCCGACTCATAAGAGAATAGCCCATATTTGGCCCCAGCACATTCGAGGTAGCGTGCGAAGACTCAAAGGACGTCATGCTTGGATGGTGAATGTCACATATATCAACAAAGAAGCCCGATCCACGCAAAACACCTCTCTCATCAATGCAATTCCTGATCCCAAGGCCAAAAGAAGGAAGGATGGAGGCCAGGCTTTGACAGAGAGCAACAGACAGGAGGTGACCTCTTGGCTTCTGTAGAGCAAGGTTCATCGCAGGAGGAGATTGGTAGCAGTCGAGGATCTGACAATCAGCAGTGAAAGGAGAACCAACCAGATTGTAAGCATTTCTTGCAGTTGTTGGGTGTTTCATATTGTCTTCCTTGATCTTGGTGTGATTTTTTTAACGAAGACATTGTGTTGTTTGGGAGCTCCTTTCGGTGGAATCTTTGGAAAGTGACAACCCTAAGTGTTGTTTGGTCTATTAGGTTGGAAAGCAATCACAGGATCTTTCAAGGACGGTTGGTTCTCTTGTCAATCTTATAGATTTGATTAAGCTTCGTGCAGCTTGGTGGATTGTTGGTTCATCCCAGATCCGAGGTATCTCTGTGTCTGATGTTTGCAGGGAGTGGTCAAGGTGTCTTGTATTTCTCAGGACTCCTGTTCCTTGGTCTCCTCCTCTCGTTGGGCTTCTAAAGCTCAATTTTGATGGTAGTTGTATGCGTGAGATCGGTTGTGCTGATTATGGTGGGGTGATTACCAATGAGTTAGGGAATATCTTGAGTTCTTTTGTTTGCCCGCTTCCTAATGGGATGGTAATAGAGGTGGAATTGTTTGCATTATGGAGGGGTATCTTGGAGTTGGAAAAGTTAGGGGTTCGAGGTAGCTTGGTGGAAGGAGACTCTAAGGTGGTGGTGGGTTGGATGGTGGGATCTCTTTGTCCTTGGCTTTATCTAGACAAAGTTAAGAGGATCCGTCATTCTATTGATTCTTTTGACTTTAAGATTGCTTGGGTTCCTTGGTCAACTAACTCAGCTGCAGATGTAATGGCCAAGCATGGGCTGTTGTTGGAATCGGAATCCATTAATTCTCTTATGTAATTGGGGGGTTGCCTTTTGTATTTTCCCTTGTTGGGCTATTGTTCTTTAGCCTCGTTGTGTTCCCCCTTTTCTATCAATGAAGTTATCTTTCAAAAAAAACAAAAATAAATCATTAGGACGCTCAAGATTGGATGATGTAATTGGGTACTAGCTTTCTGTTTGTGTTTGGTATGTGAGTGACATAACTAACAAGAGTCAGAATACCCATTTTTACATGTAGAGCCCATACAGATGTTTATATAAATTTTTGCATGTGGAGAAGAAGAAAGAAATAAAGAAGGAAAAATGTCCATCCAAATAGATAGCTAGGGTGCCCAAGATTGGATGAATAGGATGTTACATGTAATTGGGTCACTAGCTTTCTCCTCTATGTCAGTATATGAGTGACGTAACTAACAAGTATTAGAATACCCATTTACACATTTGCAGTCCATAGAGGTGTTTATATAAATGTTTACATATGCAACTCATAGAGACCTTTATAATTTTATACTCCCTCTGTTTTAAACTAGTTGTCTTATATGGATTTTGGAATTGTCCCAAAATAGTTGTCTCATTTGTATTGGAGTAATATAAAATGTGTTGAAAATGAATGAGATCATATGGATTGCTAGCCTTATATAGAGAGTTTCTTAAAAAATACAAATCTTTCAAATGAGACAACTAAAATGGGACGGAGGGAGTATAAAATATATGGACACATCACCATAACCAATGCTCTCAACTTCTACAGTTTTCTAACTTGTAAAGACAACCGAATGTTGTTACTTGTTTCCATATCCCCAAAAATGTTTGAATTTTCTTGATAAACCCATGTTTTGACTTTCTTTTAAAATGGTTTTTAAGTGCTGATTTTTCCTTTAAAGCATGACTTTTGGAATTTTAGTACTTTGTGATCTCAAAATGTTACCATCTGTTGTCTTTTTTATACCTTTTCAATTAATTATTCATTCTACTTGCTCAAATAAGTTCAACTTTTAACTTATTTCTTTTACTCCAAAAAATTGAATTGGAAACATTTTTTTTTTTTTTTTTGAAACAGACATTGGAAACATCTTAAAATATACTTGTGAAAAAATTGATGAGAAAAATATTTGCAAAGTCTTGGGTGCTGCTTGTAAACTATTATGCAATGGAATTTTGAAAATGGTTTGAACTTGGTTCCAGTGCCAAGGCCTTTATTGTTAAATTTGTAATTGCAATTATTGCTATCACTCTTTTGTTGCTAAGTTAGCATGGTGCTATGGTCATCTTACTCTAGAGAGAGGGACGCAGGCTGATTGGGTTGTTGAAAGGACGCCTGAGGCGTGCTCCATGAGCTTAATTAAATAAGATCTTGGAATGCTGTTTAGGATGGTCTGACGCATGCAATGAAGACTAGAAATGGTGAACCATGGAAGATTATACCTTTATCATTAAAAATTTAGGACTGGAAACAGCCCTAGGTGCCCTATTATGAAAAATTGTAGTTTCAGTAGAACAAACTAGAGCAGGAGACATACTAACAATTACTATTGTTATTGTTGCTGCTGCTGCTATTTTAAAATCCGGTGGTGAAAGGAGATGATAGATTGTGGTTTGACAACACCATATTAGGTGTGGAATGATGACGGTCTCATGGAGATAAAACCTCCGAATATATTTACAAGTTTGTTTTTCGAGGAACCAGGTGTTCTATTAGGGACTGCTTCTGTTAACATTAAACATCTTTGAAGCCTCAATTATTCTTCCTTGTGGAGGTTGTTATGGCTGATATCATCCATTTACTTTCTCAAACATTCTCCTAACAAGACAGGCCCATGCTTTTGAGACATATTTGCTTTGGATGATTCGGCTCTTTTCCCCTTTCTATTGATCTGCCCGCATGTCAGCTTTTTTATGTTTCGATCATTTCATAGGCTATGGATATGCCTTGAGGGCATCTATATAGGTATGAGGTATCTCTTTCAAATTTAGCTATTCAGCAGTAACTTTTTTCTGCATTTCCCCTCTTTCTGAGTGCACTAAGCAGGGGCAGCAATAAGGAAATCACTAGTGCAGATTACATATTTCCATCAGCTACTGTTTGTAGTACCTACTAATGGAACCCATCTAAATATGCATAGTTTCCTTGAACACAATCTTAAATTCATCTTACAAGGTCTCCTCCAAGACGGCATTTTAAATTCTCAAAATAAAATCTGAAAGTAAGTATTTCTGAGCTGAGTCAATATTTTGCAACGTTATCTGTTTTGGCTAGCTTGCCTTTTTTATAACCCTTGTTTGCATCTTCTCTTTGCATGGACATTTCAAATCCATTTAACAACTTTGCTTTGTGTTGGTTATAAATTGTAGGAAGTGAAGGCCTGGACAGAGTTTTCACACCACAGAAACTAAGCACTCATGGTAGTGTTTGCAGTTGGGGGTTTACTCCAACTTCAAATACAAGCCCAAATCAAAACTTGGACGCCACCGTGGCTTCACTGGAAGCTGTTGTTTCAGATTCACAAGCTAAATGCTCCGCCCTTGTATCGGACTTGAGCAACCCAGTGCTCTCTGTACATGTTGAGGAGATAAAGCAGCTCAATCAGAACCTTGAAAGCATTCAAATTCTATTGACACAATTAAGAACTCAAATTTAAGCAGGGTGCTCAACTTACACCGACTTGAAATATGGGTTTACTCCAACTTCAAATACAAGCCCAAATCAAAACTTGGAGGCCACCGTGGCTTCACTGAAACCTGTTGTTTCAGATTCACAAGCTAAATGCTCCACCCTTGTATCGGACTTGAGCAATCCAGAGCTCTCTGTACATGTTGAGGAGATAAAGCAGCTCAGTCAGAACCTTGAAAGCATTCAAATTCTATTGTCACAATTAAGAACTCAAATTTAAGCAGGGTGCTCAACTTACATGGTTGGATTCAAGATTTCCTAACCATGTATTCTTGTTCCATTCTGTGTATATAGTAATATCAATACATGTTAGAGGGAATATATTACTACAGGCTGAAATAAACAGTGGCTATGTATCAGTTGAAATTTTGTGCCTCTTAATGTCATATCATATACATAATTTTTACTTGGAAAAGTATTCAATATCAACGTCTGTTTCTTTTACGTTTGAGACTAAGATTCACTGTCTCTCATATTTTTGTTGAACAATGGAATTTTTCCAAGTCATCATAGATTTAATTTATGACTCTTAATAGAAAAATAAATAAATATTTAAAAAGAAAGCTAATTTTAAATATTTATTTAGAATTTTAAATATCAGATTTTATATTTTTATATTTACTTGAGCTAGCTAGTGAGGGCTTCAGGACTGTTTTGGTCTTTCTACAATAGAAAAATGCTAAATTTATTTTACATTTTTTAGTTTTTTATACTTATGCAGATTTAATAAGTTAATTGATTTATATCTTAACTAAATCCTAAAAATTAACTAATTGTTATCTTCCTTATGAGCATAAACGTAAAAAGGGGGATACTTTCAACATAAGTATATTACCTCCCTTAATATTGGAGCTAATAGATGATGACAGCCCAAAGGGTTGACCATCCCAAATCTTTGCTAACAAAATCTGTGATTGAAACATTGTATACAACCACCTCTTCTATCCTGTAATCAAATCCCCCGATTGTATCATTTAACATTCTAAATATGACAGTACATCTAGTCATTATTGGTCAACCAGTTTTGAATGATGATCTGCTGTTTTAATTTCATGAATTCGCAATACAATAGAAAGAGTCAAAGCACTTTCGTAGTTATTAAGAGAACTGCAAGTATCAAACATCTTAATTAACAGCATAATAGACAAATTTAAAATGGATGGAACGTCATTTAATTGGAAGCCCATGCCCTCGAATGTGAGCTCCAAAAGTAGACCGTTGCCGTTCTAACTCGATGGAGATTGACCCTGCTCTCTCTCTCTCCTGTCATTGTTTTTGATCTTCTAAATAGTAGTACCATTTTAGTTGCCGTACAGTCTTGTATCCGGAGTGGCGGCGGGACCTTGCTCTGAATAATAAGGAATACCATGCTAACTTTTGAAAATCATCTTTTTCACACAATGAATCTGCTTCCTCTGCTTTTGTCAATTTATTGTTCCTCCAATACTCAATCTCAATTTCTCTCTGCAAATCAATCAGTCTCTTTATATCAGAGAAGATAAGATAAAAGAAAGCTTGAAAGGGGACGATGCAGCCTAGGAGCATCACCAGAACAGCGAGCGCCATGCTTTCTTTTGATACCAACACGTATATGGCAGTCACAAAAGCAAAAATGGTGCCAACAACTGCAATACGCGAAAATTTTATGCTGAGACACACCGCTTCACCCAGACAATGAGGGTCTTTATTCATTAATGCCCAAACCAAAAGGAATGCCACCGTCATTGAGCTACAAAAGCCCAGAGTATCGAACACCACAAAAGCCTTGACAAGAGTCTTGGTAATGAAGACCGGCATGCCTTCGCCTGGGGAGTCATTTCGGTACCCACCTGGCATTGTGAAAGCAGCAGCAAATGTAACTCCGGCCACCAGTGTCGCAAGAATTGAGAGTGTTTGCGCCATTGACTCCAGTCTTGAAGTTGGTAGCACCAATGCTTTTCTTCTTGACTCAAGATTCATCCTACTCTTCCGTCGCACAGAACCCTTGCTTGCTTTGTTAAATATCAACAGAGCATGGAGATCGTACTGCCATCAATGTTTCTCAATCATTGTTGTCTTTTAAACAACAACATAATTCATCCATGTTAGAACTTCAAAATGACAAAAACACGTGCCACAGTTCATCACGCCTTATACCCATGAACATTAGATGTGGCAGTTGATTTATATCAATATGCGTATATTGCTATTTGATTTAATTTCAAAAAATATTCGAACAATGAAGTCTTACATTACTACTTATAAAACATTTGCATCATAAAATAAATATGTTCAAAATTAAGTTATTTGAAATTTTATTTTTCGAACGTTTGATCGAAAGCATCTATTTGTGTCTTTATGTCAAATTCAAGCTTATTGTCAGATCCAAATACAAGGAAAGATTATAAATTAATGAGATAAATAACTTAAATCAAATTATACAAACAAAACATGTTTATTCTTTCATTTGATAGATAAAAAATGATGGACAATTCCTACTTTCATTGAACAAAACTAGCAAAGTTCCGTTCGTGAGGTTCCTTTCAAAGACTTGCCTAGTGAAAACTAGGTTTCACATAAATTGGAGGTCATATCATCTAAATACGTGATGTTGGACTTTGAATATTTCAGGAACGAAAATGATATATTGGGTTTATCAGACGGGGTAAAAGTTCAATCCACTTGCTGTAAATGTAGTTATTTATTTATTTCTCTTAATTATGTGGGCCTTAAATCCTCGTTGTTTGGATAATCTCTCTAACAAACCATCATCATTATCATAGTCATCAAAGTAAAAAATTCAATATATTTAGAGTCAAATTTTCAAGTTTTATTTCTCTATTTGACCCTATTATTAACTGCGTTGTGATGGCCCACCTCAGATTGCCCTGGTTCCGTGTACTCGGTTCTCTAAATCCGAGAGGCGACAATGGCCGAGGATGAAACTTTCAAAACATTGTGGATCAACCAGCTGAGGGAGGAGGAGGACAACGCCATAGAAATCCTTAAAAAAAAGTCAAGATTGACGTAAGGCATCTGGGAGTGGGAAGAAAGTCGTTGTCTAGATCCTGTGGTATAAGTGACTGCTCTCATTCAACTAGCATCAAGGCCTTTTGGGGTGTGCGTATATGCGGACATCTCGAACCAAAGCCGTGAAGGCGTGTCAGGTCCAAGCAGAAAATATTGGTGTTGGTTGATGGTGGGTCATTACAGATGGTATCAAAATTAAGGATGCTCTCCATATTGTTAGTGGCCTAACCTTCCCCTTTAAACTTTCAACTCACAGTCTGTCTACTCTATATAATGGGATTATCTCTAGTCTTCTACTTACATACCCAAACGACCTCAAGTGGGTTTTTTTTTTTTTTTTTCAATTTATCTTCTATTGGGATTATTTTAAAATTGTCTCTAGTGCAATCATTTCTAAGTTTATCTTTAAGGTTTTACTCACCCATTCAATATAATATGCCTATCTCTATTACTTTAACTATGTCTATTTGTATTTTTTCCATTGTCCAACACATTATTCTATAAAACATTGTAGGTATAGTAACTATTTTTTAAAAACGTCACTTTTAGCAATTGGATTGGTTGGATGTTGGAGAGTTATAATTAGTAAGATGGACAATTCAAAAAGCATAGAGCATTGGAAATTCTAAAGATCAACATCTCAAAACTAGAATGTTCAAATGGGTGAAAGACTGAAAGTTCACCCATACCCTATTGGCCTATTCTTTTAGTCCCAACACATCTCGGAATCACATGATGAACTGAGAAAGAAACTTACCCTACACTGTGGATCAAACGAAACATGTAACAATATTCGACTTTCAATCTTATAACACTCGACCTGGGTCATAATGAAAATTGAAATAGGAAAGAAAGTAAATGGTGCGTTATTTGAGCTGCAGAATTCAGGATTTTCATTCCCACAATCCAAGCAAAATCGAAGCCAGTTACATATTGAAATGAGAGGTGGAAGTGAAGTATATAAATACAAATAAATACCTGTGTAGGCGAAGAATTGTAGTCGAGTTCACAAATGTCCAAAGCTGTAAAGCCCTCTTTATTGGTGGCCGCTTTGTTGAGCCTCTTGCTCTGTAAAAGACTGGCGACATTGTTAAGGAGACATTTCTGCGTAGCCAAATGTAACGGCGTGTTTCCATCATTATCGGGTTCGTTAATGAAATCTTGCATCCTGTCTATTAGAACTTCAAAGTAATAATAGTCCTTGTGTTCGTTCATGGCTGCAAGGTGAAGAGCGTTTCGGCCATCTCTATCCAAGAGCTCAGCTGTGCCAATGTCAGTCATGTACCATAATGCCTCGCTGCTCTCCAATGCAGCAATGTGGATGGGAAAATTGAGGTCCTTGTCGGCTATATATGCAACCGTTGGGTCAGTTCTCATCAACAATATGAGCGTCTCCCAATTTAAACCATTTTCAACAAATTTGAATGCTACATAGTGCAAAGCTGTTTTCCCCAAATGGTCCACAGCTTTAACAAGTTCCTTTAGTTTTCCATGTTTCAGCAGAGTTTCCATGATCCCTGACATTCACATAAACCACAAATACTTCTTAGCATATAGCATATAAAATTTAGTCTTTAATCGAGTTAATGTCCATTATTAAAATGGATGAGGTAATCTTTTTAAATCATGTTCTCTCCATCTCTGAAGAGGAGGAGGACAATGAAGAGAGAGAGAGAGTAGAAGATGATGGTGATTAAAAAAAGAAATGAGAAGAAAGAGAAGAGAAATGAATTTTCATTTGAAGAGTGAATGTCCCAAAAATTGTGGTGTCTTTTTCAACCAAATATTTTATTATCTTAATTTGATGACGTAGATTAAAGAAAATCAACCAAATATTTTACACATGACTTTACAAAAATAGCATTAAGATATAACATTTATTTCATTGAATTAACTTACATATGAAAATTAAATTATACGCTAATATATATGATACTAAAATGAGACTTTATTTAAATTTACACATACATTTAAATATTTATTTATATAGAATTAACATTGAAATAGCAGACTAAGAAGAATTATTACATAATGATCTACATGTATTTTTTTTTTTTTTGAATAATGGGTAAGAATTCATTCGAAGAGAAAGCCCATAGATATGTAAGAACAAAATCCCACAGCCCAGGCCAGACAAAAGTTGCTATAATCACGACTTAGGTTGATAAAGAGATTTACTAGAATTTCCTTTAATCTACTGGAATAAAGTGAACGTGAGAGTGGGGAAGAAAGAGATTTACTAGAATTTCCTTTAATCTACTGGAATAAAGTGAACGTGAAAGTGGGGAAGAAAGAGATTTACTAGAATTTCCTTTAATAGCAGCCATGTGTAAAGGAGTCTGCCCGTTTCTCCCTTGCAGGCTGAAAGACGGTAATGCTATTATTTTAGACACAACTTCGTGCAGCCCAGTTTCAACGGCCAAAAATAGTAGAGACACTCCGTCCTTGTTTGTTTCACGCACCAATTCATTCTCACGATCCAGTGTCAACAAATAGGCAGCCACATCTCCGTGGCCCATCTTGATTGCCTCATAAATTGCAGTGTTGCCTTGAGAGTTCCTCATCTTCCACACCACAGAACCAGCAGAAGACGAACCTCTTTCCAAATCACCAGTGGCAGCAGGGGTTTCTGCAAGGATCTTTGTGAGTGTGAGATGGCCCGCCTTGGCTGCAATGTGAAGCGGGGTTTCGCCTTTCAAGTTGAGCTCATAGAGAAGGGATGGACATCTATTTTTTATCTCCCTGGCTTTCTCATCCTGTCCAGCTCTAGCGACGATATGTAACACCGTGTTTCCTTGATAAGTTCGCCCCATAGTCTGGTACAGTGGGGCAGCAAAGTAGCCGTTGCGCTGGCTATCCATGGAACTCAGGCTCGACCTCTCTCTCTCTCTCAAACTTTGGGTGGTTCGATCCTGAACGAAACCACAAATGGTGTATATAAATAGTTTAAGAACTTAACAAAGTAGCTTCACAAAGATTCGACGGATGAAGGAGTTTTTACTGAGTCAGACGAATCACTCGAGTGAAAAAAAAACCTTTTTTGACCCAACTTACTCGCTCAAGTCAAGAAAAATACTAAGGATGCTATTGGAATTATAAGGTTTATAAAATGTGCAAAATGATAAAAAGAGGCACTCTGTTAAAGGAAAAGAAAAGAAAAGAAAAGAAAAATAAAAACATATCTCTTATTATTGCAAATCAGAAAACAAGTATTTTTAATTCATGTCTATTTTGATATCTTCTTCTTCTTTTCATTATTTTTTTATTTTTATTTTTAATTTTTAACATACAATATAAAATATAATGATGAAATAGTATAATTAGTAAGTTTGATTAATCTTGACTTTTTTAACTCATCAAAATTTGACATTGTCAATGACAAATCAAGTCAATAAAAGTTTTCAAATTTTTAAACTATAATTGTGTTCCATAATCCTCGCATCATTTTACAACTAATCGTACTAAATTCATATAATTATCATAACTCAATTCATATTACAAAATATTTTACAATGGAGAATGATCTTGTGGCCCTTGAAAGAAATCATTGCGTAATGAGAATTAAAAAAAAGAAGAGAAGATCTTATGCATGAAAATCCGATTTAAACAAAATAAAATGGATGGCGAAAGTAGAACGTCTTATTAGCTATTTATTTTATTTTCTTAAGTTTAATAGATAAAGATATTTAAATGAAATTTATTTTTTACAATTGTCATATGGGAAATCTCTATTTTAGTTTAGTAATATTAGTCTAGTCAATAAAATGACACATGTAATTTGAATCACAAAAACTAAAGGGTGAGTTATCCATATTAGAAATTTCATTTTAAAATATGGAGTTGGTCTAGGAGATGCTTGTCATTTAAATAGCTTGTTAATCTTACCTCATCAGTTTTCATCTTTGGATAAATTAAAATATTTAAGACCATTGCAATTTAACTTAGGTGTATCATCATCATTATCATCTAAAATATTTATCTCATTGACTAAGATTCACCTTTTAAATTTAAGTATTGACAAATAACCTCGATGGACCGACTCTCTTTGTTATTTGGGATTCAAAGGATAACTCTATTTTTTTTAAATATTGTTTATTTCCATTTTAAATCTGAATATTTTGCTTTTCAAAAATAAAAATAAAAAATAATTTCAAAAATAAAAGTCTTTCCAAGTGAATAAATTTCGCAAGTTTGAGATTGATTGATTCGGATAGCCTTTTCATTTTTCAAATTTTATATTCTGACCATGAAATAGAAGAAAGGTAGAGTATGCATTAGTAAGATAAAGTCCAAGTCTAGACTTGGATTTGATAACTAGTCTTCTATGGTGGGCCATATTAGTCTTTTAAGAGAATTTTATGCAATGTGGGTTACTCAACACTTGAGTTATGGTTAGGTAGGGGAGGAACTTGAATCCGACTCGTATGACCTGACCCTAGAAATCAATGGATTTGGGCTATGTTTTGTATATCTCGGGTTGGGTCGGGTTTGAAAAAAACTAAACTCGTATGAAACTCGGATCTGGTCAGGCTGAGAAATTAAAAAGCAACCCGACTCAACATAAGTGCAACAAGTTATAAACAACACTCGAGTTGAGTAATTTGGGTTGAATCTAGTTGGGTTCAATAATTTTTACATGAATTGAGTTGGGTTTATTGAAACCTGCGATGTATGGGCCAGGGGTTCAAAAATCGGCTCGGCCGATATATCGGCCGATATGTAAATATCGGTCGATATGCGATACGGACGATATTTCGACTGATAATTTTATCTCTCATACCGATATCGGCATTTTCTCTCTCCTCCGATATCGGAACCGTGAAAAAACCGTGATGAACAGTGATGAACCGTGACAAAACCGCAAAAAACCGTAAAAAACCGTGAACACCCTGAGAACCGTAAACCCTGAACCGCGGAATACCGCGAAAACCGCAAAAAACCGTGAACACCCCTGAGAACCGTAAACCCTAGAAAACCGCGAAAAACTGCAAAAAACCGTATCGGTGTTTTAAAAAAAAAAAATTTAAAATACCGATATTTATGAATATCGGCCCATATTGTGACCGATATTTCGAACCGAATATCGGCCGATATTCGGTATGTACGGCCGATACTTATCGTATCGGCCGATATTACTCGGTTTAAAAAATCTAATATATATCGGCCAATACGATATGCATCGGCCGATATTTGGACCTTTGGTATGGGCAATTCGGACCAACATGTACGCCAGTTGGGTCAATTTTAAGTTTAAACATCTGAAATTTTTTTGAGTTAGTAGAGCTTCAACAATAAAATCTCCATGACCCAAGATCTAATTGGAGATATTTTGATAAATATATAATATTTTATATTGATATATAAAATATTTAATAAATTTTAGTTGTCTCTCGTGCAATTATATACAAATATTTTTTTTTTTCAATTTTAAAAATCTATTTTAGATATTTTGGACTCTCTGGTTCGCGGTACACTGGATAAGAATTGACTAGCAGCAGTCTTCTCAGGTGGGCCCCGATCCATTTTAAGAGACTTGTATGCAATAGGTAATAAATTATTAAATTGTAGTTACTGCTATCCACATTCCACACATCTTTTTCACTTGTCAGACCCTACCCTACTTTACCAACATTGGGCTGGTAGCGTTGGGCTGAGCCATTCATCACTGTCTGTTGGTGTGTCTCGTTAGGAACAATGTTACGGAAATTGATTTTTAAATGTCCAAGTGAAATTGATATTATGGTCATCAGATCCAATTTTTAAACCCAAACATTGGCTATTTTTAGACACTGTATTATTGTTTTTTCAAATAACGAATAAAAATAAAAATAATATTTGAAATGTACCAATGTGTTGGCTCGACTCGGTTAATTTTTAAAAGCATTTTGGAATTTTCAATTATTTATGAAATTTAGAAAAATATCAATTTTCTTGTTTTGATTGAAGTATAGGATGACAAATGTGAGCAAAATTTTGAATTTTAATCGATATTTTGTTCAGGAGAATGTAAAAAAAATCCTGTTTTTTGGATATTTGAATCAAATGTGACAAAACGAAGGAGTTCATCATATGTGAATCTTGCATCTAATAAATCCACCACAATCCAAATGTAAAATTTTAAAAAATTTTAAGAAAATGTGAATATAAATCTTTCTTATATTATATATAAATCCAACCCATTTGAATCTTTACTTGTGCCCCATTTAGACAGCGTATATGTTTAGTACCTACAAGTCCATATCGTATGCATCGGCATCAACCATTAATTAAGACTTAAGAGTGTGTTGGACGCTTTTTTAAACTATAAAGTTGGGTGCATCATCATTATTATCTAAAACGTTTATCTCATTGATCAGGGTTCAGCTTTTAAATTTAAATATTGACAAATAATCTCCATGGACCAACTGTGTTTGTTATTAGGGATTCAAAGGATAACTCCATTTTTTTTAAAAAAATTATTGTTTATTTCTTTTTTTAAAAATAAAATTTTCTTTTAAAAAATGAACATAAAATACAATTTCATAAATAAAAGTCTTTCCAAGTCAAGAAACTTTGCAAGTTTGAGATAGATTGATGCCAACCGTCTTTTTACTTTTTCAATTTCATATTTTGACCATGAAATGTCGGCCTCTCTCTACGAAATGGAAGAAATGTATGCAGTAGTAGTACATAAAGTCCAAGTCTCCCTTAATGGGAAGACTGACTTGATCACAAGTCTTCTATGATGGTTTCATATTAGCCTTTTAAGAGAGTTTTATTGAATCTAGGTCACCCTTTATGGTTAGGTCTTTGACTATTCATCAAAATGTTCCTTTTTGTCAAGATCAAGTAGGCAATGCCAGGAGTGCAAGTGATGTATGGGCAATTCAGATTTCGGATCATGTATGCTAAGGATAATAATCTCGGTCGATACGTATTTTATCGATAGAGACATCTCAATATTTAAAATCTTGATATCTTAACGGATACGATATGTATCGGCCGATATCGGATATATATCATCGATATCGGTTGATAAATATGATTCTTTTAAAAAAAAAATAAAAGAGAAAAATTTCTCGACCAATATACCAGCACCCGTGATGTACACCAATTGGGTCAATTTTAAGTTTAAAAATCTGAAGTTTTTTTGAGTTGGTAGATATTTTGAGTTTGTGAAGTTTTTTTGAGTCAGTAGATATTTTTGAGTTCAAAGATCTGAAGTCCAACTCAAGAAGAGCACTGTCTAAATAATTAATTGTTTAATCTCAGCCTTCTATGTCAGACTCTCCCTCAACACTGGAGCAGATTGTCTGACCCTAGCCTACTTAGTCTACCAATTTTGGGCTACTAGTGTTGGGTTGAGCCATCCATCACTGCGTGTTGGTTGTCTCGTTAGGATCAATGTTACATTAAATCGACTTTTAAAAGTGAAATTGATATTTTGGTCACTAGGATCCGATTTTTAAGCCCAAATATTGGCAACTTTGAGACTCAGTATTATTATTTTTTCAAAAAAAAAAAAAAATTGAAATGTACCACTATTTTGGCTCGATTCAGTTAATTTTTAAAAGCATTTTTGGTTTGTCAATTATTTATTAAATTTAGAAAAGACAAGTCATATAGACACTCCGTTTTTTTCTGCTACCAGACACCACATTTCATTTTTAGGAGTGAAATTATCATTTTGCCCTTCTGAGTTTTTTCGACTGAACGAACAGACATTTCATTTTTCCTTTGTTCGATCAATCTTATACGTATATACAATCATGCGATTGAACAGATAATTCATTTTATGTTTGTCCGATCAATCTTATACTTATATACAATCAACCGATTGATCCTTTGTGATCGTCCGATTGATATTCATTAAGAGGTCGACTGTAAAGGATCAATTGGTTGATTGTATTTAAGTATAAGATCGAGCACTCTCAATGCATCTCGTGTGTTCCATGACAATAAAATCAAGCAAAAGTAGATGTTTTGAAAATTGAGTTCAACATAGGAGCATACTATTCTTAGGGTATATTTGCCTAAGAATTATATCTAGCACTCTCAATGCATCTTGTGTATTCTACGATAAGAAAATCAATCAAAAGTGGATGTTTTGAAAAAATGGACTAAGATGTGATCCCTGACAAGAAAATCAAGCAAAAGTGGATGTTTTGAAAAATTTGGCTCAACATAGGAGCATACTATTCTTAGGGTATATTTGCCTAGGAATTATATCCATTACTCTCAATGCATCTTGTGTGTTACATGACAAGAAAATCAAGTAAAAGTGGATGTTTTGAAAAATTGGACTCAACATAGGAGCATACTATTCTTAGGGTATATTTGCCTAAGAATTATATCCAGCACTCTCAATGCATCTTGTGTGTTCCATGACAAAAAAATGAAGCAAAAGTGGATGTTTTGAAAAATTAGACTTAGAAAAGGAAAGACGCGTTGTCCAGGTGGATGTTGTTGATAAACACAGGAAAATGACTATTTTACCCATGGACTTGGTTTAGTTAACTCTTGTTTTGTGTGTTTTTAATATTATTAATGGGATTTTAGAAATTCAAGAAAGAAATGAAAGTTGAAGAAATTGGGCCAAAATTGTTATTGTTTTGGAAATTGATGAAAATTGACCTAAATCTAGAAGGTCCAAGTTTAGAAGTGAAGACTCAAGCAGGTAAACAATACAATACACATGTGGGAAGAAATGACCTATTTTGAATAACATGTCAGCTTCATATGGATCTCATATAGAATGAAGAACATCTAGAATTTGCAAAAATGTCAAAAGTGAAATGAACGACACTGCTGGCCAAACCATGTGCAGAGAAGAGAAAAATGGCAACTTTGTGATAAAGGAAGATATGAAAGTGAAAATGATAGCAGGTATGGTTCTCCTTCAAAAATCTTATGAGAATTTGGGTGATGGAATAGAAAAGAATAGGAAGAGAATTAGGCTCGGCCCTGACTATAGGCAAAGTAGGCCAGGGCCTAAGGGCCCCCAAAATTTAGGGCCCCGACTCCTCGAGGAGGGGTGGCCTCACTTAAAAAAAGCCCACACGTTAAAAAAAAAAAAAAAACTCGTAGAATGTAAGGATTGCAAGAGGAAGAGAATGAGTGAAGTACGGAAAAGAATCGAGAAGGAGGAGCAGGTTTTCATAAAATTGGACTTTGGAATTTGTATTTCTCTTGTTGGGTTTCTTTCTTTGTCCCTTTTTTTGGGAAGGAATGGAAAATGGTAGCTTTTTGAGTTTTGGGGTTTATTTTTTTTCAAGTGGAACAGGCATTAAAGCTTAAATTTTGAAAATTGTAGGAGGTAAATCTAATATTAAAGTTATAAGATGAATTGGAATAAAATGAGAAAAGAATTTATAAAAAGATAAAAGGAATTTTTAAAATATAAATATGTTAGTTTTTTTTATTTGGATTAAGCAAAATATTCAAAGTTTATTTCAAAATATACTAATCATTTCATCATTAAGATTGCAAGAAATAATTGTAAAATCCCCGAGTTGAGAGCTTCTATTCCATCTTTGATCTCAATGTTCTCTCTCGTATGGCTTGCTCAGTTATTCCTCTTTCAATTAAAATTGAAAATAAGGATACTTGTGTCATATATTATTATTGTTTTTAAAAATTATTCTATTTTTCAATTTTATTCTTTCACAATCGTTTACATTATAAGGGTTTTTAATTCATTATATATTACGATGCATCTCAATTCAATTCTACCAATATATTTCCTCAATGTAGATCAAACAGTGACTTTTAATTTAGAGATCTTTAGTGATTTGATAAAATAATAGAGGAAATTGCAACCTTTCAATTCTCATAATTTCATAATGACAGGTTCTCTTATTATTTTAACCTTTCAATTTTAGTTCATTTTAGTTATTTTTTAATTTTAAGGGTTTTGTCTTAAAGTTGCAGGTCTAATTTCAAAAAATTAGAAATTGCCCTCAAGTTAGAAATTATGTGCTTTGAGCCCCCCAGTCTAATTCCAAAAAATTAGAAATGGGACTGCGCCTACGGCCCCCGAAATCTCGGGCCAGCCCTGAAGAGAATGGAAAAGGAAAGGGAAAGATTAGAAAGAAGAAAAAATAGAAGTGCCATGGTTACCATCCCAAGCCATTTGAAAATAGATGGACCGAAGAAGGTGGTTGCTTTAACGGATAAAAAGAATTGAAGGAAGGTGACTCTTACGGTCATCCCGGTATATCGGCCGATATATCGGCCGGTAACTTTCTCTCTCTTTCGTTTTTTTTTTTTTTTTTTGATTTTTTGTCCATTTTTTTGGGTAATGTCGGAAAATTTTGGGCTTCTTGAAAATGTAATTTTTTCATTAAATATCGGTCATATACATACTCAAATTATTTATTTAAGTTTCATCTATTTTTAATATTAAAATTAACAATAGATGATTTTAACTTATAAAAACATGAAAATGTCCCATCAATTCTCTCAAGTCTCAACAATAAGTAGATCCTATTATATAATTAATCAATCTAGGAAAATTAATAATAAAAATAAAAATTAAACTTCTTATCTCATAGCTCCACACATATTAAAAATTTGAACTAATGCCTATGTTATTGGGTAATTATAAATACATACTTACGTTTTCAATAATTTCAATTTCATTCCTAACATTTGAAAGTCATGTATAAATGAGTCTTTGTATGTATTCTGATGTGTGAATAATGTTTAGGGGTAATAAAATATTAACTATGATAACAGTCCACTTATGCTAATGTTAATATGTTATATGAGAATGAGCAGAGTGTCTATGATTAATCATAGTTGTTCTTTATTCAATCATAATAATAAAATTTTATAAGTCTAAGATAATAAAATGACAAAAAGATTTTAGCCATCATGTATTTATGTTGCCATGTATACACCTCACACACTTTAATAAATTGAAATTGAGTCAAATTAATTGAAAAAGTTATTATCAGCTAAATACTACTCATGAATAACATTATAAAAACCGAATTACATTCAATCCTCGAAATATGAAGATATGCTTACAATCAGGGATTGAAATTCTAAGTTTCTCACTTATTATAATTTTTAATTTATTGAATAGTATTTTAAAATTCAAATCATGTTTTTAAAATTTTCAAGAAGTGGTAATAAAAGGTAAAATAGTGTTTTATAAGTGAAGACCTCTGAATAATATCATATTGTTTATTTTTTTTTAGACTATTAGTTATCTATCAAAATTTGAATTCATTTTAAGTAGATCTCAATGAAATTGAATTTCATATCTCAAAATTTGAATTACATCAAAGCTTGTCCAAATTTTCTCAAAACAAATGTAATATTACTATGGATCCAGCTCTTCATATGGATAACCCGGGACGTGGAAATAAAATCTTGCATATGTCTCTTCCGGAAGTCGCTCATCATTAGACGTGTAGTCGGATGTTGACGATGGATTGTGGTACTGCCAACTATCAGATGAGGGTTGCGACTGACGATCTGAAATCGACATAGACTGCATATTACTGGATAATGAGTTTGTGTCGAAGTGCCCATAGCTCGGTTGACCATAATATCCTGTGGGCGTATATCCGAAAGATACATATCCTTCACCGGGCAAGTTTGTTCCGCCATGAGGAGGTGTATGTTGCCTATCATCCTGTTGGTAATGAACTTCACTCATGTTGGGATAATACCCCGGTGGGCCGGCAGGCTCAACATCCACAACAATATTTGGATGAGTAAAATCCAACCCATCATCTGACCCATTACCGTCATCGGTAGATGAATCAGAATCAGATCTAGCCGACCCATAATCACGTCTGCTGGGATGGCTGCTTGGAACAACAGGTTCTTTTCCTCTTAATGATCTCATCCTTTGTGAAGAACTAGATACCCCATCTGTCCCAGTGGCCGTTCACTGACAGAATGACGACGTGGAGCCATCCTTATACTTGTCTGACGTTCTAGACCCACATTTGGAGGGCGGGACACACTTATTGAATGGCGGCGACCTTCATTTTCCGCCTCTTCCTTGGAATCTTGCAATTCTCCTAACTCTATACTTTGATCTAAAAATAATATATCTAGATCATGCAGTACAGGTTGTTCTTCCTCTTCGATCCATTCACTTAATGGATCATTATAGGTAAATAGAGACTCGAGGTCGATTGGGACGAAAAAATCTTCGGCATCTTCCCGTGTCAACTCGGGGTACCTCCTCAAATTCCTTGCCCTTAGCCTCTGATTGTAGTGTAGGTACACTAAATCATTAAGTCTTTGCGATGATAATCTATTTCGAGGCTTGCTATGGACATATTTAAATGTCGACCAGTTACGCTCGCAGTTGGTTGCACTGCACGTTTGGCTCATCAGCTTGATGGCATACTTCCTCAATATAGGTGAGCTGTTGCCAAAATATGTCCACCATTGTTTAGCACTCATCGTCGCCGTCTCTCTCAACCTAACATCGGCAGCTTCATCTGCAAATGACTCCAAGAGGTTCTCATAATTGTGTAAATTCAAAACAAAAATGAAACACAATTAGTATTATCGGATAATGAACAACTTTCAAATTATCGAAAATATGGAGATCATAATGAAAATGGGAGATTAAATGATAAAATTAAAAAAAAAACCTCATCTACTGTCAAATACTACTTTTTTTACAGTTAACAAATACTACTCACTGAGAGGGTTGGGTTAAAAAATATTCATACGTTTTGGGTACATTTACATATTTTTTAAGAATTTATCACATGAAAATGGGGGATTAAATGATAAAATTAAAAAAAAAACCTCATCTACTGTCAAATACTACTTTTTTTACAGTTCACAAACACTACTCACTGAGAGGGTTGGGTTAAAAAATATTCATACGTTTTGGGTAAATTTACATATTTTTTCGTAATTTATCACATGAAAATGGGGGATTAAATGATAAAATTAAAAAAAAAGCCTCATCTACTTTGAAACTGAATTTTTTTCAGTACACACATACTAATCACTGATAGGGTTGGTTTAAAAAATATTCATACGTTTTCGGTACATTGACATATTTTTTCATAATTTATCACATGAAATCGAGGTTTATGTTTAAACATTTTAAATTAATAATTATGTTGCATGAATTTAATATTTTTTCATAGAACCTTCTTTGTAAAATCAGAGGGGTGTTTTATAACAAAAATCAGCAACTTTTCCCAATAATTACTATTTATTAATTTTTATAATGTTTTGTAGTACATTTTCACTTTAGAAAATAAAAGAAAATGAAAAAAAAACCTAATCTGTATGACAAAAAATATCATACATTCATAATAACTTCTATGATAAATGTTTAAGGCTTTAAGCATAAAAAAATTACTATCAATAATTAATAATCCATATTTCTAAAACAACAACATATTACAAAAAATACATTAAATATTAAACTATACATTAAAACCATAAAATATTTAGATCAGAAGGCTAAAAAATAAAAATGGAATAAAAACTTACATGAAAATGAAGATCAATATATTTCCAGTACTTTGAACGGAATGATCTTCTAAGATAAGTCAATAATACACAAGGATTTCCAATCTAGCCGGATGACCGTTTGTAAGATGGGGATAGGAGTTAGAAAATATCACTGCTGGATGAGTGAGTTTCGGAATGAATTTGCGGCTGAATGAAGAGATGTATGGGGTACTCATATAGGGGAAGAGTTCGGTCGGTTCAGATCACGGGTTTGCAAAAAAAAATTAAGAAATTCAGGCGTGGGAAACAGAACGAATCCCACAGCTTGTTGGATGGGATATGACCCAGGATTCCTGGGCGATATTTTGAACGATATATCGCGCGATATATCGTCCGTGATATATCGCCCGATAATGGTTTAAAATATCGCCGATATTATTTTTTATTTAATATTATCAGAACCGTTACGGGACGATATTGGGGGTTATCGGCCGATATTTTGGACCGATAAACGGTCCAAATATCGCCCGATATATGTACCAAATATCGCCGATATCCAGTGGGTCCCACTTCAGATAATTTTTTTTTTTAAAAAAAAATCGGGCTTTCCAGACCGATAAATAGTATATCGGGCGATATTCGGTCCGATATACGGACCGATATATCGCCCGTATCGGCCGATATTTTTTTTTTTTTTTAAAAAAAACCAAAAATAAATATAATAAACCGATATTTACCAATATCGGCCCATATTGGGGCCGATATTGGGGACCGTTTATCGTCCATATCGGCCGATATTCCAACCGTACGGCTGATACTTATCGTATCGGCCGATATTGATCGGTTTGAAAAAACCGATATATATATCGGCCGATACGATATGTATCGGCCGATATTTGCACCGTAAGTTACGGATGCTGCGTTGTTGTCACACCGAGTGAAATGATAAAAATAGCAGAGCAAGAAAATAGAAATAAAGAGGACATAGTAGGGGCTGGATTTTTGGCAATGCACATGTAGATCGGCTGAATATATGAGTGGTCCCATCTATTGCTTAAGTTACCTCCTCCAAATCCTATTAATTCAAGGCTCCTCCACACAATTAAAAAAAAAAAAGGAAACACTAGGACAGAATTGTGGCACCACAGAGCAAGGAAGCTACGACATTGGCTCGGGAGCTCCAACGATGGCTCGGATTTTATTTTTCCATCTCTTTTCTTTAATTCTTTTATCACGTCCGGCTAATTTCTTTTACTAAGGTCGAGGATGAAACCCCATTAATGAAATAATGTTCTGTTATTTGTTTATTTAATTTCTGAATATGTGTCTTCAATTATTTATGATTTGTGCTTCATTAGATTAATTAGATGTTAATTATTTTCACCACTACTATCATGTATTTGTGGTAGTTAATATTAACATTTGATTCATCATTGTTTGGCATATAAATTAATTTAAAAGTAAAATCCTTTGATTCATTGTTTTCTTTTATTTTAATTTAAATACATTGGATGCTTAGATTAATCCCTTTGATCCATTGTCTTTTGAGTTAAGATTGGATACAATGAATACTTAGAATTTACATTTTGAAGCAAAGGAAAATCAATCTTTGAACACCATATTAATGAACTTAAATGTTTAAATCTCTAAAAATTGGAAATTAATAAATAAATAATTAGAAGATTATGGATTTAATAGTGATGGAATCCGATGCCTTAGTAATTTCTCTCACTTGATTTAATCTCCATTTTTAGTTGTTTTAATTAATTTTGTAATTTCAATTCAATCATTCTCCTGAAAAATTGTTAACTAGGTTAAGATTAAAATATTATGCTTTTTAATTTGTTTTCCCGTTCATTCTAAAATCAAGTCCTTCTGGGTTCAATCTCGCATTTGCATAACTCTATATTCTAATTCGATTCGTGTGCTTGGGAGTAATTATAAATTTAAAATTTGAACAACAGGTTCACAATGGTGATGTTGTGGATCTAGGTTTACATGCTTCTCAATTATTTACCTTAACATTAATTGAGTGTGGAACCACAACTGTAAACAAGAGAAGCATACACTTAGTGACATAAGCTATCTTAATCACCAATTCAATTCAAATAGAACATGTTCACCTTCAAAACACATATAGAACATTTACAATCAATCAATGTGAATGAGCTCTTGCATGGTTGACCCACATGATTTCTGTATTGTTTATTGCAACCACATTTACTCCAGCATTCTTCGACAAACTTCCTCACTAAATGGAAAAAACTCTTCTTTAATCAGGTCATCTGTTGTATAAGCAAAAAAACATCATTGGTTCTTCGTATATCATTATTACAATCGTTACCTAGTTCTAAAAAACGTTGGCATGTTGTTTCTCGAATAGCATCTTCATTCCGATCATCTGCATACTTGATTTTTATAACAAAAAGGGAGATAATAGTTCCCATGTTTAATGACAAATCAATCGAACGAATGAAATGAGAGGAAATTTCGTTCGTTCGATTGTATATAAGTATAAGATCGCTCGGACTATCATCTGTGATCATCCGATCTATCTTATACTTATATATAATTGATCGATTGATCCTTTATGATCTTCCGATCGATCCTTTATTTTTTTTGAAACATTAACGTCAACTTCTCATTAAAAAGGAAATTACAAAGAAAGAGATTCAAGTATAGGAGATATATACTCATATCCCAAGAGGAAGAGGAAGAAACAAATAAAAGATACAACCATAGGATCACCCCAAGCAAAATTCAGCTGAACTCGCAACACCCTAGAATCAAAAGTAAGAGTAAAATTCCAGGGATGGTGCTTGTAGATGAACACCGGCTTTCGCCAAAAAATCTGCCACATTATTTGCTGATCTAGGAGTATGAGAAAAAGATATGCCACCACGCTTACACAACCTCCATATGTCCCTAGCAATACTGATCAACTTCCACGGGGGAATTTCCTATTACTAGCCCAAGAGATGGCATTGGTTGAGTCACCTTCAATAATGAGGTTACCACTCCTAAACCCAGACCAAACCTGAAGAGCTCTCCTAATTGCTCTCAATTCCGCCTCATTAGATTCTCTCATCGATCCTTTATAGTCGACGTCTTAGTGAAGATCGATCGGACGATCACAAAGGATCAATGAGTTGATTGTATATAAGTATAAGATTGATCTGACGAATATAAAATGAAATGTCTGTTCAATCGGACGATTGTATAAACTATAAGATCAATCAGACGACGGAAAAGTGAAATGTCTGTTCGTTCAGTCGAAAAAACATGGAAGGGGAAAATGATAATTTCAACCCTAAAAACGAAATGCTGTGTTTGCTAGCAGAAAAACGGGGTGTCTATATGGCTTGCCTTTATAAAAATATCGATCTTCTTGTTTTGATTGGAATATAGGATGACAAATGTGAGCAAAATTTTGGATTTCGGTCGATAGATACAAATAAAATAGATTTTATTTTATTTTAAAAATGTCAAAAAACTTTAAAAAATAGGACACTAATATTAGGAAACACTTAATATGAAATTTATATTCTCTAGTATCTCTAGTGACATATATCTTCGGTTACAATTCATAATATTTTTATCTTAAAAAATTAAGAATTCAAAAATATATTAGAAAAATCATAAAAACACTTTAAAAACTATATCAATAACCTAAATGGCTCTTCATTTAATCTAAAAATATTTGTTTATAATTTCATTAGTTTTTTTCCACAAGAAACTTTAAAATGTAAAGTATTTTAGAAAACTTAACTTTCATTGTGTTTAAAAAAAAAGCTTAGAAAATCACACAAATATCATACAAACTATATCAATCATATTAAGAATCTTCATTAAGTTTAATCCAGTCAGTTCTTCGACTCTCATATATTTTCTTTGTTCAGATAACTTCTCCAAAGGTCGGTATCTACAATTTCCTGGGTCGAGTTTGTTTGAGTCTAGACTTAGAAAAATGACTATTAATTAAAAATTATTACATTTTTATTGACTATTCAAATATGATGGTCGTATAATGCAAGGCAGAAGAAAAATCAAAAAATAAAATAAAAATCGACAGATGGGAATAACCCTAGAAATTAGACCAATTTAACACACATTACTTTGAAAATTAATTGCAGACTCCTCCCATTCTGGTGTGAAATTGTCCGGTTCCTAAAATAATAATGTTCCTAAAATTAAAGACTGGAGTACAAGTTTATCAAAAATTTAAGCTAACTAAAGATATTTTTAGCTCTTGAAAAATAATGCATATTTTTGTATTAGCTCCTATGAACCTCTAGTCATGTGAATTTTACAATGAAATGTAATATATTCAATAGAACCAAAAATAATAAATGTATGGCACACATCATGCAAGCAAACATGAGGACATATGAATCATATTGACTATCAACTTCACAATCTAGTATGTATTTTTTTTTTCATTCAATTTAAGTCTTTAAAGATGACCTCCTTTTATTTATTCTCAGTCTTCTAAATACATGTTCAAGACCATCTTAAAACCCATTCTCTAATTTTTTATTTTTATTGAAATTAATTGTAATGTTCCTCCATTGCATCCATCTCTATCATTCCCTCTAATTGCAAACAATCCATTACATTTTCAATAATTGTCAGATATGATTCTATGTATTTTTTAAACAATCCTGCTCAATATTGGAGCCAATAGATAATGACAGCCCAAAGGGTTGACCATCCCAAATCTTTGCTAACAAAATCTGTGATTGAAACATTGTATACAACAAACAACCTCTTCTATCCTGTAATCAAATCCCCCGATTGTATCATTTAGCATTATAAATATGACAGTACATCTAGTCATTATTGGTCAACCAGTTTTGAATGATGATCTGCTGTTTTAATTTCATGAATTCGCAATACAATAGAAAGAGTCAAAGCACTTTCGTAGTTATTATGAGAACTGCAAGTATCAATCAAACATCTTAATTAACAGCATAATAGACAAATTTAAAATGGATGGAACATCATTTAATTGGAACCCCATGCCCACGGATGTGAGCTCCAAAAGTAGACAGTTGCTGTTCTACCTCGATGGAGATTGACCCTGCTCTTTCTCTCCTTTGATTGTTTTTGAATCTTCTAAATAGTAGTACCATTTTAGTTGCCGTACAGTCGTGTATTCGTAATGGCGGATACATGCTCTGAATAATAAGGAATACCATGGTAACTTTTGAAATTCATCTTTTTCACTCGATGAATCAGCCTCCTTTGCTTTTGCCAATTTGTTGTTCCTCCAAGACTCCTTGTCATATGCTATTTGCAAATCAATCAGTCTGTTTATATTAGAGAAGGTACGATAAAAGAAAGCTTGAAAGGGGACGATGCAGCCTAGGAGCATGATCAGAAGAGCGAGCGCCATGCATTCTTTTGATACCAACACGTATATGGCAGTCACAAAAGCAAAAATGGTGCCAACGACTGCAATCCACGAAATTTTTATGCTGAGACTCACCGCTTCACCCAGAAAATGAGGGTCTTTATTCATTAAGGCCCAAACCAAAAGGAATGCCACCGTCATTGAGCTACCAAAGGCCATAGTATCGAATACCACAAAAGCCTTGACGGCAGCCTTGGTAATGAAAACCGGCATGCCTTCCCCTGGGGACGCATTTCGGTACCCGCCTGGCATTGTGAAAGCAGCAGCAAATGTAACTGTGGCCACCAGTGTCGCAAGAATTGAGAGTGTCTGCGCCATTGACTCCAATCTTGAAGTTGGTGGAACCAATGCTTTTCTTCTTGACTCAAGATCCATCCTACCCTTCTGTGGCACAGAACCATTGCTGGCTTTTTTATCCACCAACAGAGCATGGAGATCGTACTGCCGTCAATGTTTCTGACTCATTAATGTCTTTTAAACAGCAACATAATTCATCAAAGTTGAACTTCAAAAATGACAAATTGTTGATCACGCCTTACAATTGTTGTCTAAAAGTGAAAGGTTCAAGTCCCATTATAAAAGATTCACATTCACATTACAGAGTACATCAGTTGATCTTAGCTTTTAGGATTAGATTACAAGTCTTAGATTCCTTTCCTCCTAGATTTACCTGATACTCGAGACATGCCGGTAATTTTGTGTACTTGTGAGATTAGTATCACCTCCAATATGGAGTGAGATACCCATGTTATAAAAAAAAAACACATGTTCAAAATTTAATTTATTTGAAATTTTATTTTTTAAGCATTTGATTGAAAGCATCTATTTTATCTCTTTATGTCAAATTTAAAGCTTATTGAAAAAAAATTAAATTCAAATATTAAGAAAGATTATAAATTAATAAGATAAATAAATTAAATAATAGTAATGATGGCATCAAATTACACAACTAAACATATTTATCCTTTCTTTTGATAGATAAAAAATGCCGGACTTTCATTGAGCAGCACTAGCAAAGTTCCGTTTGGCAGGCTCCTTTTGAAGACTTATCTAGTGAAGACTCGGCTTCACATAAATTAGAGGTCATATCATCTAAATATGTGATGTTGTACTTTAATATTTTAAGAGCGAAAATGATATTATAGTGCTTATCAGACGGGGTAAAAGTTTACTCCACCCGTTATAAATCTGGTTATTTATTTATATCTCTTAGTTACTTGGGTGGAGTAAACTTTTACTCCACCCCGTTATAAATGGAATAATAGAACTTAAAAAGTTGATTCTAATTTATTTTTAATTTTAATCAAATATCTCTCTCATATGTTCCACGAATGTTGTACTCTATATATATTTTGTTTTAGTTATAGTACTTTTTATACCATTGATCTCAAAGGTTCTCTTTCAAAATTTTAACTTAGCATTAAGGTGTTGTTTTTTTATCACTGGTTAATATTCCCTTCGTCCCATTTTAGTTGTCTGATTTTAAATTTTGAATTTTTTAAAGAAGGTCACTCAAAAAGCTTATGAACTAATTTGATAGATAGAGAGAATCAAAATGATATATCAGATGATTATTTTGAGAGAGTCCCAAAATGCATATAAGATAACTAAATTGGAACAGAGGGAGTATTATATCATCTTTAAAAAGAATGAACCATGTCACAACATCATGGATTTTTTATGCTAAGTTATCCATAATCAATGTAAATACCTACTAGCTTAATATAGATCCTTAATAGAGTCCAACTTTGACCAAAAATAGCGTCATTTCTTCATAAATGGTTTTAAAATTGGTAATTGTGCCATCATAAGTGTTTTTAGGTATTCACTAAGGTTGCATTTGTTTTTTAAATATTCTCCAAAATTAGTTTTCTTGAAACTCTATCATAAACGTTTTCTATGTCAATAAAAACATTGTAAAAGTTTTTCCTTTTTTATCAAATTTTTCTATGAGTTGTATTAATACAAAGACGACTTTGTTGTTGACCTACTTGACATGATCTAGTTAAGTACCTTAGGTTGGACTCAACAAGTACATGACGAGTTATCAATAAATCTGAAGAAAATCTAAATTGATTTTTAGGGATGCTTAACACTTGGTGTAGATGAGATTCTATTATCCTCTCTTAAAGTTTCATAGTGTCATTCAAGAGTTTAATCTCTCCAAAGAAGTCTCAAAAAGACCTTGCAAGAGTTTCCCCTTTTCATTAGCATACAAAAGGGCAGCTTGAAAGAAATTGGGTTGGTTGAATGCTGGGGAGTTTACAAGGATATAAGAAGTGGGTATAGTTTCATTTCTATTTAATCGTTATAATTAGTAAGATGGATAATTTAAAAAAACATAAAGCATTTGGAAATTCTAAAGATCATCATCTCAAAACTAGAATGTCCAAAGGGTCATTATGAAAATTGAAATAGGAAAGAAAGTAAATGGTGCGTTATTTGAGCTGCAGAAATCAGAATTTTCGTTCCTCTCCCAAGTTAGACATAATCCAAGCGAAATCGAGGCCAGTTCCATATTGAATTAAGAGGTGAAACAAATAAATACCTGTGTGGGTGAAGAATTGTCGTCGAGCTCACAGATATCCAAAGCTGTAAGGCCGTCTTTATTGGTGGCCGCCTTGTTGAGAATCTCGTGTTCTAAGAGAATGGCGACATTGTTCACGAGACGTCTCTCAGTAGCCAAATGTAATGGCGTGTTCCCATCATGATCAGGTTCGTTAATGAAACCTCGCATGTCATCTGTTAATAATTTAAAGTAAAAATAGTCTTCGTGAACGTTCATGGCGGCAAGGTGAAGAATGTTTCGGCCATTTCCATCTAGGAGCTCAATTGTGTCAGGACAAAAAAAAGATATCAAAGGTATTATATTAATACTCTCCATAGCCAAAACGTGGATGGGAAAATAGTGGTCCTTGTCGGCTACATATGCAACAGTTTGGTCATTTCTCGTCAACAATTTGCACATCTCCCATTTTGACTCGTTTGCAACGCATTTGGATGCTACATAGTGCAGAGCTGTTTTCCCCAAGTAGTCCACTTCTTTAATCAGTTCCTGTAATCTCTTATGGTTCAGCAGAGTTTTCATGATCCCTGAAATTCACATAAACCACAAATACTTCTCAGCATAAAGCGTATAAGATTTAGCTATTTCCCTTCAATGACTGATTATTTGGTCTCTGTTAATGGAAATAATCGACTATTAGAGATTGACCATTAAAAAAAGAGAAAAAAAGAGCATTTAATTGAGCCATCTATTGGTTGACACATTCTATATTAATGTATCTGCTATAAATTGATACACATGACAGATTTTCAATTTAATACTTACCCATTTCTCACACTTAGTTTAATTTTAAAACAAAAATCACATACATTGGAAGTCTTTAAATTTTCTTAGAAGAAAGAATTATAACGTAATGATCTACATGAATTTCAAATAAGAAAAGATGTAATTCTACCCTCCATACTATAATCACGACTTATATTGATACCTACTTGAATGCTTTATTATTATTATTATTATTATGAAGTGAGGTCTTACGTGTCTGTTTATTTATGTGTAGTGTGGATTACAAAGTTTACATATATCTATGAGATTAATCTCTCCTCGAATAGGAGAAATAGACTTACCAAGATTTCCTTTGATAGCCGCCATGTGTAGAGCAGTCTGTCTGTTTCTCCCTTTCACGCTGAAATACGGTAATTGTATTATTTTAGACACAACGTCGTGCAGCTCAGCTTCGACGGCCAAAAATAGTAGAGACACTCCGTCGTTGTTCGTTTCACGCACCAATTCATTCTCATGATCCAGTGTCAACAAATAGGCAGCCACATCTCCGTGGCCCATCCTGATTGCCTCATAAATTGCAGTGTTGCCTTGAGAGTTCCTCATCTTCCACACCACACAACCGGCAGAAGACGGACAACTTTCCAAATCTCCAGCAGGGGTTTCTGCAAGGATCTCTGTGAGGGTGAGATAGCCTCTCTTGGCTGCAACGTGAAGCGGGGTGTCGCTTTTGGAGTTGAGGCTACAGAGGAGGGATGGGCATTTTATTATTATCTTCTTGGCTATCTCTTCCTTTTTAGCTATAGCGGCGATATGTAATGCCGTGTTTCCTAGATATGTTCGACAGATATTCAGGTCCGGTGGGTCGCCATTCAATATGCCTTCAAGGTCGCGAACGCTGCCTTGTGTTATAACATCGTAAAGATAGCTATCCATGGACCTCGGCCTCGACCTCTCTCTCTCTCTCTCAAACCAAACCAAATGGTGTATATAAATGAAGAGATGAAAAATGAGTCCCGATAATCGTGTGGTGTAAGCCTCTTTTCAAGTCGCAACAAGTGGAAATGATTCTCCTTCCGTTTGTTGTTTTTGTTGTAGCCATTTTTTTAATCGATCATGGTGTCTGCAGAGTGCTTGTGGATAGACAGAAAAATTACATACAAGCATCTAAGAGTTTTTCGCTGCATTTGCTATGCACACATCCCTGATATGTCGAGGAAGAAATTGGATGTAAAGTCGACATTGTGTGCATTTATTGGTTATGGTGATCCAGAGTTCGGATACAGACTGTGGGATCCAGCTCAGCAGAAAATGTTCAGGAGTCGAGACGTGGTATTTCGTGAAGATGAGTTCTTCAATGAGAACAATAAACCCACATACTCCAGTGACTTAGATCAAGGTCCCATCTTTACTCCGGACACACCTCAGTCAATAGAAACACCTTCTCCTTCACATGCACCGCTAGTCAGTCAGTCAGACGACAGTGGGTCAGATGTTCCTTCTAACAGTCACAGTGACAGTGTCAGTGGGCCAGTAAATACATCTACAGATGAGACAGTTAATGAGCCGGTACATGATACAGTTGAGGACACTGTGGAGGATGATCAGGACAGAGACAGACAGTCGAGCGAGGAGGAGCACCCCCCCAGTACTTCTACATCGGAGGATGTTATACCTCCGAGAAGATTTGTTAGAGAGCACAACCCATCCAGGAGATACCCGAGTTCCGATTATGTGTTGATGACCAGTGAGGGGGAGCCTGAGAGTTACTCAGAGGCTATAGGCGACAAAAACAGAATTCACTGAGGGAAAGAGATGGTAGAAGAGATGATGTCTCTTAAGAAGAACAACACATATGAGTTGGTTGATCTACCAGTTGGCAAGAAGGCCCTACAAAACAAATGGGTCTTTCAGGTGAAAAAAGATGGAGACAAAGTCCTGAAGTATAAAGCCCGCTTAGTGCTGAAGTGCTTTGGACAGAAGAAGGGAGTGGACTTCGACGAGATATTCTCACCAATGGTGAAGATGAGCTCTATACGAGTTATGTTGGGCTTAACCGCGAGTCTAGATCTTGAGATTGAACAAATGGACGTGAAGACTGCATTTCTTCACGGTGACCTAGACGAAGAGATCTACATGAAACAACCCGAGGGGTTTGAGTTGAAGGGCAAGGAGAATCTTGTTTGCTGACTCAAGAAGAGCTTGTACGGATTGAAACAAGCACCGCGGCAATGGTGCAAGAAGTTTCACTCTTTCATGACAGGAAATGGATACAAACATAGTTCACGTGACTCATGTGTGTATTATCAGGAGTTCAAGGGTGATCAGTTCATCATCCTGTTATTATATGTGGACGACATGCTGATATTTGGAAAGAGTTCCGAATTGATCAAGTTGTTGAAGGCAGACCTGTCAAAGGCGTTTGACATGAAAGATCTTGGCCCAGATAGACAGATTTTGGGTATGGAGATTGATAGATATAGAAAGAAAAAGAAGATTATCCTGTCTCAAGAGAAAAACATTGAGAAGGTCTTGGAGCGATTCAACATGAGGGATTGCAACTCCATTAGCACTCCTCTCGCCACTCACTTCAAGCTGAGTAAGGAATGTTGTCCTTCATCAGAGACAGAGAAAGATAAGATGAGTCAGATTCTATATCAGTCGGCAATTGGTAGTCTCATGTACGCGATGGTTTGCACTAGACCAGATATAGCACATGCAGTTGGATTGGTGAGCAGATTTATGTCAGACCCAGGACATGATCATTGGGAGGCAGTGAGATGGATCTTCAGACTTTGCGAGGTGCATCGAGTATGGGCATCATGTTTGGTGGAGACCCTTTTATTACCGGCTACATAGATGCAGATATGGATGGTGACCTTGATGATCGCAAGTCCACTTCTGGTTATATTTTCACATTTGCTGGAGGAGCCGTCAATTGGCAATCCAAGTTACAAAAGGGTGTAGCACTTTCTACGGCAGAGGCAGAGTACATTACTGCTACAGAAGCTGGGAAAGAGATGGTTTGGCAAAAGGGATTTTTGCTAGAAATAAGCATCAAACAGGAGGACTACACAGTGTATTGTGACAGTCAGAGCGTCATCGACTTGAGTAAGAATGCCATGTATCACTCAAGAACCAAGCCCATTGATTTGAGATATCATTGGTTGTGAGCAACTATTGAAGGGAAACAGATCAGTATAAAAAAGATTCATACATACCACAATTCAACAGACATGTTCACCAAAGTTCTTCCGAAGAACAAGTTTGAGTTCTGTGTAGGGGCATCTGGCCTGTACAGAAGATGACATCCATGTCAGAGTGTTCTCCTCCTCTTGAAGGGGAGATTGTTGTGGGCCACCCCACTTATGGGCCTATTGGGCTTAGGCCCAGTAGGGTGACTTAAGCCCTATCTTATTTGTCTCTTCTTATCTATTATTGTATTCCTGTGTAAAACACACAGAGAGGGATTAGAGAGATAGTGAGAGTCAGGGAGATCTAAAAGGGAGACACCTTGTAATCCCCTGTATATGTTCGTCTATATAGTAGATTTGATCTCGCTCCGTGGACGTAGGCGTTCTAGCCGAAACATGTAAATCTTGTGTCGTTTCTGTGATTGTGTTATTTGCATTTGATTAATCCCTAATCCCTAATCCCCAACACAACCCTCTTAATTTAAAAACTTAACAAAGTAGCTTGACAAAGATTCGATGGATGAACGAGTTTTTACTGAGTCAGACAAATCACTCGAGTGGAATAAAAATCTTAATTGACTCAACACACTCGTTCAAGCCAAGAAAAATTCTAAGGATGCTGTTGGAATTATAAGGTTTATAAAATGTGCAAAATGATAAAAAAAAAAAAGAGGTACATGTTTAAGGAAAAGGAAAGAAACTTGTCTTATTATTATTATTATTTTATCAT
The DNA here is from genome assembly GCA_013350335.1 of Chimonanthus salicifolius. Lineage (NCBI taxonomy): Eukaryota > Viridiplantae > Streptophyta > Magnoliopsida > Laurales > Calycanthaceae > Chimonanthus > Chimonanthus salicifolius. The sequence goes on from CM023539.1 coordinate 46,436,797, forward strand.
AGGTTAACTGTACAACCTATTATCTATTATGCACGCATGGTTGTTTATTAGTTGACATGTTTAATTTAGGTAGAGAGAAAAAATGTTGGATTTGAATATTGTAGCTTGGAAAGATAATAATGTTAAGAATTCTATAATATTAAATAGTCTACAGTGTAATTAAAATCCATATTATAGAATATAATCAGAATATCCTATATTCTGAAAACTTTGATAAAATGGGACTTATCATTCCCAATCATACCTCTTTCCATTTCATACTCATCTAATCTTAGAAATTCAATCTTTATCCAATTTAATCTTTATGTGACTTAAAATAGCTTGTTAATCTAATCTCATCAATTTTCATGTTTGGATAAATTTAAATATTTAAGACCTTTAAGAAAAATCTTTGTTTTGTATTGGTGACAGAACACCATAACAATTTGCCTAAGAAAGCATAACATGAATAAGAAGTTTTGTTATTTTTATTCTTTGTCTTATACCCTCCTTTTTCAGGCATTTGCAATTGTACAGAGCAAGACAATCTGACCTTGCGTGGGTATCTAAGAGAACAAAGGTATCATAATTATGGACGGACAAAATTGATTTAAGCACTGAATGCATCTTACCTTATTTTAGTTGAGGTAGACCGTAGACTAAAAGAGAAACTATACATGATTTGTGTATACATAATTTTCATGAAAAGAGTTTGAAATATAGATAGTATTTATATGGTCCTAATTATCAAGATTGTAATTGTTAATATCAACTCTGAATATATAGAATGAATGGCTTTAAGAATGGTGATCATATCTATATATATAAGCAAGATTTTAGAGAAGAAATGAGATGAATAACCTACTTTTGATTTTCTAATACTCTTGATCTAATCATAACTAGTTTTATTAAGATGTAGAGAATCAAGATTTTATAAAAATTGTAGTGTCATTTTGAGAGAAACTCTTACAACATATAGAATCAAGCACAAATCAAGCTGTTTGCTTAGCAGATTCTATGGAACAGATTGGAAGTTGCTGATAATTTCATAGACATTAACTGGCCATGTGTTCTCTGTGGACTGTACTAGAAATCCAACTGTTAGGGCTTGGGGTTCCAGCTCAAAAGACTAGCCTCATAAGTAGAGTTGTCCAATCCCTTATAACTCTCCGTTTCCTCCTTTTCTCAACCGATGTGGGACTCATTTACCGCCTCAACAATCTCCCCCCCAAACAAGGCTCTCTGACGGATCAAACATCGTCGCCAACCATCTCATTCGGCTAAGGAATACTGAGTTCACATGCGTTGGACTCGGGGCCCATCTCTGATACCACTTGTTGGGCTTGTGGTTCCAACCCAAATGACTAGCTTCATAAGCAGAGTTGTCCAGCCCCTTAAAACTCTCCATTTCCTCCTTTTCCCAACCGATGTGGGACTCGTTTGCAGCCCCAACCCCAACTACATTTGTTATTCACATACCCAGTTATACAATCTCTTTGGCACATTTTTGTCCCTTCAATCTCTTTTGATATTAATTAATGTTAATCCAACTGTTGACATCTTTACCTTGCAGCCATCTCTCCTTGTCAATATCTTATATTTACTTTGGGAGATATGGGTTGCAATAAACAAAAGTAAGTTCCAGCAGCAATTTATACCAGACACTACTATTCTGTGGTCAGCATGTAATTCTACACTTTGATGGTTTTTGAAAATAACTGGTGTCCTGCTTTGTTAATTAAGGAGAAATCGTAATTTTATTTATAAAGAAAGAAAAATACAGAAAGGAAATCAAATAAAAGAGTAAAATAGCAAGTGGTAATTAGAGAAACTGCTAATTGGAAAAAAAACTAAATATATTCTAAATCTAAATATATCTTAACAAAGTTCTTAATGATTGCCCAGCCCATTAATTTTTGAATCGGGTAATATGGGTCAGATCAAAACCTCACTTAAGTTTCACCCTGCTAGATGGGACTATTAATTTTGGGTGGGACTACTTGTGGACCAAATAAATTCGGTTGGTCCAACTTCTGGAATCATTTTCCCTATTTCAACCACCATTCTTATTGCAGAAAAATCATTCATGGCTCAGTAGAGTCTTTTCCACGTCGCCTCTTTATTGCGATACTGATATTTTCTCCCAATATGTTTTCACCCTGCTAGATGGGACTATTAATTTTGGGTGGGACTACTTGTGGACCAAATAAATTCGGTTGGTCCAACTTCTGGAATCATTTTCCCTATTTCAACTACCATTCTTAGTACAGAAAAATCATTCATGCTCAGTACTCTTTTCCACGTCGCCTCTTTATTGCGATACTGATATTTTTATACCAATATGTTTGCCGGTGCAATCATACATACATGTCTTAATTTCTGATGAATCTATCTGAAATTGGAGGAATTAGTCATTGTGAATCTGTTTATAAAAATCATATTTTACTTTTTTAAAATTACCTTATAATTTAATTCAATTAAAATTTTGTATAATTTTTACGAATCAATTTACAAGGAATAATTTCTTGTAAATATCATCTATTTGACTTTGATCTTAATTAACTCAAATATATATGGAGCAGTGTTTTCAAAAGTTCTAAGAAAGTATTGAATAGTAGCTAAAATTTTAGCACCTGTGAAAGCTAAAATGAAAACAATATGATCACTCTACTTAGACAATCATTTTAGAGTTTAAATTTTCTCAAATATCAACTATATTTATAAATGTTATTATCAACTTATATTTATTAGTATTTTAGAAATAAAAAAGGTGATTTATTAGAAGTAGGTTTAGCATATCTTTGAAGTGAAACGTTCAAGTGTTTTGACAACATATGTTAAAGAGTGTGGAGTCTACTCTAGAATATAAAAGAAAAAATCATATGGTTGAATATATTATCATGAGAGTTCTGTAACTATCATAATGAGACCCAATGAATCACCCTCACCTTTAATTTTTTAAAATAAAAATAAACTATTAAATAAATATTTTTATCTATCATGATTACTTCAACAGTTAGATCTAAGTTTAAAAGAGAAAATAATAATTCCAATGTTAAGATTCTTCATTAATTGGACTCCACATGGTATCTTTGTACTCAAACACAAAAAAGACCCGAGCATTTTGTAGTTTTGCTCATTTGTTAGATTAGTTGATTATCACTAACTGTATGTGTCGAGTTTATGAATCAGACTAGAGCCAAGTATATAGCCATAAATCTCTCCTCGAGGTGGTCGCTAAATAATATGGTTTACATAAAGACATTTATTATTCATATTATTATGATAATAGAATAAATACTTTTAATAGTGATAGTTTTATATTTTTCTTAAGTTATTATTGTTAGGAGTTGATTAATATTTTTCATAAATTCTATGAGTTCAAGTTCTATAAACACAACCCAATCTAATACATGCAATACTCTCTTGAGAAGTAGACTGTCAAGATAATACATCAATGCTAATGTTTTTGAGTCATTAAGAGAGAAAGGAGAAGTAAATCAATACCATCACATTGCATCAAGCATTCACTTACATAACCAAACAATATTAGCAAACTGAATAGATTCAGCAAATTTAGGGATCAGTTCTCATGTGAAATATGATAGATTTTTCTCACAATATGGTTTCAATGTCTCAGAGAAACAGTAAACAGTGAGAGCTATGTTATGACTCAGTATGTTTCAATGATCAACAGAACCTTGTATTGTATACATTATTCATCTTTTCTTGTCGAATCCCTCGTAAAAAGTCAAACTTTCAACATCTTTACAGCTAATACCCATTAATGAACCCAACTACATAACACGTGGTCCATTTAGGGCCGAAACAAAACCATAAATATCCTAAATGCAACACCATCACAAAGTTTCAATATTTAATGAGGTTTTATGTCCATGTCTTTTCAGTTCTTGTCATGGACTGCAAACTTTTCTCCGTCAATACATGAAAAGACAGTGCTATCAAGAAGTGTGAGGTTGAAGGTATTGACGGTACAATCTCACTTATTTGAAGAAAAAAATCAGGACATTTAAGCTCTTCTAATTAAATGGATTGAAACATTCTCATTAAAAAAGATAAAGATCATTGCTGATAAAGACCCCCAAAAGGTAAAAAAGTCGAATGTATTCATACTTCTTTGAACTCATCTAGCCCTCTCCTACTCATCTATCCATCTCTCTTATATATATCACCATTTGTAATACCTAAGTAAGATGGAGAAAAATATTTGTAATTCAATATAGAAATTACATAGAGATCAAAGGTATCTTACTGTGAATCAGATCTTCTGTTTCTTTAGAAGGTACCAAGTAGATGATACCATATGTGGCTAGCTCAATCACACGTTTACTCTTACTGGGTTGTCCATTTATTAAAAGCAAAGCAATCTGACAATATCTATATAAATTGTCTTATGGAAAGTGTATTGAATGCATTTTACGATCTTCTTATAGATATTTTGTGTAATCTAACGCGAGTTTGATTGTATCTGTTTTGACTTTCGAATTGGCTTGTCGAACTCTTTGAATTGGCTCGTTGAACCCTTTGCTATAAGTGATTCAAAGGGTTCAGCGAGCCGATTCAAAGGACAAAATGAAGAATACAGTAAAACCCATGTTGAGTTATACAAAATGACTGTGGCAGGATCGCTACTCATATTATAATTGAGGGTTAGACTCAAAGAAAACTATGGACGGACAAAATTGATTTAAGCATTGAATGCATCTTACCTTATTTTAGTTGAGGTAGACCGTAGACTACAAGAGAAACTGTGACAAAGACAACTATACATGATTTGTGTATACATAATTTTTATGAAAAGAGTTTGAAATATAGATAGTATTTATATGGTCCTAATTATCAAGATTGCAATTGTTAATATTAACTCTAAATATATAGAATGAATGGCTTTAAGAATGGTGATCATATCTCTCTCTCTCTCTATATATATATATATAAAAAAAAGCAAGATTTTAGAGAAGAAATGAGATGAATAACCTACATTTGATTTTCTAATACTCTTAATCTAATCATAGCTAGTTTTATTAAGATGTAGAGAATCAAGGTTTTATAAAAATTGTAGTCATTTTGGGAGAAACTCTTACAACATATAGAATCAAGCACAAATCAAGTTGTTTGCTTAGCAGATTCTATGGAACAGATTGGAGGTTGCTGATAATTTCATAGACATTAACTGGCCATGTGTTCTTTGTGGACTGTATGAGAAATCCAACTATTAGGGCTTGGAGTTCCGGTCCAAAAGACTAGCCTCATAAGTGGAGTTGCCCAACCGCTTATAACTCTCCATTTCCTCCTTTTTTCAACCGATGTGGGACTCGTTTGTAGCCTCAACAATCCCCCCTTCAAATAAGGCTCTCCGACGGATTAAACATCGTCGCCGACCATCTCCTTCGGCTAAGGGATCCTGAGTCCACATGCGTTGGACTGGAGGCACAACTCTGATACCACTTGTTGGGCATGTGGTTCCAGCCCAAAAGTGGTTGAATTTTCTTAATAAATCCATCTTTTGACTTTCTTTTAAAATGGTTTTTAAGTGCTGATTTTGCCTTTTAAAGCATGACTTTCGGAATTTTAGTACTTTGAGATCTCAAAATGTTACCATCTGTTGTCTTTTTTTATACCTTTTCAATTAATTATTCATTCTACTTGCTCAAATAAGTTTAGCTTTTAACTTATTTCTTTTACTCCAAAAAATTGAATTGGAAACATATTTTTTTTGAAACGGACATTGGAAACATCTTAAAATATACTCGTGAAAAAATTGATGAGAAACAGATTTGCAAAGTCTTGGGTGCTGCTTGTAAACTATTATGCAATGGAAATTTGAAAATGTTTTGAACTTGGTTTCAGTGGCAAGGCCTTGATTGTTAAATTTGTAATTGCAATTATTGCTATCATTCTTTTGTTGCAAAGTTAGCATGGTGCTATGGTCATCTTACTCCAGAGAGAGGGACGCAGGCTGATTGGGTTGTTGAAAGGAGGCCTTGTAACGCCCTGCCCTTTTTCACTCGCTTTCCGAAAATCAGAGTCTATTTTTTTATTTTTTAATAAAAGAGTGAGAGAGAGCGGGACGTCACGACGCAAGCTAAGTCCGAGCTTCCAAAGCCCGACCCTTAACTGGCCAACCATGCGTGTGCGTGGACGAGTCCACTAAAACATTTCACACGTGATACTACGACTTGCGGAATACCCATTGCGGAAATAACATCGGATTACAACATTTATTTAGCAAGGAAGACAATCAATATAAGTTAACTTAATCCATATTAATCATCATTCGATCCATAGCAAATAATCTAAGCTATTACATTCCCAAATACTAGCTACTCAAATTACATTGTCCATGAATAAACTTAAATAAAGTGAAACTAAATTATCCAAGCTCCTAAGATTGGTTCCGATCGCGTCCTTCGTTCCGTCTATTTCATGTGTCATCATCTAAGGTAGAAGTAGGGCGTTAGACAACGGGCCCAGTAGGTACTCCAAGTAGGGTCAACACATGGGTTAGTACAAAATCACATAGATAACATAATATAAAAAACATGCAAGTCAATGTCATGCCATGGGTGTCATATGCCATGAGTCCCACCCATCAGCCATATCACAATCACATAGTATCCCTCTTGATGGAAACCCCTCATCAAGGTATCCCCACGAATGCCTTACGGGTGCCCCGACGGAGTGTGGATCTCCATTTACAAATCAATCATACATCCGTTTGATGGATAATGCACATCGAGGTACCCCCACGAATGCCTTACAGATGCCCCGACGGAACGTGGGTCTCCGGTTACATTTCATCCCTCCCATGCCATGCATGAGATGCAAGTGCAGACATGCTATGTAATAACACAAATCATAGTATTAAAATCCCATCATTAAGACATATCATTTGATATCAAAATAATTCACGTAAAACATTCACATATACATAATCCATGGTTTTCAATAAGGTAGGAATCCTACCAACGTCCAATTATCGGGTCATTGTGTTTCCATCCAAAAATCGATCACCGATCGCGTCAAGTCGATCGTACACCGTTTGTGAAATCCCGTTACCTTATTACATTTAACACATATATACATCAATTTGGTGATCCATTTAATTCCATAAAATAACCAAATTAATTATTCCCATTGATTTAAACCATTCCCTTCATCATTCCAATTTAACCTAACCATTTGGAAAATCATATAAATATTTCATTTCTAAAATCAGCCGGTTACCCGTTATCCACTACCCACTGTCCACTGTCCATTGTCCACTATCCACTGTCCACTGTCTACTACCCACTTCCACTGTCCACTGTCCATTGTCCACCAAAGCTCACTTGTGGGGTTCGGCCATACAACATGGCCGAACCTTACTCTTTGGCTTTGACCCCCTTTTTAACCCTTGTTTCATTTTACACAACATGGGTCCAACACCATCCATTCTTTGATTATTAATCCAATCACATAACTTAATCATTTAACAACCTAAGTCCATAAAGACCTCATCTTCATCATACACCTAGGTTCATAAAAAGCCCTTCATGGGGTTCGGTCATACAACATGGCCGAACCCATGGTTCCTTATTTTGTCATTTCTCATCTTAGCCACCATTCATTTTCATAGTTAATCACCTAACTTATTTACACATAACTTAGGTCCATGAATGATTTATTAACATAAAATAGATCCATAATAAATTCCTCCATTTCCTTAGCTTGATCATTCATCCTTTAAACAAGCATAGATCTACCAAGTGATCCATCAAAATGGTTCATGGGGTTTGGCCATACACATGGCCAAACCCATGGTTCCTTGTTTCCATTTTTCCATAATCTAAATACATGTAAATCCATCAATATTCCTCCATCATTTCATCCTTTAAAACCCTTTAAAATCACTAACATACATCCATCCTTTTCATCCTTTAAAAGCCCATTAAGATTAATAATATACTTCCATAGGGTTCGGCCATGTTGGTTCATCTTTTCCTCATAACAATCACATCCCCATATTTAGATTACTTAATGGGGTTCGACCATACATCATGGCCGAACCTCATCCAATCCCTTTTGAATTTCAATGGTCCTTATACATAACAATCTGGGGTTTTGTCCATTTTTCCATCTCATTCCTTGGATGGATTTTGAATCCATGGCCATACATTTTGGCCAACCATTTCCAATCTATATGGAATGTTCCCTTTAATCTCTTTTTACTTAATAAAATCTTGTCAAGCACCACTTACCGATTCTGCGACTCCTCCAATCTTCTTTCGTTCCTTGGTCTTTTCTTTCTCCTCCTTGATCTTCTTTCGTTCCTTAGTCTTTTCCTTCTTCCTCCTTGATCTTCGGCCAAAGAGTGGTGCTTGATTAAGATGAAAATCCTAAGAGTGGTTCGGCCAAGGAAGAGGTTTGAGAGAGGGAGAGGATTTGAGAATGGAAAGCCCTAAGTCTTTTCCTTGTCTTGTGAGGGATTGGCTCCAAGAGTGAGAGCTTGAGAGAGGGAGAGAGAGATGAGATGAAGAAAAGAATCTCTTTGTTGTGCAATGGAATTCAGCCAAGGGGTGATGTCTCTTGGGTTATGCCCCTTTGTAACAACCAAAACCCTTCACCTCCCTCATTAATGTTTCCTTTGGGGGTTTCATCTCATGAGATGAAACTCTCCAACAGTGTGCCCCTTGGGTTTCCATCATGAGATGGAAACCCTCCATCTCTCCAACATGTGCATTCAAGATGGAAACCCCCCCATCTTAACTATTAACCAACCAAGGTATCCCTTGGTCTTCACCATGGCATCCATTCACCTCCAACGTGTACTCTTGAATATGCCTTTTGTAACAACAAAAACCTTCACCTTTCTCATTAATGTTTCCTTTGGAGTTTCATCCCATGAGATGAAACTCCCACCTCCCCAACGTATGTACACCTTGGGTTTGGTCTAATGTGATGAAACTCTCCATCTACCCTCATAACTCACTTAAGATGAAAGTCCCATCAACTTCCCATTCAACTCACCTTAACTCAAATATTTTTAATTCTTTTAAACTCAAGACTTGTACTCATTCATTAACTCAATTCCTTGATTCCATTTTGAACTCACTCAATTGAACTTAATCCAATTTAATTCAGCCATACCTTAATTAAACTTGTATTCAATTGATGGTCGACCAAGTCAACCATGACACATGGCACTTGGGGTCCCACTTAGCCATGTCACATACATGCCACCTCACTTGATGAGGTGGATCTCATGCCCTGTACCTTAATTGGTTATTAGACCCAATTATCAAACCTTACCCATTTACTTCTAATTAGCTCATCTATGACCCATTGGGTCCCAATTGGACATTTGACCCAATTGACCACCTTGACCCAATTAAATAAATCTTACCCATTTATTTCAATTGAACCTTATCCATAATCCGTTGGGTCTTAATTGGGTAATTGACCCAACTCCTTACCCATCTAAGGTCCATCTCCATTAATTCACAAATTAAAAGGACAATTTCCATATATATTCATGAATTGAAAATCCGGGGTGTTACAGGCCTGAGGCGTTTTCCATGAACTTAATTAAATAAGATCATGGAATGCTGTTTAGGATGGTCTGAAGTATGCAATGAGACTAGAAATGGTGAACCATGGAAGATTATATCTTTATCATTAAAAATTTAGGACTGGAAGCAACCCTAGGTGCCCTATTATGAAAAATTGTAGTTTTGAGTAGAACAAACTAGAGCAGGAGACACACTAACAATTACTATTGTTATTGTTGCTGCTGCTGCTGTTTTAAAATCCGGTGGTGAAAGGACATGATAGATTGTGGTTTGACAACACCATATTACGTGTGGAATGATGATGGTCTCATGGAGATAAAACCTCCCAATATATTTACAAGTTTGTTTGTTTTTCGAGGAACCAGGTGTTCTAGTAGGGACTGCTTCTGTAATGACCCGACCCGATATTTCGGAGTTTTGGGGTCTTGGTAGCAGTGGGGAAAGTGTGGGCCCCGTGTTGGGTCCTGGTTTGCCCGATTTTGAGTTCGGACACTCGAAGGGCACTTTGGTAATTTTGAATCATTGAATATTTTACCATGTAAAAAGTTTGAAAAACACACGTTATCTTCCTCGATGTTCGACGTTTAATTTTTAATGAGTTTTAATTAACTTATTTAATTTTGGAAAATTTAAGATTTTCATAAAAAAAAAAAAAAACCCAAACCCTAAACCTAACCCCCCTCCCTTAAAGTCTCATTTTCGGCAGCACTGTAGCATATAGCTACAGTGCCGCCGCAGCCAACCCACCTGCTTCTTCTCTTTTCTTCTTTCATCTCCTTCTTACAAAACCCTAAAATCTCCAGCCCTAGCCGCCGTCGCCCCATGTCTCTTTCTCTCTCTCCACCTCCCGTCCCTCTCCTTCTTCATCTCTCCCGTCCCTCTCCTTCTCTTCTCTCCGGCCTTGATTCAAGATCAACCCGAGCTGCAACCACCTAGCCCCGCTCGGATTTGCCCCTCCTACCCTTTGCCGCCGTCGGATCTGAGTTCTCCATCAGGTATCCCCTTCGATCTCCTCTTCCTTCTTTCCTTCCTTCTTTCATTTTCCTTATTCCTTCATTTTCCCTTGATTTCCCTCTTTTTCCATTCTTTTCCCCCTTTTCCCTATTAGGCTGCTGAGTCGACTCAACCGACACTGAGTTGACTCAGCTGGGTTCAATCTCGGCAACCCAGGCCTAGGCCCGACTCGGCCAGTCAGGCCCAGCTCGATTTCGGGCTCGGCCCAGTTCGGCCCGGCCCGTTTCGACCCAGTTTCGGGCCCGACCCAATTTCAAACCCAGTTTCCAGTTTTGGGCTCAGTTTCGAGCCCAGACCAATTCTGGACCAGATTTCAGTTTCGGGCCCACTTCAGTCCGATTTGGACCCGACTCGTTTTCGGGCCCATTTTTATTCCAGACTTAGTTTGACCCGTTTTGCCCAGTTACTTATCCTTATGTTCTCGTTTCAACAGACTGGGCCCCTTCAACCCCCGGACTCGTTTTCTCGCATTGGATTTCAAGGACACACACAAGTGAGGGAACTTATCACCGCTTTTAGCATGCATCTATACATATTACTACTCTATCAGATGTGTGAGTACAAAATGCGACGAATGGGGTCCCCTGGTATTATAAGCCACTCGGCAAGGGAACTGTTGAAATTGTTATGTGGCGGGGGTCTCATTCGGGTGTATTTGTACCCATTGCTCATGGAGCACCTATGAATAGTTTATCAGATGTCATGACTTGTTGATGGTATGATAACGTGATTGGTTGACGTGTGATAACTTGCCATGTATGTGATTAATGTTTAATCAACCTGCTTTAGGATTGCGTGCAGTAGATAGTAGATGATACCACTTTTTATGCTCGTATGGAACATGCCATGATTGATACCATATCTGAATGTTAATGTGTAGCATGTGATAGATGATGATGTATATACTTAATTATGTTGTGATATGTCATATTGACGGCATGCATAGAGATAATTTTGTATGCATGTAGCTAGTGTAAATGGAATGTCGGTGGGGGCATGTGTACTAGGCAACATCAGGATTTAAAGACTCCCCCTAGCTTGGGGGTGGTTAGGGTTGAGAGGTTATGAGAAACCACACTAGAAAATGTAGTTTGGTTGTGGATCAATAGATGACAGAGGTGTTCCCCCTAGTAGGGGTTGAGCTGTTAAGCCTACCATTGGTGGTCTTCAGACACGCTTGTGGGTGAGGCGTTGTTTGGGTTAGAGAATGAGGTGCCCCAGAGTGTCGGTCGAGACCAGTGGTGAGGCAGTTATGGAATCTTCAGGGAAGCCATTGGGTTGGGTGTTGGTTGACCCTAGGCAGACTTGGAGGACCTGGTTGCTATGCTACCCGGTACGTGGCAGATGAGACGTCCCCAGTGGTCTAATGGGTTGAGTGGTTCGCCCGCGTGGAGATTAGAGGGTGGGATATTGACTTGTGATCCTCGAATGACCGAGCAGGCTGAGGAGGTGCTCACCTGGTCATTGGTCGAGGGATGATGCGGTGAGGGACAACTCCCGCCAGTATGCCTTGTGGTCCCCGGATGACCGGGTAGGCTGAGGAGGTGCTCGCCTAGGTCGAGGGACGGAGCGGTGAGGGATAGCTCCCGCTGGCATAGTTTGTGATCCCTAGATGACCGAGTAGGCTGAGGAGGTGCTCGCCTAGGTTGAGGGACGATGCGGTGAGGGACAGCTCCCTCTAGTTTAGTTTGTGGTCCCCGGATGACAGAGTAGGCTGAGGAGGTGCTCTCCTAAGTCGAGGGACGATGCGGTGAGGGACAGCTCCCGCTGGTTTAGTTTGTGGTCCCCGGATGACAGAGTAGGCTGAGGAGGTGCTCGCCTAGGTCGAGGGACGATGCGGTGAGGGACAGCTCCCGCTGGTTTAGTTTGTGGTCCCTAGATGACAGAGTAGGTTGAGGAGGTGCTCGCCTAGGTCGAGGGACGATGCGGTGAGGGACAGCTTCCGCTGGTTTAGTTTGTGGTCCCCGGATGACAGAGTAGGCTGAGGAGATGCTCGCCTAGGTCGAGGGACGATGCGGTGAGGGACAGCTCCCGCTGGTTTAGTATGTGGTCCCTAGATGACAGAGTAGGCTGAGGAGATGCTCGCCTAGGTCGAGGGGCGATGCAGTGAGGGACAACTCCCGCTGGTTTAGCTTGTGGTCCCTAGATGACCGAGTAGGCTGAGGGGTGCTCGCCTAGGACGAGGGACGATGCGGTGAGGGACAGCTCCCGCTGGTATTGTTGTGATCCCCGGATGATCCAGTAGGCTAAGGATGTGCTTGACCGCTCGTTGGTCGAGGGATGATATGAAGAGACATTCCAGGCTAGGACACCTGTATGGTGGGGACAGCCTGTGGTGGGATGTGATAGTGTGTTTACCCGCAGTTGACTATGGGGTCCGAGATTATAGGTTTGACTATAAAGACTCTGGTACTTGGTTGATGAAACCATAGATGAGTCCGGTTGGCAGTTCGTTGAAGACTGGTGAAGTGGTTACTCCCGTGTGGCAATCAGTTTGGGACTCTAGTGAGTTCGACTCTTAGGTTGGTCGTGGTATGCGTGCGGGTTGTCATGAGAGGGTCATAGGTCTAGTTGAGGACTAGAGACCCGATCCGACTGAGAATCAGTCTGCGTACCCGTGGATGGGTGGACTGTCGCGGTTGGGTACATAAGGGAGTTGCATTGCGTTAGTTAGAGAATGTTCTAGAGACCCGGTTAACGTGGGCCCTGTGCTAGGGGTAGGGCATACGTTTGTATGGTCATGCATGTAGACATCTTAGACATTGTTGTGTTCATGTGATTATATGCCGTGTATGCTTGGTGACATATGGTGCGTGTGTTACCCTCACTGGGCATGTAGAGCTCACCCCTTGCCTCACAGGTACTTCATAGAGGAAGGGCAGGCGGGACCCTCAATCGAACATTGGGCATGGAGTTGTAGCTTTGTACATGTCTTTGTTTCATTTTGTACTTGAGGACCTGTTATGTATTTGAGATATATGTACTTTTCATTGAGCCGGATGAATGTAATAATGGGTTGATGCTATCATTTGAAATTATAATTGTTGCTTACGGTTTTTGGTTTATTGGTGGATTGCTATGATTGGTGCGGGTTGCGGGTGCGGTACTTCCTTTAAAAAAAAAAAAAAGTACCCGAAATTGTATTGGAACGGTCTTAGGAGTCCGTATCAGTCTTAACGTGCCCGTAGCGGGACGGGTCGTTACAGCTTCTGTTAACATTAAACATCTTTGAAGCCTCAATTATTCGTCCTTGTGGAGGTTGTTATGGCTGATCATCCATTTACTTTCTCAAACATTCTCCTAACAAGACAGGCCCATGCTATTGAGACATATTTGCTTTGGATGATTTGGCTCTTTTCCCCTTTCTATTGATCTGCCCACATGTCAGCTTTTTTATGTTTCGATCATTTCATAGGCTATGGATATGCCTTGAGGGCATCTATATAGGGATGAGGTATCTCTTTCAAATTTAGCTATTCAGCAGTAAATTTTTTCTGAGTGCACTAAGCAGGGGCAGCAATAAGGAAATCACTAGTGCAGATTACATATTTCCATCGGCTACTGCTTGTAGTACCTACTAATGGAACCCATCGTAAATATGCATAGTTTCCTTGAACACAATCTTAAATGCATCTTACAAGGTCTCCAAGACTGCATTTTAAATGCTCAAAATAAAATCTGAAAGAAAGTATTTCTGAGCTGAGTCAATATTTTGCAACGTTATCTGTTTTGGCTAGCTTGCCTTTTTTATAACCCTTGTTTGCATCTTCTCTTTGCATGGACATTTCAAATCCATTTAACAACTTTGCTTTGTGTTGGTTATAAATTGTAGGAAGTGAAGGCCTGGACAGAGTTTTCACACCACAGAAACTAAGCACTCATGGTAGTGTTTGCAGTTTGGGGTTTACTCCAACTTCAAATACAAGCCCAAATCAAAACTTGGAGGCCACCGCGGCTTCACTGGAAGCTGTTGTTTCAGATTCACAAGCTAAATGCTCCGCCCTTGTGTTGGACTTGATCAACCCAGAGCTCTCTGTACATGTTGAGGAGATAAAGCAGCTCAATCAGAACCTTGAAAGCATTCAAATTCTATTGACACAATTAAGAGCTCAAATTTAAGCAGGCTGCTCAACTTACACCGACTTGAAATATGGGGTTTACTCCAACTTCAAATACAAGCCCAAATCAAAACTTGGAGGCCACCGTGGCTTCACTGAAAGCTGTTGTTTCAGATTCACAAGCTAAATGCTCCACCCTTGTATCGGACTTGAGCAATCCAGAGCTCTCTGTACATGTTGAGGAGATAAACCAGCTCAGTCAGAACCTTGAAAGCATTCAAATTCTATTGTCACAATTAAGAACTCAAATTTAAGCAGGGTGCTCAACTTACATGGTTGGATTCAAGATTTACTAACCATGTATTCTTGTTCCATTCTTTGTGTATATAGTAATATCAATACATGTTAGAGGGAATATATTACTACAGGCTGAAATAAACAGAGGCTATGTATCAGTTGAAATTTTGTGCCTCATAATGTCATATCATATACATAATTTTTACTTGGAAAAGTATTCAATATCAACGTCTGTTTCTTTTACGTTTGAGACTAAGATTCACTGTTTCTCTCTTATTTTTGTTGAACAATGGAATTTTTCCAAGTCATCATAGATTTTAATTTATGACTTAATAGAAAAATAAATAAATATTTAAAAAGAAAGCTAATTTAAAATATTTATTTAGAATTTTAAATATCAAATTTTATATTTTTATATTTACTTGAGCTAGCTAGCGAGGGCTTCAGGACTGTTTTGGTCTTTCTACAATAGAAAAATGCTAAATTTATTTTACATTTTTTATTTTTTTATACTTATGCAGATGCAATAAGTTAATTGATTTATATCTTAACTAAATCCTAAAAATTAACTAAGTGTAATCTTCCTTATGAGCATAAAAGTAAAAAAGGGTATACTTTCAACATAAGTATATTACCTCCCTTAATATTGGAGCTAATAGATGATGACAGCCCAAAGGGTTGACCATCCCAAATCTTTGCTAACAAAATCTGTGATTGAAGCATTGTATACAGCATCCTCTTCTATTCTGTAATCAAATCCCCCGACTGTATCATTAACATTATAAATATGACAGTACATCTAGTCATTATTGGTCAACAAGTTTTGAATGATGAACTAGTGTTTTAATTTCATGAATTCGCAATACAATAGAAAGAGTCAAAGCACTTTCGTAGTTATTAAGAGAAATGCAAGTATCAAACATCTTAATTACAGCATAATAGACAAATTTAAAATGTGTGGAACGTCATTTAATTGGAAGCCCATGCCCACGAATGTGAGCTCCAAAAGTAGACCGTTGCCGTTCTAACTCGATGCAGATTGACCCTGCTCTCTCTCTCCTTTGATTGTTTTTGAATCTTCTAAATAGTAGTACCATTTTAGATGCCGTAGTGTCTTGTATTCGGAGGGGGCGGCGGAACCATTCCATGAATAATAAGAAACACCATGGTGACTTTTGAAAATCATCTTTTTCACTCAATGAATCAGCCTCCTTTGCTTTTGCCAATTTTTTGTTCCTCCAAGACTCCATTTCATATGCTATTTGCAAATCAATCAGTCTCTTTATATTAGAGAAGGGACGATAAAAGAAAGCTTGAAAGGGGACGATGCAGCCTAGGAGCATCACCAGTAGAGCGAGCGCCATGCTTTCTTTTGATACCAACACGTATATGGCAGTCACAAAAGCAAAAATGGTGCCAACAACTGCAATCCACGAAATTTTTATGCTGAGACTCACCGCTTCACCCAGAATATGAGGGTCTTTATTCATTAAGGCCCAAACCAAAAGGAATGCCACCGTCATTGAGCTACCAAAGGCCATAGTATTGAATACCACAAAGGCTACCATCTGGGGTCTTTGGTGGGAATGTAACAATCGGATTTTCAAAGGTATGGCTGAGTCTAATGAGTTGGTTGCAAGACGTGTGATTACCAAGTGTGCATCGTGGTCTACTTTTCCGCACGAATTCAGGAATATCTCCATGTCCGACTTATTGCGTGCATGAAAAGAATGTATTGACCCATCTTAAGTTCTTTTCGGTCCTTGGCTAAGTTTTGGCTTTCTGCCTCCCTTGTTGTTGGGTTTGTTTTATCTTTGTTTCTTCTTTTTGTTTTTGCACCTCTGGTGCTTCCTCTTTCCTTTTTTATATATTTATATATATGAACCATTTAAAAAAAAAAAAAAGCGCCTTGACGGCAGCCTTGGTAATGAAGACTGGCATGCCTTCGCCTGGGGAGTCATTTCGGTACCCGCCTGGCATTGTGAAAGCTGTTGATATTTGGCTCGATTTAATTCAGCCCATAACTGAGTTGGTATTTATGGCTCTATTTAACTCAGCCCATAACTCAGTAGCATAATTGTAGGAGCATTTCCTTTATATAGTATATAACTGCTTGTATGAAAGGGAGAGGAAAAAAGAGAGTATAGACTGCACATTGTACCTCCTCATTTTGATCTAGTGAAAAAAATCTTTCCTGTGTTGCCCGTGGACGTAGGCATTTAGCCGAACCACGTAAACCTGCGTGTTATTTTATATGTGTGATTGATTTTATTGATTGATTTTCCGTTGTAAAACTCAACAATTGGTATCAGAGCGCTAGGTTCGAATTTGTCAGAAAAACCAAATCACACCGTCGGACATTCCATTCGGGCATCTGGAAGCACCAAATCTGGGTTAATCGCAGACAAGGGTTCCCTTCAATCCACGGTAAAAAAAAAAAAGGAGGAATTGGAGACAGCCATCGTCTCCAAGCAGTGTCGATTGGTAAGGAAAGGGGAAACACTGTTCCGTCCCAGCAGCCAGATTTCATCTCCGGCTGACCATAGCGATAGGCGAAGATCTCATCTCAGAGAGCCGTGCGAAAAGAGGAAGAGAGAAAGCGAAAAGGGGAAGAAAAATCTAGCATCAGGCGCAAGAAGGATTCCCAACAGTAGCAGATCTGAAAGGGTTTTTCAACCCAGATCTGAACTGTAGCAAGAGGGACAGCAGGACGAGCAGAGAAGAAATCAGGTCGGAGGAGCCAACTAGCGCCGGGAGAGGATCTCAGCACCGCCAGGCCGAGAACCACAGGTTGAGCAGTTGGCAGTCCTCCAGATCTGAGATCTGGAGAGAGGTAGAAGCGGCGATTGCAAGACCGAGAACAAGAAGAAAAGAAGCAGAGTAGTCCATACGTTCAGAGAGATAGGACTGTTGTTCGTCAGTCGAAAGAGGGACTCCATTTCACCTCTGTATATGCAGTAGCGCCATTCGTTGTTGCTGCACTCTTTGCTATCTCTGCCGTTGCTGTTTCTGCTTGAAGCACTGCCATTTGCTGCTAACTGTCCCTGTTGTTTCCACCACGGTTTGCTGTTGCTTCTGCCGGATTTGCTTGCAGCCTCTGCTACCTTCGATTGAGCAGTCTGCAGCCACAAGCATTGTTGTTTTCATTTGCAGCCCCATCGTGTGCAGTCTTTGCCTCTGCCTGCTGCATTCGCTTGTGTTATCTGCTACTGCCATTCGCTGCTGCTGCACTCCTGCTCCTACGCTTTTTTGCTGCTTCTAATGCTGCTGCCTCCATTGTTTGCCGCTGGCTGCCTTCTCTGATCAGAAGCAGTCGTTTGACCTTCTGTAGTGATGTTCTGCTGAACCCGTATGGGCTGTTTGAAAGTGTATTTAAGAGAGAGATAGAAGGGGAATAGTTCTTAGCCACCAACTGTTCGAGCATTTGCCCGTGAGAAGAAGGCAGAGACGGCATTGCTGTCTTGCAAACTGAGAGGCGTGTTTTCTCGGTTTGAGAAAGGTTGGAAGAAAGCAATTTCAGGTAGATCTTAGAATCGCAGGCCCCAGCAGTGGCCGAGCATAGGTAGCCATCGTCACAGATAGAAATCGTGCTCAGCTGATGAGAGAAGACTCGCCCCCTGAACCTTCAACCTCTAAGTCGTCAACTGTATGTAGAACTATGGTTTCGAATGCAAAATTCGAGGTGGAGAAGTTTGATGGAACAAACAACTTCGGCATGTGGCAATGTGAAGTTATGGATGTTCTGTATCATCAAGAGTTGGATATTGCTCTACAGGATGAGAAACCAACAGATATGGAGCAAAATGATTGGGTGAAGATCAATCACCAAGCTTGTGGCACTATTCGACTTTGCCTCGCCAAAGATCAAAAATATTTTTTTATGAAGGAGAATTCAGCTAAGAAGTTATGGGAGATGTTGCAAAACAAGTATATGACCAAGAGTGTTGAGAATCGTCTCTATCTCAAGAAAAGGCTCTTCCAGTTTGAATACAAGGAAGGTACTTCTATGACTGATCACTTAACTGCTTATAACAAAATTCTTGATGATTTGCAAAATTTAGATGTTGAAATTTTGGATGAAAACAAAGCAATATTGTTATTGAATTCATTGCCTGAGCAGTATGATCATCTGATTACCACCCTATTGTATGGGAAAAATGAGATTAAATTTGAACTTGTGGTGAATGCATTCATCAATAATGAGTATCGAAAAAAGGATAAACATGCCCAAAGATACTTAAAGTCAGAGGCTTTGACAGTTAGAGGCAGGTCACAAAACAAGAAATTTGGTAATCGGTTTAAGTCTCGTTCAAAGACGAGTGGAGCATCAACATCATCTAATAGAAGAAATCTTGCTAGGGATGAGTGTGCCTTTTGTCGACATAAAGGGCATTGAAAAAAGGATTGTCCAATATTTAAAAAAAATGACAAGAAGAATCTAAAAGCAAATGTTGTTCATGTTATAGATGATGATACTGAGTTAGCACTGATTGGCTCATCATTACCATACCATTCTGAGGAGTGGATTTTAGATTCGGGTTGCACTTATCATATGTGTCCCAACATGGACTGGTTTTCCAGCTTTGAGGAGTTGGATGGTGGATCAGTTTTTATTGGTAATGATAATACCTGTAAAACAAAAGGGATAGGTAAAATCCGTTTGAGATTGCATGATGGAGCAATCAGAGTGTTGACAGATGTTCGATATGTACCAGATTTAAGAAAAAGTCTCATTTCATTGGGTGCTTTAGAATCCAAAGGTTTGAAAATTACCTTGAAAGGTGGAGTTCTAAAGGTTGTCATGGGTGCATTGGTAGTGATGAAAGGTACCTAACAGAACAATTTGTATTTCTTGAAAGGAAGTACTATTGTAGGTGGAGCAGCGACAGTCACTGATGGTAAAGAGGACGTTGGTTCTGACACTACAAAATTATGGCATATGCGCTTGGGGCATGCGGGTGATAAAGCTTTACAAGGTTTGGTAAAGCAAGGACTGTTGAAAGGTGCTAAGACCTTCAAACTTGGATTTTGTGAACATTGTGTTTTGGGCAAGCAGCCTGAGTCAAGTTTGGCACAGCTATTCATCGCACTGAGGGGATACTAGATTATGTTCATACAGATATATGGGGACCTACCAGAGTTGCATCTTTGAGTGGTAGGCATTGGTTTGTTACTTTTGTTGATGACTTTTCTAGACGAGTGTGGGTGTATCCCATGAAACACAAAAGTGAAGTCTTGGATGTGTTCCTGAAGTGGAAGAAGATGATTGAGACTCAGACTGGCAGAAAAATCAAAAGGCTCAGGTCAGACAATGGTGGTGAGTACAAGTCAGATCCATTCATACAGATATGTTAGGCAAAGGGAATAGTGAGACATTTCACAGCCAGGGACACTCCGCAGCAGAATGGGGTAGTAGAACGAATGAACCATACTTTATTGGAGAAGGTCCGGTGTATGTTGTCCAATGCTGGATTGGATAAAGCATTTTGGGCCGAGGCAGTATCATATGCATCTCATCTTATCAATCGGTTGCCTACAACTGCAAATGAGGGTAAAACTCCCATTGAGGTATGGTCTGGAACACTTGCTACAGATCATGATTCTTTGCATGTATTTGGTTGTCCAGCATATTTTCATGTCAAAGAAAGTAAATTGGATCATAGAGCTAAAAAAGCTATATTCTTAGACTTTAATAGTGGTGTAAAGGGGTATCGACTTTGGTGCCCCGAATCGAAGAAGTTGATTCTAAGCAGGAATGTTACTTTTGATGAGTCTGTTATGTTCACTCAGAACAAGCATAAGGTTGATCAGAAGGAAAACAAGACCCAGGGTGTTCCACAACAGGTGGAGTTTGAGGCTCCAGTGACTTCAATGATACCTGTTCAGACAGGTGATAGTCTCACAGATGATTCAGTTGGTGAGGACACAGTTACAGATGAGGCTCCATTTCAGGAGTCTACACAGCAGCCAGACTCCATTGCAGTCAGTAGACCAAGAAGAGATGTTAGAAAACCTGCACGGTTCACAGACATGGTGGTATACGCACTTCCAGTTGTTGATGATGATATTCCGTCTACATATAGAGAAGCTATGAGAAACTCAGAAAGTATAGAATAGAAGTATGCGATGAGTGAGGAGATGCAGTCTCTTCACAAGAATCAAACTTGGGAGTTGGTACAACTTCCAAAGGGAAAGAAAGCAATTGGTTGCAAGTGGGTATACACCCAGAACGAGGGTTCTCTAGGAACAAACAGTGTGAGATTCAAGGCTAGGTTGGTAGCTAAATGCTATGCACAACAAGAAGGGATAAACTACAATGAGATTTTTTCTCCGGTTGTTAAGCATTCTTCTATTCGTATTTTACTATCTTTAGTTGCACAGTTTGATCTTGAGTTAGCACAACTCGATGTCAAAATTGCTTTCTTACACGGTGATTTGAATGAGGAGATATACATGTCTCAACCTGATGGTTTTAAGGTTACTGGAAAAGAAAATTTGGTTTGTAAACTGAGAAAGTCGTTGTATAGCTTGAAACAGTCTCCAAGGCAGTGGTACAAGCGATTTTATCGGTTTATGATAGGGTAGAAGTACACAAGAAGCCAATATGATCATTGTGTGTATTTTCGTAAGCTACGTGATGGTTCCTTCATATATTTGCTTTTATATGTGGATGACATGCTCATAGCCTATAAGAGCAAATTAGAGATTGACAAATTGAAGACTCAGTTGAGAAATGAGTTTGAGATGAAAGATCTTGGGGAAGCCAAGAAAATACTTGGTATGGAAATTGAAAGAGACAGAGTGAAGGGAACAGTGTGTTTGTCACAAAAACAATATTTGAAGAAAGTATTACAGCGTTTTGGTATTGATAAAAATACAAAACCTGTAAGTACACCATTAGCCCATCACTTTAAGCTTAGTACTTTGATGTCTCCTCGCACAGATAAGGAGCGTGAGTACATGGCTCAGGTTCCATATGCATGTGCAGTTGGTAGCTTGATATACGCTATGGTGTGTACTAGGCCTGACATTTCACAGGTTGTCAGTATAGTGAGCAGGTATATGCATGATCCAGGAAAGATGCATTGGCAAGCAGTGAAATGGATTTTACGGTACATTCTGGGTACCGTAGATGTTGGTTTAATGTTTGAACGGGATGATCAGTTTGGTCGACATGTGGTTGGTTATGTGGATTCAGACTATGCTGATGATTTGGATAAACGTCGGTCTACTTCAGGCTATGTGTTTACACTTGCTAAAGGGCCGGTGAGTTGGAGGTCGACGTTACAATCTACAGTTGCTCTTTCTACTACTGAGGCAGAGTACATTGCAGTGACAGAGGCCATTCGTGAGGCCATTTGGCTACATGGGTTGCTTGAGGACTTGGGTCTTATACAGAAGCACGTGGATATCTATTGTGATAGTCAAAGTGTTATTCACTTAGCAAAGAACCAGGTTCATCATGCACGAACAAAACACATCGATGTCCATTTCCATTTTGTTCGAGAAGTTGTCAATGAAGGTGTTATTCTCCTTCAGAAGATTGGAACTACAGATAATCCTGTAGATATGCTGACCAAGGTGGTAACTGGGATCAAGTTCAAGCATTGTTTGGACTTGATCAACATCCTACATATTTGAGCACCTTCGGGTGCGTGGCACTTTCGGGTGCATTTGAAGGTAGCACAGTTTGTTTATTCACTTGTGTTTGTTGAGCGTGAGATTTTCATGCCAAGGTGGAGATAGTTGAGAGGTGAGGAGGAGATGGCCTGCAAATCTCGCCAAGGTGGAGATTTGTCGATATTTGGCTCGATTTAACTCAATCCATAACTGAGTTGGTATTTATGGCTCTATTTAACTCAGCCCATAACTCAGTAGCATAATTGTAGGAGCATTTCCTTTATATAGTACATAACTGCTTGTATGAAAGGGAGAGAAAAGGAGAGAGTATAGATTGCACATTGTACCTCCTCATTTTGATTTAGTGAAAAAAACTTTTTCTTGTGTTGTCCGTGGACATACGCATTTAGTCGAACCACGTAAATCTACGTGTTATTTTATATGTGTGATTGATTTTATTGATTAATTTTCCATTGTAAAACTCAACAAAAGCAGCAGCAAATGTAACTCCGGCCACCAGTGTCGCAAGAATTGAGAGTGTCTGCGCCATTGACTCCAATCTTGAAGTTGGTGGAACCAATGCTTTTCTTCTTGACTCAAGATCCATCCTACCCTTCTGTGGCACAGAACCATTGCTGGCTTTGTTCTTTACCAACAGAGCATGGAGATCGTACTGCCAATCTGCCATCAATGTTTCCGACTCATTAATTTCTTTTAAACAGCAACATAATTCATCAAAGTTGAACTTCAAAAATGACAAATTGTTGATCACGCCTTACAATTGTCGTCAAAAAGTAAAAGGTTCAAGTCCCATTAACATGATTTAGATCCGAGTAATTATTCTCCTATCATAGTTAATAATTATATATGGTGTCTATAGGACGCGCACATCGCTATTTGATTTAACTTCAAAAAATATTTAAACAAGTCTATTCTAGTGAATGAAATCTTACATGGCTACTTATAAAACATTGAGATTATATGTGTACGTCAGATTAGCTTTTAGGATTAGATTAGATGTCTTAGATTCGATTTCTTCTAGATTTACGTGATACACGGGACATACGAGTAATTTCTATTATTTGTGGGATTAGTTTCACCTCCAATATGGAGTGAAATACTCATATTATCCCAAAAAAAAAAAAAACACATTAACATCATAAAATAAATATGTTCAAAATTTAATTTATTTGAAATTTTATTTTTTAAGCATTTTATTGAAAGCATCTATTTTATCTCTTTATGTCAAATTTAAAGATTATTGAAAAAAAAATATTAAATCCAAATATAAAGAAAGATTATAAATTAATAAGATAAATAATTTAAATAATAGTAATGATGGCATCAAATTACACAACTAAACATATTTATGCTTTCATTTGATAGATAAAAAATGCCGGACTTTCATTGAGCAGCACTAGCAAAGTTCCGTTTGGCAGGCTCCTTTCGAAGACTTATCTAGTAAAGAGTGAAGAGTAGGCTTCACATAAATTAGAGGTCATATCATCTAAATATGTGATATTGGAGTTTAATATTTTAAGAGCGAAAATGATATTATTGTACTTATCAGACGGGGTAAAAGTTTACTCCACCCGTTATAAATCTGGTTATTTATTTATATCTCTTAGTTACTTGGGTGGAGAAAACTTTTACTCCACCCGTTATAAATGGATTAATAGAACTTAAAAAGGTGATTCTTATTTATTTTTAATTTTAATCAAATATCTCTCTCATATGTTCCACGAATGTTGTACTCTATATATATTTTGTTTTAGTTATAATACTTTTTATACCATTTATCTCAAAGGTTCTCTTCCAAAATTTTAACTTACCATTAAGGTGGTGTTTTTTATCACTGGTTGATATTCCTTCCATCCCATTTTACTTGTCTGATTTTAAAATTTTGAATTTTTTAAGGAAGATCACTCAAAAGGCTTATACACTAATTTGATAGATACAGAGAATCAAAGTGACATATCAGACAATTATTTTGGGAGAGTCCCAAAATACATATAAGATAACTAAATTGGGACAGAGAGAGTATTATATCATCTTTAAAAAGAATGAACCATGTCACACCATCTTGGATTTTTTATGCTAAGTTATCCATAATCAATGTAAATACGTACGAGCTTAATATACATCCTTAATAGAGTCCAACTTTGACCGAAAATTACCGTCATTTCTTCATAAATGGTTTTAAAATTGGTAATTGTGCCATCATAAGTGTCCTTAATTGTTTTTATGTATTCACTAAGGTTGCATTTGTCTTTTAAATATTCTCCAAAATTAGTTTTCTTGAAACTTAATCATTTCCTATGTCAACAGAAACATTGTAAAAGTTTTTCCTTTTTATCAAATTTTTCTATGAGTTGTATTAATGCAAAGACGATTTTGTTGTTGACCTACTTGACATGATCCACTTAAGTACCTTAGGTTGGACTCAACAAGTACGTGACGAGTCATCAGTAAATCTGAAGAAAATGTAAATTGATTTTTAGGGATACTTAACACTTGGTGTAGATGAGATTTTATTATCCTCTCGTAAAGTTTCATAGTGTCATTCAAGAGTTAAATCTCTCCAAAGAAGTCTCAAAAAGACCTTGCAAGAGTTTCCCCTTTTCATTAGCATACAAAAGGGCAGCTTGAAAGAAATTGGGTTGGTTGAATGCTGGGGAGTTTACAAGGATATAAGAAGTGGGTATAGTTTCATTTCTATTTAATCGTTATAATTAGTAAGATGGATAATTTAAAAAACATAAAGCATTTGGAAATTCTAAAGATCATCATCTCAAAACTAGAATGTCCAAAGGGTCACTATGAAAATTGAAATAGGAAAGAAAGTAAATGGTGCGTTATTTGAGCTGCAGAAATCAGAATTTTCGTTCCTCTCCCAAGTTAGACATAATCCAAGCGAAATCGAGGCCAGTTCCATATTGAATTAGGAGGTGCAAGTGAAGTACTAAATACAAATAAATACCTGTGTGGGTGAAGAATTGTGGTCGAGCTCACAGATATCCAAAGCTGTAAGCCCGTCTTTATTGGTGGCCGCCTTGTTGAGCCTCTTGTCTTCTAAAAGAATGGCGATGTAGTTAACGAGACGTCTCTTAGTAGCCAAATGTAATGGCGTGTTCCCATCATTATCAGGTTCGTTAATGAAATCTCGCATGAAAATTTTTAATATTTTAAAGTAAACATAGTCTTCGTGATAGGTCATGGCGGCAAGGTGAAGAATGTTTCGGCCATTTCCATCTAGGAGCTCAATTGTGTCAGGACAAAAAAAAAGACATCAAAGGTATTATATTAATACTCTCCATAGCCAAAACGTGGATGGGAAAATAGTGGTCCTTGTCGGCTACATATGCAACAGTTTGGTCATTGCTCGTCAACAATTTGCACATCTCCCATTTTGACTCGTTTGCAACGCATTTGGATGCTACATAGTGCAGAGCTGTTTTCCCCAAGTAGTCCACTTCTTTAATCATTTCCCGTAATCTCTTATGCTCCAGCAGAGTTTCCATTGTTAGGGAATAGACTCAATACTCACATACAGAAAATACAAACTCAATCACACATAAACACAGAGAACACAGGATATACGTGGTTCGGCCCAACCTTGGCCTACGTCCATGGGAGAGTGTAGATTTCATTATAGATAAAAATAAGACAGATACAATATTTGGATCCCAAGATCTCTTTTGGTATCTTCCCTCTCTCTCTGTCTCCCTCACTACACCTTTGCTGCAAGAGGCCCCTTCTGGCCTCGGAAGGCACTCGGCCAAACGGCAGGGTTTCCATGAAACCCACGTCCTTAATATATAGCAGTATTGCAGTGTCCTAATGTAATTAGGAATCCCATTTAATTAGGAGTCCTATGTAATTAGGAGTCCCATGTAACTAGACTCCTAATTTCAGTAGAATTGAGCCACAAGTTCCAACAATCTCCACCTTGGCGAAAATCCACTGATCCTCCTCCAGAGACAACTGTGACATCGTCCTCCACTGCAACTATGCACCTCTGTGCACACTAACCGCTCCCGGCCATGCTCCACCTGCAGCTGTAATCCTCTACATCTCTGTATGAGATGCGCATCCCATACCTTAGGATGATCCACCAGTCTTAAGTAAGACTGTATAGCCCAATCGGGCTCCACCTCGATCTTGGCCGTCCAAGACCCTATGTTGCATCTGCAACTCCGCTTCCTACGTTCTACGAGCACATCCCGACATGCTTCACGAATGCGAGGCTGCGTTTCCTTCATTGTGTGTTCCTGCACACACTAATGTGTTAGCTGCAATCACCTCGGCCTCTCTACGCATATGGCGAATGTGCCATCTCCACGCGTACCGTCAAAAAATCCAAGGTCCTTCACCGTGCAGCAACCCTCTCACGGCTACATCTTGCCGTGTTTCCTTGATGTGATCCCACGCACCGCCATCGACCACTCCCTGATTCTTCCTCCTTTTCAAAATCCACACCGGTCACCGCATAGATCTCTTCACTACGATCACATAGGTGAAGACGGATCTCAATTCCGAGTCCTGACGACTCCAGAAATTTCAAAACAATTCTGACCGTTGATTTTTTCCTGCTGAAGGATTACCTGAATTTGTGGTCCTGTGGGATCATCCGAAACTGTAAACCTGCGGATCACCCACCATGCAGTACAATAGTCCAGCGGACTGCCCCTGTAGTCCTTCGGGTGCACCGAAAAACGGTGGTTCTTCACAACCGAGTGGACTCGCTTAGCCCCTCGGGTGCACCGAAAACGGTGGTTCTTCACAACCGAGTGGACTCGCTGGTGCACCATGAAGTGGTGGTCCTGCGGTTGTACCCAAAAGTGTGGTCCTCCATGCCACTGCACCTTTTTTTTTTTTCATTTTTTATGCCTTTCTACTCGATTTTACGGAAAAATCGAGTAAACCCTACTGCTGCAGCTTGCAGCTCGCCGCTTCCTGCTTTAATCTGTGCTGCCTCCGGCTGCTGCTTCTTTGCCGTCACTGGTTCTGCAGCCTGTCCCCCAAATCAATTGGAAGTGATCAGATCTGGGTCTGCACGGAGATGACTGGAAACCCCTCTGCTGCGCGCCTCGGGCATCGCTGCATGCGTCACAGCCGCTTATTGCTCTGGCAGTGCCCCTTCTCACCTGAGATCTCTTCTCCTCAGATCCGGGCGAATCAGCCTCTTCTTCTCCAAATCTGAGTGCCTCTACGAACTGCGGCAGAACTGGGCTTTGGCTGCCCTCCTCACGCACCCAGCCGTGCGTGAGCCGGCCTTCTGTTGCTCTCTGATCTGCGCACGGCTGCCCCTACAGCTTGCGCAGGCTGCTGCCACCGCTCGCCTCTGTTTCTGTTTCTGTTTCTTGCAGCCGATTCTCCTTCTCAGATCTGACTGCTCCACCGGCGCTCTTCCTGTGCCACTGTTCCTACAGCTGTCTGCCGCCGAGAAAAAAAACCAGATCTGTGAAGCGACGATTTTACAGCGTACCGCCGACGCTCGCCGCTCTGCCTGGATTGAAGGGAACGCTGATGACTCGATTTTACAGCGTTGTTGCAGCCGATCTCTCCGCTGCGTCCCTTCTTGGCCGATCTGATCGATCAGATCTGCAGCTGCTGCTAACAGGTCTTGCGATTTCAGATCTGCTCCCCAGATCTGAACGCTGTTGTTCCTCCTTTCTCTTCTGCTCCCATGCGCAGCCTGGCCCTGCTGCTGTGTGATGCCGTACCCGTCGCCGCTTGCGACTGCCTCCTCCTGCACGACCGAGAGAGAACCCCTTGTAGTTCGATCTCTCTTTCTGTTGCGAGTCCTCAGATCTGTTCCCAGATCTGGCCGGCTCTGACGTGGATGCTGCCTGGCTGCTCCAGTCCTTAGATCAGAAACCCCCCCTTTTTCTTTTTCTTTTTTTCGATCTGCTGTTACGGCGTCGCCTCTCTGCTCACCTCAGATCTCAGATCTGAACCGAGAAACCCTTTCTCAATTTTCCAGATCTGGCCGCCTTCCTTGCAGTCTCCACCGTCTGCACATTCTCACCGATCTGCTGCCTTTTTTTTTTTTTTTTTCTCTCGAATTACACATCTAATCTCTCAGATCTGATTTCCCATCTGACGAACGTGTCTCTGGTTTTCTTAGAACCGACGTGGAACGGATCTGCTTCCACTGGTGAGGGTGCTTTGTCTTTCCAGCCGCACCTCTACTGGCTGCCACTCACAGATCTGATTTTTTCAGATCTGCAGCGGTATTGCATTGTTGCTTCTGCCCCTCTCCTTTTGCAGACGATTCCGACGTGTGATTTATCTGGCCCGAATCGAACCTTCGCTCATGATACCACTGTTAGGGAATAGACTCAATACTCACATACAGAAAATACAGACTCAATCACACATAAACACAGAGAACACAGGATATACGTGGTTCGGCCCAACCTTGGCCTACGTCCACGGGAGAGTGTAGATTTCATTATAGATAAAAATAATACAGATACAATATTTGGATCCCAAGATCTCTTTTGGTATCTTCCCTCTCTCTCTGTCTCCCTCACTACACCTTTGCTGCAAGAGGCCCCTTCTGGCCTCGGAAGGCACTCGGCCAAACGGCAGGGTTTCCATGAAACCCACGTCCTTAATATATAGCAGTATTGCAGTGTCCTAATGTAATTAGGAATCCCATTTAATTAGGAGTCCTATGTAATTAGGAGTCCCATGTAACTAGACTCCTAATTTCAATAGAATTGAGCCACAAGTTCCAACATCCATGATTCCTGACATTCACATAAACCCCAAATACTTCTCAGTATATAGCATATAAGATTTAACTATTTCCCTTCAATGACTGATTATTTGGTCTCTGTTAATGGAAATAATCGACTATTAGAGATTGACCATTAAAAAAAGAGGAAAAAAGAGCATTTAATTGAGCCATCTATTGGTTGACACAAATTCTATATTAATGTATCTGCTATAAATTGATACACATGACAGATTTTCAATTTAATACTTATCCATTTCTCACACTTAGTTTAATTTTAAAACAAAAATCACATACATTCGAACTCTAAAGTCTTTTTTAGAAGAAAGAATTATAACATAATGATCTACATGTATTTCAAATAAGAAAAGATGTAATTCTACCCTCCATGCTATAATCACGACTTATGTTGATACCTACTTGAATGGGTACGGGAAACACAAAATCTAGTACTCTCGTGGAATAAATTGAAGAAGCCTGCTTTATTATTATTATGAAGTGAGGTCTTACGTGTCTGTTTATTTATGTGTAGTGTATGGATTGAGAAGTTTACGTGTATCTATGAGATTAATCCCTCCTTGAAGAGGAGAAATAGACTTACCAAGATTTCCTTTGATAGCGGCCATGTGTAGAGCAGTCTGGCTGTTTCTCCCTTGCACGCTGAAAGACTTTAATTTTATTATTTCAGACCAGGGGTAAAAAAATCGGCCGGGCCGTTATCCCGGCCGATTTTTCATATCGGCCGATATATCAGTTCGGCCGATATATCGGCCGAACTTTTTCTCTCTCCTCCCCGTTTTTTTTTTTTTTTTTTTAAAAAAAAAAAAATCCAAAAAAATTACAGCAAATGCAGAAAATTATGAGCTTATTGAATATGTAATTTTTTCATAAAATATCGGACATTTACATCTTCTAATATATTTTTGAAGTTACGATAGTGGGAAATTATATAAATAGTAATAAAATGGTGAAAATTACAAAAAGAAATAAAATAAAAGGAAAAAATTGCATCCCTTTAAAAGAAGTTATTATACATTAAATAACAGCAAATAAAAAAAGTTCATGTATTATTTTATAGGTTTTACCATTTTCTAACATTTATATATCATAGTCCATAGATAATAATGAAATAATTACAAAAAGAAATAAAATAAAAGGAAAAAATTTCATCCTTGTAAAAGAAGTTAGTATACATTATATAACAGCAAATAAAAAAATTTCATGTATTATTTTATAGGTTTTACCATTTTCTAACATTTATATATCATAGACCATAGATAATAATGAAATAATTACAAAAATAAAGAAAATAAAAGGAAAAAATTTCATCCCTGTAAAATAAGTTAGTATACATTAAATAACAGCAAATAAAAAAATTTCATGTATTATTTTATAGGTTTTACCATTTTCTAACATTTATATGTCATAGTCCATAGATAATAATGAAATAATTACAAAAAGAAATAAAATAAAAGGAAAAAATTTCATCCCTGTAAAAGAAGTTAGTATACATTAAATAACAACAAATAAAAAAATTTCATGTATTATTTTATAGGTTTTACCATTTACTAACATTTATATATCATAGTCCATAGATAATAATGAAATAATTAAAATAAGGAGTAAGTGAATGTAAAAAATGTTGCTGTAAATTTTAACATGTTAGTAACAGTAACTAAGAGCAAATGAAAAATGTTCATCTATTATTTTATAGGTATTATCATTTTCTAACTTTTTTTTTCATTTATGCTATTTTATGTTGAAATAGTTAACAAAAATGAATAAATAAATGAAAAAAAATAGTAACTAACAAAGTACACAAAAACTAACTACAGATACATTAAGATGGAAAAAAAATTATAATACCTATATAAAGCTTTTATTACTACATATCTTATTTAACTTCAAGCATTTTTTAACTTCTTTTATGTTATTTTTGGCTAAAAAAATTAAAATAAATTACAGATAAATCGAAATAAATTACAAAACTTACAAGATCAGTAGATCTGTAAATGAAGAAACCTTTGAACGGTCTGGATCGTTCGGTTTCAAACAAATCCGGGTCGTTTAGAACTTACTTAAATCAAGTAATGAAGAGTGCAATTTTTTTTGAAAGATAAATAGTAAAATCTGATTTTTTCTTTGAAAATAAGGTGTGAAATTTGAGATGTAGGTGAATGGTATTTATAGGAAAAATTGGACCGGTTCGATTTTTTGGATTTAAAAAAAATAATAAAATATTCAGGCATGCCGGACCAGCCGAATCCTGCAGTCCGCTGTACACAGAGATGTGATGGGGAGAAATTGGTTGACAGGTGAGATCTCGTCCGAGATCTCGCCCGATATATCGGACATGAGATATCGTCCGATATATCGGAAAAATATCGCCGAACTTGAGTTGGGCCCAGGCCCGAGATTTACTGTTTTCAGGGGGAAAAAACGGCCGATTCGGCCCAAATTCGGCCCAGATTCGGCCGAGATTTGGACCGATATATCGGTCATCTCGGCCGATATTTATTATGAAAAAAAAGTTTTTTTTTTTTAAAAAAAAAACAAAAAACCGAATTTTTAAAATTCGGCCGATATGATGACCGATAATTCGGTCAAAAATTCGGACATATCGGCCGAATTTTTTTTTGTACGGCCGATACTATACGTATCGGCCGATATAATTCGGTGGTTGAAAAACCGAATTATATCGGCCGATACGCACAGTATCGGCCGATATTTTGACCCCTGTTTCAGACACAACTTGGTGCAGCTCAGCTTCGACGGCCAAAAATAGTAGAGACACTCCGTCGTTGTTCGTTTCATTCACCAATTCATTCTTATCATCCAGTGTCCACAAATAGGAAGCCACATCTCCGTGGCCCATCTTGATTGCCTCATAAATTGCAGTGTTGCCTTGAGAGTTCCTCATCTTCCAAAGCACAGAACCAGCAGAAGACGAACCTCTTTCCAAATCACCAGTGGCAGCAGGGGTTTCTGTGAGGATCTTTGTGAGGGTGAGATAGCCTCTCTTGGCTGCAACGTGAAGCGGGGTGTCGCCTTTGGAGTTGAGGCTACAGAGGAGGGATGGGCATTTTATTATTATGTTCTTGGCTATCTCTTCCGCTTCAGCAATAGCGGCGATATGTAATGCCGTGTTTCCTAGATGTGTTCGATAGCTATTCAGGTCCGGTGGGTTTGGCCACTCAATTTTTCTAGGTGCCAAACTCTGACTTCTATAACATCCATGGACCTCGGTCTCGACCTCGACCTGGACCTCGACCTCTCTCAAACGAAACCAAATGGTGTATATAAATGAAGAGATGAAAAATGAGTCCCGACAATCGTGTGGTGTAAGCCTCTTTTCAAGTCACAACAGGTGGAAATGATTCTCCTTCCGTCTGTTGTTGTAGCCATTTTTTTAATCGATCATGTGTCCAACCCTCTTAATTTAAAAAACTTAACAAAATAGCTTGACAAAGATTCGATGGATGAACTAGTTTTTACTGAGTGAGACAAATCACTCGAGTGAAATAAAAATCTTATTTGACTCAACACACTAGTTCAAGTCGAGAAAAATATTAAGGATGTTATTGGAATTATAAGGTTTATAAAATGTGCAAAATGATAAAAAAAAAAAGAGGTACATGTTTAAGGAAAAGGAAAGAAACGTGTCTTATTATTATTATTATTATTATTTTATCATAGGTTAACTGTACAACCTATTATCCATTATGCACGCATGGTTGTTTATTAGTTGACATGTTTAATTTAGGTAGAGAGAAAAAATGTTGGATTTGAATATTATAGCTTGGAAAGATAATAATGTTAAGAATTCTACAATATTAAATAGTCTACAGTGTAATTAAAATCGATATTACAGAATATAATCAGAATATCTTATATTCTGAAAACTTTCATAAAATGAGACTTATCATTCCCAATCATACCTCTTTCCATTTCATACTCATCTAATCTTAGAAATTCAATCTTTATCCAATTTAATCTTTATGTGACTTAAAATAGCTTGTTAATCTAACCTCATCAATTTTCATGTTTGGATAAATTTAAATATTTAAGACCTTTAAGAAAAATCTTTGTTTTGTATTGGTGACAGAACACCATAACAATTTGCCT
Organism: Chimonanthus salicifolius; assembly: GCA_013350335.1. Taxonomy (NCBI): domain Eukaryota; kingdom Viridiplantae; phylum Streptophyta; class Magnoliopsida; order Laurales; family Calycanthaceae; genus Chimonanthus; species Chimonanthus salicifolius. The sequence continues at coordinate 46,470,207 of CM023539.1, forward strand.
AAGAAAGCGTAACATCATTAAGAAGTTTTGTTACTTTTATTCTGTCTTATACCCTCCTTTTTCAGGCATTTGCAATTGTACAGAGCAAAGACGATCTGACCTTGCTTGGGTATCTAAGAGAACAAAGGTATCACCCTTCGCTTGCTAATATGGGAAACCAACTCACGAATAGGCTTTTCACGACTTCACGCATTCACAATTCCGAGTCTCTGATGCTTTTCACGACTTCACGCATTCACAATTCCAAGTACATGCATAAGAGAGATTTTCTTACAAAAAAATTCTATATGTAATAGAAGATATATGCCACTATATAATATTAGAGAATATGAATTTCATATTAAGTGTTTTCTCATATTATTGATCTTTCTAAAATTTTTAGGCATTTTTCAAAATTTAAGAACGTCTTTCCAATTTTTAGGACATACTTTATTTGTATTGAAAATTTGACTCTCAAGAGTCTAATGGCCCCTAAAAATAACATTTTTAACAAAAATATGCTCAAACTAGTTTTTTCATTTTCCCTATTTTTCTTAGATTTTTATTTATTTTTCCAAAAACTATAAAAAAAGAGAAAAGAAAAAACACAGCAATGGTATGCTTTAGTGATACGTCGTGGCATCTTAAATTTGACAAATTAATTGATGAATTTCGATATATTATTAATCCATCCTTGACAAGAAAAACAATAGTATAAAATTTGAATAGATATGAGTGGATGGAGATGAAATTTGGTATTTAAAATAGCCATAAAATATATAAATAATAGTATGTGAGGCCCATGATATAAGAATTTGAAAAGAAAATTCCACGTAGATGCCCTTTCCTATCACCACATTTAGTGTCCTCATTTTATTAATAATTAGTTCAAAAAGGTTGGCATCTAAGGTATACAAAAGTTTTAACAAAGTAATTGAGTTTAGAGAATTAAAATGATTTAAATATCTGATTGGGTAATGCAGTCATTCACCTCTTATGGAAAGTTAGGAACAAAGCTTACTATGGCTTGGATTTTCATCATTTCTTACTCAAGAACTTTCAGATAAATTACCACAAGTGGCTAGCTCTGCAACTCTGGTCAGGCCTCATCCACATCAGAAAAACTTAAAGTGAGGTTAACTTGACTAGGGCCCGAGTTGAGATTTGGGCTCAAACAATAGAGTCCAATATATAATTGGGTCTGTCCAAGGCCTTGCATTATATGGGCTTCACCCGACTTGAAAACTCAAATTTAGACTCAAGCATGTTTTAAAACCCAGTACCATCATATACAATATGTAGTTTCATGTTATACATTTATCTTAAAAAATCTATTATGCTATCTTAATTCAAAGTTTTAACTTTTTATTCAAATAATTCAAACTCTTAATCATCCAGTTCTGAAACTCAACTTAATCTCTAAAATAAATTTATTTAAATTGGATGTTCCCCTTCCATAACTCTAAATAGAACTTGCAATTACACAAATGCTTGCATGTTGACAAGAGTTTCTCTAGAAAAATTGAGCATAAGATTGGTTGCGATTGATAGAGAACTATGTGAATGATGTAGCCATCTAGCCTGATAAACCCGACGAGAGCTCAAGCAGAGATGAGCTAATCCAACTGCATCCGATTGACGAGATGATCATTTTAATTTATCATTGGACCGATAGTGGGAAATAAGGCCCACATACACAGCATATTAAAGTCCACCCTCATGAGTTCAAAACTTGACACATTTTAAAACACTTGGACCGATGGTTGGTGGCATTCTATTCGCCGGTGAGCCTCATTCAAGAGGAGAATTGCTGCGGTGCGAACGAGAGTCCCATATCGATTGTGAGAGAGGAAATCTAAGAATTTATAAAGGATTGAGTCACTCTATCAATTGCAGTCTTTTGGACTGGGAGCTCAATCCTAACACATCTAAGACATTGAAGGCTACTTCTTAAATATGACTCTTAAATTTTATTAAAAAAGTGGATGTTTTCAAAGTTCATCATTTCAAAAGGTTTCAAAGGGCAAAATAGGCAAATAAATTGGCTAGGGCTATAGTACTCGAGTCCATAGTGTTTTCCACTAAAATTAGCACCGAAGCATGTTTCCATTAGTCAACAAAGACAAGATAAGGAAAAGTGATGAGTTTAGTATAAGAAATTTTTACAATTAAAAAGGTAGAGATAATCTTGATCAGTCAAAAGAGATGGAAAATTATTTCTTCTAAGCTTGTTGTAAACAAAATTAAATAATTCAAAGGCAATGTGGTAAGAGATTTTTTTTTATATTTACAATAATTCATGAATTACATAAAGTGCCATTACTTAATATCTTACCACCTTTTAAAATTCAAAATAAATCTTCATCTTATATATATCTTAAAAAAAAAGAAGAAATGAACTAAAAAGAAATAAGAAACTCAAAAATGAAGAAGTAATTCTTATTCCTTTCCTCCTATTTTGTAGAAAGTTTGACTTTAGTCAAACATTCCTACAATCCCTCATTGTAGCTCGTATATGGGCCTAACAAATGGATATTTGGAGGCCCAAAAAGCCAAAAGTAAAGCCTTAGTCTCGTACCTTGTGTCTTAAATGGCCTCTTTTTGCTCCTATTAATTTTTTTATGAAAAACTAGCACAACAAATTCTTCAAATTTGCTTTATAGAAATCAAAAAAAAAATAAAATGAATAGACAGGAAACTTGGAACAAAATTCACAAGAATTCTCAAGTTACTCTACGAAAGGAGTAGAAGAAAAAATTGCCCAATCTAAACGGGCCCAAACGCCCACAGTTGCTATTTTTGAGTTTTATCTGTCCAAATTGGAGTCCATGTAGGCATACACATCATCATTGATGTGGCATCTGATGTGGGATTCGGATGCTCACTTATTAGGCAGCAAATGGGCCTGAAATCATGGCCCTAACCCAAAGCCTGTCCAAGTGGGCTTTAAATCTGATGTAATTGGGTCCAATAGTTTGCATTTGAGGCTCTCACTCTTCTCCATCAATTCTAAGTTCAATTCGGGTCGAAAATTAACAAATAAACTCATATGTGTTCCATTTTCGTCCAATAGGCCTTCTATGATCTCGTCCGCTTCAATGGATCTTTTGATGGCCACTTCAATCGCTTCTAGCCCATGGAATTGAAGGTTGCCAAGACTGTATATTCAATTTATTCAGGTCTGGCTGCTAAAAATGAACTACCCACTCATGTGACCAATGGGGCTGATGTAATCTATCCACACTGATGCAGTCATGCTGGCCCTACGTGGTGATCAAAGTTGGACCCGCCGCCTTAATGACAAGCTCAAATCAGCACCCTAGTTTTATTCTATTAATTATAAAATGCCATGTGGATAATAAAAAGAAAATACAAAAAAAATACTTAATTATTCCTAGTTACAACATAATTTTTAGCTTCAATTAGTCTTGGTCCTCACTTATTTATATGAATAATACTGATGAACTCATATCCCAATGGTTTAGCTCATATTAAAAGCACATTTTGCCAATAGATGCCCTCTGAATTGGTAGATTTTTATTTATCCAATTGGTCATAATCATTTAGAATCATGTTTAGAATGCAATATTCAATTTCCTGGAACATATGTATTGATCGTACTTACACTCACACTAATTTGTTAGGAGACATAGGATGGATGAAATTTTCATTTTACTTTTACCCGTGTATCGCTTATTAAATACCGGTGTACCCTATACAGAATATATACATTTAGAGCGAATTGTTATCGGTAAACCGATAAAGGTAAAATAAAAATTTCACTCTATTCCATATCTATTGATAGATTTTACTCATGTTAAACTGACTGGCTTAAGAAATATTATCAGTTAAATTCTATATTCCAATCATTTTAACTCATTGATCGCAAGAGGCTCTGGACCATTCATCTTCTCCACGTCAAATCCTACATCCAGCCATAATAAATGTGTACATGGTCAAGTGTAGATTTTTTTCTAAACACAAATGATTGAACACACCTAACAAGTGAAAACAATCAGGTCAAGAAGTTCTTGTCATGAACGGCAAACTTGTTCTTCTCTGTCACAACATGAAAGGACAGTGCTATCAAAGAGTTGCCGGGTTGAAGGTACCCACTACTGTGACTCTAAATGTGGCTAGTTCAATCACACGTTTACAGATAGTTGGGTTGTCCATTTCTCAACAAGCAAAACAATGTGTATAAATAAAATGAATGATTTTAATAATGGTGATAATATGTATGTATAGAAGCAATATTTTAGAGAAGCAATGAGATAAATAACTTACTTTCAGAATCTTTTTAGTATTTAAAAATCCCACATTTTTAAAGTAGGAAATTTTTAGAATTTATCCAATCAAATTAGTCAAAAGCAGGGTTTTATGTATTGTTAAAATTTAATTGAAGGAAAAGATTTTTAAAAGTCACATGAAAAAAATAAGCCTTGTGCAAAATATGAATAATAGCATCATTATGATTTAAAATATATCTTTAGTGATCTAATTTAAGATTATTTTTAAAATAAATTTATCAAATTAGCCTAAAGTGAGCCTCATTTATGTTCTGAAAAGTTTCTTAAGGAAGTTAAAAAAAATAAAGGAAAGTGCTTGCTTAATAGAGAGGACTTCAATTGCCATGGATGATTTTTGGAATCTCAATATTCCTCCATAGTATATACTGTTTGCTTAGCAGATTCTAAAGAACAGATTGGCAGTTGCTCATAATTTGTGCAAGAAATTCAGTTTTGGATTAGACTAGTTGTGGACCAAACAAAATAAATTCGGTTTAGTCCAACTTGTCAATCATTTTGCCTTTACTCAACTACCATTCCTATTCTCAGTACAGAAGAATCATTGACGGCTTAGTAGATAAATAACTTAATTTAGATATTGTAATTAATTAAATTTTATATATATTTTGTATGAATCAATTTACAATGAGCAATGCATTCAAAAGTTTTATGAAAGTATTGAATAGTTAGCACTTGTGAAAGTTAAAATGAAAACAATATCAATCGCTCTATTTATACATGCATTTTGGAGTCTAAGTCTTCTCAAATATCAACTAATATTTATAAATGTTATTATCAACTTATTTTTATTAGTATTTTTGAAATAAAAAAGGTTATTTATGAGAAGTAGGTTTAGCAGATGTTTGGACTGAAATGTTCAAGTGCTCTGACAACATGTGTTAGAGTGTGGAGTCTACTATATAATAGAAGAGAAATTATAAGGTTGAATAGGTTCTCATGAGAGTTATGTAACTATCATAATGGTACCCAATGAATCACCTAACTTTTAATTTCTTAAAATAAAAAATAAATTATTAGATAAATATTTTTATATATCATGATTATTTCAACGGTGAGAATGTATTAAATGATTACTGTAAAAGGTTAGATCAAAGTTTAAAAAGAAAATAATAATTCCAATAAATCTTTTCCTGCAATGATTGATAATCATTTGTATGGTTTTATCAAACTTTCAACATCTTTAAAGGCAATACCGCAATACCGCAATACCCATTAATGAACCCAACTACACAACGGACGGTCCATTTTGGACCAAAACAAAACTATAAGTATAAATGATAAACTGAGGTTTGTGAAAAACTTGAAATAATGGAAAGTGTGGGTGTAAGGAAGGGTGCATGGACTACGGAAGAAGATCTTTTACTGAGAAAATGCATTGAGAGGAATGGAGAAGGGAACTGGCGTCAAGTTCCTTTGAAGGCAGGCAAGTTTTTCCTTTAGTTTCATTATATTTGATGAAAATATGCATTATTTCTAACTTTATTTGCAATATTGACTTCAATAATGTAAGTGTAATCTTTCAGAAAATATGTATGTAGAATGATACTTTAGACCCACTAAATATTTTCAATGAAAGAAATAAATAATTCAGACTTATGTCAGTATAGAAAATTATTCATGAAAATGACTTTATTTTATTTTATTTTTCAATCTAAACGCATGAAAACAGAGAGTAAGCTTCTTTTTTTTTTTTTCTTTTTTGTAATTAAAAAAGCTGCTGTTTTCAGATCCAATCATCAATTTTCATGACTTTACTTCAATCAAATAGAATGTTTTTAAAAAAATTGAATTAGATTTTAATTAGATCTGGAAAATATATTTTATTTAATCTGGGTGATGCCTTGATGATTCATTAATATTTTTTTTTGTTAACTTATTAAAATTTTATTTGTAGCATTGAAATTGTTGCTACATATGTCGTCCAACTGAATCGAAACTTAAACCATATTATCCTTGTGACTGTAGATTTGTCTTGGAAATTTGTTCGGCAGTAGTGAGCTTTTGAGAGACACCAGGGCGTTTTTTATGCACGGAAATAAGGTCTCGTGTGGGACCATTTAATATTGAATTTTATCTAGTAAATTATTTTTTATTTTCGAAGTTCAGATCGAACTATTTATAATTTTAATTTGGTGCATCTTCATCAATGGATTAAATATAATAGGTTAAAATATTTATCCAATGGTTCATTTTTAATTCTAAAAAGTCAAAGGCTAACATTATTCAATAGCTCCCATTTTTTTATTTTTTACAGTATAATAGTCATATGATAATCTATCCATCCACGAAATTTTGGTGATCATGAGATTTGGTCCCATCAAAACACATACTTTTCACATCTACCAAACCAGCCTATATATAATAATTATATATAAAAGTCTTTTTACTAATAACAAATATTTTTTATGGTTTTGTCTCTCTAAACAAAACGATAAGGATTTTATAACTATAGATTGATCAAAATGTTACATTACAAATAATTAAAGTTCAAAGTTTGTTTCAATCCAACTTTTAAACCCACTTGAAATATGAATATTAAAATTATGAACTAGAAAAAATATATATTTATGTAAATTGAATGAAATTTGACTAAAATTAAGTTAAAAATAGGAGTAAAATGATGTAAAAGTATTTGAAATGTGACGCAGAGAGGGTAAGATCGGATATAAGGGTAACTCGATTAGAGGGTAAATAAATGGAATTATATCTGGTTGTTAGAATTAATTAAAAAAATAAAAGAAAGAGGTGAATGGCAATGTGGTAATTAAAGGGAGAAGTGGATATTATTGGTCAAAGGTAATAAAGAGAAGAAGATAAAGTGGAAGTTGTCTCAGAAAAGGCAATGGGATAGGACAAGTTACAAAGACCCAACTTAAGAAAAGAAGAGGGTGTTAGAGAAAGAGATGGGGACGAACGATGGCATGAGTGAGGTTTGGATGTGGGAAGGCTGGGTATTAATGAAACAATTAGAGAAAGGGGGAATGGCTTTGATGATGGGATCGGATGGGAATGGGTAGCAGGCCTGGGAGATGGATATGGTGATGGTAATTGGACAGGGATCTATGGGTTGTGTGGAGTGGCGTGAGAAGGTGGCTGAATGGTGGTGGGTTCAGATCTGGCTTGGAAGACGGCAGCTGCAACAGGCGTGCAAGGCGACGCCTAAGGAAGAGACCTGAGCGGACTTTTGTATGAGTGTCGGGAAGAAGATAACTCTGAAGGATGCTTCGATCGCCGTCGATAGTAGGAGAAGAAATTTCAGTACTTCCCTTGTGTTCACACGTTGGGTCTTGGGTCCTATGTGTGTACTACATCAAAATTGATTGGAAGAAACATTATAACATTCAGGTATATATATATATATATATATATATATATATATATATATATATATATATATATATATTGTTTTCACTTGAACAGAATGTTTCAGCCACTTTAGTTGTAAAGTAATCGAAATGACAAATGTAATTTTAACATTTTTCTTTAATTGGATTCATGTTGAACTTTCTATCTTTTCTAGGCTTTTATGTTTCTTTTCAAGCATGATCTAAATTATCCACATAATGTAACATTTTGACTTGTTCAATCTTTTTGAATAGCAAGGCCTCAGAAGATGTCGAAAGAGTTGTAGACTGAGATGGTTGAATTACCTAAGTCCAAAAATCAAGCGGGGGCAATTTGCTGATGACGAAATTGATCTTATCATCAGGCTTCATAAGCTATTGGGCAATAGATTAGTTTGCAAAATGTTTAGTAGATACCTATAAAATGATATCAAGTTGAGAATTTTTTACTAGGGCCTACATCAAATCATGTGATTGGATTGCACAGACAGCTTTATAAAAAATCATATCAAATAGAACATCAAAATATGATTTTCAAAGAAAGAAAATTTAACTTAGTCTTAGAACGTTTTGGGAGCATATAATTAGAATATGATCAAATTGAATAGATATCTAACGATAGTGGGTGAAGGGAGGGGAAGTGTGAAATGTAGGTCTTACAAAAAAGTGTTGAAAGAGATCTCAATTGGTACGTTGTAGTTTGAGTTCCATTCCTTCTTGAATTTACATCAAATGGGTTTCACAAAATGACTGGCTTTTTGTTTTCAGATGGTCTTTAATTGCAGGAAGGATTCCAGGAAGGACTGCCAATGATGTAAAGAACTTCTGGAACTCTCATTTGAGTAAGAAGCTTGTGACTGAAAGAAAAGGAAATGAAACTGGAAAGACTGAAGTTATAAAGCCACAACCTCGAAGACTATCAATAAATAAAGGAAGGGATAGGGAAGGACAAACCTCTGGGTTTGAAGGTCGACAAGAAAAATCCACAGATTCACAAACACCACTTGGGATAGAGGATGATAATCTTTGGTTGGAAGGTTTGCTGATAGATGTGGAAGAAGAACAGCGTAGAGGAGAGATGTTTGTGCCCACGGGAATTGAGAATGAAGATATTGATTGGAATGGTTTAATATGGGAACTCGGTACTTTGGTTTGAATTGTTAATGCATATTAGTTTGAAATTTCTATTGGAAGTTGTAATGGCATGTTAAATGGCGTGTTTTATCATGCTGTTTAAAACTCTTATTTGATGAAGGCAAAGATCGGTTTTAAGTCTTCAAATAAAGTTTTAGTGAATTCGAACACAGCTCAAACTCTCAAGCATGTGAGTGAACCCGAATTACACAACCACTCAGAATTTCAGAGAGTTCTTCGGATCTCTTGTCAATTCCAATTTGCTAATTGAATTTCACCCCAACATTGGGCAATTAAAAATCCAATTAGAAATAGTAAATTAGAACTAATTTCTCACTGGAAGAATAGAAATGACTCCAAATTCTACCAAAAAAGTATAAGAGTGAAAGATCCATGGTGAAACTAAGTTTTCAAAGAAATTAGATTCGACTTTAGCTTAAATTAAAATAACAATCTAATTACAAATACATCAATCAATTTTAAATAATTTAATGCAAAATTTCAATAGATGATTGCATGAATTAAATTAATTCAAATAAAAAAATAAGAAATTAGCTTTCACATAAAACAACTTACTTGAGTTTTCTCCAAAAAGAACTAACTTCCAAACTTCAATTTTCAATCCAAAATTCATGTGTCTTATATGGCTGCATTACCCCTCTATTTACTGCATTCTAAGAAATGAAAGAGGAAGAGAAAAAACAACCCAATGAGCATGGCTAGAGTTGTCCTACATTAAGATAACTAATTACATCAAACAATGTTAGAGCTTCCCGTCACTTTCTGACACCAACTAGAAAAATTGTCATAAGTTCGACTACATAGTATTGGAATTGTGCAAACATAGACTTGTTAGAAAGATTATTGAATAAACATTTCAAAACGAATCCCAATTTTATAAAAATATGATATTAGTTTGATATTTTAATTATACATACAAAATTATAGAATGTGCAAGCCAATTTTGGTGTGAAATACTTCATACCTAATTTATGTGCAAGCCAATTACTCTTGATCCAATGGATTTTTTATTTTTACTTTTTGGGTATCACCATTCAATACTGAAAATGAGACTAAACCATTTACTCTCCTCCACATTAAAAAAAAGTTATTTGAATATGAGGTAAAAATCAAATCTTTAACGAGTAGTCGGCGTGTTTTTCTATATGATGAAAATAAGCTCGATTTAAGAAAAATGAAAAACAAAATTAAAAAATCATTAGACATTTTTGTTGCATGTATCTAGATATTTTCATGGAGTAGTTGCAGAGATTCCATATTTAATGAGGTAGATTAAAGATAGTAGTAGTTATATTAAATGTTTATGTCGGATTTCTATTTAATGAGTTGAGCAAATAAATTAATCGTTTATATATACTCTTGTACCTCTTCATTTTCAAAGGAAATACATAAGAAATTCTCCAATCATTGTATACCCTCTTTTTCCCTATTCTTGTGCCCATTCTCCTCCACTCAGCCATACTCACAATTCCCACATATAATTCATATACATAATTTTTGAACATTCGGTACCAAGAGCCTTAAACAAGATCACCACCTTCCAATGGCCTCATCAAGCTTCCTTCAACACCAAAGTCCCCAACTTAACAAAAGAAACTTAGGATAATTGGTGCATACAAATGAAGACATTGATGGCTCTCCAGATGTATGAGAGCTTCTAGAAAGTGGCTACAAGTAGCTGGAGTCTATACTTCTTCATGGTAATTCTCCATAGAAGTTAACTCTATTATAAACCATTAGCTAACAGATATTGGTAGCACATAACCTTTTCACTATTGTAGAATTACACACAGATTTGGTGTGTATTTCTTAATTAAGGAGAGACTCTTCAATCTTATTTATAGAGAAAGATAAATACAAATCTGGAAAATATATATCCTAATAATTATCATATGTCGCTACTCTGATGCGAGCATGTCATTAAAACCACGATGATCTTTCAATTTCAGCTATACTTCTTCATCACTTTCAAAGCATTTATGCTTTTTATCCTATTCCTTACCCTGCTACATCCATTTCATGATTATATTTGTATCAAGTTTACGTTGCACATCACGATTATCATTAGTTAGTCGATTGTGATTAATTTAGAATGAAATCTTTGCAGAGAAAAACTTTACACTCTCCATTAAAACTCATTCAACGCACTATTTCACACTGTTTTGAAAAGGAAAAAAATTATTGATGACAGAAACAATGTTACATTAAGTCAAATTTGAAGTATATATTAATGAAGAAATCTCATGAAACCCTTGAGTCTGCATATCTAGACCTTTGAAACTTGAGCTGTTCAGTCTAATTTCATCCATGTGAGCAGACAAGAGTCCAGACACATAGGAGGTTTTTGGGAAATGATTCATCATTATGATTTTGTGGTATTTGAAAAAAAAAAATTGAAAATTTAGTTAGATGGCATTCTTTAAAATTGGCAAAGAAAATTCTTAAAAAATTTAAAACAATTTTTTTGAATATTTTATAAATTAAATCCACTTTAACATTATTAAATACTTCAATAATTATTTCATATATTTTTCATTCAGTTAGTTGAACCAAGATATTTTTAAATCTACCAAAACCTTGAGACCTAAATTAGAAGTAAACTTAGTATTTTTTTTTTAATAATTTTGTTCGAAGCGAAGCCTTGCATCCAATTTGGAACGAAAACTCCAATTTAAATGCATGTAGTTGGATTACATAATAAAAAATATAGGTGTTTCAAAATTTAAGATGTCGATATAAACCTAGCACTCAATAATTAAATGAATGGAATATAATTAAATAAAAAAAAATTCTGGTCTAAAATTAAAACCTGAAATTTGAATGTTAAGATTTTTCTAATTAGGCCTTTTGCCTTTTTATATTTAAGGCCTCTAATAATATGACTTCTCTCTTAGATAGATTTTAAGTCAATAATTAAATTTTATTGTAAAATCTAAATATTCAAAATATGTAGGCCTAAATTGATAGTGAACACTAAATTTAAAAATCCTAATTTTATTATAAGTACTTGACTATAAGATTTTTTTTTAAAAGAAAAACTGAATTTGAAAATCTCATCATAATATAAAAGAACAAAAGGGATGGTTGGTATGCAATTACCAAGGTTTCAGTGTGACCATTCAATTGAGGACCCACAATCTAATGGTTGAGAGTTATAAATAGATACACATTTTTATAATTTAGTAATATCTAAAAAATATCTTTTATTTTGCACCGTCAAATTAGACTCAAAACTATCTCGGATGCTCAAAACCTTTTCAACTTGCTTTACCTTCTCAGGCCCTCAAGATTGTCCACTGCAATCAAGTCGTTGCAGGGTAGAGGGCGAAGAGGAGTACTGCCACTCCGTTATTTTTAATTCTTAGGTAGAGTTAGACAGTTGGCGACCACAGTGGAACACCAAATCATTTTATTAGACAAAATTGCCAAGTACAGCATTAAGAGTTTGGTCTTAATAAGAAATTGCCATGAATTAATGACAATTCGGACCATTCATCCTTGTCATGTCAAATCCTACATCTAACCATAATAAGTGTCAATGTGGTCCAATGTAGATTTTTTAAAAAAAAATAAAAAAAATAATGAACATAGCTAACAATGAAAACAATCAGGTCACAAAGTTTCAATACCTTAATGAGGGTTCATGTAAATGCCATATCAGTTCTTATCATGGACAGCAAACTTGTTTTTCTCTGTCACTACTTGTAAAGACAGTGCTACCTTAGCACGATTCCATGTTCTCCTCATTTAAACTTTCAAAATAAAAAAGCTTTTATCAAAATAGTAGATGGAAATTACTAGAAATGGGTTGTATTTTGGCAACTTATTTTTTTATCAAAATAGTAAATGGAAATTACTGCTTCATTGTAGAGATGTCAATTCAGAAGGATGGGGTTGAAAAAACAAGCCTGGTCAGACAAATGGAGAAGAAAAATGGAAAGTAGTTTAATGGTTTAGATTAAAATGGTAAACCCTTTGCTATTTTGAAATAGTAATAGCAAATCATATGCCATTTTGACCAATAATGGATTCCCCTGAGTTAGAATTATCACATTTTTGTGCACAATGTTTTATCCCAAATCGTACCGAGTCTATGGTTAAACCAATTATAAAAAAAAGAAGAAGAAAAGCATCATTTTATTTACTTTTTATTAATTTAAAAGAAGCAAAATAAAATGTCTAGAACCATTGAAATGTAAATAAAAGACATTTCAAAAAAAAATAGAATATCAATTAATAAAAATGTCGCATCCAGAAAAAGAAATTTAAATTTCCCAGTTCTACTACTTCTCATTTTCTGAAGATGTCCCTATTCTACAATATCAGTCATATAGTCACACAAATTTATTGTTTGATCCCTTGTGCACCCTAAAGTCTTCTCGTCTTCTTCCTATTATACTCCATGTACTCCGTATTAAACTTTTAAAATTAAAAAAAAATTATCACCTGTATATTTTCTAATTATTTAATTTTACTCACTTTTAATTGAAGTTTTTTAGAATTTTCTAAAATTAAAAGCATCGGTGAGCATGCAACATATCTAGTGGTACATACTAGATCCTCTAACATCCTTGTATGTGACATATCCCGTGCAACATATCTAAGTGTTATTGGGGTTGACTGTGAAGGAGTCCTAAAATGAAAGTGTAGAGGGAGGAGATCTAGGGATTTATATAAGACTTGGACCACTTCACCTAACAGACTTATTTTTTCAAATGAATACTCAGTTGTAACAAGTGGTATCACAGCCAGGTCTATAGCTATCTCATGTGAATTTAGGAAATCCTCTAGGTAGACGAGTTAGATGGCCTCTTTCGATGGAGAATTGTTGATGTTGGCTGCGAAAGAATCTCATATTGGAAATATAAAAGAAGATCTAGAGATTTATAAAGGAATTATATCACTCCACTTAATAGACTAATTTTTTGAAATAGATACCGAGCCTTAACAATTTGCAAGCACGTTGAACATCATATCACATTATTAGACAAAAAAAAAATTATGTTAAATTTTATACTTCAATCATTTGGCGCTTATGGTCACAAGAGCGTTTGGACCGTTCATCCTTTTCATGTCAAATCCGTTTGGAGCGTTTGACACTGTAACAGATGGACTGAGCTTTTAATTTTACCTGTTTAGACTGGGGTAAGCTTGTTTTGTCTAGTGAATACTAAACCCATTTTGTTTTGGTCACAGGTTCTCTTTTGGTCGAACCTTCAACCAACATATGTAAGATGCATTCAATGCTTTTGAATACGATGTCAGATTGTTTTGCTTTTGATAAATGGACAACCCAGTAAGGGTGAACCTGTGGCTGAGCTAGCCACATTTGGAATCATGCAACTTGATACCCTGGTACATTTTGATTGCATGTCGTGTCATGTAGTGACAGAGAAAAAAGGTCTTGACAATGAACCCTAGTTAAGATATTGAAAGTTTGAAACTTTGTCACCTGTTAGGTACGTTCAATCATTTTTTTTTTCCAAAAAACTCTGCATTGGATCTTGTTACACACTTATCATGATTAGATGAAGGATTTAATAAGAAAAGGATGAATAGTCAAAAGTTTCTCACCACCATAAGAACTAAATGATTGAAATGTACATTTTAACAGATAATCCAAGGCAATATTTCCTAGTACGACCAAACCGTTTATGCAGTACTTCGGTAATTTTGGAATGGATGAGAGCTTCGAAGAGCTCTCTGAAATTCTGAGTGATTGTGTAATTCGGGTTCACTTAAGTATTTAAGAATTTGAGTTGACTTCGAATTTACTAAGGGAAATGAGGTGTTATCCATCATTATTTTTATTTGATAATTAATAGATAAAGGTAAAAAATCTCAATTTGACCTTTGTTTATCCTTTCACTCTCACTTTTAAAATCCCCTTTGAAACAAAAGATATTTATAATTGATTACCTACTTTTGTAAAATTTACCTCTCATCCAAATACCGCCCAAAACTTTATTTGAAAGCTTAGAGATATTTCTAAAACCGACTATTGCCTTCATGAAGTAGGAGCTTTAAACATCATGACAAAATACGCCTCTCAACATGCTAATACAACTTCAAATAGAAATTTCAAATTAAGATGCAATGACAATTCAAGCCAAATTACCGAGTTCCCATATCAAACCATTCCAATCAATATCTTCATTCTCAATTCCTGTGGGCAGAAACATCTCTTTTGTACACTGCTCTTCCTCCACATCTATCAACAAACCTTCCAACCAAAGATTATCATCTTCTATCCCAAGTGGTGTTTGTGAATCAGTGGATGTTTCTTGTCGACCTTCAAATCCAGAGGTTTGTCCTTCCCTATCCCTTCCTCTATTCATAGATAGTCTTCGAGGTTGTGGCTTTATAACTTCAGTGTTTCCAATTTCATTTCCTTTTCTTTCAGTCACAAGCTTCTTACTCAAATGAGAGTTCCAAAAGTTCTTTACATCATTGGCAGTCCTTCCTGGAATCCTTCCTGCAATTAAAGACCATCTGAAAATAAAAAGCCAGTCATTTTGTGGACCCATTTGATGTAAATTCAAGAAGGCATTGAATAACTAAAAAGTATCAGTTGATATCTCTTTCAATACTTTCTGTAAGACCTACATTTCACACTTCCCCTCCCTTCGTCCACTATCATTAGATCCCTGTTCAATATTCTCCAATAAAGTTCTAAAACTAAGTCAAATTTTCATGCTTTGAAAATCATATTTTGATAATCTATTTGATATGATTTTTAATAAAGCCATTTGTGCAATCCAATCACATGATTTGAGATAGGCCCTAGCAAAAAATTCTCAATGTCAACTAAACATTTTGCAAACTAACCTATTGCCCAATAGCTTGTAAAGCCTGATGATAAGATCAATTTCATCATCTGCAAATTGCCCACGCTTGATTTTTGGACTCAGGTAATTCAACCATCTCATCCTACAACTCTTGCGACATCTGTTGAGGCCTTGATTTTCAAAAGGATTGAACAAGTCAGTATGTTGCATTATATGGATAATCTTGATCATGATTGAAAAGAAACATAAAAACTAGAAAAGATAGATGGTTCAAAATGAATCCATTGAAGAAAAATGTTAAAACTAATGTTATCATTTCGATTATGTTCCAACGAAGGTGACTGAAACATTATGTTCTAGCAGAAAAAAAGAAAAACAAAAGAAAAACAAATACCTAAACTTTTTGGTTTTTCTTCCAATCATTTCAAATATTTTTACATCATTTTAGTCCTATTTTTAAGTTAATTTTAGTCCTATTTCATTCAATTTACATAGTATATTATTTTTCTATTTCTTTCATAATTTTAATATTCATATTTCCAATAGGTTTAAAAGTTTGAATGAATCAAGCTTTGCTTTTTAATTACTATTGATTTGTAATCTAATATTTTGATTAATCTAGAGTTATAAAATCCTTATCACTTTGTTTAGAGAGACAAAACCAGGAAAAATACTTGTTGTTAGTAAAAGGAGTTCTATATATATGAGCTGGTTTGATAGAGGCCTAGGTTGAAAAGCAGTGATTTGACTAGCCATATCAGATAGTGGGCCAAATCAGATGATCACCAAAATATTATAGATAGATAGATTATCATGATGACTATCATACTGTAGAAATGTGACTCATAGAGTCATGTTAACCCTTGTCTTTTTAATATTAAAAATTAGTCACAGAGTCATGCTAACCCTTGTCTTTTTAATGTTAAAAATGACCTATTGGATAAACATTTTGACCTATTATGTTTAACTCAACGGTGAAGATGCACCAAATGAAAATCATAAATGGTTGAATCTAGGCTTAAAAAAAATAAAAATAAAAATTAATAAATAAGATTTAATATTAAATGGTCCTACATGAGACCTCATGCTTGTGCATAAAAAAAATGCCCTAGGAAATGCTTGGGCATTTTTGAACCCTGACACAGCCCCATGTGATGAAGGAATATGTCTTTTGTGAAATGAAACACCAAAATAGATGAAACATTAAAATGCTCTACTATAGAAGTAAAATGAAATAACCATCAAAACACAATTGAGTAATGTGCTAAAGATGCTCTTGAATTGTACCATTATTGATACCTGTTGCTTGACAACTTATTTGATGGATATCTTTCCCAGCTTTTAAAAGGTCAACTAATTGTGATTTACTCCATTAGTATCAGAATATAAAAACTTAAAGATGGATATAACTTGATGTACATATGGCATAGCATCTCAATGATGGCACAGAGAAAAAAAAAAAATTGTTAAATAGAGCTTTGGATTATACCCAACTATGGGTTATTAAAATAAAAAAAATTTCTATTTATATTGTATCATATGTACAAGTTCTCAAAGAACACATGACTTGAAATTTTGTGATTGGGTTAGCATTACTTTTTAATCAATAAAATAAATTTATTGTAAATTCTCTTTCAAGAGAGAGAGAGAGAGACGGTACTCCTCTCATAATCTTGTCTCGTAGTGGTATGCTCTCAAAACCTCAATACTGGCGAAAAAAAAAAAAAATTCCAAGACAAATATACAGTAACAAGGATAATATGGTTTAAGTTTAGATTCAGTTGCACGACATGTGTAGAATCCATTTCAATGCTAAAAATAATTTTTTTAGTAAGTTAACATAAAAAATATTAATGATTCATCAAGGCATCAAGTAAATTATATAAAATATTTTTCTTGATCTGTTTAAAAATTAATTCAAAAGTAAAGCCATGAAAGTTGATGACAGGGTTAGAAAACAGCAGTTTTTAAATTACAATAAATAATTTCAACCTCACCCTTTGTTTTCATGTGTTTAGATTGAAAAGTAAAAACAAAAACCCAAATTTTCAAGAATAATTTTCTAATACTTATATATAAGTCTGAATTATTAATTTCATTTAATTAAAATATTTAGTGGGTCTAAAGTATCATGCTACATACCAATTCGGCAGTATTGCAAATTCAGTTAGAATGCATATTTTCATAAAATATAAAATAACTAAGCAAAAACTTGCCTGTGTTTAGAGGAACTTGTCTCCAGTTTCCTTCTCCATACTTGTCAATGCATTTTCTGAGTAAGAGATCTTCTTCTGGAGTCCATGCACCCTTTCTTACACCCACAATTTCCATCATTTCACAAACCTCAGATTATCATTTATGTACATGGATCGATCGATATTTATGGTTTTGTTTTGGCCCAAAATGGACCGTCCATTATGTAGCTGGGTTCATTAATGGTATTGCCTGTGAAGATGTTGAAAGTTTGATAAAACCATACAAATGATTATAGTTTTGACTTTTGATAATGACTAGTCTGTTAATAATTGAAACATATACTGAATCATCTATACTTCACATTTCTTATTGAGTGTTTGTAATTTTTTCTTAATACTAAAATATTCAACGTCTGATGTGACTAATCTTTATAGCACGTGGAAACAGTTATAAAATTTAGAGATGTTGGTTTTATTTTAATTATTCAGATACTAAAATTTTAGCTACTATTCAATACATTTGTAGAACTTTTGAAATACATTGCAGCAAATATATTTGAGTGAATTAGGATCAAAGGCAACCAGACGATATTTATAAGAAATTATTCATTGTAAATTGATTCATAAAAATTAAAGTAAAATTTTATTACAATCTTTAAATTAAATTTTTAAAAATAAGATTTGATAATTTTTTACTCAATTAAATGTTATAAATTTATATTAAAATTCACTCTATTCTTTATAAACAGATTCACAATAACTAATTTGTCCAATATTCAGAGAGATTTCATCTGAAATTAGACTTACGAGTACAATTGCACCGGCGAACATATTGGTAAAAAAATGTGAGCATAGAGGCGACGCGAAAAAGACTAGTCTAACTAAGCTGCCAATCATTATTATTTCACCACTTTTCTCCAAATAAAAGATTGCTATTAAAAATTCGTTAAGTATCTTCACATTTCAAGAAAAATGATAGTTCTTCTTATGAAAAGAGGTTGAAGGGACAGAAATGTGCCAAAGAGATTTGTATAACTGGGCATGTAAAATTGTAAATAACAAATGTAGTTGGGTTTCTTCATACAGTCGACAGAGAACACATGGCAAGTTAATGTTCATGAAATTATGAGCAACTGCCAATCTGTTCCATAGAATCTGCCAAGCAAACAGCTTATATTTTGAAGGAATTTATATGTAGATTTAACTGTGCTAGAAAAGTTAACCCGTTTAGACTGGGCTAAGCTTGTCCAGTGACTGAACCAGTGGACTAAACCCATTTTGTCTTTGTCACTGTATCTCTTTTAGTCTAACCCTAAACTAATATATAGTAAAGATGCATTCAATGCTCCTCATACGACGATTTATACAGAGATTATCAGATTCTTTTTCTTCCGATAAATAGACAACCCAGTAAAGGTAAATCACATTTGGAATCGTGCTACTTGGTACCTTGAATCTGGCACTGTTTCATAGCACTGTCTGTACTTGTAGATGTAGTGGACAGAGAAAATCTTTATCGTTCTACAGTGATATTTTTATTTTAAAGGAAAATCTATATTGGACCACGCTGACATTTATTATGGTTAGAGGACGGATTTGGCATGAAAAGGATGAGCGGTCCAAACGCTCTTGTGACCATAAGAGCCAAATGATTGAAGTATAAATTTAACACATAATTTATTTATTTTTTGTCTAATAACATGATATGATGTTCAACTTGCTTGCGAATTGTTAAGGCTCGGTATCTATTCCAAAAGATTAGTCTATTAGGTGGATTGATTCAAGTCCTTTATAAATGTATAGATCTTCTCTTGTATTTCTAATATGGGATTTTTTCGCAACTAGCCTCAACAATACCCAACAAAAGAGGCCATTCAACTCGTCTGTCTAGAGGATTTATTGAGTTCACATGAGATAGTTATAGATTTGGCTTTGATACCACTTGTTACTGGATATTCATCTGAAAAAACAAGTATGTTAGGTAGAGCGACCCAAGTCTTATATAAATTCCTAAATTTTCCTCTACACTTTCATTGTGGAACTCCTTCGCAGTCAATCCCAATAACACTCAGATATGTTGCACGGGATATGTCACATGCAAGGATGTTGGAGGATCTAGTATGTACCACTAGATATGTTGCATGCTTATCGATGCTTTTAATTTTAGAGAATTCTAAAAATTTCAGTAAAAATGAGTAAAATTAAATAATTAGAAAATATACAGGTGATATATATTTTTTAATTTTAAAAGTTTAATAAGGAGTACATGGAGTATAATAGGAAGAAGACGAGAAGACTTTAGGGTGCACAAGGGATCTAACAATAAATTTGTGTGACTATATGACTGGTATTGTAGAATAGGGACATCTTCGGAAAATGAGAACTAGTAGAACGGTATTTATGAGTAACGAAGGTAGTTGGATTTCCTACTACACTCCACAGAGAGCACATGGCAAGTTGATGTTCGCAACTGCCAATCTGTTACCGTAGAATCTCCAGAGCAAACAGCTTAGATTACGGAGGAATTCTTCAGATTCCAAAAATTCATGCATGGCAAATGTGGTCCTCCCTCAGTTCCCTCAAGGAATTTAAATGTAGATTTGACAGTGCCAGAAATAGTGTTAGGACTTGCATTATTATCTTAACATATCTAACATTAACAACTCTATATTAAATATGATAATGCCCACTTACGTAATTTCACATGTGAAGAACAAAAAATCTGACATTGTATCAAATATTGTCACTCCTTTATTTTTTAACTTCTTTAAAAAAATTAGAGTATATATCAGCCTCACTTTAGACTAATTTAATAAATTTATTAAAAAATTAAATTAGATTATTAAAGATATAATTGTGAACTCGTAAAATCATACTGATGCCGTTACTCATTTGCACAAGGCTTATTTTTTTTAATGTGGCTTTTGAAAATCTTTGCCTTCAATTCGAATTTTCTTTGTACATGAAAACATGTTTTTGATTAATTTGATTGAATAAATTTTAAAAAAAATTTACTTTAAAAAATTGTGTATTTGTGTTTAATTGCGCATTAAAAATTATGATTTTGTGTTTAATGCTCTTAAATTTTGTATGGCACTTTGAAATTCTTGCAAATTTTTTTTTTGCACTTGCATATTATAAATAATTACAAAATTAATATATGTACTCTACATGATGTAAGAGTTTCTCTCAAAATGACTTCACAATTTTTGTAAAACGTTGATTCTCTACATCTTAATAAAAATAACTCATTTTAATTTTATCATATCCACTTTTAAAAATCACTAAATATTCTTAATTTTTATTAACACCAATTATAATAATTAGATCAAAAGTATTAGAAAATCAAATGTATGAATTTATATAAGACTTGGGTTGCTCTACTTAACAGACTTGTTTTTTCAGATGAATATCCAGTAGTAACAAGTGGTATCAGAGCCAAGTCTATAACTATCTCATGTGAACTCAATAAATCCTCTAGACAGACGAGTTGGATGGCCTCTTTCGATGGATATAGTTGAGGCTGGTTGCAAAAAAATCCAATATTGAAAGTACAAGAGAAGATCTACAGATTTATAAAGGATTTTGATCACTCCACCTAATAAATTAGTCTTTTGAAATAGATACCAAGTCTTAACAATTCGCAAGCAAGTTAAAACATCATATCACATTATTAGACGAAAAAAAAATTATGTGTTAAATTTTATACTTCAATCATTTGGCTCTAATGGCCCACAAGAGCGTTGGGACCGTTCATGCTTTTCATGCCAAATCCGGCCTCTAACCATAATAAATGTCAGCGTGGTCCAATATAGATTTTCCTTTAAAAGAAAAATATCATTGTACAACGATAAAGATTTTCTCTGTCACTACATCTACAGAGTGCAGACAGTGCTATGAAACAGTGCCAGATTCAAGGTACCAAGTAGCACGATTCCAAATGTGGTCCACCTTTACTGGGTTGTCTATTTATCGGAAGAAAAAGAATCTGACAATCTCTGTATAAATCGTCGTATGAAGAAGAGCCTTGAATGCATCTTTACTATATTTTAGTTTAGGGTTAGACTAAAAGAGATACAGTGACAAAGACAAAATGGGTTTGGTCCACTGGTTCAGTCACTGGACAAGCTTAGCCCAGTCTAAACGGGTTAACTTTTCTAGCACAGTTAAATCTACATATAAATTCCTTCAAAATATAAGCTGTTTGCTTGGCAGATTCTATGGAACAGATTGGCAGTTGCTCATAATTTCATGAACATTAACTTGCCACGTGTTCTCTGTCGACTGTATGAAGAAACCCAACTACATTTGTTATTTACATGCAGTTATACAAATCTCTTTGGCACATTTCTGTCCCTTCAACCTCTTTTCATAAGAAGAACTATCATTTTTCTTGAAATGTGAAGATACTTAACGAATTTTTAATAGCAATCTTTTATTTGGAGAAAAGTGGTGAAATAATAATGATTGGCAGCTTAGTTAGACTAGTCTTTTTCGCGTCGCCTCTATGCTCACATTTTTTTACCAATATGTTCGCCGGTGCAATTGTACACGTAAGTCTTAGTTTCAGATGAAATCTCTCTGAATATTGGACAAATTAGTTATTTTGAATCTGTTTATAAAGAATAGAGTGAATTTTAATATAAATTTATAACATTTAAAAGAGTAAAAGGTTATGAAATCTTATTTTTAAAAATTTAATTTAAAGATTGTAATAAAATTTTACTTTAATTTTTATGAATCAATTTACAATGAATAATTTCTTATAAATATCTTCTGGTTGCCTTTCATCCTAATTCAGGTATATTTTTAAAATTCTACAAAGTATTGAATAGTAGCATAAATAACAACCCTTCCAAATGAGCCCATTTATGTTTCAGATGAAAGTTCCATGAGCAGAGCACTACAAATACCTTAATTTTGAGGGGTTAGTTTAATGGTCATTTCCCATCTTTATTTATGGGAGGTTTTGGGATCAAGTCCTCCCAACACAAAAAGGGCAACTCCCCTTAGTTCTATACATGGCGTGCGTGGATTGGAATGTTAACACATATTCCAATGATTAGTCAGATGAGACGCTTGAATACTTTAGTATTTAAAAAAAAAATACTACAGACACTCAATGTAAAATGTGAAGTATAGATGATTCAGTATATGTTTCAACGATTAACAGACTAGTCATTATCAAAAGTCAAAACCATAATCATTTGTATGATTTTTGTTGTGCAAATTTTAAATTTATAACTTGTAAGCGCACGAACTATTTAGATGGTATAGCTATTAAGTGCGAGGTCGAACCCATCGGAACTTAGAAAAATATATCCATGAAAATACACCATTGAATTACATATTTTAAGAACTTTGAGAAATATGGAGATAAATCATGAACATGGAATTATTAATCTAATCTATGAGTTTTAATATTAATTTAGAAACATTCTAGATCTAAATATAAAATCTAACAATTTAACTAATTTTAATTAAGATGGTGGAATTAATATAAAAATTATAAACAATCTCAATTTAACTTAAAATACAAAATTAAGATGCAATTAAATTATTTATCAACCTAGTTCATCAATTTCAAGAGTTTTTGAATTTATAAACAAAAATAAAATTTAAAACACCTAAACTACCTCTGTACATATTTACAGTGGAACTGGGTCAAAGAATTATGGAGGCTTTATTTTCCATATTTTAAAAATAATATCAAGGCCTAGAATACGGAGCTTACATTTATTATTTATCATGCACTCAAATTCTTCATCTATTAAAATCCTCATTGTGAAATTTATGAAAATAATTAAAATAAGAAAATTCAAATCTAGCCTTAGGCTAAATAAAATTTACACTTGCAATTTCGAATGTAAAAGTTTTTCTGCTCTTAAAAAGAGCCTTAGACTGAAAAAATCAAGTTTTATTCATCCTAAAGATTTTTTCTGCTTTCATTGAATATCTTAGAATAATCTTTAACATAAATACATAAAAAGAATTAAAATAAAATCAAACTTTCATCATACAAAAATAAATAAGTGGAAAACCATATTTCTAAGGGTTTTTCTGCCTTTTAATTATTAATAAAATTTGGAATTAAGAATTACAATGCATTGGAATTTTGGATTTAAATAAAAAGAAAACAAGAAGATTCATAGACTTTTTATTTATAACAGAAATTAATCACATTGACATTAAATTGAAGAAAATAAAGATAAAGAAATTATACTAAGACATGAATTAAAATAAAAGAAACTAATTACAAAAGAATAAAATAAAATAAAATACAAAACACTAACCACAAAAGAACTCCAAAAATTCTTTAATGCTCCAAATCCTTTAAGCCAGATTCGAATGTTACTGCACCCAAGCCATCAATTTATAATGTTTAGAGAGGATAAACTAGGCAAGGCCATGTGAGATCCAACTTCCATTCTCAGCAGATTCTAAATTGTACACGGCAATTTCCCTTTCTTTTCTCTCTTCAGTCGGCCATGTAGCCAGCTGATCATCCCTTTTATATTTCTTCCCTTTTTTTTTATCTCTTTCCTTTTATTCTTCTATCCTTCTATTTTCTATCTTTCCATCGACAATAGCACTCTTATTCCCGGCAATTACCTTCTTCTATTTTCACCTTCTTTCTTTTCTCTGTTTCTTCTTTCTTTGCTTCAGCCATCTCTTTTCTTGCTGTAAGACCAGTCCTACGCTTTTCCTTTTGAAATACTACCATGAAAACGCTGCCGTGTGTCATTGGGTTTTCCTTAACAAAAGCTTGGAAAATCTCAGATCAAAATGTAATAACACATATCTGAATTTGATCTGTTCTTGTATTTGGTTCAGATCTGACCCACGTTGGCTGGTCTTTCTTCTTACTGAATGATTGCATGAAATCTGCTTCAACTGGTTGCCTCTTCTTTGTTTTGGTTGCAACGCTGCTCAGCACAATGGGTTGCTGCTTTTTGCTTCTCTTGACATGTCTTGCTGCAGTATTTTTCTTTTATTGTTTGACTGCTTGCAATTTCTTATTCATCCGGCTGATATTACACCCAGACTTGTTTCAACCCTTTGCTTTTTCTATGTTTCATCTTTGTTTCATCTACTTGCAAGATTGATCAAATGGATCTCTAAATGAATTGACGAGCTGACCAAGAATCATTAACCTATAAACACACAAAAATACATTAATTAGATAAAATTAATTAATATAATATATTAACAAATATAATTTTAGAATATATAATATATTACAATAATAATATAAAATAAACAAAATTTAAGAACTAACTAATCCAATATTAAAAGGTAAAATTATCATTTTCCGGTGCTTATCAGTTTTATCAAACTTTCAACATCTTCACAGGCAATACCCATTAATGAACCCAACTACATAATGGACGGTCCATTTTGGGCCAAAACAAAACCATAAATATCGATCGATCCATGTACATAAATGATAATCTGAGGTTTGTGAAATGATGGAAATTGTGGGTGTAAGAAAGGGTGCATGGACTCCAGAAGAAGATCTCTTACTCAGAAAATGCATTGACAAGTATGGAGAAGGAAACTGGAGACAAGTTCCTCTAAACACAGGCAAGTTTTTGCTTAGTTATTTTATATTTTATGAAAATACGCATTCTAAATGTATTTGCAATACTGCCGAATTGGTATGTAGCATCATACTTTAGACCCACTAAATATTTTAATTAAATGAAATTAATAATTCAGACTTATATATAAGTATTAGAAAATTATTCTTGAAAATTTGGTTTTTTGTTTTTACTTTTCAATCTAAACACATGAAAACAAAGGGTGAGGTTGAAATTATTTATTGTAATTTAAAAACTGCTGTTTTCTAACCCTGTCATCAACTTTCACGGCTTTACTTTTGAATTAATTTTTAAACAGATCAAGAAAAATATTTTATATAATTTACTTGATGCCTTGATGGATCATTAATATTTTTTATGTTAACTTATTAAAAAAATTATTTTTAGCATTGAAATGGATTCTACACATGTCGTGCAACTGAATCTAAACTTAAACCATATTATCCTTGTTACTGTATATTTGTCTTGGAATTTTTTTTTTTTTCGCCAGTATTGAGGTTTTGAGAGCATACCACTACGAGACAAGATTATGAGAGGAGTACCGTCTCTCTCTCTCTCTCTCTCTCTTGAAAGAGAATTTACAATAAATTTCTTTTATTGATTAATAAGTAATGCTAACCCAATCATAAAATTTCAAGTCATGTGTTCTTTGAGAACTTGTACATATGATACAATATAAATAGAAATTTTTTTATTTTAATAACCCATAGTTGGGTATAATCCAAAGCTCTATTTAACAATATTTTTTTTTTCTCTGTGCCATCATTGAGATGCTATGCTATATGTACATCAAGTTATATCCATCTTTAAGTTTTTATATTCTGATACTAATGGAGTAAATCACAATTAGTTGACCTTTTAAAAGCTGGGAAAGATATCCATCAAATAAGTTGTCAAGCAACAGGTATCAATAATGGTACAATTCAAGAGCATCTTTAGCACATTACTCAATTGTGTTTTGATGGTTATTTCATTTTACTTCTATAGTAGAGCATTTTAATGTTTCATCTATTTTGGTGTTTCATTTCACAAAAGACATATTCCTTCATCACATGGGGCTGTGTCAGGGTTCAAAAATGCCCAAGCATTTCCTAGGGCATTTTTTTTATGCACAAACATGAGGTCTCATGTAGGACCATTTAATATTAAATCTTATTTATTAATTTTTATTTTTATTTTTTTTAAGCCTAGATTCAACCATTTATGATTTTCATTTGGTGCATCTTCACCGTTGAGTTAAACATAATAGATCAAAATGTTTATCCAATAGGTCATTTTTAACATTAAAAAGACAAGGGTTAACATGACTCTGTGACTAATTTTTAATATTAAAAAGACAAGGGTTAACATGACTCTATGAGTCACATTTCTACAGTATGATAGTCATCATGATAATCTATCTATCTATAATATTTTGGTGATCATCTGATTTGGCCCACTATCTGATATGGCTAGTCAAATCACTGCTTTTCAACCTAGGCCTCTATCAAACCAGCTCATATATATAGAACTCCTTTTACTAACAACAAGTACTTTTCCTGGTTTTGTCTCTCTAAACAAAGTGATAAGGATTTTATAACTCTAGATTAATCAAAATATTAGATTACAAATCAATAGTAATTAAAGAGCAAAGTTTGATTCATTCAAACTTTTAAACCTATTGGAAATATGAATATTAAAATTATGAAAGAAATAGGAAAATAATATACTATGTAAATTGAATGAAATAGGACTAAAATTAAGTTAAAAATACGACTAAGATGATGTAAAAATATTTGAAATGATTGGAAGAAAAACCAAAAAGTTTAGGTATATGTTTTTCTTTTGGTTTTTTTTTTTTTCTGCTAGAACAGATGTTTCAGTCACCTTAGGTGGAACATAATCTAAATGATAACATTAGTTTCAACATTTTTCTTCAATGGATTCATATTGAACCATCTATCTTTTCTAGCTTTTATGTTTCTTTTCAAGCATGATCAAGATTATCCATATAATGCAACATACTGACTTGTGCAATCCTTTTGAAAATCAAGGCCTCAACAGATGTCGCAAGAGTTGTAGGATGAGATGGTTGAATTACCTGAGTCCAAAAATCAAGCGTGGGCAATTTGCAGATGATGAAATTGATCTTATCATCAGGCTTCACAAGCTATTGGGCAATAGGTTAGTTTGCAAAATGTTTAGTTGACATTGAGAATTTTTTGCTAGGGCCTATCTCAAATCATGTGATTGGATTGCACAAATGGCTTTATAAAAAATCATATCAAATAGATTATCAAAATATGATTTTCAAAGCATGAAAATTTGACTTAGTTTTAGAACTTTATTGGAGAATATTGAACAGGGATCTAATGATAGTGGACGAAGGGAGGGGAAGTGTGAAATGTAGGTCTTACAGAAAGTATTGAAAGAGATATCAACTGATACTTTTTAGTTATTCAATGCCTTCTTGAATTTACATCAAATGGGTCCACAAAATGACTGGCTTTTTATTTTCAGATGGTCTTTAATTGCAGGAAGGATTCCAGGAAGGACTGCCAATGATGTAAAGAACTTTTGGAACTCTTATTTGAGTAAGAAGCTTGTGACTGAAAGAAAAGGAAATGAAATTGGAAAGACTGAAGTTATAAAGCCACAACCTCGAAGACTATTTATGAATAGAGGAAGGGATAGGGAAGGACAAACCTCTGGATTTGAAGGTCGACAAGAAACATCCACTGATTCACAAACACCACTTGGGATAGAAGATGATAATCTTTGGTTGGAAGGTTTGTTGATAGATGTGGAGGAAGAGCAGTGTACAAAAGAGATGTTTCTGCCCACAGGAATTGAGAATGAAGATATTGATTGGAATGGTTTGATATGGGAACTCGGTAAATTGGCTTGAATTGTTATTGCATCTTACTTTGAAATTTCTATTTGAAGTTGTATTGGCATGTTGAGAGGCGTATTTTGTCATGATGTTTAAAGCTCCTATTTGATGAAGGCAATGATCGGTTTTAGAAATATCTCTAAACCTTCAAATAAAGTTTTAAGATGCATTTGGATGAGGGGTAAATTTTGCAAAGATAGATAACCAATTATGAATACCTTTTGCTTCAAAGGGGATTTTAAAAGTGAGAGTGGAGGGATAAACGAAAGTAAAATTGAGATTTTTTATCTTTACCCTTTAGTTACCAAAGAAGAATAATGATGAGTAACACCTCATCTCCCTTAGTAAATTCGAAGTCAACTCAAACTCCTAAGCACTTGAGTGAACTCAAATTACACTATCACTCAGAATTTTAGAGAGTTCTTCGAAGCGCTCTTCCATTCCAAAATTACCCAAGTACTACCTAAACAGTTTGGTCCTACTAGGAAATTTTGCCTTGGATTATCTGTTAAAACTGTACATTTCAATATTTTAGTTCTTATGGTGGTGAGAAACTTTTGACTATTCATCCTTTCTTATTAAATTCTTCATCTAAT
Organism: Chimonanthus salicifolius; assembly: GCA_013350335.1. Lineage (NCBI taxonomy): Eukaryota > Viridiplantae > Streptophyta > Magnoliopsida > Laurales > Calycanthaceae > Chimonanthus > Chimonanthus salicifolius. The sequence goes on from CM023539.1 coordinate 46,499,047, forward strand.
CATGATAAGTGTGTAACATGATCCAATGTAGATTTTTTTGGAAAAAAAAAATGATTGAACGTACCTAACAAGGTGACAAGTTCAAACTTTCAATATCTTAACTAGGGTTCATTATCAAGACCTTTTTTCTCTGTCACTACATGACACGACATGCAATCAAAATGTGCCAGGGTGAAGGTATCAAGTTGCATGATTCCAAATATGTGGCTAGGTCAGTCACGCGTTCACCCTTACTGGGTTGTCCATTTATGAAAAGCAAAACAATCTGACATCGTATTCAAAAGCATTGAATGCATCTTACATGTGTTGGTTGAAGGTTAGACCAAAAGAGACACTTGTGAGAAAGACAAAATAGGTTTACTATTCACTAGACAAGACAAGCTTACCCCAGTCAAAACAGGTAAAGTTAAAAGCTTATTCCATGTGTTACAGTCTCAAACTCAACAACTATAATTGATTAGAAGCTACAACTACTTAAACATTGACTCATTTACTAAACTATATACATTTGATTTTCTAATACTTTTGATCTAATTATTATAATTGGTGATAATAAAAATTAAGAATATTTAGTGATTTTTAAAAGTGGATATGATCAAATTAAAATGAATATTTTTATTAAGATGTAGAGAATCAACGTTTTACAAAAATTGTGAAGTCATTTTGAGAGAAACTCTTACATAGAGTAAATTATATTAATTTTGCAATTATTTATAATATACAATTGCAAAATTTGATTTTTCTGCAAGAATTTCAAAGTGCGAAACGAAATTTATGAGCATTAAACATGAAATCATAATTTTTAATGTGCAATTAAACACAAATACACAAATTTTTAAAATTAATTCAATCAAATTAGTCAAAAACATGTTTTCATATATAAAAAAAATTCGAATTGAAGGCAAAGATTTTTAAAAGCCACATTAAAAAAATAAGCCTTGTGCAAATGAGTAATGACATCAGTATGATTTTATGAGTTCAAAAATATATCTTTAATAATCTAATTTAATTTTTTTAATAAATTTATTAAATTAATCTAAAGTGAGGCTGATATATACTCTAATTTTTTTAAAGAAGTTAAAAAATAAAGGAAAGTGCTTGCGTAAGTGACAATATTTGATACAATGTCAGATGTTTTCTTCTTCACATGTGAAATTACGCAAGTGGGCATTATCATATTTAAGATAGAGTTGTTAGATATGTTAAGACAATAATGCAAGTCCTAACACCATTTCTGGCACTGTCAAATCTACATTTAAATTCCTTGAGGGAACTGAGGGAGGACCACGTTTGCCATGCATGAATTTTTGGAATCTGAAGAATTCCTCCGTAATCTAAGCTGTTTGCTCTGGAGATTCTACGGTAACAGATTGGCAGTTGCGAACATCAACTTGCCATGTGCTCTCTGTGGAGTGTAGTAGGAAATCCAACTACCTTCGTTACTCATAAATACCGTTCTCGACATGTGATAAGTAATATCAAAATATTTTTAATTTTTAGATTTTTATAAAGATATTAATAGAAAAATATAATATTTAAATTAAAATATTAATGAAATAAAAATTTAAATATAGAATTTACCAGAAATATATCCCGATATTATCATTTATCACGTTTTAATGCAAAATTATTTCAAATTTACCAGAAATTTACTGTTGTGCTGTAAATACGCGTTATTGATGCGGTAATAGTATTTTGCTGATAAAAATATAGGTGTCCAGGCGAATCATCAATTGCCGACCGTCCAAAGGCAAATATTTCATATTTGGAAATGAAGCGAGGTCTTGAATTTAATTCACGTTCAACCTTTCTGGACCACTACCCATAGGTTACTCTCCGTTGACTAAATCAATGTGTATAGATTAGGAGGTTTATATATACTTTTGCGATTAATCTCATCTCTAATGTAAATAAAAAGATAAGACTACTAACACTGAGTGGCCAAGCCTGACTGCCATGGCATGAATAGAAAACATGTTCTTCTCCGTCACTACATGAAAGGACATAGCTATCAAAGAGTGCCAAATGTGGCTAGCTCAATCACACGTTTACCCTTAGTGGGTTGTCCATTTATCATAAGCAAGACAATCTCAGAATCCCTATATAAATCGTCCTATTAAAAAAGAGCAGTGAATGCATCTTACATATTTTAGTTGGGGGTTAGACTAAAAGAGAAACTGTGACAAAGACCAAATGGGTCCAGTCCACTGGTCCAGTCACTAGCCAAGCTTAGCCCAGTCTAAACGGCTAAAATTCAAAGAATACCATGTGCCCATGCGTTACATTGTCAAACTCAAACTACTATACATGATTTGTATAGAGAACTAGAAGATACAACTACTAAAAACATTGATATTATGTATATTGTTCTAATTACAAAGATTCTACAAAGTTATAAGGACATTAGATATATAGTTGGTGCACAAAAACTTTTCAATGCAATTGTTAATATCAATTCTAAATATATAAAGCGAACCACTTTAATAATGGTGATAATATGTATGTATAGAAGCAAGATTTTAGAAAGAAATGAGATGAGTAACCTACTTTTGATTTTCTAATACTTTTGATCTAATTATTACTCCCTCTGTCCCATTTTATTTGTCCTATTATACATTTTGAATCTTTTAAGGATAGTTTCAGGAGCAAAAATAGATAAATAGATAGAGAGAATCTACATGTGTTTGTAATTTGTAAATGTAGAATATCAAACAACTATTTTGAAACAGTTTAAAAATACATATCAAACACCATTTCTAGCACCTTAAAATCTATATAATATATATAAATTCCTTGAGGGAGTCAGAGAGACCTCATTTACCATGGATGAATTTTTGGAATCTCAAGATTCCTCCAAAATATAAGTTGTTTGCTTAGCATATTTAGTTAGAATTGGACTTCAAGTCGAAAAGACAAATTTAATAGGTGGAGTGGCTCATTCTTATATAAGTTCTTAGATTTCATGCCCTCCACTCCCACCAACCTATGTGGGACTCTCGTTCATACCCCAACAATCCTTCGTCGAACGAGACTCTCCGACGGATAGAACGTCGCCAACCATCCCGCTCAGCTAGGAGATCTCTAAGCCCACGTACTGCTACTTGTGGGCCTAGATCTGATACTATAGTTAGGACTGGACTTCCAACCTAAAATACTAATCCGATAGATGGAGTGATACAATTTCATGTAAATTCTTAGATTCTCCTATCTCCGTAGCACCGATTTTAGTGAAGAGATTCGCTCTTCCTCATAGTTTGTGCAAGCAAATCATGAACGTCAACTTGCCACGTGTCAAACCCGACTTAAGTTTCACACTGGTGGATGGGACTATCAATTTTGGGTGGGACAAGTTGGACAAGTTGTAGGACAAATAAATTCGGCTGGTCCGACTCCTGAATCATTTTCCCTTTCTCAACCTACCATTTCTAGTACAGAAGAATCATTGACCGCTGAGAAGTCTTTTCCACGTCGTCTCTTCCGTTCAATATCCATATATATGTCGGTGCAATCAGACACGTATGTCTTAATTTCTGATGAAATCTATCTAAATATTGAAGAAATTACTCATTGTGAATCTATTTATAAAAAAGTAGAGTGAAATTTAATATAAATTTATAGCATTTAAACAAGAAAAAATTATCAAATTTTATTATTTAAATTTAACTAATAATATGATATAAATATTGTAATTTAATTCAAATTTATATATTTTTTATAAATCAATTTACAGAGAATAATTTCTTATAAATATCATCTATTTGACTTTGATACAACAATTTATTCAAAACTCCAAAGTTTCTTGAAAGTAATGAATCGTAGCTAAAATTTTAGCATTTGTGAAAACTAAAATGAAAACAAATATCAATCTCGCTATTTATACAATTATTTTGGAGTCTTAAGTCTTCTCAAATATCAACTAATATTTATAAACTTTATTATCAACTTATAAAAAAAGTTATTTATTAGAGGTAGGTTTAACGGATGTCCTGACTTAAATGTTCAAGTGTGGAGTCTATAATATAAGAGAAATTATATGGTTGAATAGGTTATGATGGGAGTTATGCAACTATCATAAACGGACACAATGAACCATCGCAACCTTTAATTTTTTAAAATAAAAAACAAACTAGTAGATAAATATTTTTATATATCATGAATACTATAAAAGGTTAGAATTAGATTTAAAAAAAGAAAATAATAACTCCAATAGTTGATATTCATCATAAATTGGACCCCACATGGTATCCTTGTATTCAACACAAAAAAACGCTCAAGCATTTTGTAGTTTTGCCCATTTGTTAGATTAGTTGAATATCACTAACTATATATGTTGAGTTTATGCCTCTGCCTAGAGACAAGTATATAACAGTAAATCTCTCCCCGAGCTGGTCGCTAATAATATGGTTTACATAAAAACATTTATGAATAAATAATTTTACTAGTGATATTTTTTTATTTTTCATAACTTATTATTGTTAGGGTTTGGTTCCAATACCAACAATTTTTATATATCACAAAATAAAAGCGTGTATAGATAGTTCAATTGGTTTGAACTTTTGAGATTCGACTAGAGGTCTTAGATTCAATTCCTTTCGGATTTATCTTGATACATAGGACTTGTGCGCTACTTCATGTGTCCATGAAGATTATTATCACCTTCCAATGTAGAGTAAGAATAATAATAATAACTATAACAAAAAAGCTTATATTCCACATTTTTTAATTGATAGCCTCAATACAAATATACTACAAAATAAGATATTTCTGTTAGAAAACCAAGATATGATAACATTTTTGAGTTAGAGGTCACTCTCAAAAGTTAGTTGTTGAAAAAAGTGTGCCTCAAATGTTATATAGAGTTACTGGTTTCTCAAATTAACCGATGTGGAATCTTTTGTTACTTCACATCCGCTCTCACTTCTAGTGCTCTCTGCAAGTACACATGGAAACCACATACGTGCAGTTGGATTCTATGCCTGCACTTGGAAACTTTAAGCATGCCCTCACGTGCAACTTGGCCCTATGACTGTATGAGGAACCTGCACTGATAAATGTCAGAAATCCATCACATGATAAAATTAGTTAAGTAGAACTCGCTCTCAAAAGCTATCTCTTTAGAGAATGGTGCCTGAAGTTTTATATAGAATCATTAGTTTTTCGAATTAACTAATAAGAGATTTTTTGTCACTTCACAATTTCAATCTATTGGAAGAAACTTTGTCTATGGAGATCTCTATCCGATAAAACTATTACACTAAGTTCCATTTCATCTCTAATGGCACTCTCTCTCTTCTAAGTAATGATTAACTTTACTGATAAAATAATTATTATTTTTAGTAAATTTAACTTAAATCTTTCAAATACATAATATCTCGATAACCGAAAGAACTAAAATTCGAATACAGAAATATTAACCCCTGCGAAACTAGAAATAATCCGCAATGATAGACAACCATTTGCAGTACCCATTAATGAACCCAACTACATAACGTGCGGTCCAAAACAAAACCATAAATATCGATGAATGCGTATATAAATGGTAATATGAAGTTTTTGAAAAACGTGAAACGATGGAAAGTGTGGGCGTAAGGAAGGGTGCTTGGACTCCGGAAGAAGATCTTATACTGAGAAAATACATTGAGAAGTTTGGAGAAGGAAACTGGCATCAAGTCCCTTCGAAGGCAGGCGAGTTTTTCCTTAGTTTTATTTAATGAAAATATGCATTATTTCTAACTCTATTTGCAATATTGCCTTCAATACTGGAAGTGTAATCTTTCAGAAAATTGGTATTTAGCATGATACTTTAGACCCACTAAATATTTTAATCAAATGAGATGAATAATTTAGACTTATATAAGCATTGAAAATTATTCAAAATATTTATTCAATAGTTCATTTTTAATATTAAAAATTCAAGGGCTAACATGATTCATTGGGTCACATTTTTTTTAGAGTATGAGGGTCATCATGACAATCTAACCATCCATGAAAATTTGTTGATCATCATATTTGACCCACTATCTGACATGGCCCATCAAAACACCCATGCTTTTCAACCTAATATATATAGAACTGTTTTTACAAACAACAAGTATTTTTCATGGTTTTGTCTCTTTAAACAGATTTTATAACTCTAGATTAATCAACATATTAGGTTATAAATCAATAGTAATTAAAGTGTAAAGCTTGTTTCAGTCAGACTTTTAAACCTATTCGAGATATGAATATTAAAATTATGAAATGAATAGAAAAAAATCATATATTATGTAAATTGAATGAAATAGGACTAAATTAAGTTAAAATAGGACTAAAATGATGTAAAAAAAAATGTAAATGATTGGAAGAAAAATCAGAATGTTTAGGTATATGCTTTTCTTTTCTTTCCTTTTCTTTTTTTCACTAGAACAGAATGTTTCGGCCACCTTAGTTGGAACAAAATCAAAATGATAACTGTAATTTTAATATTTTTTTAATGGATTCATATTGAGCTTTCTATCTTTTCAAGCTTTTATGTTTCTTACCCATATAATGCAACATTCTGACTTATTCAATCTTTTTGAAATTCAAGGTCTCAAAAGATGTCGCAAGAGTTGTAGGATGAGATGGTTGAATTACTTGAGTCCAAAAATCAAGCGTGGCCAATTTGCTGAATGACGAAATTGATCTTATCATCAGGCTTCATAAGCTACTGGGCAATAGGTTAGTTTATTTGATACCTTTAAAATGATACCAGGTTGAGAATTTTTTTGCTAGAGCCAATCTCAAATCATGTGATTGGATTGCACAAATGCCCTTATAAAAAGATCATATCAAAATATGATTTTCAAAGCATGAAAATTCAACTTAGTTTTAGAACGTTATCAGAGAGTATAAATTAGAATAGGATCAACTGATATTTTGTAGTTTGAGTTCCATGCCTTCTTGAATTTACATCAAATGGGTTCCACAAAATGACTGGCTTTTTGTTTTCAGATGGTCTTTAATTGCAGGAAGGATTCCAGGAAGGAACTGCCAATGATGTAAAGAACTTCTGGAACTCTCATTTGAGTAAGAAGCTTGTGACTGAAAGAAAAGGAAATGAAACTGGAAAGACTGAAGTTATAAAGCCACAACCTCGAAGACTATCTATGAATAGAGGAAGGGATAGGGAAAGACAAACCTCTGGGTTTGAAGGTCGACAAGAAAAATCCACTGATTCACATACACCACTTGGGATAGAAGATGATAATCTTTGGTTGGAAGGTTTGTTGATAGATGCAGAAGAAGAACAGCGTACAGGAGAGATGTTTGTGCCCTCAGGAATTGAGAGTGAAGATACTGATTGGAATGGTTTATTATGGGAAAATTGTTATTGCATCTAAGTTCGAAATTTTCATAGGAAGTTGTATGGCCATGCTGTAAGACTTGTTTTATCGTGATGTTTAAAGCTCTTATTTGATGAAGGGAAAAGTCGGTTTTTGAAACATCTCTAAGCCTTCAAATAAAGTTTTATCGAATTCAGCTCAAGCTCCTAAGAATTTGAGTGAACCCGAATTACACAAACTCCTGAAATTTCATAGAGTGCTTCGGATCTCTCATCCCTTCCAATCCTCCAATTGAATTACACCCCAATATTTAACAACTGAAATCCAATTAGAAAGGACAAATCAGATCTACTTCTCACCAAAAGAATTGAAATGACTTCGAATTCCACTGAACAATTGTCAGCATGCTAAGATATGCGGTAAAACTAAGCTTTCAATGAAACTAGGTTCAACTTTTGCTTAAATTAAATTAAAAGTGTAATTCTAAATACATTAATCAAATTTAAATAATTTAATGCAACATTCTAATAGATGATTGTGTGAATTAAATAAATCCAAAACAAAAATAAGAAATTAGCTTTCAAATATAACGACTTGAATTTTCTCCAAAGAGAACTAATTTTCAAACTTCAATTTTCTATCCAAAATGCAGTGAGTCTTACATGGCTGCATCACACCTCTATTTATAGCACTTTTAAGAGCTATAAATAGAGTTAAACCCAATGGCCATGGCTAGAGTTAAACCACACTAAGATTACTAATTACCTCAAATAATACTAGAACTTCGCATCACACTCTGATACCTGACTAGAAAAATTATCATAAATTCCTCTAATATATATCGAAACTATATAAACTTAGGCTCGTTGAAAACCGTTATTGAATAAAACTTCCAAAACGAATGCAATATAATTTTCTTATACTTGGCCTATACTCACAGTTCCCACGTATAATTCATATAAATAATTTTTGAACATTTGGTGTCAAGATCCTTAAACAAGTTGATGTAGGCATCAAGCCCCATAGACCCAACGAGAGCCCCATCGAAGAGGAGCCGGCCCGAATTGATCAAAATTGATGAGTATGTTCTCCAGATATACCATAAGGACCGGTGGTGGAAAAAGAAGGCCCCACCTTGAAGGCCATGTCAGCCAGTGACTCACCCACGCCACGTGGGTCCCACACGGTCTAGATTTCGCCATTCTAACAAAGGAGCCATAGCAGCAAGAAATCAGCAGCAAAATCCAGCCATTCCTCAACTATTGCTGCCAATGAATACAAAGTGGAAAGAATAGATAATAAAGAAGGTTAAATGGAAAGATTCCGTGGCTGATATTGGTAGCATATCAAGGGGCTTATTGATGAATCCAGAAAGCATTGACTGGACGTTTTGCACCCAACGAATGAAAGGAAGAATGGAGGGATAAGAAGGGAAAGGTGCTGGCTGCCTCTTGTTTCAACGAGTACAGCAAGTAGAGAAAGGAAATAAATGAAGATAGAAAAGGCAAGAAAGAAAATAAAATTAGGAATGGGAAATGAAAAGAAAAAATCTTGAGAATCACTCTGCTTATCTTGCACTCAACGTGTGACAGAGAGATGAGTACGAATGAGCCATTTAAGTTTTAGATTTTATTTACTTATTTTATTTTCTTTGGTATTAAAGATAGAGGCCCATGGTTGTACTTAGACTTTGAATTATTTATTGAAATTGAAGAAAATCAAGAGCTTCTTTTCTCCATTTTCTCTCGAGATCCGGTGAGTTGATATATTTTTTTAAATTAATTTGTTTATGTATTTGAATTAGACTTCATTAAAGCATTAATTATTTGTACTATGAGTGTGTTTTTCATGTGTTACTATTGTTAAGGATTAATTAAATTTGAATTCTACATTCAAATTAAATTCATAAAGAATTCTTCGAATTGCATTTTGGACCAAAGGATAAGTGGCTGTCCTTGGAGCAATCTTCAGCCATCCATTCAACGTTTCTACAAGATTTAGAAGCCCAAAAATCGTGCACAACGAAGGCCCACATGTACAAAAGATTCTTTCCAAATGGACTTTGTAAATTGGTCTTTTGTCAATCTAAAAGGGCCCAAACGCCCACAGTTGCGATTATTGCAGTTTTATCAGTCCAAATTTGCGTCCATGTAGGCATCCACATTTGCATTGATTTGCCATCTGATGTGGGATTCGGATGCTTGCTGATTCGGCAGAAAATGGGCTTCGATCATGGCTTTTGAGGCCCAATATGTCTGCAACAGGCCCCGACTCAAATCTGGTCCAAATGGGCTTCACATCTAATATAATTTGGTATTTTGGTCCAATAGGTTGCATTTGAGGATCTCTCTTTCCTCCATCACTTCTGAGTTCATTTCGGGTCGAAAATTCAACAACTAAACTCATATGGTTTCCATTTTCGTCTGATCTCTTCGACTTCAATGGATCTTTTGATGTTTACTTCATTCGTACACATAATTTTCCAACTATGTAGAAAGTAGCCAAGAGAGAGAGAGATTTCCTTTTTCATCTATATGAGAAGAAAGAGGCAGTTAATGGCGCTTTAATATGCATTATTTTTTCCTTTTCTTTTTTCCATATATATATATCACCTACATATTTTCCAGTTATTTAACTTCACTGAATTTTTAGAATTTTTTAAAAATAAAGGCATTGGTAAGCATGCAACATATGTAGTGGTACATACTAGATCCTCCAAGATCCCTGTGGAACACCAAATCATATTATTAGACAAACTTGCCAAGTACCACATAAAGAATTTGATCTTAATTGAAAATAATGCCATGGATTATCAGTTAAATTCTATATTTAAATCATTTAACTTTTATGGTCAGTGAGAGCCGGAGCATTCATTCATTTCAGGTCAAATCCTTCATGTGACTGTAATAAGTTTCAACATGGTCCAATATAGATTTTGTTTTTGAAGGAAAGATATCATTGTACGATTGATAAAGAGAGTCATAATTGAACATTCATAACGGACAAAACACACGTCAAAAAGAGAGTCATAATTGAACACTCATAACGTACAAAACACACGTCAAGATCAATGACCAATCACCCAGTTTCAATATCTTATATCTTAACGACGGGTCATGCACATGCCTTGTCAGTTCTTATCATTAGACGGCCAACTTGTTTTTTTGTGTCACTACATGAAAACACGGTGCTATGAAATAGTGCTATCAAAGTTCAAACAGTGCCAGATTGAAGCTACCAACTAGCATGATTCCAAATGTATTTTGCCCTTAATTGGTTGACCATTTATCAAAAGTAAAAGAGTCTGAACACACTAATAATCATGTTTTTCTCTATAAGAACTATGTTTTATTATTAGGACTGCAACTCGGGTCAGACAGGTTCAATTCTTTAAAATTCAACCGGACTCGAGTTGATATATATAGAATCTGACCTGAATTCTCACAACCGAACTTTACAACCCGAATCAACCCGATTTCTGACTCGATTCACATTATGAACTCAATTTAGTCTAATTTTAGCCGTTTCGGGTCAGATTAATTTGTAAAATCCTCAATCCGACCTGACCCGAATTTCATGCGGGTTTTTATCTTCTCAACCCGACCTGACCCGACCCGCTGACTCAAAATTCTCAACGCGACTCACATGATTACCCGAGTCGGGTCATGCGGGTTGGGCCAAAACCCGACCTAAGTTGCCACCCTAGTTTTGATGTATGATGAAAATTTGAATTTCCCATACTAAAAATATAGAACTTGGAGTTGGCCTTACGGTTAAAAAAAACTTCTTCTCATGGTTATATCAACTTAAACCATATTATCCTCTTCTTTTTTTTGGATTAACGTATGAGAACTTAGACACAGTCCTACTAAAACCTGCCACGGATGAGTCCACTAACTTTAAGGCATATCCAAGATTAGGCCATAGGGGCTTGAACCCGCAACCTCCCAGTTCCTGAGGCAAGAGGCAACCAGTTGAGCTACACCCATATGACCATCATGGAGATGCTATATGTCCATCAAGTTATACCCCTTTTAAGTTTTTATACTCTAATGCTAATGGAGCAAATCACAATTAGCTGACCTTTTAAAAACAATGAAACATATCCATCAAATAAGTTGTCAATCAATAGGTATCAATTAGGGGTGAAACTCGGGTCGGGTTTTGGCGGGTCAGGTTATGAAAGTCAAGTCAGCGGGTCTGGTCGGATTGAGAAGTCAGAAACCCACATTGAATTGGGTTGAGAAATTTTTAAGTAAACTCGACTCGACACGATCAAACCTGACTCGACCCGGTAAAAAGTAGGCTAAAGTAGGTTCAAAATGCCGGTCGGGTCGGGTTTCGGGTTGAGTCAGGTTATAATTCGGGTCGGATCAAGTGAAGACGTCGGGGTCAAAAGTTCGGATTGGATTCCCTATATAAGTAACTCGGGCCGAGTTGGGTTTTAAAAAACCCGACATGACCCGGTCCGATTTCAGCACTAGTATGAATGTTACAATTCAAGGGCATCTTTAGCGCATTAGTCAATTGTGTTGTGATGGTTATTTCTTTTTACTTCTATAGTAAAACATTTTAATATTTCATCTATTTGAGTGTTTCTCGTTTCAAAAATCTATTTGGATGTTTCATTTCACAAAAGACATACATATTCCTTCATCACATGTAACTTTGTGTATTGGCACCAAAAATGCCTGAGTATTTGCTATATATATATATAGGGAAGCTAGATTAATCAAAACATTAGATTACAAATCAATAGTAATTAAAGTACAAAGTTTGTTTCGCTCAAACTATTAATCCTATTGAAAAATATGAATATTAAAATTATTGAAGAAATAAAAAAAATCATATACTATATAAATTGAATGAATAGGACTAAAATTAAGTAAAAGAAATAGGACTAAAATGATGTAAAAGCATTTGAAATGATTGGAAGAAAACTTAGAATGTTTAAGCAAAGTCCAAAAATCAAGCACGGGCAATTTGGTGATGATGAAATTGATCTTATCATCAGACTTCATAAGTTATTGGGCAATAGGTTAGTTTACAAAATATTTAGTTAATATCTTTAAAATAATATCAGATTGAGAACTTTTTTTTACTGGGGCTTATCTCAAATCATGTGATTGGATTGCACAAAATGGCCTTATAAAAAATCATATCAAATAGATTATCCAAAGCAGACAACACAATAAGAAAAGGGTGTTAAAAGACTTGAGTGGTTGGGACACTTTCTCTGCAATAATAACTCTTTCCTTTTCATTCTATCAAGGTTGTAGTTAGACAAAATCTTTCGAGATTTCAATTTTGTTGAAACTCAGAGAACATTGATGATGAATGGGACCATCCATCATCAATTCTTCATATTATGATGCTACGATCCAGACCGCTCACTTCAAACTCCTTCATTTCTATAGGAAATTCATCCATGCAGACGTATTTTATCCTTCATCCATGGGGACGGCAAAGGCCTTTGGTCTTGTCTAAAGTTGAATTTATGAGTTCAATTTCAACTTCAGAGGTGAACAAAAAGTGAGGTTTTGCACACTATTTTCAGGACAAAAAGGAAAAAAATTCATGGCTTTTAATTATTTGGATACAATTTTTTTTAAAAAAATTATATCCTTTTCACGTAAAATCGATCAAAATTAAGAGTACATGAATTTTGATAACTTATTTGTATAAATCAGTCAAAAAAGGGCCTCAGTTGAAAATCTCTATCCATAGCGCACCCTTTTTCAAGAGAGATCATTCGAACGGTCCTAATTTTATTAAGAGGAAATGTGATTTTTCCTTAATTATTTAGATATGATTTTTGAAATCCAAAACTATACTATTTTCACTTAAAACTAGTTCCAGAGTTCATAAAATTCAGAGTAAATAAATTTTGAAAGCTTGTTTGTAGAAATTGGTCGAGAAACGGACTCGTTTGAAAAACCCCTCTCCACAGCCCATATTTTTTCAAAAGAGATCGTTCGAAATAGACCGCTCATCTCATATACATCCTTCATGAGTTCAGACGATCGCATTTTAGCATGAAATGTGTGTTTAAACAGTCTTATCGTCTGAACACACGAAAAATGTTCAAAATATCATTCGAACGATGTAGATTTTAACCTTTTTAAAAATAGAATAGTAAATTCACCTTATATTTTGAAAAACGTTGTCTTTAGATAGGAAGATGCGGTGTCTAAATTGCCACATAAAGACATAGGATAAAGATTTAAAAATAATTGAACATGCATAACGGACAAAACAATCACATCAAGATGAAATACCGTTACAGAGTTTCCATATCTTATATCTTAATGAGGGTTCATGCATATGCCATGGACAGCCAACTTGTTTTTCTCTGTCACAACATGAAAAGACAGTCCCATGAAACAGTGCTGTCACTACATGGAAAGTGCTTGCTTAAGTTACAATATTTGATATAATGATGGAATTTTCTTCTCACATGTGAAATTAAGTGAGTAAGTGGGCATTATCATATTTAATATAGAGTTGTTAGATATTTTAAGATAATAATGCAAGTTCAAATTCTTGAAGTCTAAGTCGGATGCGACCCTTGAACTAAAAAAAAATGCATGGGTCCAAACACCATTTCTGATACTCTTAAAACTAAATATAAATTCCTTAGGGAAGTCAGATTTTTTGAATCTCAAGATTCCTCCGTAATCTAAGCTGTTTGCTCTGCAGATTCTACGGAATAGATTGGCAGTTAAGTTTATGTGGGACTATTTGTAGACCAAATAAATTTGGTCGGTCCCACTTGTGCAATCATATTTCTCCCTTTTCAACAACTATTCCTGCAGAAGAATAATAATCATTCACTGCTTAGTAGAGGCGTTTCCACGTCGCCTCTTCGGTTCGATATTGACATTTTTTACCAATATGTTTGTCGGTGCAATATTACACTATGAAGAAATCCATTTGAATATTGGAGAAATTAGTCGTTGTGAATCTGTTTATAAAAAATTAGAGTGAGTTTTAATATAAATTTATAGCATTAAAATGAGTAAAAAATTATCAAATTTTACTTTTTGAATTTAACTAATAATAGACGATTCAGCATGTTTCAATGACGAACAAAACCCTAAATTCATTATCCATCTTTTCTTGTCGTATCCCTGGTCAAACATCAAAATTATAAACGTGGTAGAATTCAGATATTTTCCTCCTATGGATAGATAATCATTTGTATGATTTTGTCACACTTTCATCATCTTTACAGGCAATACCCATTAATGAACCCAACTAAACCGTCGGTCCATTTAGGGCTCAACAGTCACTTGCAAAGTTCCATTTTCTGCCAAGACAAAAAACCATAAATATCGATGAATGTACTTGAAAAACGTGAAATGATGGAAAGTATGGGTGTAAGGAAGGGTGCATGGACTCCAGAAGAAGATTTTTTACTGAGAAAATGCATTGACAAGTACGGAGAAAGAAACTGGCGTCAAGTTCCTTTGAAGGCAGGCAAGTTTTTAGGGTTTAGTTATATTATATTTGATGTAAATATGCATTATTTCTAACTCTATTTGCAATATTAACTTCAACACTGTGAGTGTAATCTTTCAGAAAATTGGTATGTAGCATGATACTATAGAGTATAGACCCACTAAATATTTTAATTAAAAGAAATGAATAATTCAGACTTTATAAGTAGAGAAAATTATTGTTGAAAATGTTTTTTGTTTTTACTTTTCAATCTAGACACAAGAAAACACTATTATAAACTTCTGTTTTCTAACCCTATCATCAATTTTCATGACTTTACTTCAAGCAAGTAGAACACTTTTAAAAAATGACTTAATTTTTAAACAGATCTAAAAAATATGTTTTATTTAATTTAAGTTGATTTTCTTGATGAGTCATTAATATTTTTTTATTAACTTATTAAAAAATTTATTTGCAACAGTGAAATGGATGCTACACATGTCGTCCAACTGAATTAAACTTAAACCATATTACTGTAGATTTGTCTTGGATTTTTTTTTTTTTTGCCAATAGTATGCTTTTGAGAGCATTCTATATTACTATTACGACACAAGATTATGAGAGGACTACAATCTCTCTCTCTCTCAATTCAAAGAGAATTTTTAATAACCCTATAGTTGGCTACATAAACGTATGGGCGTTTCAAGCACATTCTTTCTCACTTTCCTTCTTCGTCCTCCACCGATGAAGACACCGACGAGCCAGCCGACTCCTATTTTTTTACTTTCCTTGTTCATTTTCATTTTTTTTTCAGTTACTTGGATGTGTATATAAACTCCTCTTGGGGATGTAATTCTTTACCATCGAATGAATTGAACAATTAGTTTTCTTCCTAGATTTTCTGTTACTGTGTTTTCTCCTTTCAATTTCCTCCTCGGTTCCCTGTTTTCAACGGCGATTGAAAGCAACCTCTGGAGTCTCCTCTGAAGAGAGTCGGCACTGCGTTTGGACCAACCAGCGTCCACAGCTGCTGCAGCGTCGCCTGGTCCATCGCCCAGACCAAACAATCGCTCCTCCACTGGCAGCGTTCCTTGGTGCCTCCGCCTTGCTGCCCACTGTTTCTTAGTGTCTACAGCGTCACCCCTGCCCTGTTTCATCCAGCGAAGCCTGACCTATGCCCGTCAGATCCGCCCATTCTCCCGTGTGCCGACCTCCATCACCAACCCCCAAGCCCAGGCTCCACCGTGACTCTCAGGTCCATTCCACCCTGTTCATGCCCTAACAGCCCGATGGCTGTTTACCCAGTTCCAACCTTCCACCACCGTTTGCATTTTACTTTTGTTTAATATCCATTAATTATTTCCCCCACAAACATAGGATATTGACCATTGACTACGCATTCCACCGACACCATACAATCATACATTAATCCCACACCAACTTTTCACCCCGATTAACCGAATCAACTTAATTCCATATTTTCCATCTTTTAATTATCTTATAATTTATCTCATTAATCCCATTACCTACCTATTAAATTTCATTGATCTTACTTATTTACACATTAAATCCAACTCGAACTCATAGCATCCCTGTTAGCCGATCCTCACTACATCAGAAACACCCGGGCATTTTTACGCAAGAACATAAGGTCTCATGTGAGACCCAGTTAATATTAAATCTTATCAATTATTTTTTTTTTCTTTTTGAAGTCTAGATTCAATTATTATAACTTTCATTTAGTGCATCTTTATCATTGGATTAAACATAATAGATCAAAATATTTATCTAATAGTTCATTTTTTATATTAAAAAGTCAAGGGCTATCATGATTCAATGGGTCACGATTTTGATATGGTGATAGTCATCATGATAATCTTCCATTCATGAAAATTTGGTCATCATCAGATTTGGCCCACTATCTGACATGGCCCGTCAAAACACCCAGCCTTTTCAACGTAGGGGTCTACCAAACCAAGACATATATATAGAACTATTTTTACTAACGACAAGTATTTTTCATGGTTTTGTCCTTCTAAACAAAATGAGAAGGATTTTATAACTCTAGATTAATCAAAATATTAGATTACAAATCAATAGTAATTAAAGTGCAAAGTTTGTTTCACTGAAACTTTTAAACTTATTGAAAATATGAATATTAGAATTATGAAGGAAATAGAAAAAAATCATATGCTATATAAATTGAATGAAATAGGACTAAATTAAGTTAAAAACAGGACTCAAATGATTTAAAGTATTTGGAATGTTTGGAAGAAAAATCAGAATGTTTAGGTATATGTTTTTCTTTAATTTTTTTTCCACTATAACATAATGTTTCAGCCACCTTAGCTGGAACATGATTGAAATGATAATGTTAGTTTTAACATTTTTCTTCAATGGATTCATATTGAACCGTCTATCCTTTTTTAACTTTTATGTTTCTTTTCAAGCTTGATCAAGATTATTCATATAATGCTACAACCTAACTTGTTCAATCTTTTTGAAAATCAAGGCCTTAACAGATGTCGCAAGAGTTGTAGGTTGAGATGGTTGAATTATCTGAGTCCAAAAATCAAGCGCGGGAAATTCTCTGACGACAAAATTGATCTTATTATCAGGCTTCATAAGCTATTGGGCAATAGGTTAGTTTGCAAAAAATTTAGTGATATTGGGAGTAAAGAAAATGTTTACTGAGAAAATATTAGTTTGCAATAGGTTACCATTATTTTTTTGCTAGGGCCTATCTCAAATCATGTGATTGGCCTTAAAAAATTCATATCAAACAGACTATAAAATTATGATTTTCAAAGCATGAAAATTTAACTTAGTTTTAGAACTTTTCCGAAGAATATAAATTAGAATAGAATCAAATTGAATAGGAATCTCATGATAGTGGGTGAAGGAAGGGGAAGTGTGAAATGTAGGTCTGAAAGAGATCTCAACTGATACTTCTGGAACTCTCATTTGAGTCACAAGCTTGAGGCTAGAAGAAAAGGAAAAGAAACTGGAAAGACTGAAGTTATAAAGCCACAACCTCCAAGACTATGAATACAGGAAGGGATAGGGAAGGACAAACCTCTCGGTTTGAAGATCGACAAGAAAAATCCACTGATTCACAAACGCCAATTGGTATAGAAGGTGATAATCTTTGATTGGAAGGTTTGCTAATAGATGTGGAAGAAGAGCAATGCGCAAGAGAGATGTTTGTGCCTTCAAGAATTGAGAATGAAGATATTGATTGGAATGATTTAATATGGGAACTCGGTAATTTGGCTTGAATTGTTATTGCATCTTAGTTTGAAATTTTTATTGGAAGTTGTGTTGTCATGTTGAAACACGTGTTTTGTCATGATGTTTAAAGTTCTTATATCTCTCCATGAAAGCTAGGGTTTTTGGCTTTGCAACACCTGTTGTGAGGTCTACCTGGGCTATCCTCCACTCAGCCACACTCACAATTCCCATATAATTCATATACATAATTTTTGAACATTTGGTATCAAGAGCCTTAAACAAGATCACCACCTTCCAATGGCCTCATCAAGCTTCCTTCAACATCAAGTCCCCAAGTTAACAAAAGAAACTTATGATCATTGGTGCATACAAGAAGCGGAAGCTAATATGACAAAAGAGTTCAACGAGGAGCTACAAGATACAAGAAGACAAGTGTCAATGAAGCCATGTTCGAGATAATTGCAGCAGCTACAAAATCCAATGAAGCATCAGATCTACTCCAAAAAATTTATTTTTTGGATTAATGTGTGAGAAATTCAGACCCAATTTTATTAAAACTCCTACAGATGAGTCTACTACCTTAAGGCACACTAAGATTATGCTATAGGGACTTGAACCCACAACCTCCTGCTTCCTGAGGCGGGAGTAGGGGTGAAACTCAAGTCTGGTTTTGCCCCGAACCCGCAAGCCCGACCCGAAAATCATGCGGGTCAGGTCATGAAAGTCGGGTCAGCAGGTTGGGTCGGGTGGAGAAGTCAGAAACCCGCATTAAATTCGGGTCGGGTTGGGTTGAGAGTTTTTAAGCTAACTCAATCCGACTCGATCCGGTAAAAAGTAGACTAAAGTAGATTCAAAATGCGGGTTGGGTTGGATTTCGGGTTGAGTAGAGTTATAATTCGGGTCAAGTCGGGTTTAGTTCCATATATTAGTAACTCGGGTCGAGTTGAGTTTTAAAAAAACCAGATCCGATCTGGCCCAATTTCAACCCTTGGCAGAAGGCAACCAGTTGAACTACACTTTTGTGGATTTTCTCCAATTGCCGTCCTTGTAGGCATCCTCATCAGAATTCATGTGACATCTAATGTGGGATTCGGATGCTCATTGATTTGGCAGAAAATGGGCCTGAACCCTGAAATGATAGCCTTTTGAGGCCCAAAACGTCTCCAAAGAGGCCCCGACCCAAAGCTGGTCCAAATGGGCATCAGATCTGATGTAATTGGGTCCAAAAGGTTCCATTTGAGACTCTCTCTTTCCTCCATCAGTTCAATTCGGGCCAAAAATTCAACAACTAAATTTATATGGATTCCATTTTCGTCTCGTAGGCCTTCTCCAATCTCGATGGATCTTTTGATGGCCACTTCATTCTTGCACATAATTTTCCAACTCCATGGAAAGTAGTAAGAGAGATAAAAACACAGCAGTTTTTTTTTGGCGAGCCATACAAACACTTTGATTTTCTGCTTCTATACACCCATTTTCGATTTCTAGAGTGAAATTATCATTCTACCCCCACGTTTTAACTCATCCGAATGAATTGTCAGTTCATTCTCAGTTCGTTCGGATAAATACAGTCATCTGAATGAATATCTCAGGATATTTTTAGTTCATTCGAACAAGTTTCCATTCGAACTAATAAACATATATATGCCAATTATTCACAAAATTCAACTCATTCATTCAAATAAACCAAACGGTTCATTCGAACGAATGGAAATTACATTAAGGAATTTAAAAATTTGCATCCTAAGTTTGGCTAACACATTTAATAGTTGGCGTTGGATCAGATTAGGTGGAAAATGAGAAAAACTTATGTTGTTTTAAGGGGCAGAAAAAACAATATAAAATCTCCAATTTAATTAAATTAGAGAAGAGTTCTTCAAATTTATCCCACAAATAAATCTGGCCTCAAAATGGTGATGCTTAAAACTGAAACCCATCCCCAACATGAAACCAATTTGGGGAATGGCTTAAGAGTTAACTTATTTACAACTTTTTTTTTTTTAAATTAACTTCATAGATAAAAAATATGACACAAATAAGAAAAAAAAACCTTAAGTGGGTCTTTTTTTTAAATGAGGCCTAAAGCGCTGGCCTAACTTGTCTTATGATTAGGTCGGCCCTGGATAAGAGCTATTAGGCAGTAATTGCAGGGTGATATCTGGGCAGGGACGATCTGCGTTCCTACACACCTCTCTCTCTCCCATCAGGGAAGAAGGATTTTGAAAGTATTAATAGAGGTAAAATAGGAATTTAAATTAAAAATGAAAGAATCCATTACATATAAAATGATATACCCTATATACATAATATTATCCAAAAATGTGAGCAGAGTCGGCCTTAGACATAGGTGGCGTAGGTCATCGCCGAGAGCTCCTAAAAAGAAAGGATCCTCACACACTTAAACTTATTAATATATTAATCACGACTCTAAAATCTCACTCCATTTAGAGTTTTTGAGATTTTGGACAAACCCTGAATGTGAGTTGTTGTTTAAAATACATTGTGTGTTAAACGATGACCACATGTATTTTTTCTCTTTTAAGTAATGAAAATTTCTTATCGCGTAGTGGACGTAGATTGGGTGAGCTGAATCAAATAAAATATTATATTGTATTATACTTTATTTTTCGTTAATAATTTATTTATTCTCCACTTATAATCCTAACATCATGTAGGTACACTTTTAAAAAATTTATTATCACCTCTTCTCTAGCCATTTTATCTTTCAACTTTGCTGTCAACTCCAGCAACACCTTTTGATTTTACTCGAAGAACAAAAGAAAACAATAAAAATATTCCCTCTATGCTGTCTTTGATCTCTTGCTTTTCCATTCATATCTGTTCAATGCTTTCTTCTTTTTTTGACTTGAGTCACTTTTCCATTCATATCTCTTCAATGCTAATCTTTTTTTTTGTTTTTTTGACTTGGTCATTTAAGATAAGGACATGGAACCATTAAAATAAGTCCCAAATACCAAGAGATGGTAACTCACCGTAATTAAATCTGGCATCTGCAGCTACAATCCTTGCTTCTAAACATCCACCATCTCAGACAAATCTTCTTTAATAGAAAAATATCCACCTTCATTCTGTTGATGCAATTCCATACAAGTAAAATTCAACTTTGGGTCCCATTTGGACCCTGTCATATCCATTATCTATTTATCTCAAACAACTATCGCACATTGGAAGGTGGATGGGTTCTCAGTTGGTGATTCATTTGATTGGTGTTTCAAAATGTATTAAACAAAGTTAAAAACACGAAATGCATAAATTAGAAAAATTAAATAAAATTAGATAGTATGAGTAATAATTTTAAAGATAAAATATGTGACATTTATACATTTATAAGTGAGCCGTGAAGGCCACATTAAGAATTAGGTCAAAAGAATGTATAAGTTTGAAGGTAAGGTCACTCTCTCGATGCAACCTAATGTATTAATAATAAATTATTAATATGCTTTCTCTTTATTTTGGAAAAATTTCCAATTTTTTTGTTTTGAAAAAATATAGAAAAATTATAGACAAGAGGAAAAAATGAAAATCCTATAGTCAGAATATTTTGGTTGAGTTTTAGGCTTTTGAAAATCAAAATTTTAGTATATCTGACAATTTTGAAAAATAAAACTTTAAAAAAATGTCTAAAAAATTTATAAGGAAGAAAATTAACATGAGAAAACACTTAATATAAAATTTATATTATCAAATATCCCCTATTGACATGTATCTTATATTACAATTTATAACTTTTTGTTGTAATTTTTTTGAGTTTTTTTAAATATCAAAAGTTTAAAAAAAATTAGATAAAGAGGTTAAAAATTCTATCCATCATATTTAGAGCTCTTCATTTAATTCTAAAAACATTTGTATATCATTATATTCAATTTTTGTATAAGAAACTTGAAAATGAAAATATCTTACAAAGTTTAACACTTATCAAATTTTTTGAAAAATCTTGAAAAATTACACAAACACCTTAAAAATCATGTGAATGACAATAATAAACCTCTTTTGAATTCTATAAGCACTAGATATTATTTCGTTAACTTATTTTTACAAAAAACTCATATTTTAGAATTATTTTATAATTAAAACGTGAAAAATAGTAAAAATAAATTAAAATAGTTAAAATTGATGAGAATAATTTAAAATAACTTTATAATTGAATAAATTGTTCTTAAAACTCTTTTTAATTAAAAATATTGATACAAATAATTTAAAAATTGAGATCGATACACATTAACCAATAAGTCAGTGAGTATTGGTGTTACGGGTTTGACAAAACGTCACGTTGGTTAATGGGTATTATCATTCTCTTTTGAAAAACTCTTTGCGTAAAGCAACCGCAAGCAGAGAATGACGACACATCAGGATGGACAGCGAGGCGCTATTGGAACGGGACGAGACGGGCTGAAGGATGGTATTACTTTGTTTGATAAATAATAAGTAAAAAGTAAAAAAAAACAACTTTTTACATATCTGAAAACTCTATTAAAATAATGGCGGGTGAGCGGGTCAAGAGTAATGCCAGATTACATATAAAAAAAGATCATCTTTCTCCGTCGATACTCGATACCCGTTCAGACCAATGTAATAAATATTTTTATTTTTATAAAAATATCTTCGTTAAAAATTTGAGTTTATCACATGCTGTTTTAATAATGAATTTTAATTAAAAATACATTTTTATCATAAAAAACTGTAAATATCTGTTAAAAATGTTTGACCAAATATATCATTTTTTATTTCTAAAAATCATCTCTATATTTTCAAACTCCAGTTATATTATTTATTTATAATTTTTATTTTTATTATTTTTTAAATATTATATTTTTCATGAAATTTTCTTACTACATTTTTCATAAGTTTAAAAATATCCCACTATTAATAATTGTTATTAATATATCGAAAATGAGATTTATTACAATGCTCCATACTCTCCCATGATATGTAAGCAGTCCATCTGTTGCTCCAGTCCATGATCATCCTTGGACAGTCCAATCGTCCGTCCCACAGTCCCTTGTGGTCCAGTCCATCTGCCCCGTTAAGTTGATTGCTCGGCCTATATCTCTTTTCTAATTTTTTTTCAATAAATCTTGACCTGTATAAATATATATCGATTGATATCGACGTAGATTCCAGTTATATTTATCAATATCTCGCTAGTACAACTGATATTATAGATCTCGATCGTTAAAAAACCAAAATGCATGCTTGTAAACATCAGATTACCCAAGTTGATCACACTTGGCGCTCCGTCCACCTTCAGCATTAAAATTTTGAAAAAAAAATTGGATTGAGTTGACTGGGTGGTGGGGGTAGCTTTTATCTTCTTTCAGTAATTTAAGATGTCGAGTTGAGTATCAGTTTTGGAATTTTAATTCTAAACTAGTTATAAAAAATATTTTGATCTACAAATTTATAAAATTTTATACATTTTAAAATTTTAATCTTTTTATATAAATATAAATATAGAAATTGTAAAATGGACTATTGATTTTAAGTTTTTTCGTCAAAACTAGAAATTTTGTAATTTTTTATTAATTAATTATTTCTCTAATCATATAAAAAAGCTTAAAATTTGATATAGAGCTATGTTTTATTTATATTAATGGATTTTTATTCAATATGAGAAATGAGACTAAAAAATACAATTTTTATTTATTAATTATTTAAACAATTATTGAAAAATGACTAAAATTTGAGAGATTTCTTACGTTCAAATAAACCTGTTCTTGACATGGCTGCTGGCTACTTGCGGCTTGCAACCAGAGTCACTTGGTTCTTCCCCAGACATTATAAAATCCCCTACCTTTTCAACAGTTGATTCAGAGATAGAATTTGGTTCATCGGCTCTGTTGTCTTTAGTTACAAGGCAAGCTTCAGCAGTTCAGCTTCGACCTTTTGAAATTTGAACTGTAGTACTGTCCCTCTGAAGCAGAGATAGCTCCTCTATGATGTCTTTGCTACGTGATGCTTCTTCAACTAAGAGTGGGTTGCCAGAAGTCATCTGTTTTGAAATGCAATTGCCAAGATGGGTCGTCTGATCACTCACAGACATGGACGGATGGAGGCCAGGAACAGAGTTTGAGAAACCAAGTAAAGTTTCAGGCAAGTTGGTAAATTGATACAATCAAGAAAAACTAACTGGTACCAGCAACAAGGATTACAACCTACAAAAACCAAAATAATATTATCAATGGGCTTAAGGTTCTCTAATTTCTGATAGTTGATCTCATTTTCTGTCAAATAGGAACCAAGCAACAAAGTAGCGGGAATGCAGGCCCTCAAAAACGAAAGCGAAATTAATTGCAGTAAATTAAAGCCAAATTGCCTTTATTGTCCTTTTTCCGCAGGTCAGATTCTTCACTCTTTACAGCTTTTGCAGCAGCACTGCCTTGAGAGAGAGGGGTACCGTTGCAAGGAGGAAAGAGAAGAGGCTTTGAACGAAAGAGGGGTTTAGAAAAACAGGAAACGTAAGTTCCGTGGGTATAATCGGAAATTCGATATTACTTTACTCTCACTATAAATAGGTGCCCTAGAAATAAACCCATTTGCGGATGTCGCCAAGGAAGCACTCGCCTTGTTCTCTGCAGATATTGCTTTCACGGCTTTGCACCAGAAAGGTGAGCTCCTCTTCCCAGATGCAAATTTTGGTTTGGAGAAATTTTCAGTGCTTGTCTGGATTAAAAAATTTGAACTGATATTTTAGATATTATATTTGAATATTCTATATTTATATTTTTACTTGATACAGATCGAGCAGTTTTAGCTGAAATTTTAGATTTCGAATGGATGATTCTTTTTGTGCTGCGTCTTGCTTCATTTGATTTAGTGTTGTCTGTCCTCTTATAGTCTAGTTACAATATATTATTCCTTTTTTGTTTGGTTATTCTTTATATTCAATATATCAAAAAAACATATCAATTCCATTGGAAATGTAGAAGATTCGACTGTCAAATTGATATTTGGTGATCGTTTGATATCTCTATCTAAAGAGCTCTAATATGAAAGGAAACACAAATACACCAGGAAAATCATTTTATATACCCTAATTTTCTCTATTTTCCTATTTTACCCCCTCACTTTTCGACAACCTCTTCTTTCACGATTTCCCATGTCCTTAGATTCTTGATTTCAGGAGATTGAAAGGCTTACAAGCACGAGACAAGATCAAATACATTCATTACCTAACGAGAATTAATCCACGGTTACACTAACATTAACCCTTCAGCGATGATCCTGGCATCCATCGCACTCCACCGTCTCCTTCGGCTATGATCCAGTCCATCCTCGCTTTAAGAGCAGCTCATGCAAGGAACTTCCATGAAAGCACAAGTCTTTTTTCTTTGTAGGTATGGATCCTACTTTGGCACCAGATAGAAGTGCCTTATGCACTATATGCTTAACTGATTCATGGCTGTCTGGGCTGAAAAGAAGTATGCTGCCTTTCTGGAACTGGTGTATCTCAGCAAATAGGCGGCAACATGATGCCAGCCCAGAAGTGAAAAGTACAGTGCATTCGTGCTGGTTTGTGTTAAAAAGTTTCAAGAGATATGATGTAGATGCAGCTCTTGTGGTATGACGATCGACTTTCTGTGGTTGAGACTTTGCCCAAATAAGGGCCTGACCCTTCAAGTAGATCTTGTGTCGCTCCATCCAAGGTATAAAATTCGGCCGATACAATTTATTTATTAAAAAAAAAAAACAAATATCGGTGGTGGGCCCGGGTGGTGGGCCCTGGCGACATCTTGGTCGATATTTACAATTTTTTTTAATTTTTTCTTTTTAAAAACAACATTTTTTATTTTTTTAAATATTTTTTCCAAAAAAAAAAAAAAACTATAAAATTGTGAGGATAGAAAAAATCTCGTCCATGTGGATAGTAATGAGTAGTTTTTTTATAAAAATATCTCATCTTACAATATGCTTTGGGATTCCGTGTTCGGCAAATTCTAATGTTGCACCCTTGGAAATTACGTCCTCTTAACATATCCTTTTAATGGAGCTCGAGTTTCTATTCTCATCTTTTCATACCATGTTCAACTTGGTCATTGATTATTTGTAGTGGCGCCCCCGAGGCCACCAATCACCACTTGTGAATTACTCGATCTCTGTGTTTTAATATGAAATGAACTCATAGAATGGATGGTAACTGTTTTTTGTTCAATATTAAAATGTTCGTTTTTGTCATGTTATTTTTTCCTCTTACAATGGGTTTATGTTTGAAATTAGAGTTCTTTACCTGACCATTCATCAGTCCTATTGTACACATGACTTTCAATGCCTACAAACTTGCATGTGATATTCAAGTTTTCCAATTGAAATGTATAAAGATAGAAAAAGGGCGTTTATGTTCTTGAAACCATTTTATTCCATGTTTTGGGGATTTGAGTTAGTGCCACTATGATGTTACTTTATTTACCTGAGAATGATTCAATGAAAAGATTGGCATTGGGTAATCTTTGAGGGTGTTTTGTGATAAAGACTAATTGTTACAAGTAGTAGATCATGGAAGAAATTCCTATTGTACTTCTAAAGTTTGATTTGCATTTGTGCCTTTGTGCATGCAGCCATTGAGTCTGTGTCAGACATGCAACTACCCATCTGCATCTCACCAGCAACGTAGGCACTCTTGAGCTGGGGGCAATTATTTCATATGAAGTTCTTTGTTCTTTTTTTCCCTCTGCACGATGTGTTGATTCCAAAAGACTATTATATGAGTCTTTTTGTGTTAGAAACCTCTCATTTTCCCTCACAATTACTATCTGTAATGCAGGGTATGGAATTAATTGGACAATTAATCGGTGAACTTGGGAGATGTTTGTGTCTAAATGTTGGGAGGCAAGTTAATCATCTGCAAAGGCTCCAAGAAGATATGGGGACTTTGAAAACAAGCATGGAATGGTTGTGTAGCCTGCAGAATGATGTAAAGATCGAATTAGATACTGCAGAGGTGCGGCAGGGAATGAGACCTAAGAATGAAGTACAAGAATGGCTCCGACAAGTTGAAAAATTAAAAAATGATGTGGAAAGCATCGAAAGACAGTTAGAAGAGAGAAGATGCACAAACTGCTTCTGTTACTACTGTTCACGGCTGAAGATTGCTAAGTGTGTAATGAAGAAGATCGAAGTTGCTGCAAAGCTTCAAGAGGAGAGAAAATTTTCTGATGGATTGATTAATGGTATAATGCTATATTCTGGAAAAACCTTTCCCGCTGCACCACTGTTTGGCAAGACTGCGGAGAAAACATCAAAAACGATTTGGGATTGCTTAATATCCACAGAGATTCAAAAGATTGGACTCTATGGAATGGGAGGGGTTGGAAAGACAACCATCATGAAACACATAAACAATTGCATTGACAAAGAACATTTATTCAACTATGTCATCTGGGTTACTGTGTCGAAGTCCAGAAGTTTGGAGAGGTTACAATGTGACATTGCCAAAGCAATTGAACTAGACTTATCAGAAAATGTTGACAACGAAACAAGGTCGGTGGAACTGTTTGAAGCTTTGAATCGGCGGAAGAATTTTTTGCTCATCTTGGATGACATGTGGGAAGCATTCCCCCTGGAAGAAATAGGAATACCTGTGCCTAACGAAGAGAAAAATTGCAAGGTTGTAATCACGACTCGTGATCTCTGCGTGTGCCGAGGAATGGAGACACAGAAGGATATTGAAGTAGGTGTCCTTCCAAAAGAGGAAGCATGGGAATTGTTCAAAAGCAAAGTTGGTGATGCAGTGGTTTCTCAAAAATTAGAGGAAATTGCGAAACTGGTGGTTGGAGAATGTGGCGGGTTACCCCTTGCCATAGTCACAGTTGGGCGAGCTTTAAGACAAGTTGATGACCTCAGTATGTGGAGGAATGCATTGAATGAATTAAAAAACTCAAGAACAGAGGTCAGAGGCATGGAAGCAAATGTCTTTGCACGTTTGAAGTTTAGTTATATCCGCTTGAGAAACAATGAGCTGAAATCTTGTTTCTTATACTGTTCATTGTATCCTGAAGATTACGAGATTCCTACTAGGGAATTGGTGAAGTGTTGGATTTATGAGGGGTTTATAAATGATAGGCAGAATGGCGAAGAAGAGATTGACAAGGGGTATGCTTTATTGGATGAACTCAAGTGTGCTTGCTTGTTAGAAAGTCTTGTTAATAGATATGATATTGAATGTGTCAAAATGCATGACTTGATTAGAGATATGGCCATCAACATCACAAGAGTAAACCCTCTGTTCATGGTAAAAGCAGGGATTGATTTGAAAGAGATACCGACGAAGGAAGAGTCAATAGAAGATGTAGAGAGAATCTCATTGATGCAGAATAAAATTCTAGTAGCTTCAGGTGAGCCCAACTGCCCTAAACTCCTGACCTTGTTCTTGCAACAAAATCATCAGTTAAAGAAAATTTCACATTCATTCTTTGATAACATGCTTAACCTTAGAGTTCTCAACTTGTCTCATACTAAGATTAAGGATCTACCACTATCACTTACAAACTTGTCAAACTTGCGTGCTCTACTGTTACATTCTTGTCATAAGTTGATGAAGGTACCTCCACTGGCAAAGTTGAAGTCACTAAAGGCTTTAGACCTCTATTATACTGGCATCAGAGAGTTGCCTCAGGGGATGGAAGAGTTGGTCAACCTCAGACACCTTAACCTATCTCGCACATTCAACTTAAAAATGATCCCAGTGGGGGTAATATTAAATCTTTCTCACCTTGAAGACTTACTGATGTACCGAAGTGAGTACAAATGGTCTTGGACCTCATCAGGTATGGGAGGAAGAGCTAGCATAGAGGAGATCATAAAATCTACTCATCTTGCTAATTTACATATTCATTTTGTGGACTTGGCAAGCTTTTCTAGCTACATCAAAACAGGGCATTGGCGATTGATGAAAAACTTTCACTTAACTGTAGGCCAGGTATCAGATCTTTTACCATTGGACACTTCTAAGAGGAATTATATTGTCGAACTTGGAGGATTCTATATCGTTGACTGTAGTAACTCAATGACACTCCCTTGTAACACTCAAAATTTGGCTATTGAGAACTGTGACGATATCGTTGAGCTGTCAGAATGGCAATGCTTATTGCATCTGAATGATTTGAAGGAATGCCATGTATTCAGATGCAATGCCATTGAATACATCCTGACGATGGAAGAGAGCACCTTTGCCACTCTAGAGGTATTGGACCTTTGGAAACTGCCAAGGTTAAGGGCCATATGCAAAGGAGTAAGACAATATGCCAGTCTTGAATGCCTAATGATCTTGAAGGTCGATGGATGTGATAATTTGAAGAGTCTATTGCCCATCAAGGTGTTGCATCACCTCAAAAATCTTGAAGAAGTTCAAATTAAAGATTGTTCGGTCATGGAGGAGATAATAGCTGGAGTAGAAGAGGAGCAAGAAGTGATGGAGGACAATAGCATCATGCTCCCAAGGTTGAAAAGTTTGGTCTTGGAATGTCTTCCAAAATTGACGAGCATTTGTCCAAGAGAAATTATCTGTAATTCCTTAGAAACTATCGCCGTCACAAATTGTCTGAAGTTGAAGAAGCTTCCCTTTTTCATTGACAGTCTGCACCCAGCTCTCAAAGTTATCAAGGGTAGTAGAAAGTGGGTGGATATGGTTGACTGTAATGACCCAAATATAAGAGTAAACTCGAACACTTTTTCAAAGAAGAAAAAGATGATAACAATGACGATGGTTTGTAAACGTTGATTCATTCTTCAAGAGTGAAGCTCGAGATTAATGCACGTTCTGTGCTTCAAGTAAAGTGGGATTCTCTGTTTCTCACTTTACTTTTCAGTCGGGGTGTTTTCTCAAGGACAAAGAGAGAAAAAAGAATACAAAGTTAGAGGGTTTCGGAAATCATTGTAACGTTGTCCTATATTTTTTATAGTGGAATCGAGCACAATGATCCGTGGATGTAGCCTTTAATGGAGAACCACGTAAATCTCAGTGTTCTTTGTGTGTGATTGATCTCTGATTTGCATATTTTCGATTATTGTTTCGATTTATTTCATAACATATATACAAGGGATTTGTGATATTGTCTCGGAAAAGTGTGAAGGGAATTGATTTGGGTCACCCACTATATAGAGAACTAGGTGCTGGTATTGTATTATGAGAAAGTGGTTATGTCAGCTTTATTCGCGTAAAGCTATTTATCTTTCGAGATTTTATTGTGAGCATATAATTCTCTCAATCTTTTCTCAATGGTTGCGGACATGGAAACAAATGGCAAACCACATTTAGTCTCATCTTGTGTTGAATGTGATTTGAATTTATTTTTGTTTTTTTTATTATTACAATGTTTTAATTGTTACTTTCTTCACGTCATAACATCTATATGGAATTGGTTTTATGAGTTTCACTTTTCCACAAAAAGTTAAAACCTATCAAAAGCGAGTAATATATCACTTGCAGTGTTGCACCTTTGTATCGCTCTATTGTATTTTCCTGTCTCCCTTTATCCTATTTCTTTGTAATGTTTTTTTTGGTTTACTGAATTTGATTTTTTTATCTTATAACATTCTCATTAAGCATGTATTTTGACATCCTATGTGATTGGGAATTTTTTATAAAAAGATAACGGGCTCGATCAGTGATTTGATTGTCTGCATGTGACAAATACGAAAAAGATTCAATCAATTTGCAATAACACAGATGTGCAAGAGCCCAATATTTTCATCAGTCAGACAGTCCTAGCCTTTTGGTTAAAATCAGTAAACGCATGGTGAAGGAAATTGAGAATTGAGATACGAAAACTCTAATCTGATAAGATTTGAGTCAATTTGTAATTTTGCTGTTTGAATTAAGCTATGGTCTGTACAGGAAGCCTTGAATGCCATGAGAAAAGGATTGTGTCCAAGGTTACGAGAGTACATGTTCTCTATCATGTATACTGTATAGCCGATGATTTGCATATTAGGTTCTATAGATTCTGATTACTCATAAATAGGTATTAAGTTGTTATATGACGATTAGAGAATGATTCAATTATTGAGAGTATAACTAGTAATGAACAGTACGTTATTGAAGCATATATTAAATGTGTCAATTGGAACTTTATCTAATTATTAGTTGAGTTGGAAATATATAGAGAGTGAATTGAAATTCAGTTAAATAAAAAAAAATTGGGAAATTGATTTAGAAACGGACATACAAGATTTGACCATAAATTTACTAACCAGGCCCAACTCAAAAAGAGGCCTTGTTATTTCAAAATCCAAGCTTCAGTGACATCTAAAGTTATAATTTTTTACTTTCTTTTCTAAAATCTGTTCAACACACTGCCAACTGATCCAGTTTCAAAACGTCCCATACTCCCATCTTGACCATTACATCTAAATAAATTAAAAAAACCCAAGATGTCTAATGGGGCCAACTTGGTAAATTAAACCATAATACTTGCCTTTCTCACTATGAGACTCTCGGTTGAAACCCAAGATGTTAGAAAAATTATACAAACTCTTAAAAAAACTATTTCAATTATATCAAAGGCTCTTCATTTAATCTTATAAATATTTATATATCTTTTATTAATTTTTTTCACAAGAAACTCCCAAATGAAAATTATCTAAGAAAATACAACTTTCATTAATTAAAAAAATTAAAAAATCACGCACATCCTGCAAACTAGATCAGTCACATTAAAACATCATCATTCAATTTCATAAGTACTTCATTATTTCATTAAGTTATTTTAACAGAAAACCGCAAGATTAAGATTATTTTATAGTAAACTTAAAAAAAAATGAAGAAAATTATACATATTGGTCAAATTTTAAGGGGAAAAAAGTTTGAGATTGATAAATACATTTCACACTTGAAGAACTTACTTCTAAACTTTCTTAAAATTATACACAGTGCAATATTCAACTTGAAAAATAGTAGAAACGATATTTATTTGAAAAAAAATTATTTTTTTTGAAAATAGTCATTACTAATATCATATTAGCTCATAATGACCGGCTAAGGTTTAAATATCGGCCGATACATATCGTATCGTCCGATATATATCGGTTTTTTGAAACCTTGAAATATCGGCCGATACGATAAGTATCGGCCGTACAGTTGGAATATCGGCCGATATGGGCGATAAACGGTCCCCAATATCGGCCCTAATATCGGCCGATATTCGAAAATATCGGTATTTAAAAAAAAAAAAAAATTTAAAACACCGATACGGTTTTTCGCGGTTTTTCTCGGTTTTTCGCGGTTTTTCGCGGTTTTCCGAGGTTTTCCACGGTTTACGGTTCTCAGGGGTATTCGCGGTTTTTCGCGGTTTTCGCGGTTTTTCCCGGTTTTCCGCGGTTTTCCACGGTTTTCTGCGGTTCAGGGTTTACGGTTCTCAGGGTGTCCACGGTTTTTTGCGGTTTTTTACGGTTTTTTGCGGTTTTGTCACGGTTCACCACTATTCATCACGGTTTTTTGCGGTTTTTTCACGGTTCCGATATCGGAGGAGAGAGAAAATGTCGATATCAGTATGAGAGATAAAATTATCGGCCGATATATCGTCCGTATCGGATATCGGCCAATATTTACATATCGGCCGATATATCGGCCGAGCCGATTTTTTGACCCCTGAATTGACCGGTATGATGCGATCAAATACTATACTTATTGGCCTTATCCTCTAATACTATACTTATACAGCCAATATGGTACATAACGATTGAATTTTGACCCACAAATCATTTTAGGCCCACTTGAAAGTTCAGCCCTATTTGTATCTAATCTCCAATTTGATTTTCTAAATATTATGAAAAATCAAACCAACATGAAAAAAATTGGAAAATATTTAATTTTATTTTTTCTTGGGTGTCTTTAAGTGTATCTATGATGGATAATAGTGGAGTCAGTGACATTATGATTTTTTTATAAGATCAAAGGAAGAAATAGAAATAAAAAAAGTTGATTTCACATAGACATGATTATAAGATTTTATGATAATGAAGATGACTTTATATATGTATATTAAAAATCTATAAATAAATTTAAACAAAAAAATATAAAATGAAAAAGGGAGACAAAAGCTGCCGCAAGTGATAAAATTAGAAAACTAAAAAGGATAAAATTAGAAAATCAAAGAGAAAAATTAAGAATGCTGAATAAATAAATAAAAAAGAGGACGAAGAGAAAATGAGCATTTTGAAAAAAAAAATTGAAGAAGAAGAAAATAGAAAAAATAAAAATAAAACTGAAGAAGAAAAGTAGCGAAAAAATAAGAAAAATAAGGAAATAGGGTTGAAATAAGAAGGGAAAAGAATAAAGAAAAATAAAACCCTCTTTGGGCTTGCCATCGCTAATGTTTCCTCTTCCTCTCTCCATGATGCAAGCAAGGGTCAAAATATAGCCCATAGTGATATATCGGCCGATATATCAATATCGGTGATGCCATCAACTAATATAATATGACTTTTTCTTTGACCTTTCATTTTCTCTAAAATACCTTCCTTATTCCTCTCAAAATTAGAAAAATAATGAATGCATTTTTTTGATAAAACAAAATATATTTATAAGCAAATAGAACTAAAAAATGACGAGTATTTCTTTTAAAAATCTATATACATGATTAATGACAACCTTTGGGCTGGAGTTTTCTTCTTTTAACTTTATATGTTTGTTTGTATTTTTCTTGTATTTCATCATTCTTTTTGTGATTTTTCTATTCTTTGAGTTTATCCTTGTTAGACCCTCCTTTTATCCTTGTATCTTCCCTTCTCTATTAATGAATTTTTTTATGACCGCTAAAAAAAAATACATGATTAATGATTTGACTGAGTAACTCGAGTTGGCTAAGTTTTTGTAAATCTTTGTGGAGTCATATGTGTCTGAACAAAATTTAATAGTCCATCGAGTTTTTCAAATTAATCGATTTTACTGTCGAGTTGAGTGAGTTTTCAAACTAGGGTAGAAAATGACATACAAAAAGCCTGTGTTAGTTATATGAATTTTTATCATCAATATTTATTATTATTTATTTGTCTTTTACAACATCATTTATGCTTATCTCATGATGAATGTCATAGATACGGACATTATTTTCATTTTTATTGTGATAATATTGGGAAAATACTATTTTCATTAATATTTAGATTTTACTACTTCTTTTAATATTATCATAAAAATCTAGTATTGTAACGATAGCATCACGAAAATCCAATAATATTGTGATATTAATGACATTTAAAATAAAATAAAATATAACCATCGATAATTTTTAATAACTTTGATAATGATATTTAGAAATGAACTTGAATGACATTTTATAATTCAAGAAAATGTGAGATAATGAATTATATTTTCTTTTATTAAATAATTATTAAATTAGTTTATTTCTTATAGTCTATTTGTATAATAATAAGTGATTAATGATTGTTTCAATTTTACCTTTTATTTATTTATATATATATTATTATTTTTAAATATTATATTTAATGTGATATTCTTCTAATAATATCTGGTAAAAATCTTAAAATTTGAAAATATTCCCATAATATTTCAAAAATGGTACATGTGACATTGATAATAACAGTTAATAATTTCTCTAAAATTACTTAAAAATATTATTATATTGGCAACGACAGGGTAATATCTCATATATAAAATTAAATAGGTGGAGATCAAAAGTAACATTTTCACATTAACCTTAACTACAGTGGAAACCAATATACGAATTACTCATTTGAGTATAATTGAGTCGAGTATATCTCGCACGAATGCGTTCTTCAGCTGAGATATTTGTCTGATGATTGTCGTCGCTCTGGTTCGCAGCGCTAGGGTTTTCGATCCTCCAACAACGAGTCTACAATCTGGCAAAGGAATGCCGTAGAAATCAACCATCATCTGTATCGGTTCTCCTTCGATCTCGATGGCTTGCAGGAACTGATTCGATCGTAGCATCTCTCTCTCATTCACACCATTTCCGGACCCGTATCTGATTCGCGCATATAGATTTTATATATATTAAAGAAAGAAAGAGAAGGAAGGAAGGATGCTGGAGCGGAAGCTTTACAAGACGAAGCTGTGCATTCTCCATGAGAGAGGCCACTGTTCCCGCCAGAGCTGCTCCTTCGCCCACGGCGATGCTGAGCTTCGTCGCTTCTCCCACTCTTCTTCTCTCAATGGTATGTATTACTTCACCAGAAAAAAAGATTTCATTTTATTTCGTTTCATTCTGAGAGGAAAATGTCTGAATTCTACTTTTTTTTTTTGGGAATCGACATAAATCACTGACTTATAATTATTTTGAGATGGTAATGCTGAATTCGTTGCGAGGAGGAACAGTACAATGGTGGTTGAAGAACCTCCAAAAAGTAATAGAAAGAGACTGAGGCTTGAAACTACTAGGGCCATGTTTGTTGGCTTGGAGTATTGTGAGGCTCTAATGGATGCTCCACTTGATTACAACTATTTTTGGGAAAAATTTCAATAATAAACCCATTGCTTTGATTTCATTTTGTCAATAATAACGATGTCATGTTCTAGTTAATATGCATTGTTGGCTAGCTGCGTTTAATTAGGTCTCTGATTAGTATGTAAAACGTGCATTGTATATATAATATATTTGTTAGCCCCCTTATCCATTCATTTGGTGCTTTCAATGAAAAAAATTCATTTCATTAATATTGATGTGACAAGAACACAAAAAGTGAATGTGGCTGTGCCTATGTATGTATTCTGAACCCTGAAGTGTCTAATGATCGTGCAAACTAATTAACCTTGTACCAAGGGCTGGCTAGAAGCAAATTGGGGCCTAAGACAAAAAATTTAAATGGGGCCTTCTTTAAAAGAAAAAAAAAACTCTTTAAAAGAGAAAACAATTCAAAAGATTGAAATACCTTCAAATAATTATTAGGAAAACAATATCCTTTCACCCACCTTCTAAAACTCATCTAAATACTCATTTTCCAAGTAAAACAAAGAAAGAAGAGAAAAAAACTACATCAGAAATTCTTTGAAAAAATAAGAAGGACCCACCATCAGAAGCCGTGCAACTTACATCAAAAGAAAAAGGTGGAAGGAAGGGAAAGAAGGTGATGATAGAAATTAGAAATTATAGGTTAAAATTTTGCTAAAGAATTTAATAAAATTTTAAGAATTTGCAAAAGTCGTATTTAAAAAAAATCAATTTTAAAGTCCCTAATTTTTTAATTTAAACGAACATTTTTATCCGTTTGGATTTTCATTTTAAAACAAAACAAATAAAAAATAAATTTTAAATTTTAGATTTCAATTTTGAGCTTTAAATTATTTGAAACAAGCAAGTAAAAAAAAAAATTCAAAATCTTTCAACGTTAATCCCGTGTGGGCCCCACACCCCTCTCATTTTAACTCCTTTCTTTCCCAACCCTTGAGCAAACCAAAATCCCTAAACCCTTCTCTCCATCATCTTCCCCTTACTTCTCTATTGCAGCCGCCACTCACCACTCTGTCCTTTCTTCTTTATCCCTTCTCTTCCTCTCTCATCACGTGTGTTGTAAGTGGGTGCTGGTGGAGAGGGATTTGGGGCCTTCCTTGTTGAATATTGGTTTACTAGAAAGCAAAAGAGTATAGAAAACTTGTTGAACTGAAGTATCTTCCATTGACTGAAAGCAACTTTAAATACACGTACAAAATACCAAATCAACTAGAAACATGGAACAACTATGCCACGATAAAAGAGACTCCAAATACCAACGGGAAATTCCTAAATAATAGGTGAACCAACCAACTTCCTATAGAATAGGTCTCCCACAACTTATTTGCTGATAAACATAAAGTAATTAATTAAGATTCATTCCTAACACCCTCCCTTAAACTGAATGTTCTTCAGACAATCAGTTTAGAGAATGACTTCAGTTCTTGATCATCAAAAGCTTCATCCAGCAATATCCTTCAACGAGCAAACTCCTAGCAATTGTCTCATCTTCACAAACACAGGTACCTTGAGGGGCTTGGTAAATATATCAGCAACTTGGTGTTCACTTCTGCAATGAACCATATCAATTACTCCATCTTTGCACAGATCACTCAAAAAATGAAATCTCACATCTATGTGCTTGCTTCTCCCATGTAAGACAGGATTTTTGGACAACTTGATTGTAGAAACATTATCACAAAAGATTGTTGTTGGACCTTGCTGCTGACAACAAAGAGTATCAAGTAGCCTTCTAAGCCAAATTGCTTGGCAAGCACCTGAAGTTGCTGCAACGAATTCAGCTTCTGTTGTTGACAAAGTCACAATTTTTTGCTTTTTGGAAGACCAAGAAACAACTCCTGATCCCATCATAAATACAAAACCAGACGTGCTCTTTCGATCATCTGGATCTCCTGCATAATCACTGTCTGTGAAACCAAATAAACCTAATTGTTCTCCCTTTTTATGTAATCCCTTTTTATAAGAATCCTAGTGGAAAGAAGATAGACTCAACTCTTTATAAGCAGATTGTTGGTAGTTTAATGCATTTGACCTCAACTAGGCCAGACATAATGCATGCTGTCAGCCTTGTTAGCTGTTACATGGAGAGATCCACAGAGCTTCACCTCCTAGCAGCAAAAAGAATTTTCCGTACTAACTTCAAATCTAGTGATGTTGGGCTGCAAGCAAATTGCAATCCTTCATCTGGAATCTCTCTAGAATTTCTTGAACATACTTCTTTTGAGACATAAAAATTCCAGCAGCTAATTGTACCACTTCGATGCCAAGGAAGTAGTGCATTAATCCCAAATCTGTCATTTCAAATTCAGTCATCATAGAATGCTTAAAGGCATCAAACATGGTTTATCATTACCTGTGAAAATCAAGTCATCCACGTACAAACACACCACAAGTATCTTCCCTCCATCTCCAATTTTTATAAAAAAGTATGCTCATATGGACACTTGTGAAAGCCTTCTCTAGCAAAGTAGGCTTCTATTCGAGAGTACCACGCTCTTGGTGCTTGCTTTAACCCGTACAATGCCTTCTTCAGCTTATACACCTTTTCTTCATTTCCTTCATGCACATAGCCCTTAGGTTGATCAACATACACCAGCTCCTGCAACTCACCATGTAGGAAAGCCGATTTGATGTCCAACTGAAAAATGGACCAGGAATTTTGAGCAGCCATTAAAAGCACAAGTCGAATAGTATCCATTCTTGCAATTGGAGCAAACACTTCCTTGTAATCAACACCATACTCTTGCTTGTAACCCTTCGCCAAACGAGCCTTATGCTTATCAACTTCACCCTTCTCATTCAGCTTTGTTTTATAAACCCACTTGACCCCAATTGTCTTTTGCCCCTTTGGAAGATCAGTCAACTCCCACGTATCATTCTTCTCAATGGAATTAATTTCTGCATTCATGGCTTCTTTCCACTCGGTCTCTTTCACAGCATTTTCAAATGTTAAAGGATCATAATCTGCAAACAAGGCAAAATGAGCAGTTGTTTCATCATCGGATAATTCGTCGCCATTGACATAATCAATCATCCATGCTGGCCTCTTCTTTGGGCGTTGGGGTTGTGGACTTGTTGGAATTGATAGCTGGACTTCATTTGATACAGAAGCAGAAGCATTTGATGGTTGTTGTAGCTGAAAAATTTCTTTTTCTGATTCTTCTTCATCAAAGCAAGCTGGAATTTGCTGCTGTCTAGTTTTTTGTCACTCCAATTCCATGTATTTTCTTCATCAAACACAACATCTCTGCTGGTAATAATCTTCTCCGTAACAGGATTCAATAATTTATAAGCCTTGGAATGCTCACTCACACCAAGAAACACGCATTTTTCTCCTTTGTCATCAAGCTTCTTTGTCTTCTGATCTGAAATGTGGGCATATGCAATGCACCCAAATATTTTAAAATGATCAATGGATGGTTTGTTTCCACTCCATGCCTCCTCAGGTGTCATGTTTTGAACTGCAAGTGTAGGGCTTCTATTAAGAATGTGGACGCTCCAATTTAATGCTTCCGGCCAAAAAACCTTTGGAACATGACTCATTGCCAACATACTTCGTACCATATTGAGAATGGTTCGATTCTTCCTCTCAGATACACCGTTCTGCTGCGATGTATAGGCTGCTGTCAGATGCCTACGAATGCCATACAGAGCACAGAAGCTTTAAAAAGTCTTTGGAGCTGTACTCTCCGCCACGATCACTCCGAAGAACCTTAATAGTCCTCCCTGTTTCATTCTCAACAAGAGCTTTAAAGCTCTTGAATGTAGTCAAAGCTTCTGAATTTTCCTACGAGAAATAGACCCACGTTTTCCTGCTAAAATCATCAATAAAAGAAATAAAGTATCTCTTTTTTCCATTGGATACCGGATTGATGGGTCCACAGATGTTGGAATGAATCAACTCCAGCGGATTATGAGCTTTCCACGCCTTTCCTTTTGGAAATGGATCTCTGTGCTGCTTGCCAATAACCATTCTTCACAGACTTGGGAGGGACAAATGATTTCAGGAAGCCCACGCACCATCTCCTTCGCATATAAGGTCTTCAAACCATTAAAATTCAAGTGACCATAGCGAAAATGCCATAGCCATGTTGGATTATTCATCTTAGTAATCATGCAGGTCTGAATGCTCTTGATTTTCAATGGAAACAACCTGTTTAGTGCCATCTTGACATGGGCAATTGCACCTCTTGCCGGATCATAAATTTGACAAGTACCCTCCTGGATAGTAATCACATACCCTTTTTCTTGTAGCTGACCCACACTTAGCAGATTGCTTTTCAAGTTAGGAACATAAAGCACATTGGAAATAGTCTCTATGTTATCACTCTTAGTCCTAATTTGAATATCGCCCTTTCCCATAACATTCACAGAAGAATTATCACCGAAACATACAGTGGTATGAAAGTCTTCATTTAAATGGAAAAATGATGACTTACTACCACACATATGATTGCTGCAGCCCGTGTCCAAATACCATGTGCGTTCTTCGGGTTCCTCCTTGACATGTTGGTAAGCCATCAAGAGTGTTTCTTCTTCCTTCTTCTCAGCAAAATTCGACTTCTCCTCCTTTTCTTTGTCTTCGGGCAGCTTAGTGTAACACTCAGAACGGTAATGACCGAAATTATGGCACCTGAAGCACTCAATATTGGACTTGTCATATTGTTGTCTCCATCCTCTCCCTCTGGCATGAGAGTTTGAGCAGTGATTATCGTCAGACTTCTCTATGCATCATGTTGTCTGCTTCCATCTCGGCTTCCTCGACCACGTCGACCTCCTCGACCTCTGCCTCTTGAGCTTGAGAAGTCATCATGGGTTGAAGCCTTTAAAGCTTGCTCTTCTTTGATTGTGCTCCGGTTCACCTTTTGCTCATGAACCAACAACGAACTTTGGAGCTCATCAATGGAAAGTTCTTCAACATCGTTTGACTCTTCAATGGTGCAAACAATGTAATCAAACTTCGGGGCCATAGAGCGCATTATCTTTTCCACAATGGCTACATTTGTAAGCCTTTCTTCATTCATCTGCATCTTGTTAACAATTGATAGAGTTCTTGAAAAATATTCAGTGACAAATTCACCTTCTTTCATTTGGAGAGTCTCCCATTCTCGATAGAGTGCCTGCAGCTGAGAGCGTTTCACTTTTGTTGAGCCCTGGTACTTTTCTTTCATGGAATCCCAAATCTGCTTGGCGGTGTTTTTGTCAAGGATGGTTTCCAAAATGGTATGATCAATTGCTTGGAACAAGTAATTCTTCACCTTCAGATCCTTCAGCTTCAATTCATCTTGTCTCCTTTGCTCTGCTTGTGTCAAGGCACCTTCTCGCTCGGCAATTCTCATCTCCACGAGTTCCCAATACTCCTTGGATTTTAGTAAATTCTCCATCAACATGCTCCAATGATTGTACTGACCATCAAAGCGAGGTATTGCTGGCTGCACGTAATTCTCAGGTACCCTGTCAGACGCCATGGACTCTTGCTGCTGCAAGTAGGAAAGCTGCTGCTTCTTTTTCCTTTAGGCCCCAGTGGGATCTCTGATACCAGATGTTGAATATTGGTTTACTAGAAAGCAAAAGAGTATAGAAAACTTGTTGAACTGAAGTATCTTCCATTGACTGAAAGCAACTTTAAATACACGTACAAAATACCAAATCAACTAGAAACATGGAACAACTATCCCACGATAAAAGAGACTCCAAATACCAACGGGAAATTCCTAAATAATAGGTGAACCAACCAACTTCCTATAGAATAGGTCTCCCACAACTTATTTGCTGATAAACATAAAGTAATTAATTAAGATTCATTCCTAACATTCCTAAGTGGGGGCTTAAAGCAACTGCTTGAGTTGCTTTATGCTTTAGTGCCCTGCTTGTACCTAAGGATACAAGACCCTGTGTCACCTTGTGTGTGCTCTGCCTTGAATTGTGGCCTGAAATTCCTTAGTGGAATAAAATTCCTACAAAAATGTAGGCTTTACATTGTTATAAAACCCACAAAATTCTATCAAATTGTAATTTCATCGAGGAACTGTGTTCCACCAAACAGGTCCTGTTATCAATCCTCAAGGAACATTATTAACCAACTGAATCCTCAAAGGACATGATTCAATTAAATGTTCGCAACCCTGTTAGCAGCAACAACACAACACATTCAACTGAATGTCCACGACTTTGTTAACTTTAGCATTTTTTTTTGGAATTACCAAACCCTGTTAACTTTACATTTGAAAGAAAATACCCAATTTTTTTGTTCTAATATAATGTGATCTATATGATTTCAGTGAGAAGAGTCAATGACCCCTAAAAGTAATTAACAAAAAGCATTTCTTTTTCTGGATAGAGAAGTGATAAAAAAGACTGTGACATAAAAACTATATCAATCCTCAAGGAATTGTATTTGGCTAAACCATCCACAATTTTTATTTTTT
The DNA here is from genome assembly GCA_013350335.1 of Chimonanthus salicifolius. Classification (NCBI taxonomy): domain Eukaryota; kingdom Viridiplantae; phylum Streptophyta; class Magnoliopsida; order Laurales; family Calycanthaceae; genus Chimonanthus; species Chimonanthus salicifolius. The sequence goes on from CM023539.1 coordinate 46,540,891, forward strand.
GTGAATGGGGAATTTGATTAAACAAAATCTTCCTTTTTCGGATTATAAAAACAGGGCCTGTTAGCTAGAAAGTTTCAGTATACTTTTTAATTTTGTGAATTTTGGGATTAGCAAATCATCTTAGTTTTGGAATAGACAAAGTTAGTGTGATAGAGATGCACATGTTACACTGGATAAGTGATAATTTTAAAATGTAAAGTTAGAAATGATTATATTAGGGAGATTCAAAGATTGCCCCAATAGATGATAAAATGAGAAAAATCCATGTAAGGTAGTTTGGTTATGTAAGTAGAATACAACTCCAAGCCATGGAGCTGAGAGACTGCAAATTGTAGGTACAAGGAGGAGAGGTAGACCGTAGACCGTAGACCGATGAAACATGTTGGAAAGGGATGAAAAAAGACATGCTAGACAATGGAATGACTAACTTTTGATTTACGATAAAGACAAATGGAGAAATGGAAATTAAAAAGCTGACCTAGATGGATGTGATTTTGGTATTTAATGATGATGATGAATCCTAGTTTTTGAATTTGTTGAATTCTCCCTGTAGCCTTTTCACATTTGATGGGCTTTGAGTTTTTAGTTGGAATATGAGAAATTCTAAAATCTTATAAATTGATGTGTTGGAAATAAAAAATAACACTTTCATGTTGAGGAATTTATGAAACCCCAACCTTTTCAAAAAGAAAAAAAAAAACTCACCCCCCACCCCAAGAAATTGATTTGTTGTGGTTCATACTTTATAATTTGCACTCGTTAGTTATGATTTTGATGCTAGGAAATTCTTTAAGTTCTACAGACTTCAAATTCAACCCTAGATTTTCAGGCTACCCCATCCAATCAGACAAACTTCCAAGAAAAGGTGCTTCTTTATTTAGAAGCAGATATTTGGTATGTGATTTTTTTCTAATAGTCTTTGAATGAATATTTGCTGACCATAGTTAAATTTAGTGATTGAGGAAATTATCTGATTCAGCAGAACCTTAAAAAATCTTAAAAAAAGGAGAGAGAGAGAGAAAAGAAAACTGATTTGGTAGAAGAATCAAGGGTTTATTGGGGTGTTCATGCGATGTCAATTTCTTTGATTGCATCTGCACGTTGGATGTCTCAGTTGTATTGTAAGCTTGGGCCCCACAGATTGGCTGATGATGCAGGTATTTAAAAATCAAGTTTGACAATGGGCTTGAAGTTTCACTGAACCCCTATATGACATTTAGACCATCCCACTCTATTCCTGTAACCAGGAGCATCCTGGTGGGTCCCACAGAGAAGTTACATATTTTGCTAAAGGAGAACAATTCTCTATAGAAGCTGACTCTATTTTAAACCATTTGCTAACAGTATATCTGTAGCACATAACCTTTAAGCATCATTTGTTGCTACTCTGATATGAGCCTGGGATTAAAACCATGATGTTCTTTCAATTTCAATTATACTTCTTTATCACTTTTAAAGCATTTATGTTTTTTATCCTATTTCTTACCCTACTACATCCATTTCATGATTATATTTGTATCAAGTTTATGTTGCACATCACGATTATCTTTAGTCGATTATGATTAATTTAGAATGAAATCTTGCAGAGGAAAACTTTACACTCTCAATTCTCTTTAACATATGCCAAATCAAAATTCTGCTATGGAATAGGTCCATAAGTATTCTCTTAGGCCTTTGGTTTCTTTTGTACTGGTGTTTTTTATTTAATTTAATCTTTTCTGTTACCGCTGAAAAAAAAAGGTATTTCATTTAAGAATTAGCAACTGTTATGGAAACAATATGGGTGTGGCAGTAATCACTTGTCATTATGAAGGCTGAAAGTATCTTTTACTCATCAAAGGACCATGCTGGCTGCATCTTAAATGGTCGGCCATCATATTGATTGGTTTTGAATAGTATGCTATTTAGTTGTTCTGGTAATGCTTCCTTAAGGCAAGGATGGCATATATTAGATGATCATAGAATTACTCAAAATTAGGTTCTTACCATGAGGATTGCCAAATGTTTTTAGTATTCCATCTGTTTTAGATCAAAAGAAGGTTCAATTAATGTCCAAATTTATTTTGTAGTAAGTCATGCAGTTGGTATAATGATGGAGCAAGTGGTTTTCACTTCACCTATGACGTCCTTATTGAATGATGGTATGCCTAAGGGATTTCATGGATGGAGGATTGTGCAGCTTATTCTGGAATCATCTGGTCAACATTGATGACCAAATTTATTGATGAGAACTCCATTTATTTAGTGATTAAATTTAAGTATGGCACCCAGGACCCGGAGAAACTCTGTGCAGTCCAGGTTCATTTATGGTCCCATTTTTCACAAGGAGGAGCCACGCCAGCATTCCTGTTATTAGTTACTTCCTTTGATACTCAATGGGCAATTGGGCATTGTCACTTCTCAGTTATACAAGCTAGAACATGGGCATAGCTGTATCTATTCATTTTTCTGGTGGCTTAAGTTTGCATGGTCCTTTTACGAACTGGCAAGGAGGCAATATTAGTATTCATTATTATGTTTCTCGTATTGCTCGGGTTGATGGTAAGCTAGCATTTGATATGATTTATGGGTTTGCCACTTGGTTTCTAATGACTGCTGAGAAAGGAAAAGAGAACTTTCATCACTACTGGAACTATTTCCTGTTTGTCACCGCAGGTAGGCAGGATTTCCGAGGTTACAGCTTGAGGGAAAATCTTGATAGAAGGCATTCTCCTCATCGAAGGTATTCCCCAGGGAGAGAGAAAAGAGGGTGGCATGCATTTCATGGTAAGAAAATGGTCCCTAATGATTGGGTGAGACTCTTTATCTCTCTCTGAAAAAGTATGTTTATTTATTGATACTTTTCTGAAATATGGACGTTTTTTGTTCTTGTTGAGATTTGTCAGTAATTCATAGCTGATTTTCTCTTTTTATTTTTAACTCAGCGTTTTCTTTGGTTCTAATATTATGCTGATTTTGTTTGCAGGATATAGCCGTTCAAGGTCCCCAATGCAGAGGAGGTAATGAATTTCCTTTCTTCTTAAATATATTAACCTTACCATTATTTATTTTGTTCTTATGCAATTTCTTCTTTCTTAAATATTTTGCTTTGAAGATTCTTTTAATCTTGTTTAGCAATTTGTTAGATGTTCCCATTTTGGTTCACTTCAGCAAGAAGTTCATTTTTTATGGATTTTTTTTTTTGGTTTTTCCTCATTTACGTCTATCTGCATTGAATTGAAGATACCTGGCCATGTTGAAATAAGGGTTTCAGAATCATGGGACTTAAATGTCGTTGTTTTCTCATGGATTTTTACCTTTAGCCTCTGCATTTAGTTATTCATTAGGTCACTGAATCATATAATCATGACAAGTGAATGCATTCCCTTTGGATATAGGAAAATCACTACAAAAGGTTGGGATACATTCCTTTTGTTTTATGATGTCTTGTTACTACTTATTAGTGATAATGATGTTGTGGGATCCTAAGGTGCAAATATCGGCCGATACGATAAGTATCGGCCGTACTGTAGTATTATCGGCTGATATGGCCGATATTTGGTCCGAAATATCGGTCCAAATATCGGCCGATATTCATAAATATCAGTATTTAATTTAATTTTTTTTTTTTTAAACAGCGATACGGTTTTTGGCGGTTTTTAACGGTTTTTCGCGGTTCTTAACGGTTTTTAACGGTTCAGGGTTTACTGCATTCACTGTTTTTGGCGGTTTTTTGCGGTTTTTAACGGTTTTTCGCGGTTCTTCACGGTTTTTAACGGTTCAGGGTTTACTGCTTTCATGGTTTTTGGCGGTTTTTAACGGTTTTTTGCGGTTTTGTCACTGTTCATCACGGTTTTTTGGGGTTTTTTCACGGTTCCGATATCGGAGGAGAGAGAAAATGCTGATATCGGAAGAGAGAGAATTTTCTCGGCCGATATTGAGGCCGATATGCATATCGGCCGCACCGTTTTTTTAACCCCTGGTGGGATCTACTTCAGGACACAATTGACGAGTGGGACCCATTTCTCGACAGAATTAAATTCACTTTATTTTGGAAAGTCAAATTTGTTAGTTGTTTGACTTATTGTAATTGATCATTATTTTATTTTTTTCTTTTTTTACCATCGTGAATGTCCCTTTGTGTATTTTATACATGTAACCTCTAGCATTTTAGAAATAATACAATACAAAGATTCTTCTCCATATTTTGTTTTCTCCTTCTCTTTCTCCTATTATTCTACATGGTATCAAAATAGGTTCCGTGTGCCCAGTGCACGTGAGGTTGGATATGAAGTTTTCACGTGAAACTATAGGTTCCAACTGCATGATAGGGTGAGTTTGTAGTGACAAAAAGTCCCACATCGGTTAACTTGAGAAACCAATGACTCCTCCATATAACACTTGAGGCACCCTCCTTTAAACGGCTAGCTTTTGAGAGTAAGTTCTACATCATGAATATTATCAAGTTATGGTTTTCTAACAAATGAGCATGCCTTTTATTTTTAATTTTGAACATTTAACTTCCCAATTCCTGATAATCAGTGTAATTTTCTTGGGTAGTGGATGTACCAAGGATGCAATGGGTTTTGTTTGGGTGAGTTGTTCCGTGCTGCCTATTTAAGAAGCCAAGTAATCAAGAATGGGTCCTGCCCATATAATGCAATTGGGACACATACCCTACCCATTTATTAAATGGGTTAGATGCCATCCATACTTGTTAAAGAGGAATCAAGCTTAGTTATCAAGGTCCTTTGCCTTAGGGTGGATTCATCTGTAGGTTTTGTATGACAAATGTTACATATTGAATTGCAAAAGACATATGAGGTTAACTCTGTGGTAGTTATGACTTATATCAAACCCTTTTCATCCCCCGTTATTTTCGATGTAATGGTTCAATGTGGGGCTCATTTGAAAGGTATTTTTTAGATGGTACTTCTATAAAGTTTTCATTGATAAAAATCATGGCCAGTTTGCATAGGATTTCGATCCAACTATTAGATCTACTCACAATGGGCTTAAATTGGGTAAGGATCTAATTAATAGGTAGGGTAGGGTGTAGGGGAGTTAGGGTGTGAATGGGGCCAGGTGGACCCAAAAATGGTTTATCGCCCAATGGGTGAAGTTGCCCAGGAGTATAAGATGTACCCAGATGCATGGTAATCACCAGAGAGTAGATAAATATGATATGATTATTTGGTGAATTAATAGTGTGCTAACATTCAATCCCATCCTATCATTGTGACAAAAAATATAGGATTATATCATACATGAGAAGACATATTATTTAGGTTGGATAAATGGTTGGGAGACGCTCCATTGGCTCATCTGTTTCCGGACCTTTATTTCTTTGCCGCAAACAAACAAACTACGGTTAAGGACTGTTATGATATCATTCAGAATAAGATTGTGTGGGGCTCGCATTTTTGAAGAGATTTGGAGGATTTGATGGTGGAAGGTTGGATGTCTCTCATGATGCTGTTGGGAGTGCTGGAGCAGGGAAATGATCGGCGGATTTGGGAGTTGGATCATTTTGGTATATTTTCAGTGAAGTCTTTTTGTAAGTATCTTTTGTTGGTTGGCGAAGCTTCTGTTTTTCACTCTAAGATTTGGGAGGGAGTCTCCTCATTTAAGGTGAAGGTGTTTGGTTGGCTGGCAGGGTTACAAAAAATCTTGACTATTGATAATTTGAGGTTGAGGAAGATGCATATTATCAATGCTTGCCCTATGTGCCTATCTGCAAAGGAGATGGTGAATCATTTACTTCTTCATTGTAGTTTCTTTACTTGCATTTGAGAGCACTTATTTAAGCTTTTGGGTATTGTTTTCTGTAGTCCAAAAGCTTGGTGTGAGTTGTTTAATGAAGACGTTGCCTTTTTTGGTAGTTCTTTTCATCGGCAGGCGTGGAAAACAACTTCATTGAGTATCGTTTGGTCCATTTGGTTAGAAAGAAATTAAAGAGTTTTTCATGAGAAGGTCGGCTCCGTTGCTGCATTCTTGATAAAATTAAGATATGGGTTGCTCGGTGGGTGGTTAGTTTGATGAAGTTTTGTCAGTTCTTAGTTTCAGAGATGTTAGGGATTGGGCTTCTGTGGATTCATCTAGTTGTCAGTTGGATTCTAGACCTCCTGTTCCTTGGTCTCCTCCTCCTTTTGGGTTGCTCAAGTTTAATTTTGATGGGAGTTGTATGCGGGAAGTTGGTCTTGCTGGTTATGGTGGGCTTATCTGTAATGATTTAGGGAATACACTACTTTCTTTTATTGGCCCTCTTCGTAATGGGTCGGTAATTGATGTGGAATTGTTTGCTTTGTGGAGAGGTATTTTGGAGTTGGAAGAGCTAGGGTCCAAGGAAGTTTGATGGAAGGAGATTCGAAGGTAGTGGTGGGGTGGGTGTTGGGGTCTCTATGCCCTTGGCAATACCTAGATAAAATAATGAGGAATCGTCATGCTATTGCTTCTTTTGATTTTAAGATTGCTTGGGTCTCGACGTCAGCTAACTCAATTTTTGATTCTTTGGCTAGACAGGGGTTGTCTTTAGATGTGGATTTTGTTAACAGATTGATGTAATAGTTATTTTCGTTTAGAGGGTCTCCATTTTTGGTGGCCTGCCCTTTTTTATCCTTTTGTGATTAATAAAGATATCAAAAATGGACTGCCCTTTTGTATCCTTTTGTGATTAATAAAGTTACCTTTCAAAAAAAAAAAAAAAAAATATATATATATATATATATATATATATATATATATATATATATATATATAGGAGTTCAAAATTTAATGGTTTTATAGGGCTTTAGATTATTGCAATTTTTTGGCTTGAACGTCAACAATATATAAAAGGTGGATGGGTGCCAAACTTGGCATATAGAAATTTGCAGGGAATAGGTGATTGTGAACAGTGTGGCTTGATTAATGAAGGGCCATACATAGGAGGTCCCTCCTGAATATTTTTCTATCGGTGTGTTTGTGTGGGGAAATGATTAGCTGACATCCTATAAAGTGATCTCATAGTGAGAATCATGTGGTTGGGTGGGTTTGAATGATCTATGCATGTTTTTAGCGCTTATAAAAATCAACTTCATTGAATGACTCTAACCATGAGATTTAACTTGATAAAATTACACCTCGTCTACTGTTGATTTTCTGGTCCTTAAAAACTGTGGCTGAAGTCATTCAATGATGTTGATTTTTTTAAGCATTATATACATGCATAGGTCTTTCAAATTCATCCAACTCCATCGTCATAGGTGGGCCTCACATGGAACTCTCACCGTAAGGACATTTTATGGGTGTGTGGCTGATCATTTCCATACACACATATAAGCTACGTGGCATGCACTAATGACCTTGAAAAGACAGATATATCACTTTTACTGTTTAATAGATTTATTTTTCTAATGATTACGTGTCTCAGTGAGAGAAGACAAAGGAAGAAGCATCATTTAGATGGGCAAAGTGATGTCTCTGGAAGTGTAAGGAACTCAGACAGTGCTGAAGACTTATTAAAAGAAGGGAAGGTCTCTTCCCATGATGACAAGAATGTTATTGAAGAGCAGGTTGGGTTTTATCCTCTTGTTAAAGATGTGTTTTGCATACTGAAATTAAGTTTTGACATGGAAACATGTTGCAGTTAAAGCAAGCACAGTTGGATATCGACATGCTTGATGACCACAAAAATCAGCTGGAGGTGGGTTTTTGCCTGTTATTTTTTTACTGTAGAGTGTAGATGAATCTCTCCATGTTTTTCAGCATGCAATGAAGGCTATTTCATTCTGTTGTTTTCATTTGAATTGCATTACAGTGATGGTTCTTTCTGATAAATCATTGCCCTTGCATCTTTCATTTCTTTTGATTTGATATTGTGATTCTTTAGCATTGATCGTCGCATTTCTTGTTTTCGTCAAGTGATCCATCCAATTTCTTGCTTATTAATGATCGATGATATCTTGGTGTCATTGTGGTTAGGTTTCATGTGGTTAACTCTATTTTCATGTCCAATGTGGACACTGTTAGAAGACTTCTTTGAAATAAGCAATCTGCTGCATGTTGACTCATCGGCACAGAATCACATATTGGATTGTTAACAACAAGTCTGTACTTTATTTTCATCATTACTCCTAGAACTTGGGACTTTTGTTTATAGACAGCAGCCATCCACTGGTATCTTTGTAATCACCCTTCCATTCTATCAACCTCAGGTGTAACTTCCCCTCACAATCAAGATGGCTATTATAGTTCTAATCAGGTCAACCTGATAATCAATGTTGGGGTGAGAAATGTATTTTGACTTTTAGTTTTTATGTGATTGCTTAGTTTTTTTATTTCTTAAATATATTGCAGTGTGCAATTCTGACACATCGCATGCAACATGGATGTGTGTCCATTTTCAGTACGGCACAGTTTTTGCTCCATTTACCAAAACCTGTACTTTTTTTTTTTGAATGGAATCTGTACTTGTTTTGGATCCTAATTCTTCAGATATTTGCTCCATTTCCTTTTTTGTTGGCTTTTACTGACCAACAAATGGCATGAGGTTTGTACATGTTCTGAAAATTAAATTATGCCAGTGGAATTGTATTAGATAAGATTGTCCATGGAATTAGGGATGATAGGTATTTTAGTGAACTTCTTTATGTTGTATAGACTCTTGACTTTTAACCCAAATTAGATATCTGATGATAGTGTTCATGTAAGTTGGTGGCAGGTGAAATGATAATTGTTCTTTACTTTTTCTGGTACATTTGTTTCTTTTCAAAATGGAATGTCTACTATTCTGAAGTTTTGCATCTGGCATGTGTTCTCTGCATCTAGTACAACTTAATTTTTCATTAATGATTCTCTCTCTCTCTCTCTTTCACAGATGGCCTTGGAGGAAAAAGGGCAAGCAGTAGATGGTCTTACTGGTAGAATTCAGGAGTTTCGAAATCCAATTGCACAAAGGGCAAGAAGACTGTGAAAGGTATTTACACATAATTGTGCAATGGGAAATTCTTGGGTACTTGTGGATGTATGTACATCCACCTAAATGTGACCAACGAGAGGAGTGCGTATGTATGACAACAAAGCATTTATGGCTCATGCCATCCACCAATGAAAGAGAGGGATGTACACACATCCACGAGTACCTGAGAAATTTCTTACAAAGAGTTTGACTTTTTGTTTTCTTTTTTTCCCTCCCTGCAGGATGACATCCAAGATTAAGAAGTTTGTCAAAGCTTACAACCGCTATTCCCGAGCACAAGAAGAGTTGAAAAGGTTAGCCCCGGCTCTTAGATTTCTGATGCATTTATTTGATTCCCGCATGCATTGATAACCTGGGTACCATTTTAAATGTAAGATGCATAGGTTGCTTGTATGAGATCAGCGTTCAATTCCTCATTCTACAGCCCTTTATATGTACAATGATAATGAGATATTGTTATATATTCCTCGAAAGATGTTTCAGAAATATGCTTCAACTTCCATACAAGCTATATTGATTTGAACTCTCAAAAAATCTTCGGTATAGTCTTTTGTAACAAATTAGTTAAAAAACAGTTCTACAGTAAAATCTTTTTAATTTTGATAGTTTCTACAGTTAGCTTGCTAAGAAAACTAGCGATGCATTGGTAATACATTTCAAGCTTTAATCCATTTGGGCCCTTATCCATGTCTGTGTGGATTTTGTTAAAGTGAACTAAATTCTCATTCTTTGTCTTTATCATGTCTATGTGGATTTCAACCATAGTGGAATATTGCTTTTAGAAGGGTTCTAAGGAATTTTGAGGCAGACCAACTTCAATCACTGGAAGGTCTGCTAGGGAATCTTTTCTGAGCACGGAGGAGGAAGATGGTTGGATATGGTTCACAGATTCATCTGGAGTCTTCTCAGTTAGATCTATCCTAAGGTCCGTCTACTCCCTCGGTCAAAATTCTCTCCCACCATGCGTCTTGGCCTGGAACAACAAGGTTTCCCCAAGAATACAATTATTCTCGTTAGCTTGCAATAAGAGGTAATCTTGGTCAAATGCAACCTAAGGAATAGAGGCCTCTTACTAGAGGGAACCTCAGAGTTGTGTGTACTTTGTGGTGGGGAGGAGGAGTTGGAGGACATTTGATAGTGCAAATCCCCATTCTCGATAGGGGTTTGACGTTTATTCCTTAATCTGATGGAGTGTCCATGTGTGTTGGACAATACGATAGAGAAGGTCACTATAAAGTGGTTAGGGAAGCCTTTTGTAGGAAGAAGAAGGATGGCTTGGGGGAGTCATTTGGGCAATCTGGAAAGAGATGAATAATAGAATTTTTAAATGCAAGTCGGGTTTTGCAATGGAGGTTTATGAGAAAGCCAAGTGGAACCTAATATGTTGGCTTACCCGCTATAAGGAATTCATACGAATGGGTGAAACCTGAGGACTTTTACCTGTCATAGGAAGGATGTATAAACCTGAGGACTTTACGTAGTCTATTGTCAAGTTGTACTTGAGGGCTTTTACCTGTCATGGGGAGGATTTTTACCTGTCATAGTGAGGATGTATGAAACCTGAGGACTTTTACCTAGTATGTTGTCAAGTTATACTTGAGGGCTTTTACCTGTCATGGGGAGGATGTATGAAAGGAGGCAAAAAAGCTAGGAAGGCTAGGTGGAATGGGTGAAACCTGAAGAAGGTTTCTATAAGTTTAATGTCGACGGTGCAATAAGGGGTACACTGGGCCCGACAGGGATTGGCGGGATCCTTCATGATGACAAGAGTAGGATGTAATTAATCTTTTCAAAATCTGTAGGGGTTATGGAGTCTAATGAGGCGAAGCTAAGGGTGATTAGGCGAGTGACCCATCGTTGGGCTAGTCTTGTGAATAGCAACCTTATCATCAAAGGTGATTTTGCTAATGCAATCGCTTGGACTAGTGGAAAGAAACTCCCCCTGGAAATTAGTCAACACTGTTAGGAACATTAGGTGTTTATGTAGGAATGGAGTCATCCATTTCGTGCATACTGCCAGCTCAGTAAACAATGTTGCTGACTTGGCCAATGTTGGGTACCAAAAGCTCAACCTGCCAGTGGAAGTGTTTCCTCTTCAGCCTGCACAGGAAGTAGGGGTTTGAGGGTTGAGTATCTCCCCTCGGACCATGTCCTTCAGGATCTCTTGGGTTGTAAGGGCTTGGGAATCACTATTGTAACCAATATAGTACCTTTCTTGTTTTTATCTGTCTTGCTTTTGTGTTTTCTTTTTGGAGGACTGTACATACCTCTTGTACACAACCCTCCATGCTCTTGTACTATACTTTTAATTAATGGAATATTTTTGTCTCCATTACAAAAATGTTTGTATCTGCAAAATATATCTTAATAGGCATTGATTGCTCAACTTAATTGATTGTCTTATATTTGAATAGGCTTCTATCGACTCTTAATCTGGCATGTGTCATATGAGGTCTATGTGCTTCTTTTAATGGCTTCTTGATTATTCATTTGTTTCATATGAATTAAATTCACAGAACACAAGCACGGCTTCAAAGGTTAGGAGATCAGCTTGGTTCAGATATATCAAGACCCGGTACAACTGAAGAAGATTCAAGTGTTAATATTGTTAGTGATGGAGAGACCCATTGTAATAACCAGATGAACCCAAAGAATGAGTTGGAAGGTCATATTCCTCCTAGCAAGAAAAGACTGGGGGACAGCCATGGACCCAGTGATGAAGCAAAACCAGGTACATCTTGAGTATCTTAATAGTTCTGTAGGAAAGGGATTTGTTTTATGAGGAATATACTCTTTAAGGTTTTCCACAATTGATTTTATTTTCATTTTCTTGTCTTTGAACCATTTGGCAGCAATACTTAGGTTTTTTCCAATCTTCTTGTCATATGGGAGTGACAGAATTTTTTTTGTTGCATTGTGTAGAATTTTGTTGTTTGCACTCATATATGTAACCACACACACCACTACACACACCACACCCCCACCGCCCACCCAACACCCACACCCCACCCCCGGTCTTGTACACTGTAGCTTTGAATGCACAAAAGTTTCAAAATATGTGGAAAACTTTGTTAAATCTTTTTGCAGGCCTGAACATCTGTTATTCTTGTGGTTATCACGTTTGTAAGTTCTATTTGCAATTTGAAATGATTGGTGTTTTCTTTTTATTACTCTCATTGTTTTTTAATATTATTTCATGATTTTGTTTTTTAAATGGTAACTATAATTGTATTAAAAAGAAAAAAGCACCAGAAATGCACAATACAAGAGGTAGAAACAAAGAAAAGGAAACACCTCTCAACCCCATACACCCAAGTGAGAAAGAACCCCCCAAAACAAAACAACTAGGCTTTAAGACACACCAATACACATTTTCCAAGCTCTCAAGATGTCCAAAATGGAAAAATCTTGGAATTCTACTAGGGAAGAGGCCCAAGCAACGCATTTGGCCATAACTTGACTACAAACACCTTGGGGCTCTCGGTGCTATTCTTGAACACCCTATTGTTGCATTCCCACCACCAGCTCCATATGGTGGCAAAAAGAGCTAACTACCACAATCGTTGAGCATCTGATAGATATACTAGAGATGTCCCAGGCAAAGGGCAACTGAGCAATAGAGGAGGGCATAGACACTGGATACCAAACTGGTTCAGGATAAAGCTCTACACTGACGACGAGAAATTCTTTCATGATTTTGTTTTTGGAGAAATGGGGTTTGAATAGAGACAACTAGCCAAAAAAGTGCAAAAGACATGCAAAAATAAAGTGAGTAGATCAACACAATTGATACTAAAATAAAGATAAAGAAACTATTGTCTGGACAGTCATGACTAGGTTGCACCCTTTTTATCCCTAGCCTCCAAGAATATACACTACCTGGAATGCCCATGCCACAAGTTGATGGAACTTACATAGCTTTCTTGATGCTTCAAGGTGGACCAACTCCTTCCAACTGACAAGAAACACCATGATTTCAGATTTGTTTGGATTGAAACTTTTCAGTGGATCTGAAAAAAGATATAATTTTTCTGTCATGGTTTCAATTGACTTACCAACCCCACCCATACTTTCTTATCATGCAATTCCAATCAATATTTAGGTTGAGCATTTGTAGAACAGTAGGATTGCTTGACAGAGGGATTTGATGACAGAGACCTGTATCCCACAGGCCTACACGCCCTCCTCTCTTGGGTATATGTTTATTTGCTGTAGTTTTCCTGGAAAATAGAACTTCTCATCATTTATTACAGAATTTTGTCCAAGAAAATCAGTACGTATGCATGTGTTTTCTTATGAATAGCATCAGTCTTTTCTTGCTTGGTTTTCCAATAACCCTTATGAAGTAATGTTTTCCTGGGAAAATAAATGGACTCAGAATTTGTTTTCCTAGGGAAGTTTGTTGCTGAAGATGCACCCTTAGCCGAGGGAAACATCCTTCTCTTCCTGTTCTCCGAGGCACTTCTTGAGCACATCTGGTTATTTTTTAATATATGATTGTTGTGCCCTGACTGCAATAACCATAGAACAGCGCCAAAAATAACTCCACATAACTTTAGTGCAATGTTCCATAATTGATAGCAAACGTCCACGTGCAAATAAACTGGTCCATTTTCTTAAGCTTGAGACGAAAAAATGCCAGATTATGAAATTCTGAGTAGCAGACAAAAACCAAACAGACTATTGGAGAAGTTCCAAATGGCAAAAGTGAAGCCACACTTTAATTATGAGGTGTTTCATTCATTCATCTGAACAAGGACACAAAAGGCCCCTCTTTAATAACAATACTTTTCCCACAGGCAAATTTTCTGAGTCAAAACATTCTGTTTAATCCTGTACTTCAGCAAACAGCTATTAAATGAGGGCAATGGGATCTTCTAAGTATGCTGGGAATTCAAGGAATAACTGTCTCTACTGCTCCATTTATAGGACCTGACAGAATAAATCGAATTCACTGCTCAGTGATATTACAGTTCCCAAACAACTGAAGTAAATCAAACAGCTGAGAAGTTTCTTGATCAGAAGATTGCAATGAAAACTGGGTTCCAAACTGCATACCATTGACAGATTAATCATGATCTAAAATCATCATATAAAGAGAAGGAAAAGTCAACTGCAAGGCCTGATGACCATGCTGCATGCCAGATCAAAACCATATTCTATTGCCAATCTGAACCTCATATCTGATTCTTTGGTTGAAGGCATAGCTACTAAGTGCTAACTACTTTCTGCAGTAATATAGACAAGAAACATGACAACCACCTTTATTAGTTGGTAACTGTTTGAAAAAGAGAATGGTCCTGATATAGATCTCAACTGCTAAAAGAACACTAAAAAACGATCCATACTTAAGAATGCATCAAGACTAGAAGGATAAGGCTTTCCAGCTGCCATTGAGCCAAACCTTCTAAAAACCAATAAATGAATTAACAATCCAAGCTCATAGGAAGATATTAGAATTGATTTTTTGAATCACAGCTTCCATGGGCAATGCCTTACTTAAAAATTCTTATATTTCTCGGGGAAGACCTGAACCTCATCTAGAACTGAGAACGTAAATTGAAGAGGGTACAACTGATACAGAGGAGAGTAGTAAAAGGAAATTGTACTGAATAGGTAAAAGGAGGAGCAGTGGATAAACAAATGATCAATAACCGGGTGGAAAATATCTTGATTTAAGGTGGTCAATGTCAAATCTTGTTTTGGTAAGCAACGTGACAAAAAAAATTGACCTTCGAAGGGACAAAAGCTTTGAGGTGGATTTAAAGGGAAAACTGAGGATTCACTCAAAACTGATTCTAGGAGGTTCCTTTCTTGAAGCCCTCATATCATCCATTCTTCTATAGGGGAGTACCTCACCTATCTAGTAGTTGCACCCCCGCTCCCCCCCTTTCCCTCTCTCTCCAAAACCAAAATCTCACTTGCCACTTTGCAAGCAAAACCGAGTTAAATCTCGTTGATGGGTCTAATACTGTCATACTGAGACTTCCATCCATTAGAAGTGGAGACAGGTGCACACATTTACCAAATGGTTTTTCTACTTTAGAGTCACTCCACAAGAAATCCCTAAGGAATCCTCTCAGCGTGTTCAGCAGTGGAAACCAATCAATGCAAGATGAGTGGATTTAAATAAAAAACAAAGGCAGAAGATAATACTTGTACACTTGGAGAAGACATATCCTCTTCCATGAAATTGTTCATAATTGATCCTAGTTCTTTGGCTTTGCTTAAACAGACAGGAAGGCTAAATATGTGGAAGGAAAGGAGGCCAACTAACAGCTTAAAGCATAACTCGAGGATCTCTCTAACCCATCTTCAACATGAATGCCGACCATTTAGTACTTGAATAGTTAAATTTATTGCCTAAAGCATCCAAACAATTGCAGAGAGGTGGATTGGTACTTCAGCCCAACAAGGCTCTATCTAGCTTTGAATATTCAGTTCTCTCCAAAGCTTGTGCAGTGAAGTCCACCAGAGCTCTTCTACTCTACAACTTAATTTTAAATCAAATTAATGCGATGGAACACTTCTATACAGCCCGCCAATCAACTGGCATGAAGCAACTGAAAACAATGTCAATCTGATTGATTTAATCTCATCAGCTTGTTTGTGCAGTTTGTAACATCTGAAACATGGCAATTCTCTATCCAGAACATTTCTGACTTTTTGATGGGTACATAGAATGATACAAGACCTTATGGTTGTGAAGGAGATAACTGTTCTCATATAGCCAAGCTAAAGTTCAATTCAGGTCTTCTTTTTCGTTGCAATGTCCTTATATCATCTACAAATGAAGAGTCAATAGTTGTTACTTAAGAATTTATTATTATTTGAGATTCACCAATTAAAAAAATAAAAAATCTTGTCACCGTGTTGGGGTTTAAATGTTTCTTTTAACTCTGTTTTTAACCAGAAATGAATTTGTTGAATGAAAAAGGAATTAAAGCGGCAGCAATGGTGTAGCTTCTACAAGATGCAGATGCACAACACCCTTTATTTGGCAAGCTCATCCACCTTGGAGAGTCCCTCTTTGCTCAAAGATGTGCCTTCAAAGGCACATCTGATTATGAAATTTCTGATTTCTTCTGTCCATATATAGTTAACCAATGGAGGGGGGCATGGAAGGAGGATTAGCTCATTCTGCTCCCTTTTCAGAGTCCAGCTAAACGACAAGGGTGCATGGAGGGGGCTTAAGTGATTCTGTTTGCTTCTACCATTGCATTCGCTTCAGCATTATAGGAGCCACAAATCCCAGAAGGAACTGTAAAAAGAAAAAAGAAGACACTTGGAAATGCCATGGCTTATTTGTACCACTGCCTCTACAGAGCCCCTGGTATCCCAGAGTGCAGCCATTGGAGTTATATTGATGAGATAATGCGAGCCCATCCTTCCAGCCCCTGTAGATGAAACAAGTGGACTGTCTACCACATGTCAATCTCTATTTACTTTTTTGCTTTGTGAGGCTTATGCTGTCATTCTGTTTTTTTAATACTTAGGTGATTCTGCTTCTTCCAAGAGAGACCAACCTAGAGCTCCGATGAGACTTTCCAAAAACTTCAAAATTACTGCCAAACATGCCAAGATCCTGTGCATTTACCAGGTTCCACCCAGAGACAACAGTGGGGACTTCATCCTCATTTATAGTAATGGTTAATGATGCCTACAACATCCATTTTCAGCCAATTTCGTTGCAACTCCTCACTTGGCCTGTATGCACAAAATCTAACTCAAGCATTTAATGGGGCTTGCAAAGCAGATCATCTTTGGGGCAACCAAGTCCAATCCCATAATATGGCCCATACAACATGATTTATGTGTGCCACTTTGTACATTTGACCCACCTGATGTGCAGCCTTGATTACTTTTCTTCACTAGGGCATCTAGATGATGGGACCCACCATGGTGATGAAAGCAATAAAATGGCTTGGATTGGACAGATGCCTGGGACCTGATTAGACCTAGCCTGGAGATTAGGGTCACCCAAGGCCCAAATCTGGTGGGCCAAACAACAATATGATGAACCTCATCTATAATAGGCAGCAGCGGCAGTAACAGCAGTATTGTCTTAGGGTATTTTAAAAAATATACTGGTTTGACCGTTTGAGTTACGGATTCAGTACATGATTGGCTTTTATTTTTGGTCTGAGTCTGGCTCTTACCTGACCTGAACCTAAGTGTTTCATTGTACTTTTGGATGGCTTAGATTTCATACATTCAGTACCTATGTAGATTCTGCAGAATGAAAACTAAAATGTTCTCCTTGCACACATAAATTAGGAAATCTTGTTTTTCTATGTTGTTCTTGGGGATGTTACATCTCACACTTAAGTTGGCCTTGGTAAATCTTAGTTGCCACTCTGACTAATATTGTGCTATCCTTACTGGTAACACCATACTTCTGTTGCTGCAGTAACAAGGAAAAGAGAGGTACCTTGTGTGAGAACAACAAAATTAGGGAAGCTTACTCAGTGGAGTGGATCCCTTCAATCAGAAAATAAGAGCAAAGAATCTGATGCAGCAAGCAAAGTCCTGATGGGGAAGAATGTTTATGTACCCCTGGCAAACGAGATCAAGCGTAAACGGGGAAAGAGGGATGCATATAATGTTGCTTCTTCAGATAAGGTACTTTCTTTCCCATCTTTTTTAGAAAATATAAGGTTTTTTTTTTTTAATGATTTTCCATTCTCCTTATTTTTTTGAGAAAATACAAGTTATTTTGGGCATTTTGAGTATCAATTCTATTGATTACTCTACTTGTTTTTGGATACCCCCAAGAAATTTTATTTTGTAGAATTATTATAATGGTGCCAGGCATCATGAGTATGGCATAGTTGATGTGTCTTTATCCATCAAAATTTTTATTTGGTTGCATTTCCAATAGGATCTGGAAAGCAACTTATTATTTTAGAGTTGAAGAAGGGGAAAATCTAATGCTGTATTGTGCTGTTTCTGTTCTCTTAATGTTTTCCACAAACCCAAATAACCATATCCTCCAATCCTTTTTGGTACCCATGTGAGACTTGCTATTTGGGGCATACCCCAGCATACCCTTACCTACTTGATGGCAAAATTAGTGACAAAATGACCTGTAAGTTCATATTCTGAATTTTTTAATTGATATTCCTGTGAAATACCAGTAGTTTTCTTTATTTGTTTGTGCTTGCTCTCTTGCATCATTGTGTGCCTCTGAGCAAGGTTGTGTGCATGTGCCATAGGAAGTTACTGAGAGGAACATTCATGGTTTGTTGTATGAGCAGGTGAAAGGTTCAGAATTGGTGCATTTTTTGCCCTCAACTAGCATGGCTGCTCATGCAGTTGATGATCTCGGTGAAGCCTTGGACCAAGAAGAGAAGCTACAGCCGGCAAATGATACTTGTGCAGTAGATCTTACTGAAGACAAGAGCCAAGAGAAGTTAGAGACAAGGGATGCCACAACTGAAGTTTTTGACAATGTAATCATCGATGATAGAGTGAGCTTACTATGTCTGCCACCCCCACCTCCAGTCTCTCAGAATGCTTACAAGCAGGTTCAAACATTGTATTCCTAACTTGGAGTATGTTCGTCATTACCAGCTTGAAGTGCGATTTGATTTGCTTGCTCTTGTTGATTTTGTTTTCTCATTATTTTGTAATATTTATTTCCTATTCTTAGTTTTGTGGACTCGTTGTTTGTATCTATTAGAGGCAGCGGGGGGTGGGGGCAGCGGAGTGATCATTTGGTGATCCAGGCTATCTTCTTCATGGGTTTGCGGATACATCATCTTGCCAAATATCTCCCAGATGCCACAATCTAACCCACATTGTCAACATCATCCGAATCAAAGGAATGTTAGATTTACAGTCAAGGCAAAATGTGCTGTGTGGGCTTCTTCTTTCTGAATTCCAGTCCCTCTCTATTTCAGAGATCTCCAAAGCATGGGAGGAATGCATTGGGCTGCACTAGCCTTTGCTTTCTCGTGTTTTTTCTACTTTTTGTTGCCTCTACTGGGGGAATGTGTGGTTTGTATTGTTTGTTAGTTTTGTTTTTTCTTGCTCTTTGTTAGCATGGCTTGTACTTTTTGGGTATTAATGAAGTTCGTCATTTCAAAAAAAAAAAAGCTCCAAACCGACATGTTTAAGACCAAATGCAGCAATACTTCATATTCAATGCAGAAATGGCCTTTTCTGGGATGTCTTGTATTTTAGGACTGGGTTTATTATTAGGGCTTATGCATCTGTCATTGCAACTGTCTGCTAAATGTCTAGGATTGCTGTTCAAGTTCTGCCTCATAGTTCTTAATGTAAGTGCAGTCATAGTATGATAATTTTACCTTTTGAGGCTCATTTCTTGTTTTTCATGGACCAGTATCAGCAGAAATTTATATGATTATTGTGTGGATGGTTTACTGATCTAGAAATGTTAATATTGCCATGTAGATACTTACTGGCCTTCTGCATTTGGTGTCACAGTATGAGGCTGAAGATGAGGATGTAGATGTGGATGTAGGAGATGCAAATGTTAACAGTGAAGTTAAAATTGAGCAGCTGTAGTAATCCAATCCTTAATGTCAATTATCTGGAAAAAAGTAGAGTTGATGGAGCAAGAAATTCCAGTCTTTCTTAGTGTTGTGGCAGACCCACCTTTTACCGTCATGTTTTTTTGTTCGTTCCTTCACATTGTTATATGTTGGACAATTCTTAGATATATAGACCAAATCAGCTTTGTGTATATAAATAATTACGAAGGGACTATCTACTTACTTTTCTTGAGCAAGATTAACTCTTTTCTTTGTCCTTAATCAAACATCATTTCTGCTAAATGGCTAAATGAAGGGCAGTACAAAATCTGTATGACAAATAAGATGATACGTCAGCAATGTTTCATTTTCAGGAGAATTGCTTCTAAGAACTTATAGAATAGGGTGAATGTTGGAGACCTGTTTTTTAACAATCTTTCATAGAACTACAACTAGATTGTGTAATTCTATTGAATTGAACATCGAAGTTATATAATTGAAGAAGTATCAAGATCTCAAAGAGTATTCCTAATGAACGGGCATCATTTTTCCCTGTGGTGATTGATGACTTGTTTGATGATTGGATGGAATACATGTACAAAATGAATGGGTATCAATGGGAGCTCATCAGTAGTCCACGTTTAAGAGCTATATATACTGCTCATACTGTATTAAGTTGAAATCAATGTTAATTTTTTTTTTTCAAAAATTACAAGGAAAAATTGGGAAAAAGTCCAACATATTGGCATTGGCATCTGCATGGATTTATTTTTTTACCGATATAAAAACATAGGGATACTCTGCAATTGCATAGCAGCTGATATTTCTAACCATCTGTCATCTACAAGACTACATGGTGATTAGACCTGGATTTTGAACTAAAATTTTGAGTTGTGTTCGACTGATGTAGGTTGATTTGGTCCTAGCCCAACACAGTATTTCAGTTATATGTTAGAAACCTAACGTGCATAAGAGCTGCATGATCATGAAATCAAAGCATGTATTAGGTAACAGACTGAATGTGAGGCATTTCAGTCTCACCAAAAGAAGAAGAGACAGAATGTGGGACATTTGAATGCTCCACAATCCTAGGGAGTTGACTTGCCGGACAGACTATTACCCTTTGATGTTAGATATTTTGAGACAAGTTATGTTCTGTACTTACCTTTAAATTGTACATTTTTATACCATCAAGTTTAAAAGGGAGATGTAAAGGGGTTCGCTTTTTGAGCGTTGGTTCAATTATCAATCAAATGACTTTGCGGCATTAGCAAAAGATATAAAAGCATATAACTTGAGGGTTAATTTAGGGAAGTGATTTGTGCACCCCCGTTTATTTGTTCATGCACCAGTTTTGCCCTTCTCCTTTTCTCCTTTTGCCAATCATTTTTATTTCCGTAAGACACGAGCGTTTTCCGCTGCCTGCGCACGTCTTTTCTTCAACGTCTCTCTTCCTTCATTCCTCGCAAGA
The DNA here is from genome assembly GCA_013350335.1 of Chimonanthus salicifolius. Classification (NCBI taxonomy): domain Eukaryota; kingdom Viridiplantae; phylum Streptophyta; class Magnoliopsida; order Laurales; family Calycanthaceae; genus Chimonanthus; species Chimonanthus salicifolius. The sequence continues at coordinate 46,561,796 of CM023539.1, forward strand.
AGAAATAGAAATCCCTCTTCTTCTTCCATTCCATGCGCTTTTTCCCTCCTTTTCTTCCATTCTGTACGTTTTTTATTTCCCAGGGAGAAAAGTTTCTCCCCTTGTGTGTCCCAATTATGTCTCTGAGCGTTGGCTACTTCCTTCTTCCCGTGCGTTGGGAAATTGGATGTTGTTTATGTGGATTGATTGGACAGATTGATGGAAAGGTTGCTTCTGATAAGTGTCATAAATGGGTCTTCAAAGAACCTTCTGAGTTGAGGCCAACATCTTTAACCATTGACAGAGCTCTTTTGATGCTGTATGTACTATGCATGGGAAACAATATAAATGGATTTCTTGATTTTAGTTTTCAATCAAGTTTCTTTGCAAGAACTAGGAAAGGAAGGTTAAGTAGAACAACTTGGAATTTGATGATCGTTTTAGTCTTCAAAACCATCTTTTTCTTCTCTAAATCCTTTTAATGGCAGAAGCTGAGAAACCCTTTTTCTCCTCTCATTGTAGCTTCCACCTAAATGGACTGATCAGTTTGCTTCTGGCATTCAAGTAAACAAGCACATACACTCTACTTATTTGGGTCCAAACTTCTTCTATTCAAACCTTGAATTTGATTTCAAGGCATGGATTTTGTAGAATGTGCGACATTCTATTTCTCTGTGTCAAGATGGGGATATTGGTGACGGGTTGGATTTATGTGAATCGACAATTTGGGCTCTACAGAAAAGGAGAGTGTCTGTGATGCCCTCAGATCTAGTCCGTTCTCAGTCCCTGCACCCTTTCTTTGCTCCAACAGTGCCAACTGCACACAACAAACTCAAGAATGTTGCTGCGTTCTTCATCAGCGCTTTTTTTTTGCCCCTTGGATCTTGATCTGTTTCTTGCCCATCGCCAACGGCTCCTTCATTAGACATCTAGTTTTCTGCAGCAGCGAACATCTAGCCTCCTGCCCACCAACTTGGATCTACAGACCCCTTCTTTGTGTCTTTTACCTTTTTCATCTCCGGCTTTCTTCTCAAACGACATTGTCCCTGCCAATCAAATCTGAGGCATGCTTCTACTCTTCTGCCAGCTCTTCCACTGTCGTTTTCTTCTTCACTGCTTCTGAGACACATCACGTTTTTTTTTTTTTTGCACAAGCCTTCGTTGCAACCTCTGCAAATTGCCCTCCGCCACCAGATCTGCAAACCGCTATCTTCGTTCCCTTCCTGATCTCCTCACCCTACACAGATCTTGCCATCTCTAGCACATGTCTGTCTCTTGTTCTCCATTGGACTGATTCCAGATTTGTCGCCCACATCACATCATCACATGGTTTAACAAGCATCTTCACTCAGAAAAAACCAAGGCTATCCCATTTCTCGAGAGGGAAGGAGGGAAGTGGGGGAAGGTGTTGCTCGCGTTGGCGGAAATAAAAAACGACGGAAAAAGGAGAAAAATGGGTGGGGCTAAGGGCTGCAACTCGGGTCGGGTTTTGACCCGACCCGAGAAATCATGCGGGTCGGGTTACAAGGGTCGGGCCATAGGGTCGGGTCGGGTTGAGAAAAAAAAACCAAAACGAAATTCGGGCCGGGTCGGGTTGAGATCTTTAAATTTCAAGCCGACCCGATCCGACTTGGATTTATTAACTTAATATAAAACCCTTTACCCAAAAACCCTAACATATCTCTCTCTCATTCTCTTTCTTTCTGTGTATACAAAGGTAAAGGCAGCAAGAAGAGAGGGGGTTTTTGGGATTTTCCAAAGGAAAACCTTCCCTCAATGAAAGTGCAAATGAAATCCAAAGGAAAATATCCAGGTGATTTTCCTTAACCTTTCTCTCTCATTTTCTCCTTTCTCTCTTCACTGTTATAAAGGGTTGGGGGTGGCATCTGAAAAAGCAAATCCAAATCAAATCGGAAGGCCAGCCAGATTTCAGATTTTGGACTATCCTTTTTGTTTTACTATATTCCCTTTCTCTTCCACATTTCATCTGCTTGCCGTTTCATCAACCGTCCAAATCACCAACTGATTCAAAGTTTGGTTGTCTATTCACATCTCCTTAGTACAGTGGACATCTGGACCTAGGGCTGCAACACGGGTCAAGTTGGGTCGAGGGTATTACAAACTCGGGTCGGGTCGGGTTGATTAAATCGGGTTTTTAATTCGGGTCGGGTCAGGTTGGGTTCAATATGTTGTGACATGGGTTAGGATTGGGTTTATTAAAACCCGACCTGCCCGACCCGAGTTGCAGTCCTACTAAATTGGAAACATATTTTCAAGGGGTGCACGAATGGTAAAACTAGGGTGCACGGATGACTTCCCTTAATTTAGCATTTTTCTTTGAAAAATTAGCATTCTGCCAAATTATTCTTAAGAGAGGTGAAAGATTCTAATCGTTGATAACTATAGATTAAAATTGTGATGTTGGAAACTATAAATTTTAAAGCTCTTAACAAAAAATATAGCAGTTTAAAATTAATGATTTCATAGGTCTTAGATAAATACAATTTTTAGCGTGAAATTATATATTAACTCACGAGGTTTTCATTGGAGGGCCCCAAATAGGTCTCTACAAAAGATCTCCCCTATGTATTTTCACCACACACAAACATCGTCGTCGTCATCATCATAGCTACAATTCATTTATTAAGAATGACTTTTCGAGTTATACTTTTCCATTTAACCTTATAAAAAATCATTATGTCATTTTATCATCTATCATGTTTTTTATCCATTTTTTTCATGTTTTCATCGATCTACCCATCCTCGTGCTTGCAACTTGTAACTTTTCAGTTCTATAAACTGAAGTTGTTTCTAGCCTTCTCACATATCTAAACTACTTCAAATATGTTTCGCTTAATTTCTCTTCTATTGAAGATATTTTTTAACTCTCTAATGTGGTCATTTCTAATTCAATTACTCAGATTTAAACCAGTTATCCCATGTAGCATGTACATCTCCATTACCTTAATTTGTCTAATTGTCTTTTATTCATTACCCAATACTTTGCTCTATTGAGCATTATGGATCTGATAACTATTTTATAGTATTATCTTTTAAGACGAAGTTGCTCTCCTATCATATGGAACAATGCTAGCTTTTTGATATTTTATCCTCTGTTCTCTCTTGTTAGCTATATCTAGGTCTAATTTTTTTTTCTAGAGATTCTATTATAGACTCCAAGTATCTAAACTTATCGCAGTGCGCTACCCAGTTATTTCCAATCTTAACTAGCTTACTCTCGCTATCTTCTATTCCACTTAAGCTACACTCCATGTATTCTTTTCCGTTCTGCTTATTCTAAGACCATTTGTCTCAAAAAAAATTCACCAAGATTCTAGTTCACTATTCAGTTGTTGTCTCGTCCCTTTATCATCTAAAAAAAAATACTTACTATGACACTTCATCTTGGATCTTCGTCTTTCTATTCATATAATTTTTATGATAATTAGATAAGATCCTTCATCTGACACGGCCCCTCAGAAACTCAAAACTTTTTAACCAAGGGATCTCCGACACACACACACACATATATATATAAATGTTCAGTGCAAACTTTGATATGTGGGATCCTTTGTGGGTCCAATTGATCCATTTCATCCCCCCTAAACATCCACCTATATGTCGTGAACATTACATTTAAAGTCCACTAATATAAACTGATGAATTTCCTAAAATTTTGAAAATCTTAAAAAATCTAACTTCAAATATCCGATCAAAGTTGAATTTTCATTTTGCACAAAATCATAATTCATCAACCAAACCTAACGAAAGTATAATTTTCGTTTCGCACAAAATCATAATTCATCAACCAAACCTAACGCCTTGCCTCCTTCGCACGGATATTGAAATATGATCCTGTATAATAGATTCCGTCAAGTAAAATTGTAACTCGATATTTTTTTTAAGCGCAAGAGTCATACACAAATCAAAGCCTTTCAAACCTACGTATTTATATAAGCCCAAGTAGGGCATTACATACATTAAACAATGAACGCTCTCACAGATTTCTATGGACATGACTCAGTGAGCCTCATCTAAGCTCACTATAATGGATGGATTTGAAAGGACTTAATTTTTATAGTGTCTCTAAAATTTCATCTTAATTAAACAAGTTGTTTTTAAGGCTCTTGAAATTTCACCAATCAGATTAACAAGCTGTAGAAGTCAAATTGGAGTAGAATAAGAAATATTGAGGCAATCTACAGGGCCAGGTGGATGTACAGAACCTAGGCCTTTGCAGCTTGTTATCTCTCATATATGTCACCAATTTGATTCACATGACAAATTCCAATTTGATTGATTGATGATGGTCATTAACAAAAAATCAAATGCACAAAATGTTTCACCAGTCATTAAGGATCTTCTATGAACTGCCGTTGTGCAATCCATACAAAGAATAGTTCAAAATTTTGGAAAAGTTTAGGTAAGTCTGCTTAGTTTGAGTAAACCTGACTTGATAAGATTTCCAATTGAGCGAGAGAATAAGTTTTTCAAGTTTTCTTAGCTGAGTTGAAAACATTCATGGCACCTTATCATGGACCAAAAACATTCAAGAAACTACCGATTGTCCTGGATTCGACTTCTATGTTTCCATCCAACCTGATCACCATAAAATAAAGATCTAATTCAATTAAAAACAGGAATCAAAAGAATAGTAGAACCTTTTTTTTAAATGAAAAGAATATTTTATCGGAGGTAGACGATGTTTTTCTTCCTCTCTCTCTTTACAAAAAATAGAGGGGGGGTTCCCAATTCTTTCATATACAATATTACAAAATTGCCCTCACAATAATTAGGGCCTCTAAAAGGGACAAAAAATGTTTGAGACCGGACAACCATCAATATAAACATACATTCTGAAGTGAGTCAAAATTTTCTTTTTATTCTTTCAACATCAGCAACTATGATACCAGCATCGTCTCACCTCCCACTAACAGGATGTGTAAGTTCTTTCACACGACTTTATAATGCTACGAACATGGGGATCATCTTTTGGTATTTTCTTGAGAAACTTCATTGCAGATTTTTTCTCCCCAGACGCTAAGAGTACTTGGTACATTCTACAATTAGAAATCAGAATCAGTGTGTAACATAGCAGTCCTAGAAACAATAAATTCATCATGTTTTTATTCTAAAAGGCCACCTACATACGGCTCCTCATATGGTTTTTTCTTTTCTTTTCTGATAATTGGAGCATCTAATTAATGAGGAGGAGTTGCGTCTCTTATCATAACTGATGGAAATAATGCGATCTCAAGATGGAGACACCATTCTCATTGGAAAGTAAATTGTACGAACAACAGCCACATTGTAAATAAGAGCAAACACCATTCTCATTGGAAAGTAAATTGAACGAACAACAGCCACATTGTAAATAAGAGCAAATGGAGACGATTGAACAATAAAAAAGGAGACAATCTTATCCACACAAGTAGATAATCCACATTGGTTGCCTGCAACCAGAGTGTTTTAATGGACCAAAGATTTAAGGGTTTTTCAAGGTTAAATTTTGAAGGGCCATTTCAAAATGGTGATGAATTTGAAATCTCAATCTTCCCTGCTCTCCAATCCAAAGAGCTGCATTCCTTATATTCCATTTCTCAACATCCTTTGTCCAAAGTTTAGCTTCTAGCATGGTTGATTTCTTGTTGAACTAATTACTACATCACTGCACAAAGCACTATGGTACTCAACTACGTTGAAGAAAACCGAATCATAAAGATGACTGAGACATGCTTGGCCAATTTCACAGTACCTTTTAGAAGCATAAAGGGGCTCCAATAGGGATAGGGGTATGCTTCGAGATTCTTAGGCCTCTACAATCTCTATTTCTGTTCCAATATTTGGAAGAGACTCCAATGAGTTAGTGTGTTTTTGGTAACTTCTAATATTGAGAGATTGAAAGTTTCTTCCTATGAATAATAAGAGCTCATCTATCAAAAAATAAGAGATTTTGACTGTTTTAGGATCCCTACTTAGCAATTGATCTACTCAATTTAGTAGATCGCGCTGTCATTTTCTGTCTAAGCAAAATTCATTAATTTACGATTGCATTGTTGAGAATTGGATTTTTATACGGCAACATGATGCGGAGTATTAGACTGATGTAGAACATCCCAGCAGACCCGCCCTCTTTCTAGCATCATCTAGAGGTTGGCTGAAGAGGCCAGGTCAAACAAGAACTCTTACTGCTTCTGGAATAGCCTCCAGCCAAAATCATTTCTTGCAGGACTCCTCCAGCCGCAAGTAGTTTCTCCACAGTCAACCAACAACAACCATCCATTTCTTTCTTTTTTTCCTTGCTGTATTTTTCCTCTTCATTTTTGTTTATAGATACTCGTGATATATGTAACAATTGAGACAGTTTTGATGAATGAATGAATGAATGAGAATAACTGATTGTTGTGTGGGAAGAATTGCTCCATGCACATGATGTGTTGGTGAGAAATCAACGAACCCTCGGTGAGAAGCTAGGGACAGCGAGAAGCCAATGAGGTGAGAAATCTCCAAGAACAAGAAGGTGAGAAGCGTTCCTCTATCCATGTACCTCTCTTCTATCTCTCTCTCTCTCTCTCTCTTTTCTTCTCTTTTGCTGCAAAAGACCATATCCGATCCTTTCCTTACTGTTTCTAGACATTCTCACATTCAGATCTGTATCTTAAATCTGTACAACCCTCTGAGAACCCCAAACTGCTGTTAAACCATTCCAGAGGCCCAGATCTGCGAATACATTCTCAGATCTGCACCTTTACCTGCAGTTCAGTCCTATAATTATTGCTGCAGAACAATCCTAAGCCATCCTATTCTGCTGTCCTGCATCTCTTTTACCATCACAGCCCTCATATCCTTCCTTACAGCAGTTTCATAGCCTTTTTCCCCTTCCTTACTTGCTGTCCACACTGTCATAACCTACTTCCCAAGCCTTAGACCCTTTGGACTGCAAGAAAAATCACACTTCCAAAACCTTCAGCAGAATAAGTTTTAGATTCGGGTTCACAACGGCTCAGGTTGGGAGAGAATTTGAAGCTTCGATGGATGACCTAATTCAAGTTCACACGATGGAAATTGAAAGAAGGCTCAAATGTCACTAGGATTATTGTCACCATGCAATAACACACTAATGAAATTGTTGTTCAATTTGAAATAAAATCAAAATATGAAATTAAGTTTCAAGATGCAAAGGTCAAATGAATGCAATTGAGCAATTTAAAATTGAAATCAAAATTCAAACACCATAAGCATGCATGAAAATTAATTCAACACAATCAACTAGAAATCAAAGAACCAAACTCACCAACACTTTCGAAAGACCAAGCAACCTTGCTGAAATTTCTTAGTGTAACACCCGCAACGTGGGCCTGGCGTGTGGGAATTCCCACATCGCCTAGCTCTAGCTGGGTGTGAGGGAATTTAAGAGAGCAGCCCTTTCACCCATGGATGAGGCCTTTTGGGCCTGGCCAGGTAGCCCAGGGCAGAAAGCAAAACCATGCAGGCCCCGTGGGGCCCAAAGCGAATAATATCATCCTTGGGTTGTGTCGGATCGGGTCAGTCACAAGAGGTATCAAAGCACAGGTTTAACACTTGGACTGAGTGGGCTCTACTTGCATGACGTTGCCTGCCTATAGTGGACCCCCTGTCTATGTGACGTGACCAAGCCGGGGACCACTCTGGTCTTAAGGGGGGTGGATTATAACACCCGCAACGTGGGCTAGCGTGTGGTAAGTCCCACATCGCCTAGCTCCAGTTGGGTGTGAGGGAATTTAAGAGGGAAGCCCCCTCACCCATGGATGAGGCCTTTTGGGCCTGGCCAGGTGGGCCAAGGCACAAAGCAAAATAGTGTGGGGCCAGTGGCGCCCAAAGCGGACAATATCATCCTTGGGGTCGGATCGTCACAACTTCACCTCAATTGTGTGCTTGTACAGTGGGCGTCCCCTCCAATTTATAGGCATAGGATTGAAGAGAAACAAGGAAAAATAATAACTACTAAATACAATTTGGCTCGCACTGCCCACACCATTCTCTTCTAATCTATATACTAATTTGGTCTTCCACCAATGACATACAGCGATGTGGATTTATTACATCACACTAAGAAATTAAAAAAAAAAAAAACAAACAATGACATCATAAACTATTCCTAGCACGGGTGAATTTTGCATGATAAGGCTTGCTTGATTTGCATTGAATTCTTGCCACTCATTCAAAATATTGCTAAGTTGTGAACTCCCAAATCTGGTGCATAGCTGATCCACATACCCAAGCAAAGGATTCATTCTATTTCCATGCTTTCCAAATCTAATTGGAGGTCCTCACAAGCATACATGCACCCAAGCCTTGCTATTATTTAAAGATTCCATCCTATGTGGCATCCACACGACATCCAAAAATAACAATGACAAGGAAGATGATGTGGAATTCGTAACTTCCGTTGATAGTGCAGTAAATGGGCCTTCTAATGTGGGCTTTGGAGACCCAAAACATGATAAACATGCCTCAACTCATATCTCCACCATTAGGGCTCAGTTTGAGGTGACCTTGGGCCTGTTGGAACCCTGGGAAAGCCCTCTCTTTCCTCCATCAAATTTATTGTAAAAATTGAGAGCCATTTACACAACCTCCTCTAGATGTTCATCATCATCCTCATCATGGGTGTAAGGGATTGAGGGGTTTCGCTTTTTCTTTATGCAGTTTTTCTCCACACCTCTGGTGCTTTTATTTAATATTATTACAGCCACTATTTCAAAAAAAGAAAGAAAGAAAATCCAGTCTTTCATGAGCGTACATAGAGGTTGACTATCACTTCCTATGGGATCACATCACTTCGAGGACAATATCCACTCCATACATCAAGTCCAAGACCCAATTGGCCGAAATGCTTACCAAGGCTGTCTCTAAGACACAACTTTCAAGAGCCTTTTGCCAAGCTGGGCTTAATAGATATCTTCGCACCAGCTTGAGGGTGAGAATTGACAAGTTGTATATTGATAGACGAGTGTGTATATTTTTTGTATTCTACTGCGAACTACCATACAGGATTGACTTACTCTTTTTTACCTTTTTGCTTTTATTCTTCCCTTGTTCTAGTTCTACAACACCTCTAAATAAGAGGATCATTTGAAACCTTACAGACATAGAATACAATTACATTTCCACTTCATTTTAAATTATTCATCAAAAGGGAACCTTCCCTAAGAGGTCTTGGACAAGACTCACGCCACCAAAAATTGATAATCAAATAGAGAGAACAGAAAATATACAAGCTACATGATATTCCCCAAATTCCCATTAAACTGCTCCAACTGGAAACCCAGTAAAACCTTTATCTTGTATCTCTGCTCTAAATCCAAATCCAAATATGGGGAGATGCAGTGCAAATGAAAATCATATATATAAGATTCAAGTCATTCTCAGATCCAACAGACTTCAAACTAAATCCATCTACATCCTTAGCAATAGTAGTGTAGCCATGGCAACAAAAGTAGATGTCAATGGCAGAGCAGGACCATCACGAGTATGGGTTACTGCTAATAGTAGCAGTGGTAGTAATTATATTAGTTACTTTAAGATAGCAAAACTTCACAACTACAATGAAATCTGGAAGCATGAACTGACAGCAGTTAAGATGCCAAGATTCTTGGAGCCCAAGGTGCAGAGCATATGCCTAGGTGCAACCTAATTTTTCTCTCTGTATATACATAAACATATAATATTATTTTTATCTTTATCAAATCAGTGTTAACTAAATAAAATGTTGTTCATCCAAAGCAAAGAACTGATTCGGTAATAGAATTTCCAATCTATTTTATATACATCACGCACAAACAATACTCATATTGATTAGAGATTTGGATAAAGTATTACTAACTAATCTGCATATTAACTAGAATATCTACTCATTATTATATGGAACAAAAAAAAAACTAAAAAAAAATGTCTTCTAAAAGAACTAGGTTTAACTAAGATGAGACTGCATATGACTACCACAACAATACCAATGTTAATTTCAACAATAACCACATGCAACCTCTAATAAGATAAAAATATGATGGTGATAAGAGAATTACAAACCTCAATTTAGTCAATACATTGAAAGGCAAGCCAGCTTCCTGATACTCTTCCCAAATCAGTTGAGCACGGTGGGGATCCTTTGCACTTGCACAAGCACTAAGAAGGAAATCAAGACTTGTTCTAGAAGGATGAAGATCAAGCACCTCCTTGATAGCCCGGAGTAAATCCAATCCTGTCTCTAGATCTGTAGGCTCTGTTTCTGAAATGAGGCTGAATATCTGTTCCACAATAGGAATGTTAAACTTGTGGTGTAATAATAAAAGATAGAAATGTGCATTACAGAAAGCATAAAGTTTGCTTTGGTAGAAGAAAATATGAAGGTGATCTTGTCTAAAGATGTCAAGCACATCCAAATAAGACACAATATTCATCAATACAAAGAGTGAAGGATCACAAGTCAAAGGTACTAAAAGGGAGTGAAAGTCCCGATGTGCTAGAACAAGATTGACCCTAGAGTGAGGTGAATAGGGCAATCTACTAATTTGTTGGTCCTTTAAAATTTCCTTGATTGATTAACAAAATTAGCAGCGGAAATAACAATCAAGTGTGTGTGTACGCAAATATGATTAGGGCAAACATTCAAGCAATTAGCTCTAACACCACAAGACCAATATAGAGTAGGTTCAGAGTAAACCCTCCTACATCCACTGATGGACTCATCCAACCTTGGGCTATCCCAAATTGACCTAAATGGAGAATTACACCCACACTAAATATACTAGGAATTCCACCTATCCAATTGGTTGTGACTTTCAGCCAACACCAATAACTAGAGTAAACCCTCTTTTTTATAGTGATTCAAGAGTACACCCTCTTTAATCCACTTCACAAGTTTTGATTTATAAAAACAAAATACAAACCAAGGAGAAGCACTTGCCTTTCAAGCTTTGCAATTGTGTAGATGTGTGCTTCTCAAATCTCCTTCCCAATGTGATCTCGCAAATGTGCCGAAGATGCACCAAGTGTAGAGCAATCACAAGCTATGGGAAGCCTCCAGAAAATTGGGGTCACCAATGTCTGTCCTAGATGTTTTGCCTTTGCCTCTCTTTCTCTCTTTCAAACTCAATCTATGAAGATTGGTTCATTTGAATGATTCACCAAAATATGTACAAGAGAGATGATAATCCTTCCTTAGCCTATTGATTTCACTGATGAGTGTGGTAGATAAGGCTCATAAATGTTAACTCCAAGGAATCCCCAAATAGTTGCAAATAGTGTTGTATTTATAGAGGAGGCAAACCAGTTTTCCGTAACTGTTCTTCACCGACGGGTCGATCACACCGATGGATCGGTGAACCTAAATGCAACCGTTCAACCACCCTGACCGTTGTGCATTAATTGCAGTCCAATGGTACAGAAATTAGAACTACCGATGGGTCGACAACTTTATGTTCGACATGTCGATGGGTCGGTCCAGTTTATTAGAGAGCAGCATAAAAATACAGAGCATGCTCATCCAGAACCTTGAAAATATTGATCGACATGTCTGTCCATCGATGGGTCGGTCCTAGTACTCTCGAATGGGTTGATGACCTCGATATGTCTGTCTGAGAGTACCTCAGAGTCCTAAGTCCAGAACTCATACTTGGCCCAAATCGACATGTCGAGCTCGCCGACAGGTCAAACCCGATTACCAGAGAGCAGACTGATTTTACAGTCTGTTTATTTCCAGAGACTGCAAAATCCAAGTCGACATATCGAGGACCTCGATGGGTCGGTCCTTTGTTCATCGAGGGTCGGTGGAGACGATATACTCGAGCCCTGAATGACAGTCCTTCTAGTCCAGAACCCTTGTCAATACCGTCGACGTGTCGATGACCTCGATGGGTCTGTCCTATCTCACCGATGGGTCGGTGGACTCGACGGATCGACCTAACAGATTACCAGATTTCCAATGTCTATCTCATCTGGCTCTGTGATTGTCTAGGCACCACTTAGACTTAGATTAATTTTACCAATATGATCCCTAAGTTTAGGCAAAGGTCCACTAAGGGTGTGGGTTTCACTTAAGGTCATCTATAGCTAGTTTACCTGTGTGATTGCCATACACTGATGAGCCAAGTGTTTTTCACAAAGTCATGGAATTGGCAAATTAGAGACTCGGCAAGCCGGGGCACTAACAGGGAGAAACTAGTAAAATCATGATTTGAGGTGGGAAGAACGGATATGAGGGGTTGAATGGAAAAATAGAATTGGGAAAGCCACCAATGCACTAACGATTAATTTAGTTCCCAAAGTTTAATAAACTTTTGCAACATCAAGCCTGCCATGGTCAGTGAACAACCATTTAGGGAAAGAGATACGGCATTAGTTTCTAATATACGACCACTAAAATAGGCCCAATTTTGCAACATGACGAATTGCCTCTGATCCCACATGTTTGTCTACATCTATTTCATCATTTTGGACTTGAGAAGTTACCATATCATATGCGTGAGTACAATTTTTATTTTTTTAAAATGCCCTTTTATCTGGGAATGAATTTTTGTTATTGGCAGCAATCCTGTCACTTTCAAAACTTTAGCTATTTTATCATTTCAACTTCTTAAAATTATCCATAGCCCCTTTTTAGAAGCTGTTAGCCACCAGTGACAGTAGAATCTTATGTGGAACTGGCATCATATGTCAATGGTTGAGTTATGACAAATCAAAATATTAGGGATTTTTAGCAGATGCCAAAAGACAGGACCTAAATATTAAAAAGAATACAAAAAAGTTTTCGAATAGTATAATCATAATGAATTCAATGGAAATAATCTAGGTGTTTTTTTTTTATTTTTGAGCAGTAACAAAAATTTTGAGCGGGATAATTTAGGTATCTTTGATATCATGGAAATAGAAAAAAAAAAAATCTGATAGGGGAAATTTGAGATCAGAACCTGATCAATAACCACAGCCGTAGCCAATTCATCTTTCTCCTTAAGCTGCTTTAGTAAATCAACAGCAGAACTAAGTGAAAAAAATAGACAATAGTAAGTATTATCATATCACTGAAGCCTGTTCCATCTTTCTGGAGATGGGTTTCGACAAAGTGAGTTTCGGAAAACAGTAGCTCAAATGCTATAGTGAACCTTATATGCTTGTATCGAATGCAGTATAGGACAATTCTGCCACACCCATCAAACCAGCCACTTAACTCCTTCAACTCCTCAAGCAGCCGAAGCAACTTATCTAATTCTCCTTCAGATCGAAGGTGCTCCTGTGTAGAATACAAACACCAAAATTAGTATGCTCCCTATCTTTTGCAGGTCACTATTGCTTCATGGAGAAAGTTGAAAAGAGCTTACAATGAGGCTTATGATAGCCTTGGGTTCCAGATGGCACCCAGCTTCCTTAACTTCATCATAAATTTTGAATGCATCTGACATCTGCCCATTTGATGCAAGTGCTGATACGAGTGCACTCTTAATATCATTTATGTTCTTAACTGGTATCCCTTCATCCAAGATGACCTATAAAAATTGTAATGCTGTGAAATTTTAAATTTGAATTTATCAAGTAACAGTATTAAGTAGCCATTAGTGGCTAGAGCTGTATCCTTAGCCCGAACACGGCCCGAATGCATCATAAAAAAATAGATTTGGACACATACTAGCCCGTCAGGCTAAGCTCAAGCTAAATTCTTGAACCCGTTTATATAAATGGTTGGGCTCGAGCTTTTGCAAGAAGCCCATGAAAGTCCGTCAGGATTTCGACCCATTTAGCCATTATGTGTGTACACCTAGGTCATTTCCCATTTTTTTTTTAAAAAAAAAAAATGAAATCAATTAAAAGAATGACCATTCATATTGAATATAGACATGATGAAATACAAGTGAACCAAATCTGTGTTTAAAACTCAATTTTTAGCCACTTGATCTTAATAGTCAAAGTTACCAGGCATCCTTAAGAATCAACAAGACAATGACGTTTGGGCCTTTGAAGAATTTGATCACTAAAATCAAGTGACTAGAAATTGAATTTGGAGCTCAAATTTGGTCCACTTGTAACTCATTATGTCTACTTTCAATCCTAATGGTTAGATTTTTAATAGTCTCAAACGGGTGGGTTTGGGCTTTAACCTACAAAACCCGACGGGCTCTCGACGGGATCTGGCTTTTGTATATATAAATGGGCTCAAGCTACATAGAGCGCCCAACCCAAACCCAGCCTGTTAACACCTCTATTAATGGCATAACATTAACTGTAACAGCAAGAGCAACAATAGAAAGTAAAGACATGGACTAGGTTTGGGCCCAAAGATTCTAAAAGACAAGAAGATCTTGAAGCAAGAAAGGAATCTCATTTAGAATGTCACTGAAACTATATCACGATACATTGTAATCAAGCAATCTGCAAAACAAGGCAAAATGTTTTTGTTTTGACCATTTAAACATTAATTAGAATTGGAAATTATTTAATTGCCCCTAACTTGTGATCCTACCACACCCTATTACATGTGAAAAATTGCACAAACACGGGCTCGCTAAAGGTCGTAGTAGTACACTTTGATTTAAGAACAATTCAAGTATAAACTTCATCTTATTTTTTCGTCCATTAGTTGGAGAAAAATCAACCTCCAGTTTGATTCTTCATCTATTTCCTTTCTCTTCATAAATGGAAGAATATCTTGAAAAATCAAGGGAGGTTGGGATTATGTTCCCATGTCCAGTTAAAAGAATTGTTCACTTCTCCGTTATTTCCCAATCACTTTACCAATTGAATGGTCCTAAATATCATGACCTCATGATATAAACAAGGCAATCGTTTTCAGCTGTTGTCCCATAGAAACCAAATTGTCCGCAAAATGAGGAACATGAAATACATTATTTAGAACGAGAGGTGAAGGAGATGATTGAGCACTACTACAAATGTGCTTCTTGTCACCATTGGTAGTACAAATGTTAGTATTATTGATACATAGGACAGTGAGAGAAGATTCAGATGATCTCTAGTCAAGTAAACCAAGTCACCAAAAACCAGATACCAAATAGATGAAGATTGAAAAGCACCAAGGACATGCATAGAGAGTAACTTTGAAGCAATGGAAAACTATATGAGCTAGTGGATTCGCATCAAAGTCATGTCATAGTAACATGAATAGATGGAGAGGTCAAGGAGACTGGAAAAGAGTAACATGGATGGATGGCAAAGATCATCATTTGTCCATTTAAGCATGGTAAGCACAGATGTTATGAACCTGACATAGTTTTCTACATTCAGACCATGTCCATTCTACACTAACTGCAAAGTCACTCCTTGCCCCTGATTTGCATAATGTCCGAACTCCTTTCTAGAAAAAAATTGAACTTTTTCCAACCTTTTTGGGCTTTGGTTTTCGGCATCTTTGGAAGCAACAAAGCTGACATTGGATGATCCAGAAGGAGAACCGGCAACCTTAGACACTCAGGGAAAAACCAAACATTTACATTGGGTGGCTGAGGTAAATTTTGGTTTACTAATGTGTCAGGTTGACAAGGGCTGATGTTTGGATGGGAGTTCAAAATCTAAACTCATTGGTCTATTTCATCATTGTCATCAGCGTCGAAGCCATTTATCCCATCAATCTTGGGTTGGCATTTGCAATTGGATTTGGCATGTTTCTTTTTTCAATGGGTTGACAACCTAATTGTTGCCCTAGGAGTTGAACGCACAACCTTGAGCTTGCAACAATGAGCACTAACCAATTATGCTAGAGATTCTAGTCCTCACTGGCCTATTTGCCAAAAACTAAACACATGGAGAAATAGAAATTACAATGTCTAATCTACGGCTAGGGTTGAAATAGGGCAGGGTCGGGTCGGGTTTTTTAAAATCCAACCCGGCCCAAGTTACTAATATATAGAACCCGACCCGACCCGACCTGAACTTTTGACCCAGACGTCTTGACCCAACCCAATCCGAATTATAACCCGACTCAACCCGAAACCCGACCTGACTGGCATTTTGAACCTACTTTAGCCTATTTTTTTACCAGGTCGGGTTAACTAAAAATCTCTCAACCCAACCCGACACGAATTCAATGTGGGTTTCTGACTTCTCAACCCGACCCTGACGCACATGATTTTCGGGTCGGGTCATGCAGGTTTGGGCCAAAATCCGACCCGAGTTTCACCCCTATCTACGGCCATGAATATATGATGGTTGAAAATGAAAAATCAAATGGTTAAAAGTTTTTTCTGTAGCTGGCTAATTTAGAGGTAGTTTCATTTTGTACTGTTAGATGGGGCCCACAAATGTGCCACGCATCCATTCTGAAATTACAATGAAATCCATTTAAAACATATGCTGAGTGGGGACAAAGGGTTTTCTAAAAACAACTTAAAAAAATGAAGCTTCTTCCATTGCAAGGAAATATTGATGCTCTCATGAATCTCATGAATTGGTTATAATAATCAAAGTGAGCAGGTTTATTGTATGCAATCCAGATAAATTCCTTCTTATCTAGAGACTCTTATGCAGTAAGAAGATCCACCAAAGTGAGCCCAGAAAATGGCTCACATGATCAGTTCTTGAAAGAAACATGAAAGCAACCAAAATATGGATGAACTGAAGGATTGTTTAACATGTGTGCCTTTTGAATCTAATAATTTGATATCCATTTATCTTCAATAGGTAGCATGGCAATAGACCTAAAAGATTAAGAATAAATGCCATCAGTAAATTACATTATATATGTCACCAAAAAAATATATTATATAATATGTTGATAATAATGTAACTTTGTAACATATATAATGTGTTTCTTAAGGTAAGAGAGATGCACATGTTGCATTCGCCAAGTGGATTAACTCTTAGTAGAGTTAGGATTTAGGAATGACCGCATTAGGGATAGTTTAAAAATAGTCTCAATAAAAGATAAATTGAGAGAAACTTGCTTATGGTGGTTTGGACATATAACTAGAAGACCAGAGATGGTTACTAGTCATTGGTGCTAGGAGGAGAGGTGGACTGCTGAAAACATGGAAAGAAGGGATAAAGAAAGACATGACAAATAATGAAGTGATTGAATGCATGGTGTATGATAGAGTCAAATGGAGAAATAGAAGAACTCGAAAAGCCGACCCCAAATAAATGAGATTTTGGCTAAGATGATGATGATTATGATATAATATGTTTGTCATATCCTCTTGTAACTGTATGTGTTTGATTTATTTAATTATTTATTTATTTATTTTTAAAAAATGACATGTTTTATATGCTCCTGTCTCTTGCATATTTTGGCATCAGAGTATAGGAAGAAATGGTTGATAATGACAATGACAGATTCATAAAGGTTCAGACTAACCTGAAGCCAACTAACCAGCCCAAAATGTGTGGATGTAATTGTGAAGCTAGGGTTGCCCCTCAACCCCACTCACCATCCAATTCGAGACCACAGTAGCAACAGCTGATATTTATAACAGAGGATTCAGGTAACCAAATGCAGCAACACTAACAAGAATGGCTCATTAATGCAGTAAGAGTTACAGGAATGGTTTACAATGCATAGTTGATTCGTTATGGATGTAAAAAAGTTTCTCATATTGGTTTCCTTCATAATTGCTAGATTAAACTTTGGAGAACAAGTCACACTCAATCTTAGTCTGACAAATTAGTGTGATATTCTATTTTGACAAACAAAAGTTGCAGCAGAGCATACAATGTGATAACTGAAAGCTAACATAACATTTAGAAAATGTAGAAGGAAAAAATGAGTAAAACAAGAAATGGAATAGGCTACCCCATGGAACAAATTGAAATACATTTTTTTTTTAAATGTACAGAAAGCATGATAAATAAAGGTATTTCTTATATTGTTCTAACTTTATATAATGACTATACAGTCCATAACATTTTAGTCCTTTTTTGCACCAAAGAGCATCTTTACTTGGAGATATTTTACACAAGTAGCAAGAGGCCATTTTACAAACTCATTATCTTTATATGCACAACCTTCAAGAACAAGGAAACAGATCACAACATACTGATACAGTACCTGTTTTGCTTTCTCAAATTGCTTACAATTAACATATGCATTTATAAGAGCCATGTAGACATGCTTTGTAACTTGAACTCCAGTATGCTGCATTTCTTCATAATACTGAAAAGTTCAATAATAAGCAGTTACTTTGCAGAGGGCAAACAATTCAAGGCTTCTTTCTCATAGTTACATTTACATCAATGACATGGTTGAATCAAACACAACCCACTAGAATGTTGACATTTCATTACAACTATAATAATGAATATGCATAATATCAATATGAAGATCAAATATACAATGGAAGATTGTCCAAAGAGACCATAAAAGGAGACTCCAAATAGAGATTCCGCACATGGGGACCCCTCCAAGAGTCAAAACAACCCTTTGTATTGATCATCCCCATTTAACTGATATACATTGTAAGACAACACAGACACCCACCCTTGCCTCACAAAGATTTGGACTTCCACTACAAGTTATCCAAGATTTATAAAATCATTAAACCTTGAACCCTTGCATCCAGGGGCCCCACGAAAGTATCATATTTTACATTTTAGGCAGCGCATATGTGCATGCACAAACATATAGATAAACACAAAGAATGATACCTTGCATCCTTGCTAAGACAAACACCGGTGTTTTAAATATAGATCTAAAATGGTCTATTGATTAACTTTACATAAGTATGTGCAGCCCATTTGATGAGTCCACAAGAGAGTTAAGCGGGTTGGAAAAAGTGTACAGCCCAATGAAGCAGCAAGACAGTACTTGAGGCCCACTTGGATGGGTCATAAAAGAGTTGGGTGTTTTTAAAAAGTCTTTGATTGAATTGTCCACATACACACAGATGAAAAAAAAAAAAAATTCAAAGTGATTGGATCATTGTTAGCACAACTTTTAGTGGGTTGAGATCCAATTCACATGGCTGAGATGTGTATAAAGAGGGAAAGAGGTGCAAGTGGGACACAAGTGGTCCCACAACAGCTAGCAGCCATATTGACGATGTATATGATCCCTGCACATAGGAAGTGCAAGGTACAGACATGTGAACCTTTGTGGATGGATTGGTTGGAGGCATAGGCTTGAATATGAAGCCTACCAAAAATCACCTAGGTTGGATTACTCAAACCATATTTATAAAGGCCTTAATCCAACCTAAGTTACACAAGTACAAGTACAAGTGTCGGTTTCTAACACGGATACAATGTGTCTGACACGGCGACCCCAAAGAAATAGGACTCAGGGAAATGGCACAATATTTAAATAAAATTAAATCTAAGTTTATTTTAAATGAAAATAAGATGTGAAAATAATATACTAATTTTACTCTAAACATTTAGGTGAGAATGGTTTTAAGAGGGAAAACATGTTATAATATTTTAGTCATCTTAGAAAACAATGTTAAAAAGCACCAAAATAGTCCATGAAGAATGGGTACAAACGTGTACAAGCATCAGATATGGATGTGAGTGTCTACACATGTCCACACTGGAACGTTACACATTTTGAAGTATCTATGCAACATAGACTCTAACTTAAGACTTTCTAATTCAACAATGAGATCAATTCAATAGGGTCACTTTGGGTATGAATCCAATTCAAGGTGGGTTGGGGGTGTAAGAAAGGTCAGGGGAGTCAGTGGGACCATGTGAAATACATTTGGAAGGGTGTGCAATTTTATATTTTTATTTTATTTTTATGATGAGATATACATGGTATTTTCTGCTCGGGGTCATATGCGTCCACATGTATACAAAATGATTACCAGCAAATTGGAGAGCATAAGTGTTCTAAATGAGCAAGCCTTGTGGGCCCACGGGCCCCATTTGATCCTCCCCTCTCAACCCCCAATCCCCCCTTAAAGGAAAAACTAATGAGAATTTATTAAAAAAGAAACCTCACATCCACTTATCATATGTGAATTGGATCCCGACAAAATTTGATCCCATTTCAATATCACCTTTGAATTTAAGGCCCTCTTAGTCAGATTTTAAGTTTAGCAATCCAATCATGGTAGTAAACTGATGCAGTCGAACAAGAAGATAATAAAGGAAAGAGCACTGCATTTCTCTGAAATGTATGAATCCATGTGGCACAATAGAGAAAATTCTCAATTTGAGTGAAACAAGATTGAATAATCTTCACTAATTTATGTGCAACATGCATATATAGACAAGATTGTAAGGCTTCAAATTATGTCCCTAGGTTTGATAATTCTTTGGTTTGGATGTCCCTGTTTCATTGTAACCTCACAGATTAGGAAGGAGATCGGATGGTCTCTCTTTTTTAAAAAAACATTGTCGATTTCATTCATTAAAAAAACAAGGATGGAATACATGAGAGGGAACCAGGTATAGGATAATTAGGACCAGGGACCCAAGATAAAGTGAGATCGGATGGTCTCTTTTATTTCACACCTTCAGATAATTTATTTACCAAGAGATTCTTGAAGATGCAAGGATTTGGGAGCTGTAGAACAAAGGCTTTTTTCTGTTAGTGCCTTCTTTTTTTACCAGATTGTTCCACTGAAGTCAATCCTCTACTACCCAGCATTATAAAGCATTAATGCTCCTCCAAGGGTTCTAGCTTTCAAATGGAATGCTTGACCTGATGTTACCTGTCAATCATCTTCAGCAATAAAATTAATTAAAGCATGTTATTTATGCAATCAATATGAGGAGTTTGTTAAGCACCCCATCATTCATTGTGAGTTCTCCAAGTAGGTTTGGTAGTTCTTTTTCAAATTGTTTGGTGTTCTCTGGAGTCTGGACTATGCCCAGTAGCTTAGCGGATCTCATCAACTCCTGGTGCTATGGCTTATGCTCTTCTAAATGTTGAATGGCTTGGAGAATTTCTCAATCTGCTACTTTGTGGTCCTTTAGAATGAGCATAGTAATTGTGCTTCTAACAATAGGAGCATTCCTCTTAGCAAGTGGCTACTAAGGCTATGCATATGGCCATTTCCTGGGCTTTATCTTCTAGAAAGTTTAGGGGTTCTTGTTTAGTATCATCTCAAGCTTTGGAGATGCTCTCTCAATGGGAGCTGCCCTCTGATAATGATCTGAAGCTCAATTCTGACAGTAGTTTACACCATGGTTAAAATCAAGGGGGTATTAGAGGTGTTATTAAAGATTATTCTTCTTTCAGCTAATGAAGAAGTACATCATTTCTCAAGGACTAGGATGTTTTCTTCCCATATGAATATTTTGTTTCCATGTATTTTCTTCTCTTCTATTCTTTCGTAAAACAAAAGTTCATTTCACACATACATACATTTCATAGGGTAGAGTAGGGTGTAAGGGGCGTATGGGATGTTAACATGGCCCAGGACTGCCCTATTTGGGCAAAAGACATTTTGTCCCAAATGAGTTATGCCCTTCATGTGAAAATTGTTAATATATATATATATATATATATATATATATATATATATATATATATATATATATATATATATATATATTATATATATATATATATATATATACAGAAGAGAGAGAGAGAGAGAGAGAGAGAGAGAACAATGGTCGCACCTAGCACAACTTTTATTTTTTTTTTCATTTGTTAACTAAAAAATATAACTATACAAATCAAAGTATATTTGATGATCTATCATTAGCTAAAATTTCAACCCAAAACTCAATTTCTAGCTACTTTATCTTAGCGATCAAAGTTACAGATGTCCCTTACAAAAAATTCAAGGATGCGTAGTAATTTCGACTGTTAAGACCAAGTAACTAGAAATTGAGCTTTGAGCTGAAATTTTAACCCTTGATAACTCATCAAGTCTAGTTTCAATCGGTAGGATTAGAGATTTTTAGTTAAGCAAAAAATTAAAAATAAAACAGTGCTACATGTGACCTTGTGAGCCAACTTTTTCAGATATATGTTAGGATGGAGAGTCAATTAGGCAGCTTCTTTTAAAATTCAATCAGCCAAAGTACATAAGGATATGAAACTTTTGGATGTACATATGAATTTTATTTACATGCAAAAACATCACATCAATATGTACTTTTATTGATTGAATTTGAAAAGGACCATCAATAGTGGGTTCTATTTGTTCCTAAATGAAACAAGATCACAAAACAAAATTTATAGATGTGTACCTTGATTATATCTTCCTCACATCCACAATTAGATATTAAATAGCTAAAGGTCTCCGAATTTGGCTTTACATCAGCATGTTCCATTTGCTTAAGAACCATCAACCCACCAGCAACATCTTTCTGCATAAAAAAATTTACATAAATAAGGATACTATTTTATAAGGCCAGTGCAAATAGAATGTATTATCATCAAAGCTACTAATGCTATCCACTGGGTTAGCTTTCTGAGTTCTACTTTTTCAAATATACTAGAACCTAAATCCCAACGATAGACTAATCTGTACATAGAACACTTGAATACTAAGCAGAACATGGGAATCTTGGTAGTCAAAATCGTCCCTTAATTATGCCTAGGATATTGCCTAGGCTCTAGACACATTTTGAGCCTTGCCTAGCATACTTTGTGCCTAGGCTCTCACCTAATTCTTTGAACTACTTGCACTTTCACAATAAAAAATTAATGCATCTTCATTTCTTGTGCCTTACGTTCGAAAATAATTTCTCTTCTAGTTCTTATAGAGGAATGACATGTTGATGGAGAAATCCATCCATCTACTACATGAATCATCATCACCATCTAAATCATTTATCCCATCAATATTAATTGGCCTTTATATATGAATTTGGCAAAAAAATGCCATTTATCTCCTACATGAATCCATACCCACATGGCATCATAACACAATTCATGCTTAAAGAATCCATGCAACTTAGAGTCGAGGACATCTAAGAAAAAAGACTCCTCCATGCAATCATACTAGGGAAGAAGTAAGGCATACTCAAGGTGCAAGAAGACACAAGGCACATTATTAGGCGTGGGCTTTTTTTATTCTAGGTGCATTCTTAAAATATTCTTAAACATGTGTATTTAATTAATTATGTATATTTCCGCACGAATATAGATATAACACTATTATTTACAACTAGTTCTAAGATATAAATGACAAATGCATTACTTTTTCAACTAAGTATAACTAAATACTGCAATACATATACTATGAAGAAAATGCATCAAATGTAAAAGGACAATTCAATAATATAAGAAGCTAATAACAAAAGCCTAACATATAAACTAAAGTAATAACAAGTCGAAATCATTAAAAAAAAAAAAAAAGGCTATTATTTAAATGATCATATCATCAACAATGAAAGAAAAGAAAAGGCACAGTTTTATATAAGATTGAAAGCTGAAACTATGTTTTACTATTTACATTTTAACACCTAATAGGGAAAAATGCAAAAACACATTTTTTATTTATATTTTAACACTTAAAGAGGGAAATTATGTTGTATTATTTATATTTTGATGCCAAATAAGAAAAAAATTAAAAGAGACACAGTTTCATATAAGATACAAGGCGCAAACCCCACTCCTAGTGCCTTAGGCGCACTTGGGTGTGCTATCCAGGAGCACTATTCATCACCAGATTCCAATGGGGCCCACATACAATATTCGACCAACGAGAAGGTGTTTTCTATAGCAGATTTTCTCCTCAATAATATCCTATTTTCTGACCTTTTTTTAAGCTCTTGAGGTCAGTGAAAAATCCGGTCCTATTTCAGAAGAAAAACTGGAAAATACTGCTACAATATTTGATCTCAGTTGTTCTTTTCCTTGGATCTGAGTTATCTGGTTGTGGGACTCCCACCTACCAGTGTCCATTTTTGGTCCCCTCTCCATCCATGGTCTCCAATCTGTGATTGGAGTCTTGTGGAGCCCACACGTTGCACTTTTTTGGCCACTGCCAGGGACATTTTTGGGACTGTTTGCACCCTTTTTCTACTTGAGCCATAAAGCTCTAGATTTTTGTCTCCACTCTACATCCTCCCTTTTGTTGAACTCCCACACTCTACTCTCTGTCAATCTCATATCATCTATTGCTTTCGAAAGAAGATCCATCTGCTCTTCAATTAGATCTCATTCAGTGATCTAATCTAACATGATGTCTTTCTCATTATCCACAGATATGAAGGCAGCTTTTATTTTTTGTTTGTACTCAAGAAGGTACCAGGTTCAATAAGAACAAATGTGAAACATAACATACAGAGAAAGCTCTAAAAGATAAACCCTGGTATGTAGAAACGTACAACCAAATATAGCATCACAAGAGTTTAAAGAGAATGACTTGCCTCCCTGAAGTATCCAGCCATTATAGCATTGTACATGTTTGCCGTTGGCATCACATTCATTTCTTGTAGATCCTTAAGCATGTTGTAGGCACCTTCAAACTGCAAGAAAATGACGAGAAACTAA
Organism: Chimonanthus salicifolius; assembly: GCA_013350335.1. NCBI lineage: Eukaryota > Viridiplantae > Streptophyta > Magnoliopsida > Laurales > Calycanthaceae > Chimonanthus > Chimonanthus salicifolius. Next base: position 46,586,151 of record CM023539.1, read on the forward strand.
ACATCATGATTTCACCAAGATGTTATGGAAATGAATTTTACTCAAGTGAGAAATGCCATCAGTAGATAATCAACAAATCAACATGCTTGATTTACCAGCATCCCTGATATGTTTCACTACAAACTATCAAAACCAAGAGATGATAATGTCCTGCAATGATGAGGCAATGAATTTTTGTAGACCCACTTTGGCCCACACTATACACGGTTTGGGTGAGATGTGCAATGTACTGTAGGTATGGGATGGAGAAGTATCATCCAATCTGTTTATCTTAGCTTGGTGATTTAGTTCATCGAAAAGTTGACTTAAATTGGACATTGATAATATTATGAACCATCTCACTAGGCTAGGATATGAGTGAATGGTCTTAAACTTCATCCACCCCATATCATGTAGGCACCCAAACTTCCCACAAACCCTTTTGTATTTTTTTAAAGATAACCTTTTTATTAAGAAATAGGGAAAAAATACAAACTCCGCTACTTAATATAAGCCTCTCTCAATGAGATCTCGAAGCCCAAAATACACAATACTAGCCCCAATACAAAAACACAACATGAGATTTTCAATTGTATAAAAGAAACTTCCATAGCAAATACAAGAGGGCAAAAAAGATAAGACAGTCACATATAGTACTAAATTTCTAGAAAGTCACATGGCTTTAGCTTGGGGACAAGGGAACCCTCCTTGGGTCTTAACATGTTATTTCATGTGGTTTTAGGGGAAATGTTTTATCTAAGATGAAAGGGGAAAGCTCCAAATGGAATGGGAATGTCCTGTGTTTTCTGCAAGATGTCAGGGGAGAATGTGGACCACTTATTCTATGGATCTGGGTTTTCTAGAGGGGTAGACGGTCAGCGAGGACCTCGCCAATGGCAAGGGCCTTGGCCTGGGAGTTCTGTGTTTTTTGAAATTTTTCAGTTTAGCCCCAGGGTGAGGGGCTCGCCAGCACCCTAGCTTGTTGCGAGGGCCTCGTGACAGGCTGAGGGGCTCGCCCTGAGAGCAAAACCTAGAATACAGTGTCTGATTCAGGGGAGGGCTCGCCATTTGGCGAGGGACTATGCCTGAGACTAGTTTGTTTTTACAGAAGGGTTGAGATTGTTTGTGAAATTTTGAATTTTTGGGGTTTCGATTTATGCCTCTGTGTGTCAGAACACACGTGTTGTCCACATGAACATGTGTGATATTTTCTATGGGCTTTAGTGAATTCGTTTAGAGGCCCATGGACCTTTGATTAGTGAGTTAGTGTTTGTAAAAAAAATGGATGAGACTAATCGCTCTCACCGATTCTCAACAACTGCATTAGAGAGATGGATGAGGAATTTTGGGAAGAAGAGAGAGCGCAGAGGGGTTTGTTTACGATTGGGAATCCTCCGTGGTTCTTGGCATGGAACGGTAGGGGCACTCCTAGGATTCAGGTTTTTGCATTGCACGCTTTTGGAGGGAAGGTTTTAACAAGGTGTTATCTTAGATGTAGGGAGATAGCTTCAAGTGATGAGGAAATGTCTTGTGTATTGTGTAGGACGTTGGAGGAGAGAAAGTGGACCACTTATTCTAGGGTTGTGGGTTTTCTATAGGGGCAAGGGTCCACTCTCATGGGTTCTCAATAGCCCCATTAGGGAGGTGGTAGAGGAATAGGGCAAGGGACTATGTAGTGAGAAAGACGTGGTTTGGGATACAATTCCTATGGTAGCATTGTGATCCATTTGGAAGGAATGGAATGCCACACTTGGTGTAAGGAGTTTGAGGGATATTCTTTTTCCAATCTCTACGCCTCTTGGGATGGTTGAATGAGAGGTAGATGGAATAGGGAGAGCATTATAGAAAGGTGGATCTCTCCTCTAAAGGGGTTTACATAAGTATAATGTTGATGAGATTGCTAGTTCATATAGGGGTAGTGTTGCATGACAAGAAGTAGGATCGAACTTTATTTACAAAACCACTAAGGATAAACAATACTATGAGGTAAAATTGTTCGTTAGTAGGAGGGTGTTGGAATTATGGTTGTGGCACAGTCCAGGGAGCCTAGAGGTTGAAGGTGATTTAGTCAATAGGAAGGAGCAACCTTAGAAGTTGATATCAGTGGTCATGGATATCAAGAAGTGCGCTAAAAAGGAGGTATTGTTTGGGCATGCTAGGTGCACAGAAAATCGGGTGGTGGATTTTCTTGCTAAAATTGGGGTTGAGAGACCTGAAACTTTTGTTGGGTTTATGAAGTTTTTTTTTGAGAGGTAACTAGGAAATTTTATTAAAATAAAAGGGTCCAGATACAAGAAGAAGAAAGAGTTCTAATAGGACTAGACCCAAACAAGAAAGGAAAAGGGAAAAACAAGCAAATAAAAGAGAAAAAACTATAAGTACAAAAACAAGAATTCCTCCAAGCTCAAAGGAGGAAAACGCCATAGAAAAGATTAGTGACTCCAAGCTTGGCAAAATTATTTGTCACTCCATTCGTTGCTCCACCGATTTAGACAAAGGATACATGCATCCCTGAAGCCAACTCCCTAATCTCCCAAACCAAAGTAATCAATTTCCAGGCAGACGCCTTTGTCATATTTAGGTTGTTTGTTTGTTAGTATAGCTCTTATATACCTATATTTATGCAGTTTTTTTTTCTTCTTGAGTTTGTTGTACTCTTATTTTATTAATGAAATCCTCTATCACCTTTTCCAAAAGAAGCAATTTAATAATTCATGTTAAAACTAACATGAACAACCAACAAAGTAAAGAGAGATCATGGTAACCAAAAATGGAAATACAGAAGCTTACATCTTTCATCTTCACACACAAACTTATCATGCTCTTGAAGGTTTCACCTTTTGGCTTCAAATTATGGTCACGTATCACTGAGTAAACTGGTCGAACCTTAATATCCAATATAGAAAATATCAAAATCAGAACAATGAAATGCAATCATGATTCTGTAAAAGCCTCGCAGTAGATATCAATTAAAACCACAAGAGAAACAGTTGCTATGAGCCTATGATGCAAATTATTGATCAAGTAGAGGTCACAATACTCCAAGGCATGTAACATTTATGGATGTGAAAAGGGGCTCTCAAAGGAAACACCCTATTCAAATGAAATATTCTAGAACAATTGATAGTGGAACAAATTTATGCCTCAAAGAAAAACTAATTTGTACTAAAAAGAAAAGCATTCTAACTAGAAGCTTTTCTTCTAATAGCACAGTTCGAACAACAAAAGTAGAGACCATCATAAAGAAAGATAAAGAACTAAAAATAGAGTGGAAGCATCAGCCAAGAATACTTCTACCAGCTTTAAAACAGTTATAGAGAAGATAACTTCGTAAATATGTTGATTGATCTATCTTTCCAACAGTTTATTCAAGACAAGAAGGCCTAAGTTCAAAAAACTTGAATGAGGTGGATAAATACTCAGTACAAAATAGAGGGTCACATTTGGTACAATTTGGATAGCCATGTCACTAATGCTTGCCATACGTAGTACAAAATAGAGGGTCACATTTGGTACAAGGGAACAAGTTTGGATAGCCATGTCACTAATGCTTGCCATGCGTAGTACAAAATAGAGGGTCACATTTTGTACAAGGGAACAAATTTGGATAGCCATTGTCATTAATGCTTGCCATACGTAGTACAAAATATAGGGTCACATTTGGTACAAGGGAACAAATTTGGATAGCCATTGTCGTTAATGTTTGCCATTCTCTATTGAGATATTTATTAAAAAGAGGTTCTCAAGAAAAGAACCTCAAGAGAGAGAATAAAAAGGCAAGGTAATGCACTTCTCAATTCCAACTGTGGATGCTTCAATGTCTTGATTGCATGCAAAAATGTCAAAAATCAAATAGTCGAATTCCTTGCCCAAAATACGTCAAAATGAGTTGGGATTATGAAATTAGTTGATTAACAACTGTTACCCAAAATCTAGTCAGTCGGAGAATTCTGTCAAGCCAATAGTTGATTACATCTTATGGTGGTGGTTGTTTTTTTCTCAAAAAAAAAAATTATGTTGAATGGTTAGAAGAGAAACAACAGTTGAGTAAAGCCCCCCTGAACTCTATAAGATCCATTCGATGTTAATCAGTTCCGAACACTGTAAGATCCATTCCACGTTAATCAGTTCCAACAGACTCAATTACATATCAGATTTTAGTTGAAAGGAACCAATCAATTCTACCAGGTACGCTGAACTGTGTTTGAGAATGAACCAAGGAATAAGCAGCAAGTAGGTTAGTGTTCACTAAACAGTCATAGCCAGTTTCTAATTATTGATTCAACCAGTTCCAAACATGTGTACCAAATGGTAAACAACATAACTCAATCTAGAATTTGACCTGGAATTGATTGCAATCACATATTACAAAACAATCAGCAAGTGCAAGGCATTCTACCTTCTCAGTGATCAATAAAAAAACCAAGATTAATAGGCATAAAACCAAATAAATTACACAACAAACCAACATACCAGCATATAATACATATTCAGAGGAAGTAACAAAAAACATAGATAGCAAAAGTGCCTCTGCAAGTAAAGCATTTCCAGGAGGAACAAAAAAACTTGAGAGGTATAAAACCCAGGCATCATAATTTCCAGAAGAGTGAAAAGATTAATAATTGCTTACAGGGTATTGAAACCTACCAAATCAAGCTCCAAGCTCTGCTCACTTGCTTGTAGGATTGGTTGTAACATATCAATAGAAGGGGTTAAACCTGATTGGCACATGTGGCCAACTACTTCAAGTGCTGCATGCACCTACAAAGTTTCATGCAAGAATAAGCTCAAATTCAATTCATCCCATAAAACAGGAGAAAATCGACAGAATAATGAATTAAGTGTTTAAGATCTACAATATTAATTTGGGATTTTTTAATAGGTTGATTCAAAAGAAAACATGAATATGAGATTCAAGAACCTGTGATGTTTGAAACAATATAAGCCAGATGAATAAAAAGACATGTATTTTGGTTTTATGGTTTAACACACGGCATCCAAATCTAGGTACCCAAGGTACCATTCAAGTATGTATTCAACTTGCAACCATAAAATTCAACCCACTGAAATCAAGTATGGATGGATAGATGCTTTTTAGGAAACATTTGGGTCATCTTTTACCCAAATCAGTCGTCTATTTGAGCTTCATGGTTTTATAATCTCAATCATGCGCAAATATGACTAGGTAATCTCTTTGGCACAATCCTTGCAAAACCTTTAGGGCTTTCAAGTTGCTTTAAGGTTCTTTTTCCTACACTCTTATCTTCAGATATCCCTCACTACTACATCCATTCATCCTACAAAACTTTCGAAGGTTGAAGAAGATGAAGATAAGAAAATACAGGTGATTCCTTTTTAAACAACAAAAACAGAGAATTCCGTTAATGACCTACATGATTTTATATATACAAAAATAAAAATAAAAAAACCCAAAAGAAAGAAGAAAAAAAGTAAAAACCTAAACTATACTGGTATCAGCGGAATTACAGTTTAATTAAATGGAGAAATGAACAAACCACCCTTACAAAAGTATAAAGTTACGTGTTACACTTACACAAGATGTATATAAGTCACATACACCACTGGTTTCTCAGTATTTTTTACCCCCTCAACCCCTTCCTCCTTAACAACACCAATAAATGAAGAAATTGTTGACTTATAATAATAATAAATAACAATAATAATAATAAAGGAACGGTCTTAAAAAAAAATTAATAATAATAAAGGACGAGTCAATAGTTGTTCATGTTAACTATATAAACTTTTTTAAAAGATACATTAACCACCAAACTGGACAAAATTAAAATTATATTGGAAGTATCACATTAAACTTTACATAACATTTTAATAGCAATGAGACTCGCAATTTTAGAACATAACTGAGAGAATAGAGACATCATACTAACATTGAATAATGTTCATTGGAACAATCCCAAAGATTTTTATAGCCTCTATTCATTTTAATCAAAAGGATTTTATTACCAAACTAATTTACTAAGACTTGAGAAGTACATTATCAGTGCATCACATAATAGAACAAATACATGCCTTCAGCGAATTGCAACAATATTCAACGAGCTCGGCATACGATGCAGAAGTCGGTCTCACTTCAAACTTCTCATGCAAATTCTTGAATTTAGAAATGACTTCTTCAACCTTCCAGCATCCAAAAATCAGTAAGTTATCCCAAAGTAAAATTAAAAATATTATTATAATTGTTAACTTCTTAGGATTAGAATAAAGGAAAAGAGGGCATCTGAGTGAGAATCTATCAACAATATGAAAATCTTAGCCACTAATGGGAATGGGAGCTTATTATCATTGAAAAAAAAAAATGTAACTATACATTTCATAAAATGACAAAATCAATATCACATGAAGGGTAAAATAATAGCGGTAAGTACATTAACTTTTGTAAGGGTTGAGAAATCTCATTCACTAAAGTCAGCAGATCGGCCGAAGTTGCAGATTTTGTCACAAAACAAGGAGTGGACTCAACAAGCCAGGGTGTTTACCATTTGTGATTCATAGGGATAGAGCTCTTGGGATGGGATACTCTATTTCAGTATTATGTATTTTGGGTTTGGATATACAAGATATTGTGAGGCGGTTGAATTTGTACTTTATTTCTTTTGGGTTCATTACTCCTGGACCCAAGTTTTCATCTTATTTTTTCTTTGTACATTTTTTTCTTCCTTCAATGAAATTTTTGTTACTGCTCAAAAAAAAAGTACATTAACTTATGTCCTTAAAACAATACATAATGAAGTTGCATATTTTAAGAATATCCTTTTGTATCCTGTTTGCAGTAAATAGAAAGACAAAGTACAAGCATTGGCATATTAAAATGCAAAATAGCAATCCATCTCTAGACTGGGATGGAGGTCATACACCTTAATTGTAAAGGCGGATTCCCAACCTCAAATTGACCACATCGTGTACAATGGTAAAAACCACCAAAGCATGTAGAGAGGAAAAACATATATCAGAATTTATAGAATATCTTTCACAAAGTCCATTCACATTCAGTGTCATGGAAACTAATAACAAAAAAACCCGATGGAGTTAGAGCATTATAAGTTTTTCAGAACCATTTTGAAATTTCTATACCCACTAAAAAGGTAGCCCTCTGACACTGATCAACCCCAGTTCATATCAACTTGTCGCAAAACTCATCCACAAGACCTGGTTTATCATATGCCAGTGAGTCACCAATCAGCTCATGCATACACCACGTACATCACATATGGCAGTTGCAATCAGGATTCTCCACTCTCTCAAGTCTGCATTTGCAAAGAATGTCAGTCTAATCGACACTTAGCCAACCTTCCTTGATGCTAATTGACCAAGTTTTCTTGATGATGGGAGATCCACATTCGGTTATTGTACATTTTGTTGGCAACTTAGTTACTTGGAGAAGCAAGAAGCACTTGGCAGTTGCTGGCTTTAGTGAGGAAATCAAATACTGCTCAACAGCACACACTACTTGTAAAATTGTTTGGATTACCACTTCTCTTTGAGAATTGAGATTCAAGCTTTCTACCTTGGTGTCTAATGTTTTGAATAATTAGAATTTTTATCAAGTATTACCAACGATTGCTTCACCTAAACTATAATATTTACTAGGTACTACCAAAAATAAAAAATAAAATAGCCTTAGTATTAAAAAAAAAAGTTTCTAAAGAACTAGATGAGAACCTAGGTGCAAAATGCACTAGGCAAGGCGCAAAATGGGTATACAGCCTAGGCGAGGCCTTAAGCACAATTAAGGCATGCCTTTTATTACTTAGAGAAATAAACTGATCTCCATCATCCACAATTGCGGCAACATAAAAGAATCTCACTAGTTAATACAGCTTCACCATTGTTTCAATGGATATATTTCCTCCTTTTTTTGAAAGAGATTTCCTTACTTCATTTTGAAGTTATCATCCTCCTTGTTTACTTATCCCCTTGCATTTAGGGTTCATCTCTCTTGTATGATCTTCTTGCATTATTTCCCCTTCCCTTAACGATTAAACTTAGTAACACCTCCTAAAAAGGCACTGAGTGTCACACAAAAATCAGTTTCAAAGAATTTGGATTGAAGTATAATAATAAATACCACCTTATACCCTCACCGTTAAGTTTGGGATGCATGCAGCGTAACTATAGATGAAAGATGAAACATCTTCTTTTGGAATTTCTGCATTAAAGAAGGCAAAAGAATAATTACAAAGAAATGATTTAAATTTCTAACATACAAATGCAACTTGAATCTTAACACTTGAACATGTTGAGAATCTAACGACATTAAGCTAAAATGTCTAGCCACTTTATTTCAGTAATTGTCACCCATACTCTTATTTTAATCAATATTCTTGATAAACCATATCTAGATAAATGTTACTTCTTGGTGACATGTGGCAGCCACATATTCACAACAACATTGTCCTTGGTAACAAGAGTCTATTGGATAGTTGGTGAGTGTTGATTATTGCAATCATAAAAGTTGTGAGTTTGAGTCATATGGGAGTTAGATTGCCAAATTAGCAATCAATCCATGGAAAACAATTTGCAAAACCAATTATGATTGTTGACCCCAAATAGATGGGATAAATGACTTTGATTTTTTTTATAAGATGGGTAACCCCACGCTACATGGAGGTGAGATTAATCCCCGATAGATGGGATAAATGGCTTTGATGATGATAATATAGGAATAAGATCTCTACAGATTCCCCAAATAGAACATGAATTAAATTGATATAGGAAAATAATATTTTGTAAGCAGAAAACTTTTTTGAGATGACAAGGATAGAACTTTTATATAATCAAGAGTTCAGCATGCAAGATAATATTCAAATACCTTTATGGTTCCAGTCTATTAGGTTTTCATGAGGTGTTTTCAGGCTGCAGGCTCCTTTGAGAGAATGGGCATGTGGGAATGGGAAGGATATTAATAGCAGATCATCTTTGCAGTAGAAAGAACGTAATTGGGACAGCAGCAATCTATGTTTCAAAGGTGTAGAGGATGTGAACCACTTATTCATCCATTGTAACTATGCAATGGCAGTGTGAACTGCACATTCTAGATCTGTTTCATGTGTCATGATGTGTGCCCAAGGATTTGAATGAACTCACTAATACTTGGTTAGTGAAAGTTCAATCCAATTCATGCAAAACCCATATCAAATTCTTAGGAATAATACTGTGAAAAGTTAAATCGTATCAGTGAAATCATTATATGTTTCGAATCACAAAACACATATCGTAAACCATAGAAGTCGTAAGATTCATAAGCGCACCCCCCCAACCCCATACCCATATTTAATATATGAAATAGCATAAAGGAAATCTAAAAAACATTAATATGTGAAATTAGCCTACTTTTTTCAATATTAAGTGAATATTATATAATTATTTCATAGTTTAACGCCCCGTCTCTCCAGCACAATATTGTCTACTTTGGGCCCACACGGCTTTGCATTAGTGAGTCAACCCAAAGTTGCTCCCAAAAGCAATGTTATCAGAACTGGACCAGTCTACTAAACCGTCTCCGAAGAAGGTCCGGTTAAATAAGGTTCAACTGCAGTCAAACCCATGCCATTAACATAAATATTATTAAATTATTAATTAAAGTTTAATTGATGAATTAAAATAAAATTTTAAACAAAAAAAAAAATTCCCATCTAAATATAATAATAAGATTAATGCATAATGCTAAAATCAATAGTCCTAGAGCTTAAAGAGAAAAATGAATATTTAAGCGCGAGCTAAATTTTACTATATATACTCACTTAAATACTTTAAAATATGTATAAATTATAGATTTACACAATTATTATCTATATAAAAAAAATACAACAATAATCATTCAAAAACCAAAAAATAATGCCAACTAAACTCTCAATCACATTATGTAAATACCTATTATGTATGTACACAATTATATTATTGAAAAATTAGAATTCTTTAATCGGTATTACTAACAATGCTTTATCTTAATCATAATATTTTAAGATATTAAAAAAAAATTAAAACTAAGTTATACTATAGAAACAAAATGTTTTAAAAAATTAAGTGAAGATGTATCCCAAAAAAAACACTAAATGAAGTACAAAATCGATCTAAAACTTAAAATAAAGGTTTAAAATAATAATCACTAGTTATTGATAAATAATCCCAATAATCCATTGAAATGGTTGGTCACACCGTCACATGTTTACTTGCCAATTTTTATTACCTATTTTAATTCCCAGTTGTTTCTTAGTTTCTTATTCATAAGTGCAGTCTCTTCCAATTCTTTTTTATTGAGTGTTGTACTGTTGTCGGTAAGGAGGAGTGGGCAGTGAAGGACTTTGAGTTGGGAGTCCCACATCGAAAAGGTGGAGAAATGTTACTGCAGGTGAAGGTTATAAAATCATGTAGCTGAACTATAAAAATCACTACTCAGTTAGCATGTTTGGCCTTTTGGGCTGGACAGTTTTTGGTCCATTTGGCTGCATGAAATAAAATAAATAATTTAAAAAATATGGTGAACCGCGGTTCACAAGCGGCGGTTTAATACACTAAACCGCGATGAACCGATGAAGTTCGATACCTGAGAAGGTTTTTACCTTGAACTGAACCGCTAAGTAACCAGTCGCGGTCCAGTTCGGTTCTGATAACATTGCCCAAAAGGCCTTGTGCTAGAAAGAGGAAGCACACAACTTATATTCCAATGAAATCCCATGCACACAGGCGATGTAAGACTCTGAAGAGACGCCCAACGCCAACTTGGAGACTTTCTCTCCTAGTGTGGGACGCTCCACACTATGGCCCCTCTCTTGGGGCAGGAGTATTACAATCCACCCCCTTTAGGACCAAAGTCATCCTCGGCTGTACCACACACAGCACGCCCACACCCTCAGTCTGAGTGTTGAACCGTGCTCGGATACCATTTGTAATGCCCCATCCATCCAGCATAATATTATCCACTTTTGGCCCACACGACTTTGCATTGGCGAGCGAACACAAAGTTGCTCCTAAAAGGTCGTGTGCTAGAAGGAGGAAACACACAACTTATATACCAGTGAAATCCCATGCACACAAGCGATGTGGGACTCTGAGGAGGCACCCAGCGCCAACCTGGCAACTTTCTCTCCTAGTGTGGGATGCTCCACACTATGGGCCCCCCCTCTTGGGGTGGGGTATTACACATAGGAGCTCAAATTTCAAAGTTATAACTTCCAAAAGTATATTGCTAGTATATAATCCAATTTATGTTGTAAAAGTTAACAATAAATTAAAAAACCTTCACAAAATCCAAAAGTCCTATATGCCCACTTTACTTGGGTTTATGTTCTCATTATTCATAAATCAGGTCTAATGTAACTTTGCAAACAATAATAAAGCAAGCACAACATTTAACTTACCAAATGACAAGACTACTCAAGCTTTAAGAACAATGTAACCAAAAGTTTCATGCTTTGACATCCCAAATGGCCCCATAATTCTATTATCAATAATAAGATTTTTAAATAGATAAGAATAATCTTGTCATATTGTATGAATTCTAGGATACGAATCATGTATCGTAGGATTTTAACAACAATGCTTAGGAAACAACTATACTTATCTAGTTCATGTCTAATCATATGACCACAACCGAACTTTGACACATACATGTCTTCCTCAAATAATGCTCATATGGCCCACATGTGTGCCAGTTGCATGATTAGATCATAAGATAAATTAGATAATAATTACCATAATTTAAAATAACAAAATATACGTTGTTAATTGATGTTTAACTGATGAAAAAGATATCGATCCATATACATGGAACTCATGATCAACAAAAGTGTGGAATGCATATCAATAAATTTAGATTTAGTTTTCATAATTTTCATTAATGGTCATATGTCGAGTCAATAGAATGTCTGATTAATTGGATTTGTTAGATGGCTTATTCAATCACCTATACACACCCCTTCAACTCACTAAATCTAATTTTAAAATCTTTATTCCTATGTTTGTCAGATATGCACAAATTTTATATATTTTTAATTGTTGATATGATAGAAGTGTGTTAAGACGACTGACTAACCGAATCATATCATCATCAGCATCATCATCTGAGCCATTTATCCCATCAATCTAGGATTTGTCTTTTATAATAGGATTTGACAAATTATTTCTATCGGCTAGGGGCCTAATTAACGCTCATAGGACTTGAACCACGACGTCTAGACTCAACAAATCTAATCCTCAAATGTCTATTTCTATTTTTAGCCAATTTTGGATGAGTTTTTGTCTTTAGGTATCCGTGAAATCATGTCAACAAGATCCATTTGACAGTCATTTGAACCTGTCTCTTTTGTATATCATCACCATCTACGTCATTTATCCCATCAATTTGAGGTTGGCCTTTTATACTTGTGTCTCATTTATATACAGAATATATATATATATATATATATATATATATATATATATATATATATATATATATATATATATATATATATATATATATATATATATACAAGCTTTTGGATCGACAGAGTCCCAACTTCTCCTAATTTGCTATCAAACCATTCCCAAACTGATTGTTTGCTCCATAACATGAAACAGCTACTAGTCCAACATTAAACAAAAACGTAATGCACTTTAATATGACCTGTAATTCCTGGAACTGAAAAGGTTCAGAAATTATTTTATACCTGACGTCTTGAATTCCAAAATGAATTTCTCCAAAATGTTTTCCAATAAAAGTCGTCCCAAGGCTTTAAATACAGTTGTCAAATACTCCATGGATGAAATTTTCACTATATCCACCACCTCTAGTAATTGCAAAAGCTCCTTCTCCATATTGTTCTCACACAATGCTAACAAGTAGTTTTCTGTCAAAAAGGAAATTCATACGATCCTAAAGTAAGCCTGACAAGGAGTAACTGTGATCTTAAGAACCACAATTAGAGCATGATGAAAAATATCAAACAGATAGTGTGACAAAATGTAAAAAAATAAATATATAAATAAGGAAATGACTTCACAAAATACTCAACTCCTTCATTTGCAATCAAGAGTCAGCAAAAAAATGAGTAAACCGTACAACATATCTCATATGTGAATCCGATTAATGACAATTCTCTTACGAGTGATTCGTAAAGTATGAAATTCATTCACATTCAGTTGTCGAGGATGAAAGAACTATTGATAGTTTCATTATGCATGAGAATAGATATTTGTGGAAGAATATAAATGCATACAATGCAAGCAAATCACAGGAAGGATAAAATTGGTACATGTTGTTTTCTCAAAGATACTTTAACTAAGTTGATAATCTAGAAGTAATTCCATAATAAATAACTTCTTCATTTTTGTCTCCATATGAGTTTCTAAGGATGGAAAGGGTTTGGGTTTCTTACTGAAGTGATGTCCTAATTAGTAATAATTTCGGTTTTAGCATTTACACTTTACACTTACAACAAGTGGTATAAGTTATAACAGGGTGCAACTTGAACTGGACCCACCCCAAACCTGACTGGCTCAAACCAACCAGACCCATTTACATATGTAACTGAACATTACCGATATTATATACATGATCACCAGTGTTAAAACTGTTCAGAGGACTATTGAACTTATAGATAGGGGTGCACTCTCTCTCTCTTGTGGTTTTAGACCACACATCCTTCTTTATGGGAATCATCTTGATGGAAAAAGTGAATCACGAGACCTTTCCCACCAAAAAAAAAAAAAGTGAACCAGAAAACTAGGAGCAGTCATTGTGGGCTTGAACTAAAGTCGATCCACAATTAGACCCTATCTGGAAATAGCAAGTATGGTTGGGTCTAATATTTGAGGACTATTTGAAACCTGTGCTAAGCATTAGTAAATTAATTTTTCATTCTAATGCCGACTTCAACCAGATGAAACTGGTGGTTAGATGATAAACTATAAATATCATAAATTGTAATATACATTTTTTAATAATCTGTATGTAAAAGTGTACTTGAGATACAAGGTTTTCAATTCCATATTGATACCATCCTCAAAACTATGATTAGTTGCTAACACTTGATTCTTTAGGAGGGCCCAGATATAATTATAGTTTGTTCGAGAAAATTTTCAATATTATAAGGCAGTAGATGTAATTTTCACATTTCAAATATACACTGTGTGTGCATGTGAGATTAATTCTTTATATACTTAAAGTTAGGAATTTGTCCCTAGAACAACAATAAGCCATTCCTGGTTTCTCATATTTTTAGGCTTTTTTTTCATTTGAGTGGATCTTCTTAGCCCTTGCTAAATTCAAGAATTCTCAATCAAGTATTGATTTTTTTTTTTTTTGAAAGATCACTATTTTATTCACAAAGAGAGAACTATACAAAGAGGAAATCCACAACACTGGGCAATAAGAACACGCAACCCCCACCCCCAAAAATTACAAGTATCTGTTTACAATTTCTGAAGGCAAAGAAAGCCCCTCCCTCACTTTCTCGTCAGCTGTTGAGTTGCAGCTCGAGGAATCCAAGATACATTAAAACCACGTGAAGAAATTGCGGCACGGATCCTCTCCACTTTATCCAAGAATTTCCACGAACAAGTGGAGTCCATGGCCCAACTCAAGACCACCTTGACATCACCTTCTAAAGTGCCATTATCTGCTCCAAAAGCTACCATCTCGATAACCCCTCTCCATAGAGCATGCAACTCCACTTCAATGGCTGAGCAAACAGACAGCGGGCTAGCAACAGAAGACTGCAAACCCCAGAATGGTCTCTAATGACCTCTCAAACCCAGCCATATTCAGATCTCGCACACAGCTACCATCAAAGTTTAGCTTGAGATGTCCCGGATCAGGAGGCTTCTAGAGAGCATGCTGAGGACAATCTAACTTCCTCGGAAGCCAATTAGCAGAAGACCAATCCTTATAGATATCCAAAACATGCAGCCCCCGACATGGCTTAGAGCTCAAAATCCACCAGGCAGCTCTAAACTTAATGCACTCAATAACTTGGGCTGCATTGGAAGACTTCCTGATGCGGAGTATGTTTACTTCACGTTTTTTTTCCTGTTATTTTCATCATGTTGGTTTAGTTATTTTATTTTATTTGAGGGTACTTTAGATATTTTTATTGTAATTTAGGGTTTCTTTTATTTGGGGGCAGTTTGGTAATGTTTTATTGTAAACACTATAAATTCTTTTGTAAGCCTCATTAGAGGATTGATGAATAATTAATGAAAAGAATTCGTCTGCAACCTTTTGCTCCATTTGGCTGTGCCTCCTTGGAGAGAATCCAAGAACCTTGGTGAGAAGCCAAGAAGGGTGAGAAGCTCTCCTCCACAACCAGGTATTCTTCTATCTTTTCTTATCTCTTTTCTCTTTCTTCTTTTCTTTCGTCCTCCTTTTTTTCCCCTTCGAAACCCTAGCATTCTCGATTCTTCCCCTTTTCCTTTGCCTTTGTTGCCGCCCATCCCCACCTCCAAAACCCTACTCTAACTGTCTCGAGTTCCAACCTTCTCTTGTGTTGCCGCCCCATCCCAATCAACAAAACCTAGCCTTGGCCGTCACCCACTTTTCCCTCTACTAGTCACCACTTCTAAACCCTAACCCTAGCCACCACATCAAAACCCTATTCCTAGCCACCACATCCAACCCTAGCCACCCCATTTCAACCCTAACCCTAGCTTTCCTACCTCCTTATTGGAGCCGCCACTTCCCAAACCATAAATTGCCACCACCTTCCTGTGCCCCAAATTGTTGCATTTGGAAGGAAAGGAACTCTGGGAAGGTAAGGAGTCAAAGGAGAGTGAGATCTTTCAAAAAGCAAATGGAGGCGTTGCACGTGGCTTCTATCTGGAAAGACTTTAAAAGATACAAAATGACAGACTTTAGTTTTAGAGTCCAGGAGAGTTGTTTGAGTAGGGGTATGGGGAAGGCTAGAGCCCATATCTCCTAGTTTCTTCCTCACTCGGGCGTTTATAAATTTAACATCAATGAGACATTGAAGGGAAAACCAGGTCCGACAAGAATAGTGGGAGCTCTTCGCGACTGCAATGGTATTACATCCATAGTTTTTTCCTGAGCCAATTGGACGGAGAGATTCAAATGAGGTAAAACTTCAGCAAGGGAAACTAATCATCAAAGGGGACTCAGCAAACATGATCAAGTGAACGAGGAGGTCGAAACGGCCTCCTTGGAAACTAATCACAATTGTAAGGGAGATAAGGATGTTGTATTTGGGTCGTGAGGTTTCTTTGCACTGGTTATAAGGTCTATAAATGGAGTGGGTGATTTCTTCACAAAGAACAGTGTGGATTCCATGACAACAGGCGTTTTTCATCTTTGAGCCCATGACTTCTTGTGGGGAGCGACTATTTTTATGTTTTAGCTTATTGGACAGTTCGTTGGATGTATTTTCTTTTATTGTTCTTAGATTTTAGGTTTAAGTCTCTGAGACCCGATGCATTTAGTACCTTTCTCTTATCTATTAATAAATTTAGTCTTCGTTACCGCTCAAAAAAAATTGATGAGAGAAGATGATTTTGTTTATCTTTGGTGAAATTAGTGTAAATATTCTAGTACTACCAAGAAATTTTATTGTGGGAATTTCCCACATATCAATGTTTCATGTAATAACACTGCATATTTTAATACTACTCTCACTCACTAGAAAGGATTTTTGGGTGCTTCAAACTTCTTGTCATCATCAAGATGTTACATGAACATCTTGTTCATGTAACTTGGGTCAAGTTTCGAAGTGTTACTTTTGCTACTCAACACCATCAATATTATATGTTACCCCACAATCTAGAATACTTATCACCACTTCTGTTACATACCTAACCAATACGCCAAAAACTCTAGAGCTGATAGAACGCAAAAACCCTTAAGCCTATCCAATTCTAGGTTGGACCAACCCAACGCCCATACCCTAGGTTGCACCCCAATAGGCACATAAGAAACTACCACGCTTCTGAGCCAACATCCCAGTGGCCCACCTTCTGACAACTCTCACTCTAGATCAGGTAGCCCTTTCCACTTTTCTAGAGGCTTCACTCTGGCACCAAGTAGCCCTTTCCACAGGTCACCCGTCTACAATTTGAACCCGAGGCATGGTACTTGCTTTGATACCAAATGTTAGGTACCTAACCAATACGCCAAAAGCTTCAAAATTGATGGAACGTGGAAAATCAAACCCTTAAGCCTATCCCATGCCAGGCTGGCCCCGCTAGGCACATAACAACTTCATTCCTAGTCTCCCCCTTTTCTTGGTTCCTTGAACTTAACCATTCAACTTTTCACCCTATGGCTGCTTTCAGACTTCTATTTACATGTCCAACCTATCTTAAATAACATTATATTTCGTTTTCTTGCATTGAAGCAACATTTAGATTTCCTATTGTATACTCATGCTTGCATCTTTTTTTCAAAGCATTCTTGGTTTTTTAAATGTAAAGAATTTCTACAGCAATTCCCTGATTCTTCTCCACACACACGTCAGTCCAAACAGAAGCAGTTGGGTAGTCAAGCTTAACACCCTCCTGAACAGAAGCTATGGTTGTCAAAGGTATGCTGCCAATAACAGTCTTCATTTTCTTTTCATTTTGGATAAAAGATGATATCTTGCACTAATTAGCATGGCAATTAAATATTTTAAGGAACTAAATTTAAAGATTAGGATATGCCCCTTTTGTGTACTTTGTGGCTTACGGGAGTTCTTGTTTTCTGTTTCAATTTTGTACTAATATTGGAACAGTTTTCAGTTATTCCTGTTTCTTGTGGCATTAGAGATATAGTATGTAATTATGCACTAAATGATTTGCCAATAAAACATCCCCATTCCAAGATGCCTAAGACCTATACTTCAATGGATAGACCATCTGGAACTAAAGTTCTTTCCAAACATGACATCATTTTTCAATTTTTATGAAATTTCTAAAATTGTTTTGCTAATGTTAATAGGGCATCTATAAGAACAGCTATGCATCAGATCCATATATCTCGTATGTAAATACTGCTACACTGATCCAAGTATCAGTACGGTAGCATTTATTAAAAACCATGCATAATTACAAATGACAAAGAAAGATGAACAAAGAGATAAAGAACTTTCTATTCATGAAGAAATTGTGCTCTATAGTCCAATAACCTGTTGAGAATTCAATGTGCAAGTAACTCAGGCTCCTGAGACATCACCAATGAAGCCTTTTCACGGCTTATGGGATCTCAACAGGGTCTCAACATAATGCATCATACTATGGATCAGAATCTTCCGTTCGTCAATCGCTGGCACATTATAGTGGAAGTTGATTCACAGAATAGGTGGCTTCTCTGTATGAAACCAAATCATGGAGATAATGACTCATTGTATGATTCCAATTAAAACTGCGCATTAACACTGAGAATCAATTTGTCCTTTTGGTCATGGAAGCAAGGGAATGAAATCTTTAATGCTTCAAAAGCAAAAGTGAGCCCATTGATATCCGTTTATGTATTAGAGCAATCACACTTACTCTTTTATTTTCTTTTTTGAGCAGTAACAAAGGTAATTCATTCATTTAAAAAGAAGCAAGTACAGCAAAGAAAGGTCTAAAAGCAATAGACCTAAAAAGAAAAGAACAAGACGAAAAAACACAAGAAAGAAAATACAATAAACTCCTACAAACATCCCCTCAACCGAAAAATACAATGAGAAGGACATCTCTAAAGTCAAAGAAAGAAGACTCCTGAAAAGTTGTTATCAACTCCCAACTTAGCAAAGTAGTCTGCAACATCATTAGCTTAACGGCTAGAAATAACAAAAGATGCATCAAGCTCTGTCACCCAAGCTCTGATCACCCTAACAGTAGTGATCAATCTCCAAGGGGGACATCTTTGTTCATTGGCCCACTTGATTGCATTTGTCGAGTCCCCTTCAATCACTAGTTTACCTCGCCCATGAAGTTTCCAAAATAGCCGAAGCTCTTCTTATGCTAAGAATCTCTACCTCAATTGAATCTCTAATATCAACTGACTCATTGAACATGATTGTTATTCGGCCCTCATGATTCCTCAATACTCCTCCTATTCCTGCCGTCCCAGATTTCCCCCTTGCTGCCCCATCCACATTAAACTTCATAAAACCCTGATTTGGCAGAATCCAACTCACCTCTTCCAACTAAACTTACTCATACACCCTTCCCAGGACAATAAAAGATCCAATGGACACAAGCCCTTAAACTCAGAACTAAAAAGGAGCCAAACGCAAAGTCTCCCCTTAGCTACCTGAAAGAGATCATCAACATCCAATGATTTACCTTCAAAGATTCTAGAGCAATCACGCTTACTCTTCTTGATGCATCGTCTTTAGTTTTCAAATACACGTATAAGTCATAGAGGCCTAACATGAAAGAAATGAAAACCTTTTTTTTGTTGATCCCCTCAATAAGAAGTAAAAAGTAAATGAATTGTTCCAATAGTCCTGAAGCTTACCATAAATTCCTAAGAATAGAGGATTATGGGATAGAAAATTCCATGACATAAAGTCAAATTGTATGTAGCATCTTTACAATGCACAAGAACAAGCATAAATTACAGCAGCATTAAAAATAAAAAATCCAAAAAGAATCGTGCTGCATTGGCCTTATTGATGAACCAAGCAGATGAATCAAAAAAAATTAATATGAAAAATGTGCTTTTCGATTCCCTCTTTGTGCAATTCAAATCGCAAAGATTTATTACCTTTGATCAGTAACATTTAAAAGGACAGCAGTACAAAAAACAGTTTTAAGCAGAAAGACATAATATCATGACAAAATCATAGAATAGCATTAATTAAGTCGAAGAAAGAATTCAT
Source organism: Chimonanthus salicifolius (assembly GCA_013350335.1). Lineage (NCBI taxonomy): Eukaryota > Viridiplantae > Streptophyta > Magnoliopsida > Laurales > Calycanthaceae > Chimonanthus > Chimonanthus salicifolius. The sequence goes on from CM023539.1 coordinate 46,605,944, forward strand.
CAAGTGAAACTTGAGATAAATACCAGCTAAGGTCAGACTGCCTTCACTCTTGTTAACTCCAACAGATTTGCATAGCTCCTCAACTTTACTCTCATCTCTAACTCTTATCCAAAGAATCATCTCGTAATATCCTAATCTGGCATAAGAAGCTGAGTTCTCATCTTTGATTAGTCTACTGAAGAAGTGAAATTCCTGTACCATTTCCATATCAATAAAATACAGAAGCAATGGACCATAAGTTTCTTCTTCCAGTTGGAATCCTTGTTCTCTCATCATATTTAAGAGTTGAAAAGCCTTATGAACTTGATCCAATGAACCTTCTTCATCGTTGCTCTCTCTTGCTTCCTCTACGCAAAGTTTAATCAAGGCATTGTATTCTTTAACACCAGTTTCTCTTCCCAATCTACCAAAGACCTCAAGAGTGGCCTCTGAACCCAATTTCTGAGCACACATTCTTACCAACCTTTCAAAACGCCGCGCCTGAGTATTCTTGAATATCCATTTTCGCTTCCTTTCCCGTGAAAGTTCTTTCCGACGCTGAGATACACTAGTTTGAGATATATTTGAGAACCATGGTATGTCTAATATATTCTCCAACGTTTTCTCATTGACAGGTGTTTGAGATGCAGGTGAATTGGGTGACTCCAAAGCACTTCCACCTATAAATGTAGAGAACAGAAGTCAATGACAGGAAGATAAATCAATGCTCATTACTAAAGGTCTAAATCATTATAAAGGCACTCAAATCAAAGACGTGGCCAATCATTATTTCTTTTTTCTTTTTTTCTTTTTTCTTCTTTTGAGATGGTAGCATGACTTGAACCTGCAACCTTAATGTTTGCTACAAAAATCCAACTTGGCATGATACATAGTAGAAGACGTGGCCAAGGCTCCCATAACTTACAGTAAAAACAGACATGGAGAGCAATCCAATTGTTGAGAATAAAAATCTAGATATGTTTAAATAAAGAATATCCAAAAGCTATAAACTGTACAGTACAAACAATTAACAATCATTTTTGAGTGAAGAAAAATATTGTTAATGGTTTGTACCCTGCAATTTATAGCATTGAATATTATATTTAAACATATCTAGCATAAAATTCCAGCAGTGAGTCGACCACAGGATCCCATAGTGGGGTTATTTTTTGAAGTGGGGATGGGACTACTTCTATGATTGCGACAACGAGCACTTACCAATAATGCTACACGATCCTATCAGGTTCCTATAACATATTTCCCAAGAAAACTCAGATACTTAAATATAAATATTTATCAATTGTTAGCCACTGACAACCATTATATAGCATTTAGCCAATTATACACATTGCATGGGATTTTGACAAAATGATACATGTTGAGCTGCAACTCGAATATTACAAAAATCCTTTTTTTATGGTAAGTACCAAACCTACAATCTGTGTAGCTACAACAACGAGCATCTTCCAATTGTGCTACAAGCTCATCTCAAAAGAGTAATATGTGAATAGCAAAATTACATGATTTCTGAAAATAACTACATTGTTTTTTTGAAATGGATCATGAAAGATTATTTAGATCGTCTGGATCGACACAAGTGGGCATTTACACCTATCTCCTAGAGTCTTAATTTGGAAATTTGGACTAGAATTAGTAGTCATTTTATATTTAGCAAGTTACAGATTTTATTATCATCATTGTTCTTTGGGATCAAATTAGAAAGTCAAAATTGAACTTATTTTAGATAGTAACAACTAAAACTTCATTTGCCCAATGAAAAGTAACGAAAATAAATATTAGTAACTTCCCAAAATATACACAATTACAAATTAAAACTTTAATAGGTCCACTTCTATCCATCTTAATGATCCAAATAATCATCCACCACTCATTCTACATCAGTTAAGAACTGTATTTTCAATTATTCCTTTGATGCAGCATACTAGGCATTTAATCCTAGGTGGACCATAAATACACAATTATAGAACACTCATATATTCTGAATTTTTATTAATTATCCCTTAATTAAGGTTATTGGATTGAAAATATTGTAACTACTCTATGTTCCAAATTCTCACTAGTCTATAACTTAGTTGCTAATCTCGTTAGAGATTTGGCAAACTATTGCCCAAACAACTTTCTCTCTCTTCCTCCCTCCCTCCCTCCCTCCCTGCCTCCCCTGACATGATATAATATGCAAAGCTTAATGATGCAGGACAACTAATAGGGTGACCCTAAATGCCTAAATAGTTCCCTAAAAATTAAAAGGGGATGAAAATAATGGACCCTAAAATTAACATGAGCTGAAATTAAAATATAAAATTAATATATGCAATCAATTAATATAAAATTTGCCAAAGATAATCATGGAAGTTCTTGAAATATAATGTAACCAACCCATTAAGATAAAATAAGTAAAAAGGGGTTGAAATGGCTTTTGCCTAAACAGGCACGTGTGGGATAACTTAAGTCATGTGGGGTATTAGGGCAAGAAAAGAAGAGGATACGAATGAGCTGGGTAGAAACGAAAGAAGAAAGCAAAGGGAAGGAAAGAAGGTGGGAGGCGGAAGTGGGAGAAGCTACGGGAAGGGATGCGGCGGCTTGGAAAGTTAAGGAAGGGCTTCGAAGGTGGTTTTAGGCCATGGGAAAGGAGGTGGCTGTAGTATGGAAGGTGGCGAAAGAGTGGGGCTTCAAAACAGGGGTAAGTGGGTTCACGGCAAGGCTAAGAAGAAGAAGAGAGGAGAGATAGAAGAGGATAAGTACCTGAAGAAGAAGAATGGCCTCACACCAAGCCTCTCGCTTAAGGAATCACTCCCGAATCTGAAAATCGCACCTTACAAGGTATTTTTGCGAAAATCTCAATATTTATTCCTTAAAATCTGTCTTTGCCTCATGGAGGCTACAACTTATATAAACATCTACTTACTAAAAATAAACATATCTAAAAATAAAAATAGAAGACGAAAATAGCCAAAATACGAAAATGGAAAGCAAAGTAAATGGAAAGTCCAGATCTGAGGAATCTGAAGAATGTTCCGCATCAATCTCTCCATCTGAAAAGAACTCGACCTCGAGTTCAAGCAGATGAAAAGACATCAATCGTCCCACGCACGCGCCTTCCCAGTGTGGGGTCTTCAATATGCAACACGCGCACGTGAGGTCTTCAAATGTCATCCAATGGAGTTATCATCAAGCCACACTGCTGCTGGAGTGGCTTTCTTCCTTCGTTGCTGGGATGCTCGGATATCTGAACTGTCACTGTGGTCAACATGCTGTAAATAAGAAGAAGGCGCCTCTGGTGATACAAAGCTGTGGTATCTCTCCAGAAGAGTCGGATCCTGTCGCGGAAGGTCATCTGCTGCCAACAATGTGAATTCTGTTTTTGACTGGTGTGTGGGAACCACTTTCTCATTCAGTACAAACTCTACCTTCTCTCTCTTGGGTGATAGGGAAGTCTTTGTAAATTCAGGCCATAGATTATGAAGTGGGCTAGGTGGGCCCATATATGGGTCATGATGAGGCTCATAGGAGGTGGGGTGGAGTGGTAAAGCTGCTGGGCCATGGAATGGTGTAGGTGATGATAGGGAATGCACACTAAGTCCAATTTGCCTCAAGATTCCTTGTGGGAATCGTTCAGGCCTCATGTGGATCGTCATAGAATCACCCACATTGACATCCTGGAACTTACAATAAGAATCTGAAGCAAGCTCATATTATTCATTGCATGTATTAATTTCAGTTTTAATTTCAGCGTGCAATGCATGTGTATGTCGTGCAAATGCAGATGCAGACTCAAACAACTTGGGCGACACTGGCACTGGACTAGGGTTTATGGATGGGGATGATATGGGAACACACCTAACCAACCCAATGGGACATCGTCAATGCCCTCATCACTTTCGGGATGTTCTCCTATATATTCATTCTCAACGTCCTCATCAGTCTTTTCATTGGATTGTTTTTCCATCATAAGGGTTCTTTCCTTATTCCGATTCTTGGTAGGACATTCGTGAGCAAAATGTCCATAACCATGACAGTTGTAACATTTGATCCCTTGTTTGGAAGAACTCGCACCAGAAGCTCCTTTAACTTCCTTGTTTTGGAATGGAGCATTGGTAGTTGACTTAGGCTCGAAGTTGACACCACGGATGTCTAACTGCCTTGGAGGATTCAATTTCAGGTAGTCTTCATATTCATGTACAGCTTGATATGCTTCATCCAAGGTAATAACATGACGCAAAATGAGCTCACGCTGGAACTCGGGACGAAGACCTAATCTGAACCTGGAGAGGGTCTGACTGGGGCCCTCCTCGACTTCGCATCGTATGAAATACTCATCAAACTTAGTGATATACTCACTAACAGTCTGACTTCCTTGGCGCCAGGAGTACCATTGATTAAGGAGTTTGTCCCAATACCTGTGGGGAACATATTTTTCCTTCAAAACTTCTTTCATCTCATCCCATGACAAGTTTAAGGGGTCATCTCCTGCTCTCCTCATCTTCTGTTCCGCAGTGGTTCAGAAGAGTCTAGCTGGCCCCCAGCAATTTCACCTTGGCAAAACGGATCTTACGGACCACAGACATGTCATGCCACTCAAAATATTGGTCCATGTCCGATAACCAGTCTATAAAAACCTTAGGATCTAGATGTCCGTCATAGTTGGGAGCTTCTAAGTGGACATTCTTCAAGGCACGTTCATCGTCCTCGCTATGTACCCGTTGTCGGTGTGGCTGCTGGAATCTACCACGGCCATTTCTGTGGCCTCGATGGTTTCTATTCCTAAGATTCCTATCATGGTCATTATCTGATTCACTTTCATCGGTCTTAGGGGTTTCTAAAACTGCAACTCTGGTTGTAAGGGTGGCAACATCAGTTCTAGTATCCTCTAAGGTCTTCTGTATTTCGTTCAATTGGGCAGTCAATTGGTTGAGCCACGCTGGGGGTTGTTCTCCTGACATATCTTTAGAATCTGATTGGTAACTAACCCCGCTTCTAGTGGTCATGCACTGAAACACACGAAATGATGTGACTTAACTCTAAATGCAATGAATGAAAGAAACAAAGTGATGCAAATTTTTTTTTTTTAATTAATTAATTTTTTTAAATTAATTAATCAATTAATTAATTATGTAATTATTTTTTTTATTTTAAATGCGACCAAAGATCTGGAAAGTTAAGAAACTCTCCGAACCTATGCTCTGATACCAAATTTGATGCAGGACAACTAATAGGGTGACCTTAAATGCCTAAATAGTTCTCTAAAAATTAAAAGGAGATGAAAATAATGGACCCTAAAATTAACATGAGCTGAAATTAAAATATAAAATTAATATATGCAATCAATTAATATAAAATTTTTCAAAGATAATCATGGAAGTTCTTGAAATATAATGTAACCAACCCATTAAGATAAAATAAGTAAAAAGGGGCTGAAATGGCTTTTCCTAAACAGTCACGTGTGGGATAACTTAAGTCATGTGGGGTATTAGGGCAAGAAAAGAAGAGGATACGAATGAGCTGGGTAGAAACGAAAGAAGAAAGCAAAGGGAAGAAAAGAAGGTGGGAGGCGGAAGTGGGAGAAGCCAAGGGACGGATGCGGCGGCTTGGAAAGTTAAGGAAGGGCTTCGAAGGTGGCTTTAGGCCATGGGAAAGGAGGTGGCTGTAGTATGGAAGGTGGCGAAAGAGTGGGGCTTCAAAACAGGGGTAAGTGGGTTCACGGCAAGGCTAAGAAGAAGAAGAGAGGAGAGATAGAAGAGGATAAGTACCTGAAGAAGAAGAATGGCCTCACACCAAGCCTCACGCCAAGCCTCTCGTTTAAGGAATCACTCCCGAATCTGAAAATCGCACCTTACAAGGTATTTTTGCAAAAATCTCAATATTTATTCCTTAAAATCTGTCTTTGCCTCATGGAGGCTACAACTTATATAAGCATCTTCTTACTAAAAATAAACCTATCTAAAAATAACAATAGAAAACGAAAATAGCCAAAATATGAAAATGGAAAGCAAAGTAAATGGAAAGTCCAGATCTGAAGAATCTGGAGAATGCTCCGCATCACTTAACCTCACGAATCCTTTTGAGAATCACTGGTTATGGGATCTGGATGATCAAGCAAACGATCCCTGCCATCTATGTGAAGACATGGGGTCCAATATCTAACCCAGACATATAAACATCATTATTGCCATCACAATTCACCCATACATGCTTCTAGTATCTCCAAGTCACTCATATTTCAGTTCATTTTTGTTTCCAATATCTGGGGGAAAAAAACTTTTAATCTTGGACATCCAACATAGAGGATTTTGAGATTCATCCATTAGGACCTTACATATCCCTCGTATTCTTTGAAGGCGGTTCATGTTTGGGATCTGATCAGATATCTTCTCACTATGGGTCCCACTTTTGACACAACCAAGCCACGTCAAGGGTAGGAATGGGAATTTAGGGGTGATTAACCAAAAGCCCAAAGTGTTCAACCTAGAAAAAGGTGGGTTTGATCAGAATTCTTAGCCCAACCATAATTCCTGCTCAAGTTTGAACATAAATTTCAAGCATGACTGGTAATTGGGCCGGACTCAGGCTTATACACTGCTAAAATCCTACAAGCCTGAGAGCCAACTTGTAGTATAACAGGTGTGTTTATGTATTCTACAATATTGAATTTCATGTTAATTTTTAACTAATGTTTCACAAGTTAAGGAATTTGAAAAGCAAAAGTGAGAAACATTCCCACCTCCTTCTCTCTCATTGCTCCAAGGTAATAAGTAGACCAAGATCTCTCTCTCTCTCTCTCTCTCTCTCTCTCTCTCTCTCTCTCTCTCTCTCTCTCTCCTTTCCTTTTTATTTGTTAAACTCGTTTTCCCTATTTTGCTTTCCTCTCTTTCAGACATTTACTTTTTGCAAGAAGGTTTTCCTGGGAGGTTGATCAATCTTGGGCTTCTTTATTTTTATATTTAAGTTGGACTGTTGGAGTGAGGTGATTGCAGTCAAGAGGGTGTGGAGCCCACCATCAAGCACAGGTTTCCTGTCAGCATGGTAGCCAAGACACAAAGGGATCCTAGAGCCTAAGGCACAAGGCAGCACTTCTAGACACAAGCCTTTTTTTTCTAGGCACACTTTATTTCATATTTCTAAACAAATTTGCATTTATTTAATTATGTATATTCATCACACCAATATAAATATAATGCAATTATCTACAACTATTTTTAAGATATTTTCACTCACCATCAACTAATCAATGCAATATATACGCTATGAAGAAAATGCATCAAATGTAAAAGCATAAATCTATAATATAAAAAGTCAATAACAAAAGTCTAAAATATATAGAACTAAGTAGTTAAAAGTCGAATCATAAATAAGTCATTATTCCAACAATAAAAATGAACCACCACCAAAGAGCAAAATAGGGAAATATACAAGGCAAGAAATAAAATAGCAGTTGCAATATTCCAAATAAATTTTAAAAGATTCAACTTATCAAAACTAGGCAACAACATACCTAAACAATAATAGTAATAATAATGATGTAATCTAATGCCTACCTACTAAATAACTCACTTTATCCATGTCAAAAAGTCACTTCTAAATTTGTTTATTGTATTTTTAGGGGTTTCTCTGTTTTCGTCATCATCATAAACTAAATCCATCTATCTGGAATTGGCTTTACATGTTCTATTTCTCCATTTAACCCTATCATAAACCATACAGTTAATCACCCCACCATCTAACATATCTTTTTGTATCCCTTCCCACCACGTTTTCAATGGTCTACCTCTCCTCCTCGTACATGCAACTTGTATACTCTCGCTCTACATACTGGGACTGACTCTAGTCTTCTAGTAACATGCCCAAATCACCTCAAACGGGTTTCTCTCAATTTGTCATCCATTGGAGCTAAGAGGTGTTTCTTTTTTATATATAAATAAATAGTTTTCACACAAAAAATGCTATCCAATTTAAGTTAAGAGAAGAAAAAAAATAGCATGCAATCATGCAAAGGAGGAGAAGAAGATAAGGAAAGGAGAAGAAAATAATATCAAAAGAAAATGAAAATAGAGAAGGAGCAGTCTTTTTAAAAAAGAAAAAGAGGAAGAAGACAAAAATAACAAAGAATGAGAAAATATAAATAAAAAGAAAAGAAAAGGAAAAAGAAGAAAAATAAGCAAAAGATGAAAAATAATAGTCCATAAAGATATTATATATTACCCACATGTGTAGCTCAACTAGCTGCATCTCGCCTCAGGAAGCGGGAGGTTGCGGATTCGAGCCCCCATGGCCTAACCTTGGTGTGCCCTAGGGGTAGTGGGCTCACCCATGGGAGTTTTATGCTGGGTATCCCGCGGTTTCCCACATGTAAATTCAAAAAAAAAAAAGATATTATATATTATATCCATAAAGTTCAATATTTACATTTTGATACTTCATGGGAAAAAAATGAAGACACACATTTCAATTAGGCACAAGGCACCCTTGGGTGTACACCTAAACCTCGCCTATCATGATTAAGGCGCAAAAGAGCTCTATTGCTTGTCAGGCTCATTGGACTCAAGTTTGATCATGTCAAATAAGAATGTGTCTATTCAGGCTTCTTTGTGTAAAATTGAGCTCAAGCTCAACTAAATACAACCCAGCGCAATCTCGGCCTATTTCCATCCCTATTAAGGACATTCTAATTGTTAGAACTACCATTTATTTTTTCCAACATCTATAACAATCTTCTTTTATCTACAGTACAACTAAGACATGTTTTTGGGATTGTTTCCATCTTTATCTACTTGTGTGAGCCATCTTTACATTTAATAGTGCAGTTTTCTCAGATTTACCATTGCCTCATTGGGGATAATTCTACCTCTTCAAATGTTTTTTAATGGACTAGATCCACCATTTGGATCCATAATTGCTAAGAGTCCAAGGCTTAAAATAACCAGTATTCTTCTCAAGTCTCAACGAACATAAATTTCTACAATGGTCCCAAGTTGAAATTTTTGTTGACAAGAATCAAAAAATGGATAACCTATTAGGACTACTAAAACCATCGATCCCAAATACCATTAAAGGCAAATAATTGGTTGGTCATGTCCTAGCTTCTTAACTCAATCGAACTCCATATTGGAAAATTTGTTCATCTACTTCAAACTACCAAACTATGGGATAAATTCATGTTCCCTATTCAGATCAAACCAACTACCTTTAAATCTATTAGTTATACAAGGATATTGCCTGCCATCAAGAAGAGGGTTTTGATGCAGGACAACTAATAGGGTGACCCTAAATGCCTCAACTTTCCCTAAAAGTTAAAAGAGATGAAACTAATGCATCTAAAACTAATATGGGCTGAAATTAAAATCCAATTAATTCTAGCAATTAATTAATATAAATTTTAACACAGATAATCATGCAAATTCTTGGAATCTAATGTAAACAATTACATGAAAATTAAATAAAAGGGATGGAAGGGTTATCTAATTTTAAATGGAATGACATATGATTTTAATGGAAATAACAAGCATATAGTTTTAAATGGGAAGTAAAAGAATAAGGAAGGCACGATGGGTAAGGAACAAGGGTGTATGGGAATAGGCGACATTAACAAGGTGGGTAGGATGTTACGGTAAAAAGGAGAAGGGATTACGGGGTTGCGGAAGGGTCTGGAAATGCAATAAGGGATTGCAGCAAAGCAGGGGAAAGGATTATGGGATGACGGAAACAGTGGAAGAGACAAAAGGGGTTGCAGCAGCAAGATGGAAGGGGAAAGAGAGAAGAAGAGAAGAAGAAAAAGAAAAGCACCTGAAGAAGTAGGTATGGCCTCACACCAAGCCTCTCGCTCAAGGAATCACTCCCACAATTTGAAAATTGCACATTGCAAAGGTATTTGCAAAAATCTCACTTTTTATTTCATTCAATCGGTGGTTGAGTTTACAAGAGAGAGGGGTACATATAATAAAAGATACCACCTTAAATAAAGAAACTCCTAAAAATAGCCTAAAACAAAAATAAACTCACTTAAAATAGGAAATCCTAATTTCTAATTACAACCAAATAGAAAATAGAAAGAAATAATAAAAAGAGATCTATTGCTCCGCATCAGGTTTGAACATTAATCCAAGAAGTATTTGAATTTTTTGTGGGACCTAATCCTAATTATGAACCAATTCGAGCACAACCCACAACCAAACCACTGCCCTCTGAATTTTGTATATGTTTCCTTGTTATGTGATGAGCATAGATGTACCATGATCATAGGATCCACCCCCTTGTAGAAAAATTGGCCCTCCTTTCTGAACGAAATCCAATGGGTAAATGCGAAGGACTAGGCTTCAATAAAAGCACCAGTTGTTGTGGTACTGAGCCTAGAAATAGAGGTGAAGGTTGTGTTAGTAGAAAAAAAAATTGCACTCATTGTTAGTGAAATATTCACTAAGTTGATAGTACTAGCCTCTCCATGGTAAACTTGATAGGAATAAAATAGAGAAGAAATTGAATAAAATAATTTTGTGTATATATTGATGTAAAAACTAAAAAGGATTGTACAATGGCGGTGCAGGTCTTGGGGGATTAGTCTTGTTGGGTCAATACCTCAGGGATACTCTCTCCAAAAAAAAAAAGTATTGTACAAGACCTCATTTATAGACAAAAATTACAAGAATAAAAGGCAAGTCAACCATCACAAGTACAGTGCTCCAAGAGACTATACTAGATGTGGAGCTCTTTCCATAAAAGAAAAAATATTGTTCACACTACACCAATATCTACAACCACCACCATGTCGTCAAGCCAATTGTGCAAAAATTTTCTCTTTATCAATGGTAGCCCAAGAGATTTTGAGAGAGAGAGAGAGAGAGAGAGAGAGATAATAGTACAAGAGAATGATGATATGGTTCACCCACCACATGATGAATAAGATGCCGTTGTTCAACTAAAAGGTAACATCAACTCTAACTCGTGCAATGCCGCTGCAACATGAACAAGTACCAAGTCATCTACTTTCGAGCCTACCTTACGTTCTAATCATTGGTTAAACAATTTAGGTGCAACTGATCATATAGTGGTATCCATTGTCCCCATACCTTTCTTCTTCTTCCTCTTTCGGTAATGCTCATCACTAAGGCTCCCCTTGCTCCCAGTGCTAACTTACACCCCTGACCATCACTTCCCCCTAGCATTTTAGTTACTCCTAGCTTCCTAAACATCTTCTATTTAACTCAGGAGGAACTTTTTCTTTTTTAATGCAAAAAAAAAAAAACACTCAGGAGAAACTTTATATGACACTCTTGCCTAGATTCATCTTTCAAGAGGAGAGGAAAAGAAAGTCCATTGCCTTTGCAAGTCTATATATGACCCCAAAAAATCCTCACAATTGTGGTTCAATAAATTCAAGTGGTGCACTTCTTGCTTATGGCTTTCAGCACATGCCACATGGATCAAATTGTTTTCTCGAGTATGATGAAGGTTCTACCAAGGGTGAGGCCGAGTTTGAGTTTTGAATCTTATTCAAATTACGCAGAATTCCTTGTTTAGATTAGAGTTGGTGTTTTCTTTTCTTTCTCCTTTTTTTTTAAATGGAAATCCCCACCCCACCATTAGAGGTGAGACTGATCCCATGAATACATGAAACACCTGCAAACCTCAAGTATCAGGTAACTCTGGAGAGAGTTGAACCCGAGACTTCTAGACTATCGATAGAAGCTCAAGCCAACTGAACTACACCTGTACAGGTTGGTGTTTTCTTAATATTCGTGTCATAAAAACACAATATAAAAAAATATTCATGATATATGAAGAAGTGCACCTACAAGTGAACCTTGTGAATAAGACTCCTGGATTGCTTTTCCTTTCAGCGCCACTTTTACAATTAGAAACAACAGAGTCCAAAGATGCAAAAATCAGTTTACACAAGTGAACCTTGTGAATAAGACTCCTGGATTGCTTTTCCTTTCAGCGCAACTTTTACAATTAGAAACAACAGAGTCCAAAGATGCAAAAATCAGTTTACACAGGCCCAACCTCGGACTATAGAATCATTCAGCAGCCCAAAGTGCAAACTCACCAAATGGACCATCCATGAACAATCATATGCTTAGTTTGTATTCAATATTCATGCAATGCTACACAATGGGCAGAACCAAGAAGGTCTGGCAGGGGCCAACGCTCCTTATTTTTTTAAAAGTCCTTTTCTATTTTAAATATTTTACAGAAGAACCCCTCGTGATCTGCTAAAATTTGCATAAATTTATATTCTGTACACTGGGAGGGAGGGGAGGGAGGGAAGAGAAATCCACGAACACTTTTCAGACTAGAAACTGCATTTGGGAAATAATGTGTAGTGCAAGAATCAAATGCATCAAGCATAACCTTATGGAAGTTTTCTGATATATGGAACTCTTGAAGGGAAGTAAGAAAGTAAGAAGAAGGAACAGAACGCAAAAAATTGACATAAATAAACACGTGGCACGCTTCAGACACATAAAAGGGAAGTACTTTCTTGGAAAAAATATATATTTGTTTTCCAAGAAAGTACCTCCCGTCTCATCGTCCAAGTGGAGATCATCTAATATATAACATACCACATAGAATTGAAGATATTTCCTTCAATATCCGTGGCGTCTGCGAATTGTCTACAGAAAGAAACAAAGAGATAAACAAGAAGGTGTTGGAAGTAAAAGAAAAAAATATATATAGAAGGGGAATTAAAAGCTCTTGTGTAATAACAACAATTAAGATACCAGACACGACAGTGGAATTCTGCTCTGTGGACATTTCGCAGACGCTTTTGGAATTGGATTTCCGAAACAGAACTGGTGCTGGCGGTTTGAACAAACTAGGAGATTTATTGGAAGATTTGTCTAGAGTTTTGGAGGTGATGAGTGGAAAGGAAATGATTTTCTTTAGGGTTTCAAGCTCTGGAGTGGAAGAGTTGGATTGTGATTTCTCAGAAGCGTTCTTGACAGCGGAGGCGAAAATGGAGCTCAACTTCCGGTCACACATTTCAAGCGTATTTTCGCCGGATGGCGTTTCCCGCTGATTCGCTGGTGTGTGTTTGTTTTTTCCTCCCGAGTAGAAACGGAAAGGGACGTAGCCGGGTTGAAAGAGAGGGTCTCTTATATCCCTACCTACATCTCTTACATTATAATAGAGGTTATTAAATTAGTAAAACTGGCAGTATTAAAAAAAAAAAATTAAAACTCACACATATTATTAAAATATCATTTTCAACTTCTCTTTGTATAAATAAATCACTTCATTCATTTTTATACAGTTCTCATTCATCTAGAATAGAGTCTGCACCGTATTAAAAAATGAGAAAGTTTGTCTTAGATATCTATCTCGTATTACTTTTCTGGAGTTTAGATGATTAGTTTGAGTTCGGTAGTCACTTTTACAATAATTTTGTATTATGAAAGTATGAAATATTACTTTACAAAATGATTAATATTACTTTACAAAATGATTGAGATAGTGCATTTTTTATTTTAAAGGTATTGTGTTCTGAGTTAGAGAGATTATTGTATTTTATATGAGTCCGAGGTCAGGATCAACTACCGATATTATTTTATACATGTTATAACTTTATAGAGCATTACATTATAGAGATTTTATTGTAAGTAGAAGTGATCAAATGTTGCCAGGTAAGGTGACTCAAATGAAACCTTTCTAAGATACATAAGTCTATTTTTAAAAAATTGTTTATTAATTTTTAATATTAAAATGTATATACCTATATTTTTAGATCTTATGAAATTATTAGACTTATAATTGAAAGTATTAAATGTAAGATATTTTATTACAAAATTTGTAAAGTTTATCACATTCCTCTAATTTGATTAATTTAAAGTCAATCCAAGAATTTCATAAAATTTAAAAAAAATTATCTATTAATTTTTTTTTTAATTTACGTATGGACAGGAAACCCAGTGTAAAATCCCCATAGGTGATAGTCACTGCCCTTAGAGTACACTAAGTTAGGATCATGGGGCTCGAACTTGGCACCTCTAACTTCTATTAATTTTAATATTAAATTTTAATGAATACTTTAATTTTTTTAAAAATGAACTCCACATAATTCAAAAGATATCATTTTGAGCCATTCTCATCATTCGAACAATAATGTGTGATCATTTTTTATTGAACATCAATGTACGTGGACAAAAACTATCCCTTACCATAAGTACGACACTGTCTCACTGATGTTCAATTTCTATAGTGAAGAAGGGAAGAAGTGCAAGGATAAAAAATAGAATTTCCCATGTAATATATGCGTAGTGTCACGAGTAAATTATCCGTGACAAGCAATCAAAGCCAACTGATCAAGAATTAAATCAAGTCAGTGCCTAAGGCTATGAGAAAGCCAAAGATGAAATAAAAGGAGTATGAAGTATAATAGGTTTCATGTGTAGAATAGTAATGTAATGTAGAAAAGTTTGTCTAGAGTATAAATAAGTGTATTGTATAAATATATATCGAATACATGAATGAGTTTAAAAGAGAGAGAATTTTCTAGGTTTTGTGGAAGGATGGAGAAGGCTATAAAATATCTAAGATATTTTTCATGAAAAAATCTAGTATTGAAGTCCAGAAGTCTCATGATTGTTGAATTGTTGTCACATTAATTCTAGCCATCAGTACTTATGGTCTCAAGTATAAATGTAGTTGGAGAGTTCAATTGTTTGGAAGTTATTAAAGAGTTCTAGTCCAAGTATGTGAATGAGCGCTTAAGGATCCACGTCCTGTACTTCTGATTGTTCATCAATACACACTGAGTTCATGTTGTTCAAGTCCTAGTGTTTTCATCTTTCTCTTAACTTGAGATTGTAGTTGGTGTGAAGTGAGTACTCTAGTCCAAAAGGGTGACTAAGTTAGATGAGGGTTTACTCTCTTGAAAATGGACGATTTAAGTGAGTGTCAGTGGAATTGAATCAAGGGAGAATTTGCTAATCCCATTACAATAGCTTGTGTTTGGATGAAAATGAGTGAGAAATCTTCTCTTAAATTACCCTCAATTTTTTATTTCAAAATTCAAAGAAAATAGATTTCTCAAAATGACAAACTTTTTCTACACCAACAAAAGATGGTGTTCTCTAGGAGAACATGTGGGTTGTGTTCGAATGAGAAAAATCTTAGATTAAGCAAACTCTCCATACTTCTGTTAGGATAAGAGAAATCATGAGAACTTCTATTTACTTAACTTTTGTAGAGATTGCTAATTTGAATTTTTTAAGTGGAGAATTTAGTAAAGCTACAAAGGTGTGTATTAGATATTTTTATTTATTTTAAATAATAAATCTTCAAAAGAAAAATACATTTGAGGTTTGAAAATTATTTTACACATGCCATATGGACTAAATTTTAACAAAAAATATAATCCTAATAACTTGATCAAAACGGTCAAAATCACAAATCATAAGGCATCTTTAGGAAAGAAAAGGCAAGACATCTCATAACATTTTATCACTGATATCAAGTGGTTGAGATTCAATTTTTAGATAGAGAATTGGTTCACTTGTCGAGTTTTATAGGAGGTTACAATCTCATTGATTAGATCTTTTATATATATATATATATATATATATGAGAATTTTAGTCACTTGTGGGCCCCACTTTCTTCTAAAAAGAAAGTCAAACAGGAGAATCCAAGAGAAGCCTCCTTACCCTTCTCATCCAAACACAACTACGGCCATTTTCTCCTAAAGTAGGAAAACACGTAGAGAATATTGGTGTTTTGCAATCTGCGGTTTGAATTGCAGTTGGTCATGCTTCATTTTTTTTTTTTTGTAACATTTGCAATTTAATAAAAATTATAATTGGTTGGGTTGAAAGTTTGTTTCAGATCAAATTTCAATAAAAGCTCAAATCCTAGCTACTTATCTTAGTAGACGAAATTCAGCAGATATTGTTAAAAAATCAAACCCTAACTATTTGATCTTAACGATCGAAATCATTAAGCGTTTTTACTCTTTTTTTCTTAGGCACCAAGTTATTACTAGGGCTAAATCAAATGGTTAGAATTTGATTTTGTGACTGAAATTTAATCTACAAGTCAATCTCAAAATGACTTTTCAATCTTCACTCAAGATTTTTCTTTTAAAAAATTCATGTTTGTTTTAGGAAAAAAAAAAAAAGACGAGCATACTATTAATATAAGTCTTATTAAGTTCTCCACTTAATATTATTTAAATCACTTATTCTCCTAACTACCGTTACTCCATGAGAAGTAAATAAAATTTTCTTACTTTAATTTTTTCTCATCCAAACACAACTCAAAAATATTAAAAAAAAAATGAATCTTTTTACTAATAGAATTTTAAAATGAGTCACCGTTGGGCTCATACTCAACTGTACTTGGACTTAAAAAATAAGTGAGTTTAAAAGTCCGATCTGACCTGTCAAACAAAAATCTTTGTCCAAGCCCATTTGTTTAGGTTGAGACTGGGCTCAAGCTTTTACTTAAAACCAATTGAAACTTGTTAAACTCGTTCTTAACTGTACTTGGACTTAAAAAGGTTTAAAAGTCCGAACTTAACAGGTCGTGGTAATCAATAAGATTTGAACTCTAATCACATATGAGAAACAAACATATTTACCATTAGACTATATTAATTTTCTTATCTTTTTAGACTATAAATAATATTTATAAAAGAAACAACTATTGTTGGTGCGGTAAATCTGGTAAAAAATCTACCGCACATAATTACAACGGTCATCCGTGTAGTCCTATGTGAAATGAGGGTAATTTAGTCCTAAAAAAATTTGACCAGGCGTATGAGACACCTTCATCCTATTTTAATTTATGGAAGGGTACTAATCCGAAAACGCTACTGTTGAGGTCTTTTATGCAAAATATCCCTTTAAATTATATATTGTTATATCTTTTATTGATTTGAGAAATTATTTAATTGATATTTTAACTAACTTTTGAAAAAGTAATTAATTATAATTTGTCACATAAATTTGAAAAATATATATACTCCCTTTGTCACAATTTAATTGTCTTATATGAATTTTGAAATTGTCTTAAAATAGTTGTTCCATTCGTATTAGAATATCATAAAGTGTGTTAAAAATAGATAAAGATCTAACTTTATATAGAATTTTTTTTTAAAAATATAAATATTTTAAGTCAGACAATTAAAATAGAACTGAGAAAATATAATTTAAATATTTGTATGTATCTCCATTCAAAATCCAACTCTGAAGTCAAGTAAATGATTGTCAATTCAATTCCCTAAATGGGATGGAGTCCCTCTTCTCTGGTGTCTCGTCCTCGTTGCTTCTTGTCATCGCTGTAATTTCTGTGGAGAAAGAAAAAGGACAGTACAGACTTTTTGTAAAGCTAAAAGTCGTTTGGATCAACTCATTGACAGCTCAATTGTAGGCCATTCTCGTCCAATCCATGCCATGGAAACATATAGTTCAAAATAATTAACTTACATTAAATATATTTCAAAATCAATCAATATTAAAAAACAGAAATATGTTAGTGGTAAGAGAAGTTATTTTTCGAAGTTACCCTGCAATTAGGCTTCCATCCTCACCATGTTTAAAAAAATACTTATATGAAATATTACAGATTAAAAAGTCAAAGTTAAAAATGATTGGTAACCATTCAAAGTCTATTGAAATTTATACTCATTTTATCATTAATTTGGATGAATTTAAATTTAATAATAATTATATTTATTTTAAATTTTAATTTTAAAAGCACTTTAAAACTGGATTTTGAAATAGGGCCACGTGGATCATATAATAGATTAAAGAAAAATAATTTTTCTATTACTTTGCTACTTTGTCATTTCTGATCCAAAATGGAAATTAAAAAAAATATGACTAGAAATTTAGAATCACAAATTTGACATTCAACTGCAGTGAAGAAAAATTGCCGAAAAATCATGAACCAAGCATTAACATTATATATATTTTTCTAAATGATATAATTTACCTAAGGTGGGGCACACCCATCTCAGGCTAACGGCTAGAATAAAAAAGTTTACAACAGATTCCTCTAATAAAAAACTAAAAAAATATCCCTCAAATGATACACATCATTAGAAAAGGTTGGACAAAATTCAAAAAAAATTAATTATTCAAAAAAAAGGTTGGACAAAATAAAAATCCAAGAATGAAACGGATACCCAAAATAAATCTAAAAATCAAAGCAAAAGAAAGAAAGGAAACAGAGGCCCAAACACCAGCGTCCATGGCGGAGGATGGCAACGGCCATGGAAGCCGGCAGCGATGGAGGAGTGCAACCTCACGCCCTTGCCCGTCGACTTGGTACCGTACTGGTTGACCTCCACGTCAGCATCTACACGGAGCCCGTGATGACGTGTCTTCCAGGCCAAGATCTTGTACCTGACCGCGGTCGCCACTCCCACCTTGAAGCTCGTCCTGCTGTCTTGCGAAGCTTCCCTCAACGCCTCTTCCCAAAACGCCCTTCCACTCAGACTCAGCTCCTCCCTCCTGTGGGCAGTCTTTGCGTGCCCCTGATAAAAGGCGGGGAGGGTCAGATTCCCCACAGGGACCAAAGATTGGGTGTGATTGGGCAGATAATAGAAGGAGAGGTCGAGGGCATCATAGTAAATCCCGACTAGCCTTTTGGGGTTTCTGAGCTTGAGGTGGAAGGAGACGGTGGTGTTGTGGGGTGGAATTTGGAGGGTGAGGTTGGAATTTGCGGATTTGTTGAGGGCAGGGACGTAAAAGTCGAGTATGGAGAGTTTGGGTTTAGAAGGGCGGAGGATGAGCCACAAGATGAGGGCGGAGAAGCCGAGGGAGACGATGGTGCTTACGCACTTGCTGCAAGGATTGTTGGGGGCCATGTTTTCTTCTTTCTCTCCTGTCCTGTTTCTGATTTTGGAATAAAAAAAGTGAGAGGAAAGAATTTTGTAAATTTGGAGGAGCGAAGGAGGCAGCAGGAAGCCGGAGCTGAGGGGGAAAGGAAGTTTCTTCGTCAGAATGGTGCTGACTGTTGGTCAATGTTTGGGAATTGGGATGTTTATTCTTACACTTTAACGAATTACGACGATTTAGGGCTGATTATCCTGTGATTAAAGTGATTACATCATGTGATTTATTTAATTATATTTATTTATAATTCTAGCATTTAATTTTTTTAATATTTCAAAAGAAAATATGCTAAATTTAGCATCAGTATTAAGGACTTTTATCACTGTTTATACTTTATAGAATGATAACGGTGTGAGAGGGTAAGGAGCTAAGGATTGATTAAAAAATTAACAATATTTTTTAAATATAAAATGTGCAAAATTCAAAATATTTTAAAAACACTACTTTAAAACAGTAACAGTGGCACGTTATTAATGAAGAATGAGTCATTCTATATTACTCACGCCAAGCAAAGGGTATTTATTCGAATCTTTTAACCATTAGATGAAATGTTATAAAATGAATACCGTTTGACAAAACAAAATTTATATTATATTTCTTGCTTTTAAATTAAGTGACGAAAAAAATCTAATGGTTAGAATTTACCGTTAAAAAAATTCTAATTGTTAGAATCAAAGATAGAAGTATCAGCCCATATGTGGTGGAAAAATGGCCGGGGTGCACAGGCCTGTTCCAATGTCTTGTTATGGGGAGTATCGGCTGCAATGGGTACTCTATCATAAGGGTTAAAAAAACGGCCGAGATATCTCGGCCGAAATTATTGGCTGTATAGAAGAGATCTCAGCCGATATGACCTGAGATCCTGCTGATATTAGTCGATACAGTCGAGATTTGTAAAAAAAAAAAAACAAGAGAAAAAATATCGACTGATATCAACGAGACTCCGAGATCTCAGGTCCACCGTTTTTTGGACCCCTGCTCTAGGAGCAAAGTTTTTTTTTTAATGTGGGGCCCACAGGGAGAGAAAATTCTCTTTCCCTTCTGTTATTCTCCCATACGAGAAGGAAACCCACCATCTTCTTCCATTTTGAGTTTAATTTGAAGCAATTTTCGATCTATTTTGTGAGATCACTATCATTCAAAGTTGATTGAGAAATTAGTTCTTTTTTTAAATGGAAGTCTTCTCTGTTACATCACTTATCTAGAGGAAGTGTGCCGTGAGATCTTTAGTATGATTTATAATTAATCCCAATGACTATTCATAGATGGAAAGGTTTGCACATGTTTTAAAGAAAAAAAAGTAGAGTTTTCCTTTTATTAAACTGAACTTATTGAACAAACGAAAGACCACATGAGAAGTGTAATCCACAGTTCATACGGATTAGAGAGTCCTAACCAATTGATTACTTAAAACTTCTATCAGTGCATGCAGGCAACAATTCTATATTTAACTCTTTTCTCGATAAGTTCGCTAAAATTATGGTGATTTCTTCGTTACACCCAATCAATCATTTGTGGCCCATTAGAGAAATTGTGCTGATCAGTGATCACAATATCTTGTGATTATGATTCAACATTATCTTCATTGCTCCGTTCATTTTACCATCCAAACCAATAGGCAGATGACCATTTAGCTCCAAATCATGTTGCTTAGTAGTAACACCCAATATCCGATACCAAACCGCTGTTACAACGCCCACCTCCAAATCTGCCGTCCCATTTGAAACCATTGCAGAAATTGCCTTCTGGAGCCTCAAATCGACCTTCACGCTGCTGTTGTATTGTGTAGTCTCATGGAAGTGTTGATAGAAAGGACCCATCGCTGCCGCCCCAAAACTTGCACCGTTACTATGGAACGTTACATTCACGTTTTTGTAGTGAACACCCATCCTCTTGTTAGGGTTGTACATCTCAAGGTGGAAGGCGATGGTGGTATTCCGGTCACCGCCGATGGGATGGAAGGTTGTGTTTTGGCTACTTGGGGCTAAGATCTCAAAATCTACAATGCGAAAGATGGGTGTTTTGGGCCGCATGGTGGCCCATATAAAGAGTGCTAGAAGGCGGTGAAGACATAATACCTTAAGAAGCCATAGGCGGAACTCTTTGTAGTCGGAGGATTTCAGAGAAGCAGTCATGGCTCATGATATGATGAAGATTGAACAGGGTTTCTTGTTCATAGAGATGTAAAATGCATGCCACATTATATATTGATTTTAGTAACGTGTGTTGATGACTTGGTATTCCTCTTTCTTTGGCCTTTTCAAATTGATGAAAGTAAAAGATGGTCATTACAACATGTAAAGTAGAGATTTTTTTTTTTTTTAATGTCCTATGCTTTTTTAAAAGGGTTCTGGGTGGGACGGTGGCTCCGTGTTTGGTCATGATACAATATCTTAATTTTTTTTTTCCTGATGCATAGGGTTGTTTCAGGGGTATAAAAATCTTCCTATACGTATTGTTTCGACTAGAGAAAAAAATGAATATCAGTTGTGGGTCCGAGCTGATATCTCAGCTGAGATTTGTCCATATCGAAAGAATATCGGCCGATATATATATATATATATATATATTAAAAACAATCTTTCTATTTTTTTAAAAAAAACCACTAAGCTTTCCAAATTTTTTTTTGAAGAGAGAGAAAGATCTCGCCCGAGATCTCAGTTGAAATCTCGGTTCGGCCGAATTTTCGCCCTCTGGGTTGGTTATACATGGACTGGAATGGGCTAAGCTCAAGCGTCTCTAGTTTAGTCCATTTAGTGACCAGGCCTTATATCCTTTTAGTAAAGGTTTTTGGGGCTAGTAATGGGTAGGGCTGGGCAGAAATGGTTTTCTGTCCAACTCAGCCCACGCTTATCGGGTCATGCAGCGCGGGTCGAAATCTCTGCCGATAAGGTGCATATCGGCTGAGATATCTCGGGATTTATATCCTTTCAGTAAAGGGCTTTGGGCTAGTAATGGGTAGGGCTGGGTTTCTGTCCAACTCAGCCCATGCTTATCGGGTCATGCCTAGGGGTCGAAATCTGGGCAAATACGGTGCGTATCGGCTAGAGATAAAAAAAAGTTCGGCCGAATATCGGCCTATTCTTAATTTTTATTAAAAAAAAAACAAATATCAACATGGACCCGGTCGATATCTCAGCTGATATTCGTCCGATACGTACGAATATCGGCCTAGATATCGACCGATATTTATATTTTTTACTTTTTTTAAAAATAGCCTTTTTTTATTTTTCTAACTGAATTTTTTCCAAAAAAAAAAAAACCACCGAGATTTTCAAAAAAAAAAAAAAAAAGGAGAGAGAAAAATTGAGCTGAAGTTTCAACCCCTGATCATGCCTGGTCGAAGCTTGTCCATCCTGCAGGCCAAAAAGCTAAGCCATTCTTTGGGCTTTTAAGCAAAATAAGCCCAGCCAGGCCACTTAGTCATTGGTTACAGTATTGGCTTAGTACAGTTAATGGGATTAAAATTTAAAAAATAAACTCATCCCAACCCCATTGGGTTGGGCTCAGCTACCAGCCCATTTGCTACCCTAGACATGGAATACAGTAATACACAGCTCGAACATGAGGAGAGATTTATTTTGCAATTTGCATTCCAACTTCCATAGGACAGGGACATAAATTAAGATAATTATGATATAATCAGCCATACACTTTTTATAGTGTGCACTCTCTGTAATCTTTAAATGGGGCTGACTATAACAATTCTAGTGAATTTGTTGGATATATATATATATATATATATATATATATATATATCGCTTAAAATTCTATTGATTGAATCATACACATTATATTTTGAAAAGGTAAAAGACTTAAAAAATTAAAAACAATTTTAAAACAATTAAATCTTTATAAGCTTAAAAATATGCATTAATTGTATCAATTAAAATAATTTTTAATAAATTCTATATTTAAATATTGGTCATTTTAAGCATTATTGATGAGTACATTTGAATCAATCAAACCCTAAACAGTCACCTCCATTTTTAGGAGAAATTTGAATTTAGTATTAGGAAGGGAAGAAGTATTGTGCTTTATTTTTTAATCCTTTTGGCTTTTTCTTTTTCCGTCTTTTGGCAATGGTATAAATACTTAAAAGATATAAACAATGCACGTGACCTATTTATCTAATTTCTTTTTTATTAATGAGTGAAACTCAGATATAATCCTATTAAAACCTCTACGGATGAACCCACTATCCCTAAGGGACACCAAGATTAGGCCATCGAGGCTCGAACCCACAACCTCTAGCTTCCTGAGGTGGAAGGCAAGCACTTGAACTATACCTATGTGGGCTTGTGGTTATCTGAATTTGTGATACTCCTCCCCCTCCCTAAAAAGTCCCACATTGGTGGGAATGAAAGGGAGGGGTGGGTTTATTAAAGCCACCCACTTGAAAAACTCATGTAAGAGGCCTTTTGGGCCGGGCCACGTGGGCTCGGGCCCAAATGCAAAACCGTGCGGGTTTGAGCTATGTGCGAGGCCCAAAGCGGACAATATCTTACTGAGTTAAGCCCTAAGCCCTGTTGTCGGGTCGGGTCGTTACAGAATTTATCCTAATTTCTTTTCAGATTTTTATTAATAATTTGAATTTAATAGTAAAATTAACAATTAAGATAACTACACAAAGTTTACTTTAAAAAAACTAAGATTGTTCTCCAATGTTTTGATCATCAAACGGTACGACGTGAATTTGTAAAAAATCTCGTCTATAAAAATGTTTCCTTAGTTAAGAAGGCTTCTTTTTATATTTTTGTTTGGGTAACATTTGCTTTATTATGCACTTCATAATTCTACAGTAACAATGCAACAAATGAATATAAATTTAAATAAGTCTAAACTTAAAAGAAGAAAATAATAATTTAATTTTTTTGAATTAAATAAAACCGATGCACAAGCTCTATTGTGCCAGTTTGCCGAGGCTTATATTAGTTTTCCCCGGTTGTAAACCACCAGTCAAAATGAATACAATAAGAGGGTGATGCTACTGAATTTTATTTTGATTGGATGGTTTATAATTTATCTAAATATTTTAATAATTTTAGTTTTTGCTTTTATACTAATTAAAATATAACATGGTATTTAAGTTAATTTATAGAATGAAAATTAGGTAACAAGGAAGATTTCGATCCTGCTCAGACCACTGGATCAACAAAATTCATCATCCACACCATGCATTTTGTTTTTGACTGGTTTTGAAAATTCAGCAGGGGTTGAACTGTTTAAATCCTATTTGCCACTAAAAATTTAATCCAAGTCAAATATTATAAATTAAAATAATTTTTTTGTTCGAATGTACTTACTAGTAGTGAACTCACCTCCTAAAATTTTACCTTGGATATCCGCAGTTTTCCAAAAAAGAAAAATTATTTGTTGATTTGTTCATTAAGATCACTGAAATACTATAAATTCTAGTAATCAAACAATTTGCGTACAGTTCTGGGATCTGAGCCATCCATGCCATGGCCCACCAGATCAGCAGTCGATAAGGCGAACGGTCACTCTTCTCTAATCGAAGTAAATAGAACACCTACGATCTATATACGTGGCCACAATCTGACCGTCGGGTCCCACCCCGACATCACAGCCAGCGTGCATTCGATAGGCGCCGAGACGTCCACGAGGCTACTTTAAAACGGATACCTGACGTCAACTCCAAACGGAACACAACGGTCCCAGCTGCCATGAACTGGTTCCAGCTGTCATCAGTAACGGCAAGGGATGCCCCTGAGAGACCGCCGCTAATCTCTGTAGTGTTCTTGTGGGGCTGGTGGAGCCAAAAAAGCAACGGTGTAAATCCAATCAGCTGGTCTGCATAATAGATCGTACCGTCCATTTGGTCGTAGTAGATGTCCACGTTCTGGTTGGGATTTCGGGCAGTGACATTGAACGTTATGACGACGTTTTGGAAGCCGTTATTATGGGGGGTGATGGTACAGTAAAGGATGTGACAGTGAAACTTGGGCCTATGGGGCCTGAGGCTGAGCCAGAGGATGAAGGCAACGAGGCCCAGTATGAATATAATGCCTAGGAAACAAGAGCATATGAGCTTGAACAATGTGGTAGTGAGGCTCTCCTTTACACGATGTGCATAATAGCGAGTCCGATGTTTGTGAGCCGGGCCTGCAGGGACAACTGGTTTGGGCTTTTGGGCTGAGCTGTGGATCGGTATCTCAATGTGGGATGCCATCTCTTTGAAATGTAATTGGTGAGTTGAACTTCTAATCTTTGTGGTGTTAGTTACGAGATGGGGGTCTTTTTCATTTGAAAGAAAGAACGGAAAAAAGAGAGTAAGAGAGGGAAATGGACAAATGGGAAATGAGAATATGATGGGGAATGGGAATGGAAGAACTCAATGAAAGGGATTGGCTTTATATGTGAGAGGTGGCGGTGGAATGAAGGAACGACGGAATATTAGAGTTCTTCTGTGGACTACGGAAAGTATATTTTAAGGTAGAAAATGGAAAAACGGTGGATTTCTGATTCTTTCAATGGACAAAATAAGTAAAAAGGTAAAGTTGAGTTCTCCTTTGGAATATGAAATGACGGGAAATTGTTAGAAGAGTTGTGACTTTTGGGACCATCACTATCTATCTTTAACCTAATGGAGAATAGTTTAGATTGTTGGACCTGAACTTCTAGTTCAAAAGATTATTTGATAGGTGGAGTTCTCCAGTGTCATATGATTCTCTTTTTTTTTCTCTCATTCTCATCCATGTAGAACTCGTTTGTACCCAACAATCTCCCTTTAAAAGAGGCTCTTTGACGGATAAATGTCACCGGCTCTGATACCACATGTTGGGCCTGAGCTTCCAACCCAAAAGACTAGTCTGATATGTGGAGTTCCCTAGCCCTATATAACTCCTCTTTTTTTCTCCCTGTTACTGATATATGACTCGTTCATATCCAACATAGATTGCAGAAATGCATGTCCTCGTCATCATATATGCTATATCTTTACTCATTTAAATCAGCTTGACTCAATTCGTTTTGAGTCTAAGTGAGTCTTATAACATTACCACCTCCTTAAAAAAAGAAAAGGAAAAAGGAAAAACCCTCAAAGAAGCTCCACCAAGTTACTTGATTCAAATATGCTGGCATTGGACAAGGATAAGCATTTGGAGCCCATATGTAATCAAGTTGAGTTACTCCTTTTTTTTTCTTAAATGGTTTAGCAAAATTTATAAATTATGTGACTCATTTGTTAGAAGACATATTCAGTCGAGTTGGCCATATCTTATATTCTTATTAAGCTTTTGAACAATATAGTGAAAATGAAATTTCAAATAGTATGAACAGATATATGAATATATCCCCTTGGTTTGAGACTTTTAGATCACTGCCTCACTCAGGTTAGCTCACTGAGTCATCCATGGGTTAGCCACTAAACTGTGATGTAGTGAGGACTGAGGAATAGACCTGGCAACAGATTTAGTCAGGTTGGGTTGGACGTATTTCATATTTGGGTCTATTTGGATCTTATGAAATGGATTAAGTTTTTTCAAGTCAAATGGGAAACTTGACCCAACTCAAAATGAAAAAAATAAACTTTTAGCCGAGACTTATACTAAAACTATTTCTTAAATGCATACAGACCTTATATGATTAGATGTATTGTATATAATATTATAATAATTGAATCAATTTGGTTTACACATTTAATAATGAGTTTGTGATGTATCTACTCATTTATTTAACGTGTAGAGATTCACATGTCAAATTAAATAATTAAATCAATTCAAACTTTACGTACTCTAATGAGGAAGAGACACATTTACATTCGCCATGTGCATTTTAATGCAAAATTGCATACACATGCTTTTTTAATTCATAGACCCAGGTTTCGCTGTATATATGGAAAAGGTTGGGGTACCAAATTCCTACTGCCACAGAGTTGAAAAAGAAAAAGAGAGAATTTTTTAAGCAAAAACGATTCGAATGGCAGATGTCAGTGTCATTCTTTTAGTACATGCTATAGTGTAGAAGCTCATTGACACACATTCGACTGATTCAAATTGAAAACAAGAAACAAACTTGCTGAATAACTCTTTTTGATTTTTGAGTCTTAAGTCTAGATTTTTGGTGTTGATTTTTAAACTGTATTTCTCACGTGGTTTAGAATTATTGAAGATCACGCCCAAGGATTCTTATTTTTCTTGTATTTCTCATAGACGGAGATGATTTATTCCGAGCATCTTCTTCTTCTTTCCCTGTTTTCCGTCGCTACAGAGTTGCAGGGAGTGTTGCTCTCTCTCAGAGGGGATGGTTGCAGGCTTGGAGGAAGATAGATATTATGAGATAATATATGTTTTTTTTAAAAGGTATTTATTTATTATATAATGTTTACATTGTGTGAAGGATGTGAGTCTGTAACCTTATGCAAAAATTTGAGAACTGGATCTATTTATTTTTCAAAGGAAACCTTAAGTATATTCATAATACCAGAGTAACCCCTGGTCAAAGGAAACTTTAAGTAACTCTTGTAAAATTTACCCCTGATCCAAACACAATGATGCTCAGTATGATTCAAACTCTCTTTGATCAATGCAACAAAGTTTAGATTATGCATATTTTTTTAAAAAAAATTAAACTTATCTGGTTCGATCTAACTCAAAACAAATTGGCTCAAATTTGGTAGATGGATCTAAGACTTGAACTCGACCTGGCCAGAATTAAAAAATAATATTTAATTAATTTATTTTTTACCTACTAATTTTAGCTCGAGTATTTATCTAAGTTAAAAAACTTAATCTATTGGTTATTCAATTTTCTATAGCCCAATAGGTCCACATGAAGGAAAGTCCTCTAATCTTTTATTTTCTATTAAAAAAAACACTTTTCTCTCTTTTTTTTTTTAATTTTTTCATTTTTAATGGAAATTTGGGTTGGTTCAATTTTGAATTATTATTTTTAGCGAGGTTGGATTTGGATGGTTTAGTATTTAATTTTTTTCAGTCGAATTGGTTCAGAGAACAAAACTTTTATTAATTATAGTCAACTTGATCCAAACTTAGCTCGATAGACTTGACCAATTGCTACCCCTATATAGCCCCCACACTTTTATACGTGTTTATCTAAGGTTTACTTACATTGATTTTGTGATATAATATAATAAATATATAATTGATTTATTTAAAATTGTTATTGATTTTACATCACATGTTTTACATATGAAAACAAACATAAAAAATTCAATTTTGAAAAAGATATCTCATCTCAGTTTCTTTCTTAGAAAATCTTTTGTAATGAAATTTATCTTTTATTTTTCATGTGAAAATAATCTGATGTGTCCTTATGAGTTGGATACTGAGCAAGGCGTGTTATCATTATTTACTGCAAAATATATTTTTTTTTCCTTTTTGAGTGCATTATCATCCTCATGCATTCATCTATTTTAGGTCCCAAGATTGTGAAAAACTAGAACAACTGAAGAATCAAATCTACTGAAACAAATCACTCTACTGTTTTATTCTCAAAATTAAATTACACTCACCGAGCGAGCACCAAATAATCATGGTAGAAAACACACAGAGAAATCTTATGAAGAGTGGTGCTAATCAAACTGAATCTGAAATCTACTAATTCACCACCGCGCAGTGCTTCCTAATCTCACCATCACTTCCAGTCTTAAGATCGATTCTACCCATCTTCTCCATGGAAGATGCGAATTCCTCAAAGAACTTTGACAATGGGGAACTCAGAAGTCCATTAATAATGGATAGCGAAGTGCTGTCTTTGGTGAGAGAAGAATCAGACACAAACAGACCTCTCCTCTTCAGCAAAAGCTTGTAGTAGCTGAGATCAAATGTTCTGAAACTTCCGGGATCCATTTCTAGAATGGAGGTGGTGTCGTTAGGAGTAGTGCATTTGTTCTTCTTTAGTTCTGTTGCATATTCACTGTCTAGGTTTGGATCCTCATCTCCAACTCCTGTGAAATTGTAGAGCCGGCTGCTGACTGCAGGACAGTGAGAAATGCCGATTGTGTGCCCCCCTGCAATGGTTAATAGAGAAATTATCATCCGTTTCAAAGATTTATGACAAGTATAGAAAGATTTGAGCTTGGGCTTATATATGATTAGACTAAGAGGTTTCGGGTTCAACTTGAAGAATTGACTGGGGCACCAACATTTTTATTTTTGTGCATAAAAAATGAGTGAAATTCTCTTAAACTTATTAGCATGTGGGCAAAATATGTTGTGGGCCAGCCCCACTTATGGGCCTATTGGGCTTAGGCCCAATAGGGTGACTTATATATTATTGTATTCCTGTGTAAGACACAGAGAGAGAGGGATTAGAGAGAGTGAGAGACAGAGAGATCTGAAAGGGAGAGACCTTGTAATCCTCTGTACTTGTTTTTCTACATAGTAGATTTGATCTCGCTCCGTGGACGTAGGCGTTCTAGCCGAACTACGTAAATCTTGTGTCGTGTGATTGTGTGTTTGCATTATTTAATTTCTAATCCCCAACAAGTGGTATCAGAGCCGAAGGTTATCGGATTCAGACAAGGTTCTGTCGAATCGGAGTCGGTAAAAATCACACAGATCGTCGGAGAACATCGGACGGAAAATCAGCCGCGTCGGCTGAAGACGATATATTGTTTATCGATTAAAATTTTTTTTACCGTGAACGGACTGTTCACCGATCTGAAAGAAAAAAAAAAAAAATTTAACGATCTGCTGATAGCAGG
Organism: Chimonanthus salicifolius; assembly: GCA_013350335.1. NCBI lineage: Eukaryota > Viridiplantae > Streptophyta > Magnoliopsida > Laurales > Calycanthaceae > Chimonanthus > Chimonanthus salicifolius. The sequence goes on from CM023539.1 coordinate 46,635,462, forward strand.
TCGGCTGAAGGGTGACCACAAGAAGGCGTCGGCGGAGAGAAAAAAAAAAAAAGGGTTTTCTCATTGGAATCGCAGCAGCAGTGGAATCATCTGAGAGGCGATTCCGATTTGAGATCGAGCGGCGATCAGGCACCGATCAAGCCGCCGGCGAAACGCAGAGGACCATCGGCAAAGGAGGCAACCATCCGTGTTTCACACGGACAGATCTGAGAGGTTGAGGAGGCAGAGAAGACAAGACAGCAAGAGGGGTTTTTTCAACCCAGATCTCAGCCGGAGGAGAACGCCGGCGGAACAGCAAGAAGCCGAGCACAGCGGCAGCGCTGCAAGCAGCAGCGGCTGAGGAGGAGCCGTTTTCAGATCGCCGGAGCAGCAGCGGCGTCTGTCTCCATAGATCCGCCAAATCTGAGACAGCCAGCGACAAGGCTGTTCCGATCTGAGACCTGCGGCAAAACAGATAGTGGCAGCGGTGGTAATCGCATCGGAAGTGCCGAGGATTTCAGCCGGCAGTAGAGGTAACTTCCCATCCCGGCCAGATCGCCGGAGACCAAGAAGAAGTTTCCTTTTTTTTTTTTTTCGGCGATCCAGATCTGAGAAAGAAGGAAAGAAAAAAAAAAAAACCGTGGTCCGCAGGACCACCATTTTCTGTACACCCCGCGGGACCACCAGTTCAGGTGCACCCGTAGGACAACCACTTCAGTGCACCCGAGGGACTACAGATTCAGGTACTCCTGCAGCAGGGAAATCAACAGTCCAGAATTGTTTTGCAGTTTCCGGAGTCACCAGGACTCGGAATTGAGATCCGTCTTCGCCTGTACGATCGTGACAGTGAGATCTACACAGTGACCGGTGTGGATCTAGTTTTCTGGAGAGTTGACAGTGAGCGCCAAGCAGTGGCCTTTGTAGAAAGGAGATCAGCTGAGTTCTCTTTTCTCTTATTTTTTCATAACTGTCATTTCTTTTTACACATTATTCTGCTATGTGTATGATTGAACCACCCAAGTGGTGAGGAGTTCGGGGGTATTTGGTTGGATGCTAGTAGTAGATCCCTAGGTTTGTGCAGGGCTACTAATTTACACTGTTGGTTATTTGCTTCCGCATTTGCGCACAAACAGAACAGAGGACAGTGACCGAATGGCATCCAGTTCCAGTTCTACAGTCATGAAATTGGTCCCTGGCAATTATCTCCTTTGGAAGACCCGGATGCAAGATCTCCTGATTAAGCATGACTTATATTATCCTCTTTTAGGAGATGCCTCTATGCCTGAAGATATGAAGGCAAAGCCCAAAGAATGGGAGTACAAGCATTTGAAGGCTGTGAGCCTGATCAGGGAGTATGTCGATGACAGCATTCTTCACCATATCACAGCAGAAAAGAAGGCAGATGAACTGTGGACTAAATTGTCTACAATGTATGAGAGCAAGGCGCCAGTGAATAAAGCCTCTGTTATCAAGAGACTGGTGAAACTGACATACAATGAGAACATGTCAATGTCCGAACACCTCAGCAATTTTCAGGGTATGGTGAACCAGTTGGCCAGTGCGAAGATCATATTTGCAGATGAGATTTTGGCTCTTCTTCTCATGGCAACACTACCAGATTCTTTTGAGACTATGGTGATTGCTTTGAGTAACTCTGCACCCGGTGGTGAGCTATCCTTAGAGACAGTCAAGGAGTCCTTGATGAATGAAGAGATGAGACGGAAAGAAAAGGGCATCGTAACTTCTTCTTCCGGAGCATATGTGTCACAGGATAGGGGCAGAAGACATAAAACTCATGGTCGCCAAGACCATAGAAGCAAGAGCAGACCCGGTGGAGGTCACAGATCTCAGAGCAGAGGCAGAGACAGCAGAAAGTGTTTTCACTGTGGCAGAGCAGGGCACTTTAAGAATCAGTGCAGGGTGTGGAAGAGAGAAAATAATCAGACTGTGCAGCATCAGGCACGACAGCCAGCTTCTTCAGACACCACGGCTGCCACAACTCAGGAGCCGCGTACTCTTGTCATAGTGACCACCAGTGAGGGGGAGAGTCTGTCTATTATCCCCTCCTCATCTGAGTGGGTCATTGACACTGGTGCCACTTATCATTATACGCCTCACAGGAGCTTCTTCTCCACATATACATCCGGAGATTTTGGAACAGTTCGGATGGGCAACTCTGCATGTTCCCCTATCACTGGAGTTGGGAACATTACTATAAAGACTAGTCATGGCTGTGAGATTAGTTTGAAGGATGTGAGACATGTGCCAGATATCAGATTGAACCTCATTTCTGCGAGGGTACTCGGCACAGAGGGATACATCAGTACATTCGGCGGAGATCGATGTAAGATCAGCAAGGGGTCGCTTACCATGGCACGAGGGGTGATCAGAGATTACCTGTATGTTTTGACCGGCACAGTTTGCACCGGCCAGATGCACGCAGTACAGAGAGAGACTGCTTTCTCTCTATGGCACCGGAGACTTGCACATCTGAGTGAGAAAGGGCTGCAGATTCTTCAGAGGAAAGCCCTTATTCCACGGACTGAGTGTACCCGGTTAGACAGTTGCGAGCATTGCATCATGGGCAAGCAGACAAGAGCTTCCTTCAATCTAAAGGGCAACATAAAGGCCAGGAAGCTAGACCTAGTATACTCAGACGTTTGTGGACCGATAGAGGTGGAGTCATTGGGCAAGAACAAGTACTTTGTTACCTTTATCGATGATTCTACGAGAAAGTGCTGGATTTACTTCATGAGATCCAAAGATCAGACTTTCTCATTCTTCCGTGAGTTTGTTGCCTCTGTGGAGAGAGAGACGGGTAGAAAACTGAAATGTCTGAGGACCGATAATGGTGGAGAGTACACATCGGGAGAGTTTAAAGAATTCTGCAAGAAGAACGGCATTCGACATGAGTTGACAGTGCCAGGGACTCCCCAGCATAATGGTGTAGCCGAGCGCTACAATCGCACCATTGTTGAGCGAATGCGTTGCATAGTTCACAACGCAAATCTACCCAAGAGATTTTGGAGCGAAGCAGCGAGGACAGCAGTATACCTCATCAACCGCTCACCATCAGCTCCCTTAAATGGTGAAGTGGCAGAATGTTTGTGGACAGGTAGAAAAGTTTCCTACAAGCATCTCAGAGTTTTTGGCTGCGTTTGCTATGCACACATTCCTGATATGTCGAGGAAGAAATTGGATGTAAAGTCGACATTGTGTGCATTTATTGGTTATGGTGGTCCAGAGTTCGGATACAGACTGTGGGATCCAGCTCAGCAGAAAATGTTCAGGAGTCGAGACGTGGTATTCCGTGAAGATGAGTTCTTCAATGAGAACAATAAACCCACATATTCTAGTGACCTAGATCAAGGTCCCATCTCCACTCCAGACACATCTCAGTCAACAGCTTCTCCTTCACCTGCACCGCAAATCAGTCAGTCAGACGACAGTGGGTCAGATGTTCCTTCTAGCAGTCACAGTGACAGTGTCAGTGGGCCAGCAGATACGTCTACAGATGAGACAGTTAATGAGCCGGTACATGATACAGTTGAGGACACAGTGGAGGATGATCAGGACAGAGATAGACAGTTGAGCGAGGGGGAGCACCCCCCAAGTACTTCTACATCGGAGGATGTTATACCTCCTAGGAGATCTGTTAGAGAGCATAACCCATCCAGGAGATACCCAAGTTCCGATTATGTGTTGATGACCAGTGAGGGGGAGCCTGAGAGTTACTCAGAGGCTATAGGCGACAAAAATAGAATTCACTGGGGGAGAGCTATGGTAGAAGAGATGATGTCTCTTAAGAAGAACAACACATATGAGTTGGTTGATATACCAGTTGGCAGGAAGGCCCTACAGAACAAATGGGTCTTTCGGGTGAAAAAGGATGGAGAAAAAGTTCTGAAGTATAAAGCCCGCTTAGTGGTGAAGGGCTTTGAACAGAAGAAGGGAGTGGACTTCGACGAGATATTCTCACCAGTGGTGAAGATGAGCTCCATACGAGTTATGTTGGGCTTAGCCGCGAGTCTAGATCTTGAGATTGAACAGATGGACGTGAAGACTGCATTTCTTCACGGTGACCTAGACGAAGAGATCTACATGAAACAACCCGAGGGGTTTGAGTTGAAGGGCAAGGAGAATCTTGTTTGCCGACTCAAGAAGAGCTTGTACGGATTGAAACAAGCACCGCGGCAATGGTACAAAAAGTTTCACTCTTTCATGACAGGACAAGGATACAAACATAGTTCAGGTGACTCATGTGTGTATTATCAGGAGTTCAAGGGTGATCAGTTCATCATCCTGTTATTATATGTGGACGACATGTTGATATTTGGAAAGAGTTCTGAATTGATCAAGTTGTTGAAGGCAGACCTGTCAAAGGCGTTTGACATGAAAGATCTTGGCCCTGCTTGTAATACCCTGCCCCAGATTAGGCAAGTTTTAGCTCGTTAATCTTGTTTAATCGGTTGATCTTGAAGTTTTCGGTCAAGGCTTTAAGGAAAGCCCAAGCGAGACCCAATCTGAGGCCGTAAGCTCGGTGATCCAGCCCGTCGAGCTGGAGGGGTATTTTGGTAATTTACCACTTGTTGTGCATATTTCTATAAATTGTGTGATTTCGTGTATATTATTGGTGAATAATGTTCTCCTTAATGAAGGATTTACATTTCTGATTTTAAAATGAAATTATTTTCTGAAAATGATATTTTAATATCGCCCGAAAGAGAGTTTTAATTATTTTAAATAATTTCGGGAAAGAGATAAATTTTGAAAATGGTATTGGGTGTTGGACCATTTTAAGATTGATCTAGATATTTCATTTCATTACAAAATAAGATTTACAAATTTGTTATTTTTACATTTGTTTAAATAAGTAATTATGGATAAAATGTGATTTTTGTTTAAATCAAGGGTTTTTAGTGAGAAATAAAATCTGAAATTTTTATGGTGACTAAGGTTTTCAAAACCTAACCCATCTGTAAGGTTGGATCAAAGTTTTGAGGTCTTAAATTAGTACTTTTAGTTTTAAAAATCAAAATTTCTTAAATTAGGCCTTTCTGCAAAATTGGAAGATGTGAGAGACTGATCTGCAAAACCAGAGCAGCCTGCACACGCCACTCAGCGTGCACTGGCCGCTCGGCCCTTTTCCCCGGCGGTGATCATCACCTCCCGTCGTCATGTCCCATCGGTTTCAGCCGATTTTCCGGCTCAGAGCCTATAAATTCAGGCCCCCTTCTTCTGTTTCAACTCCCACCGATTCCTTCATCTCTCTCTCTCTCTGTAATTTCATTTTCGGCCGACCCTGTTAAGCTGCTGTTTTTCCAGTAACAGTAAGCTTAAGGAAAAAATTTTCAAAACTCAGAATTTCAACCCAGGAATCGAAACCAAGGTATCCATTGCATTCCTTTTGAAATTCTAACCGATTTAGAATCAAGAAAATCAGTTTTTGACCATGTTTTCAATCAGAAAAACCAGTTTTAAGTTTTAAGGAAAACCATGGGTTTCATGTACCCGTGAGGATTTGACCTTAAAATCGGATGGCCCTTTGAGCTTCTGAGCTCCAAACCAATCCCTGTGGAAAGAGGGCTCCCAGAGGAGTCCATCAAACCAGACCGATGTGAAAAACGAATCAGGGAAGCCCTCCCTTTTTGGAATCGTATTTCACTGTTCATCCGCCGTCACTGTCTGCAGTTGCAGACAGCTGAGGAAGACGACTCTCGGAAGGTCCGAGAGCCGTTCTTCGGAAGGTCCGAACCTTCGGACGGTCCGACCCTCGGACGTTCCGAGCTTCGACCCGAAGCCCAGTCAACCCGAGGCGAGCCAGAACCCTTCGGATGGACCGAGCCCAGCTCGGAAGGACCGAGCCAGTTCGGAAGAACCGAGCCATTTCGGAAGGTCCGAACATCCTCGGAAGGTCTGATCCTGTCTTCGGACGTTCCGAGTTTGCAGACCCACCAGACTTCTGTTTTTCTGTTTTTCCTGTTCGGATGGACTTCGGACGGTCCGAGACCCAGTCTTCGGACGATCCGAAGTCAGGCCTCAAGTTCCGAGGCCAGTGACTCAGTTTAGAGTGGTTCGGATGATCCGAAGCCACTGCACCCAGTTCCGAGGCAATGTTCCGAGGAATACTGTTTCAAAGGATAAATATTGTTGGAGTATTGTTTTTGTCAAAATCTTGATTATTATTTGATGTGATTAATGATGTGATGATTTATACCCCCTTGTTAATTAAAAATGTACTAATCCTTTTTCCTCTTATTATTTATAGTGTAAATACTATTGTATACGCTTTCAGTCCGACACTAGTCGGGAACTGAGTGATTCACTTTCAGGACGACACTATAGTCGGGTACTGAGTGACCTCGAGGCCTACTCAAAATGTCAGCTCTGGTCCTATCCAGAAGACAACCGAGAAGTGACCCGAGGATCTAGACCTCACTCAATAAGTCAATCTGGTCAATGCCCAGAAGACAATATGAGTTTGGACTGAGCCCCTTATGTTATTATATTATTATCTTGTGGATAATTTAAAAAGGATAGAAACCAAGTAAGAGACTCATTTCCATGAACCCTGTATATTTTGTGGGAAAACGTGTGATTTCCAAAATACTACGTATAAGTACGTATCTGATATGTATATTGATTGTGCACTTGTATGTTGTTTGACAGAGACCGCGAAACCACACGATCAAGGTGAGGGAACTTAACTTTGCAGTTAAAATGTAAACAGGTTTGGTTATTGGATATGGATATCGAACAATGAATGGTTTCAGATTTGATGAACCCACTCATATGTCTGAATGTGACGCACTATGGTAAGAGTGCTTATGATGCTGGCCTAGACTTGACGCACTATGGTAAGAGTGCCGACGATGATTGTGATATTACGATGTTGATCGTATGAGTGTGTATTACTGCTTCCACGTGCCTGGACTATTGAATCAATATCGGCCATATGAGAGATGGTTTATGTCTACTGGACCACGGGTGGACTGTGGGGCGTCAGTTGCTGACTTGAGGGTGTCAGTACCGGCTACGTTTAAGAGCCGGAGATGTACTTGCAAGGATGTATTTTGACCGGGTCGGGACCTAATACTATTGTTGTCAATATGGTGCCAAGAGGTTACGGTGGATGACAGCAGTAATGGAAAGATGATGAAAGGATGAAAATGATGATGAGACTTTATATTGTGATTCTATTATCAAGCATGAGATGTTATATTACAACTGTTGATTATATATTCACCTGTTGTTTACTTAACTGCATTGTTATATTTCCTTCACTGGGCTAGTTAGCTCACCCCACTCACCTTTCAGGCATTGAACCAGAGGAGGAGGACCCTCCGTTTGAGGCTTAGTGTGGTTAAGCTGCGGCGTTGCTTCGGGATTCCCACTGAGGGGAATACCCTTGTGTTTATGCTTTCTGGTTCTTGGAACCATTTTCCTTTGTAAAGTACCGAGTGTGGTACTTGGCGTGCGTCAATGGGTTGAACTAGGACTGCTGCGTTTCTGTAGCTACTCTGATGTGATTTTGTAAACAATGTAATAGGCCATGTTGCCTTTTTGACAATGTTTGGAATGATTGAATTTCCTACGCCTTGTATTAATCAATGTTGGGTTTGATTTGAGCATGTTATGTTATTATTATGTTTTGGTTTTTGAGAAGCATATGGTACATGTTTGAGTCCACTTAACGTGCTAATGTGTAACCACTGGGCCTAACTGTTGATCCGGCCCAGTAAGAATGTTTGTGGTTCAGTTTATCTTTCAAAAAAAAAAAAAATCAGTCGCGTTCCGGGCCCACCGGTCGGGTCGGGGCGTGACAGCTTGGTATCAGAGCATAGGCTCAAACTCTGGGACTGTGATGGGTTACGACCTAGTTAGACTTGTCCCTATGTTGGAGGACCAGGGGACATACCATGTTTGACCTATAGAGTGTTCAGGTATAAGTCAGCGACTTATCCAGACAACCTCTATTACCTTGGTGTTGGTGTAGGATCTTCTTCGAAAGATTAGAGTGTGTCGGAATTTCGGGGAGATTTTGTTTTGTAAAGATTGAGTCTTGTCATGTTGTTTTGTTGGGTTTTTTCAAACCCTAATGTTTGTGATTGTAATGCTTTGAAATGTTTCCTAATGTATTGTACAACTTGTGTGATATTTGTCTTGAATCTCTGAAAATGGTTAAGTAATATTTATAATTGTAAATAACAGATGTCGGGACCCAACGCTAGTAGAACCGTTTACCGTGGGAGGAGGACTGGTCTTCCACCCCGTAACTTATCCAACGAGGCGATCAGAGCGGCGGTTGAAGCATTTCGACAGATAGCTGAAAATATGCGAGTTCCGCCAGTCCAAACGCCAGAGGAGAGAGCCACCTCGGCTCTGAAAGAGTTCAAGCGTATGAACCCGATGAGTTTTTCGGGAACAGAAGACCCTAGTGTTGCAAGGAACTGGCTGACTCAAATTAGCTGGACCCTTAATACCTTAGCAATTGCCAACAACTTGCGAGTGACCTTGGCAGCATACCAGCTTGAAGGGAATGCCTACGAATGGTGGGAAGCGATGAACTTGGTTCGTAACCATGAGCCAATGACGTGGGAAGAATTCTCTGCAGCCTTTCTGGCACGTTATTTCCCAAAGAGAGTGCAGGAGACGAGAAAGAAGGAATTCCTCAACATCCAACAAGGTTCAGACTCTGTGGCGCAATACGCCAGGCGCTTCACCGACTTGATGCCGTTTGCACCTTGGATCGCGGCAAACGAAGAAGAAAAGATTCAGCATGTTGGGAATGAACTTCGACCGTATCTACAGCAGCAAGTAGCCGGCCTAGTTTTCGACACTTTGAAAGAAATCTTCGATCGAGCTTCGAAGGAAGAGGCAGTAAACTCCATCAATCGGAGCATCAACAGCTCCCAGAGACCTTCTTCCAACAAGAAGACTAAGTGTAACCAGCAGAAGCCACTCCGTAAGAAAAGGCCCTTCTTTAAGAAGAGCAAGCCTAGCACAGGACAGTCGAGTCGGCCTGACTCCCGACGATTCGTGTGCTTCACCTGCAGCCAGCCTGGGCATACTTCAAAGTCTTGCCCATCAGGAGGAAAGAAGGCGTGTCATCGTTGCAAGAGAACCGGACACTTCCTTAGGGAGTGCCCCTTTATCGGTGGAGCTATACCGTCGCAAGGCGCACAAGTTTCTCTCTCGGTGGCGCGACCGTCCGTCGGTCAAGGTTCTCAGCAGACCATTCAAGAGAGAGTCTACACGATTGAGACTCAGAAGGAAAAGCCAGTGGAGAATACCGTGTTGGAAGGTACCCTTGATCTTTTTAGTCTTTTGACTTGAGTGTTGTTTGATACCGGTGTTTTGCTTTCCTTTATTTCCTAGAACTTGTTGTGATAGTTCGGGTTTGAAACCGGTAGAAGTAGTTAAACCACTAATGATAGTTTCACCTTTGGGTAAGAAGGCTTTGGCAAACCAAGAGTGTAGATCTTGTGTTCTGAAGATTAGCGGAGTGGAGTTGTCCTATGATTTTCTGGTTCTGGATATGACGGACTTTGGACATCATCCTTGGTATGGATCGGTTGTCTGTTTTTGAGATCTTGTTAGACTGTTCTCAAAGGAGGATCCGTGGGGTCTCCTCAACCGGTAAGAGGTTTATGGAGAAGTGAGTACCTTATGAAAGGATGAGAGTCACTTTCTCTAGCCTTAGGGCGTATCCCGGTAGTGTGGTGGCAAGCATGGGTTGGGAAGATGTAGGTGGTGTAGGGTCTGTTGCTCCTCGGGTGGTGTGTGAGTTTATGGATGTTTTTCCTGACCAATTGGCTGGGCTACCTCCACGCCGAGAGATAGAGTTTGTTTTAGACCTACAGCCAAGAACATCTCCCATTTCCATAGCACCTTATCAGATAGCACCGGCAGAGACGATAGAGCAATCTATGTAGGTAGAATAGCTTCTTAGGCTTGGTTTTATCCGTCAGAGTAACTCGCCATGGGGCGCACCTGCTCTCTTTGTGAAAAAGAAGGATGGATCGATGATGATGTGTTTGGATTACCGACGGCTTGACCAGATAACTATTGAGAATAAGTATCCATTGCCTAGAAAAGACGACCTCTTTGATCTTTTCGGGGGGGGAATCAAAGTGCTTTTCGAAAATCAATTTGAAGTCGAGTTATCATCAGTTGTGGATTTGAGAGGAAGACTGCTTTTCGGACACAGTATGGCTTGTACGAGTTTGTTGTGATGCCTTTCGGTTTGACGAACGCGCCAGCCATGTTCATGGACTTAATGAATCATGTGTTTCGACCGTATCTGCGAGAGTTCGTGTTAGTCTTCATCAACGATATCTTGATCTTTTCGTCGTCAGAGGTAGGAGACAAAGCGCTGCTAGGACCTGATCTAGTGCGTGAAACGTCAGAGCAAGTTGAAGTGATTAGACAGCGTCTCAAGACAGCTCAGAGCAGACAAAAGAGTTATGCTGACAAAAGGCGACGACCTTTGGAGTTTGCAGTTGGCGACCAAGTTTTCTTACGTGTGGCACCACGTCATGGAGTGCAGCGGTTCGGGCGCAAGGGAAACCTATCACCTCGATGTGTTGGACCCTTTGAGATCTTGAAGAGGATAGGTGAAGTGGCCTATCAGTTGGATCTTCCTCAAGCTTTGGAGAGAGTGCATAGTACGTTCCACGTGTCTATGTTAAGAAAGTACGAGCCTGACCCGTCGCATGTGATCAGTTTTGAAGGTATTAAGGTATCAGAGGACTTAACTTTTGAAGAAGCGCCAGTCAAGATTCTAGAACGTCGGACTCAAGAGCTCAGGAGGAAGTCTATACCTCTAGTGCGAGTGTTGTGGCAACATCGCGACGTGCAACATGAGACGTGGGAACCTGAATCGACGATGCAGAAGTTGTAACCTGGCTTGTTTACAGGCCAAGAAGGTAGAATTTGTTTTAAATTTCGGGACGAAATTTTCTTTTAGGGGGGTAGGATGTAATACCCTGCCCCAGATTAGGCAAGTTTTAGCTCGTTAATCTTGTTTAATCGGTTGATCTTGAAGTTTTCGGTCAAGGCTTTAAGGAAAGCCCAAGCGAGACCCAATCTGAGGCCGTAAGCTCGGTGATCCAGCCCGTCGAGCTGGAGGGGTATTTTGGTAATTTACCACTTGTTGTGCATATTTCTATAAATTGTGTGATTTCGTGTATATTATTGGTGAATAATGTTCTCCTTAATGAAGGATTTACATTTCTGATTTTAAAATGAAATTATTTTCTGAAAATGATATTTTAATATCGCCCGAAAGAGAGTTTTAATTATTTTAAATAATTTCGGGAAAGAGATAAATTTTGAAAATGGTATTGGGTGTTGGACCATTTTAAGATTGATCTAGATATTTCATTTCATTACAAAATAAGATTTACAAATTTGTTATTTTTACATTTGTTTAAATAAGTAATTATGGATAAAATGTGATTTTTGTTTAAATCAAGGGTTTTTAGTGAGAAATAAAATCTGAAATTTTTATGGTGACTAAGGTTTTCAAAACCTAACCCATCTGTAAGGTTGGATCAAAGTTTTGAGGTCTTAAATTAGTACTTTTAGTTTTAAAAATCAAAATTTCTTAAATTAGGCCTTTCTGCAAAATTGGAAGATGTGAGGGACTGATCTGCAAAACCAGAGCAGCCTGCACACGCCACTCAGCGTGCACTGGCCGCTCGGCCCTTTTCCCCGGCGGTGATCATCACCTCCCGTCGTCATGTCCCATCGGTTTCAGCCGATTTTCCGGCTCAGAGCCTATAAATTCAGGCCCCCTTCTTCTGTTTCAACTCCCACCGATTCCTTCATCTCTCTCTCTCTCTGTAATTTCATTTTCGGCCGACCCTGTTAAGCTGCTGTTTTTCCAGTAACAGTAAGCTTAAGGAAAAAATTTTCAAAACTCAGAATTTCAACCCAGGAATCGAAACCAAGGTATCCATTGCATTCCTTTTGAAATTCTAACCGATTTAGAATCAAGAAAATCAGTTTTTGACCATGTTTTCAATCAGAAAAACCAGTTTTAAGTTTTAAGGAAAACCATGGGTTTCATGTACCCGTGAGGATTTGACCTTAAAATCGGATGGCCCTTTGAGCTTCTGAGCTCCAAACCAATCCCTGTGGAAAGAGGGCTCCCAGAGGAGTCCATCAAACCAGACCGATGTGAAAAACGAATCAGGGAAGCCCTCCCTTTTTGGAATCGTATTTCACTGTTCATCCGCCGTCACTGTCTGCAGTTGCAGACAGCTGAGGAAGACGACTCTCGGAAGGTCCGAGAGCCGTTCTTCGGAAGGTCCGAACCTTCGGACGGTCCGACCCTCGGACGTTCCGAGCTTCGACCCGAAGCCCAGTCAACCCGAGGCGAGCCAGAACCCTTCGGATGGACCGAGCCCAGCTCGGAAGGACCGAGCCAGTTCGGAAGAACCGAGCCATTTCGGAAGGTCCGAACATCCTCGGAAGGTCTGATCCTGTCTTCGGACGTTCCGAGTTTGCAGACCCACCAGACTTCTGTTTTTCTGTTTTTCCTGTTCGGATGGACTTCGGACGGTCCGAGACCCAGTCTTCGGACGATCCGAAGTCAGGCCTCAAGTTCCGAGGCCAGTGACTCAGTTTAGAGTGGTTCGGATGATCCGAAGCCACTGCACCCAGTTCCGAGGCAATGTTCCGAGGAATACTGTTTCAAAGGATAAAATATTGTTGGAGTATTGTTTTTGTCAAAATCTTGATTATTATTTGATGTGATTAATGATGTGATGATTTATACCCCCTTGTTAATTAAAAATGTACTAATCCTTTTTCCTCTTATTATTTATAGTGTAAATACTATTGTATACGCTTTCAGTCCGACACTAGTCGGGAACTGAGTGATTCACTTTCAGGACGACACTATAGTCGGGTACTGAGTGACCTCGAGGCCTACTCAAAATGTCAGCTCTGGTCCTATCCAGAAGACAACCGAGAAGTGACCCGAGGATCTAGACCTCACTCAATAAGTCAATCTGGTCAATGCCCAGAAGACAATATGAGTTTGGACTGAGCCCCTTATGTTATTATATTATTATCTTGTGGATAATTTAAAAAGGATAGAAACCAAGTAAGAGACTCATTTCCATGAACCCTGTATATTTTGTGGGAAAACGTGTGATTTCCAAAATACTACGTATAAGTACGTATCTGATATGTATATTGATTGTGCACTTGTATGTTGTTTGACAGAGACCGCGAAACCACACGATCAAGGTGAGGGAACTTAACTTTGCAGTTAAAATGTAAACAGGTTTGGTTATTGGATATGGATATCGAACAATGAATGGTTTCAGATTTGATGAACCCACTCATATGTCTGAATGTGACGCACTATGGTAAGAGTGCTTATGATGCTGGCCTAGACTTGACGCACTATGGTAAGAGTGCCGACGATGATTGTGATATTACGATGTTGATCGTATGAGTGTGTATTACTGCTTCCACGTGCCTGGACTATTGAATCAATATCGGCCATATGAGAGATGGTTTATGTCTACTGGACCACGGGTGGACTGTGGGGCGTCAGTTGCTGACTTGAGGGTGTCAGTACCGGCTACGTTTAAGAGCCGGAGATGTACTTGCAAGGATGTATTTTGACCGGGTCGGGACCTAATACTATTGTTGTCAATATGGTGCCAAGAGGTTACGGTGGATGACAGCAGTAATGGAAAGATGATGAAAGGATGAAAATGATGATGAGACTTTATATTGTGATTCTATTATCAAGCATGAGATGTTATATTACAACTGTTGATTATATATTCACCTGTTGTTTACTTAACTGCATTGTTATATTTCCTTCACTGGGCTAGTTAGCTCACCCCACTCACCTTTCAGGCATTGAACCAGAGGAGGAGGACCCTCCGTTTGAGGCTTAGTGTGGTTAAGCTGCGGCGTTGCTTCGGGATTCCCACTGAGGGGAATACCCTTGTGTTTATGCTTTCTGGTTCTTGGAACCATTTTCCTTTGTAAAGTACCGAGTGTGGTACTTGGCGTGCGTCAATGGGTTGAACTAGGACTGCTGCGTTTCTGTAGCTACTCTGATGTGATTTTGTAAACAATGTAATAGGCCATGTTGCCTTTTTGACAATGTTTGGAATGATTGAATTTCCTACGCCTTGTATTAATCAATGTTGGGTTTGATTTGAGCATGTTATGTTATTATTATGTTTTGGTTTTTGAGAAGCATATGGTACATGTTTGAGTCCACTTAACGTGCTAATGTGTAACCACTGGGCCTAACTGTTGATCCGGCCCAGTAAGAATGTTTGTGGTTCAGTTTATCTTTCAAAAAAAAAAAAAAATCAGTCGCGTTCCGGGCCCACCGGTCGGGTCGGGGCGTGACACTGCTAGACAGATTTTGGGTATGGAGATTCACAGAGATAGAAAGAAAAAGAAGATTATCCTGTCTCAAGAGAAATACATTGAGAAGGTCTTGGAGAGATTCGGCATGAGGGATTGCAACTCCGTTAGCACTCCTCTCGCCGCTCACTTCAAGCTCAGTAAGGAATGCTGTCCTTCATCAGAGACAGAGAAAGACAAGATGAGTCAGATTCCATATCAGTCAGCAGTTGGTAGTCTCATGTACGCGATGGTTTGCACTAGACCAGATATAGCACATGCAGTTGGATTGGTGAGCAGATTTATGTTAGACCCAGGACATGATCATTGGGAGGCAGTGAGATGGATCTTCAGATACCTACGAGGTACATCGAGCATGGGCATCATGTTTGGTGGAGACCCTTTTATTACTGGCTACACAGATGCAGATATGGCTGGTGACCTTGATGGTCGCAAGTCCACTTCTGGTTATCTTTTCACATTTGCTGGAGGAGCCGTCAGTTGGCAATCCAAGTTACAGACGTGTGTAGCACTTTCTACGGCAGAGGCAGAGTACATTGCTGCTACGGAAGCTGGGAAAGAGATGGTTTGGCAAAAGGGATTTCTTCGGGAAATAGGCATCAAACAGGAGGACTACACAGTGTATTGTGACAGTCAGAGCGCCATCGACTTGAGTAAGAATGCCATGTATCACTCAAGAACGAAGCACATTGATTTGAGATATCATTGGTTGAGAGCAGCTATTGAAGAGAAACAGATCAGTGTAAAGAAGATCCATACAGACCACAATCCAGCAGACGCACTCACCAAAGTTCTTTCAAAGAACAAATTTGAGTTCTGCGTAGGGGCATCTGGCCTCTACAGAAGATGACATCCATGTCAGAGTGTTCTCCTCCTCCTGGGGCTGGAGGGGGAGATTGTTGTGGGCCAGCCCCACTTATGGGCCTATTGGGCTTAGGCCCAATAGGGTGACTTATATATTATTGTATTCCTGTGTAAGACACAGAGAGAGAGGGATTAGAGAGAGAGTGAGAGACAGAGAGATCTGAAAGGGAGAGACCTTGTAATCCTCTGTACTTGTTTTTCTACATAGTAGATTTGATCTCGCTCCGTGGACGTAGGCGTTCTAGCCGAACCACGTAAATCTTGTGTCGTGTGATTGTGTGTTTGCATTATTTAATTTCTAATCCCCAACAAAATAAATATTTCACACTGAGGGTAAAAGTGTTGTGCACCAATCAATTCTCTTAAACTTATGTGAAAATAAGACACAGATTTGCAGTGTCTCTTCCTTGTAAAATAATGAGAGAGATGATTTTATTATATATAGAGAATGAAGAGTATAAATAAAATAGGGGAAATCGAATAAACATGGAAGGCTCTAAACTTGAAATACTAAATAAGAAATAATCTAACAATATCATCTAAATATATTTTATTATCTAAATATATTCTAACAACTTATTAGCATGTTGGTTTTGGAATCTTTGAGTTTATAAATGCATTTTGTTTTTCTCTCTTCAGATGACAAAATTACTATTTAAAGAAAGTGTTTTCTAGGCTTGCATAGATAGGTATTTATGTAATTTACCAGATAAGAGAACAAGATCTTTCACATTAAGTCCTTTGTTGGCGAAGTTTGTCTGCAGAGCAGTGTAATTCATAAAAGGAGAAGGTATGTCATTCAAGGCTTCTGTGGAATTTGAAACGGTCCCATCACGACGACCGGTTGGAACCTTCCAGAATGGTCCTCCCTGTTGTTGGTAAAGGATGAAAAGAAGATATGAGGTAGCCAGTGAAGAAGAGAGAGTAATACGTTTCTTACAGTAGTGGTTGAATTCTTACTGTTGTTACAACTGAGTCTCTTGCAACCAATGCAAGAATATCTGCGCATGAAACGACACCAGGGCATTCGGCTTCTATTAAGCTCTTCACAATGTCGATGAAGCTGAAGCCACGGAGAGTCTGATTTGGACGTGCGTCCTTTTCAGCTGTGTTTGTTGATGTTGAATTTATCAGGACAGATGCATCACATCCCTGTCAAGAAGCGATACCAAATTAACTCAATATTGTAGCAGAATCAGCTAATCTCCATTGATGCTTATGACAGTCTTATGTTTGAGCTCCTTGCAGAATTTTTTTCTAATATGGGTATCTCCACTTTATATTAGAGGTGAAAATAATCTCCATATGAAGTGATCCAGAGAAGTTGAGAGTGAATCGAACTAAATATCACAATTCATCAGAGGAGGCTGTGGACTCTCTCTCACTTTTTTCATCCAAAGGCACTATGACTTAGTGAAGTGGTTGAAGTCGAGTGAGACTTAGTGCCGTGGTATATTGGTTTTGTTGACTGGTTACAGGAGATCTTTCAAGTTCCCACGCATCCATTCTTTCACTTTTTCCTTCTCTCATTGATCCATTTGTATTCAAGCTTTGGTCATACTTGAAAAGTCAAGATTTTCCAATTGGTCATTCTCAATCCCATGTGGGTTCCATGGTATCAATGGTGTGGATCACCGATAACCGAAAAAAAGAGAGACATGAACCCTAGTTGAAAGGCATGGCCAATCTAAAACAGGCAAATAACTGTCAAAATGGTCAAAACTGTGAAGACGCTCAGCTCAAAGCGAGGTCTTGAGTTCGATTTTCACCCAACCCCGCTTGACCATTATCTATGGGACTACTTCACATCAACTTACCTAGTGTTTGTAGATGGATTAGTTTCACTTCCAATATGAGGTGAAGATACTCATGTTAAAAAAAATCTTGTAAAGAGAACTTTATTGTGAAAAATGAAAGAAAAAAGGATACACACCTTCACAAAACAGTCGTGGAAATGCATTCTAAGAAATGCAGCAGCCAAAGTTGGCGCATTTGGGATGTGTTTCTTCACATAATTGAGAACAATCTTCTCCGCTTTTGGGCACGTCTTGTCATAAAATCCCAACTTAAGATCAGCTTGAGCAGAACCGAAGAGAGATAAAATACCAAGTAAGATGATTCCCACATGACCCATCTTCCCCATCCCTCTAACAACGAATGAAATCTCTCTGCTCCAAATCTTCTAAGAACTTCTTCGATGAGTGCACACTCCATTGAATGATAATTTATAGCCCTCTAATCTCCAATTTTTTTTTTTAATTGTTGGGTTGTTCTTACGTGTCAAAAGGGGTGCACTTAAGCTTAATAGTACAAGCAAACCTCCATGTGCTTTTACTATGTCTTTCTGTATATTTTAACATAGAACAGCCTATTGTAGCTGAGATTAGTTAGGATTGTCGGATGCAACACGAGCAAAGAATTGTTGATTACAATACATGAGCTCTTCTTAGGAAAAAAATTATGGCCAAGACTCTATTTGTCTTAGAAGGGTACATTTTGCTTTTGGCAAGGACACTCTATCAATATGGCAGAGACAAATTTTATATATAAAAATAAAGTGTTTTGAAACAGATACATTGTCATAGATTGAAGTGCCCGAACAACACAGTTTAGCATCTTTCATGCTCAACTAAAGTGAAGTGACAAAAAGTCTCAGATCTGTTAATTTGTGAAATCAATGACTCTATTTAACACTCAATGTACTCTTCTTTCAATGACTATCTTTTGAGAGTGAATTCTATCTCCACATTACTGTTAAGTTATGATTTTCTAATTCATAATGAGAGTAGATTTTGATCTCCTTCATGAATATAAATGGCCACAATGTGAATGAAAAATTACCCAATCGAAACATTGTCTTCTCAATCTATTTGATCACTTATTTTTTATTTATTTTTCGAACGATGGATAAGATTTATTCAAAAGCGGGAAAAACAATCCCAAAAACATATACAAAATTGAGCTCGGATCAAGAGACAAAAGAAAAACCCACAGCTCGGGTCAGGCGGTAACCAAAAAACCCGAGAAGGGATCAAAGAACAGAATTTATTTGATCACTTGTTTTGCTTTCCAACCGAAGGATTATATTTGGTTCATTCTTCGTTGATCATTAGGCATGACTTTTACAAGATTAGGAGGCTAAGAAAGCTGTGAACTTTTTGTTGATTAAGACTGTTGACATTCCTCTGAATTCAGTGGGTGAGGTGATAATGTAGGGCCTGATTCATACAAATTTTTTAAAGTTTTGGTGGGTTGATCATGATCCACGCTTCTTTCCTTGCGTTTGAATTTGATAGAGCGTTTTACCAACTCTCATAATTTGGTGCAACGGAATCATCATCTCGAACTGGAGACCTTTTATTATTTCTCTCTGCTGCCATTTTCATTTCCTTTTTTGGGAGATTGTGTCTGACATTTCATGGAAAGTAGGATACTTTCTCTCTCTCTTCACTGGCACACAGGTTTAGAATAAATATATTACAATGGTTGGCTCCAGCCTTTGATGGAGGGAGCACTAAAACTATGAATTGAGTATGGTTCACATTCATAACCAAAGATTACATTTAGAAATTGATTTATTTCTATTGAGATGATGTAAAAATAATTATTTTATTTTTCATAAATAAAAAAAATGAGAAGACTTAAGTATCATACATATATCAATTCTCATTTGAGTCTTTCATGCCGAAAAGCTTTCTCCTACTTTCTCACTCTTACGTTTCATCCATGCATGATCCAAAGACATATGAACTGTACATCGACTACAGCTATGACACTAATATTTTTTAATCAAGTGTCGATCATGATCCACTTGATTATGATTAAAGTCTTTCACTTGGATTACTCCATTGATTAAGAGGCATATTTATCCCCGTGATCTATGGATGATTTTCTGTTCCTGAACAATATGTTTTCATGGACTTGAAACTCAACCTCAACATGCAAAACCAGTAAAGTCATGGGTTATTAGGACTAAGTGTCGATACTTTACAAGTAAGTTTACAGGGTTGGCAAACATATGTATCCGTCCTAGTTAAGACTTCAACCCTGATAGGTCTACTGTCGTGTTTGATGGATTTGGGTTATCCTTTAAATTTGGGAATTCAATGAGTCGGCCAAATCTAGATTAACACCTCAGTGAGGCTTTTCATCCATGGGAAATATCTGAGTTAGGTTACGAAGAGATTGTCAGAAAAGACCTTTTATAAAATAAATTATGGGACTTATTTGATTTGTTGTATTTGATAGATTATTATATGGATACGAAGTATATAAAGTTTCACTGTCAATTTATAATCTAAATAGAATTTTAGTTTTTAAATTTTGATGAACGTATAAACTATTAATTTTTATAGGTTGAAACTGAAGAAGAGAATGCTCGTACGGATGTGAAAATTCATTTACAATCTATCCATATGAGGTCCCAACATCCATTTGAAGAAAAGTTAGGACAAAAGTTTCAGGAGATAATGATTTTATGTTAGGCTAAAGAAACTTTTTAAGTGAGACTGGGTAATGACACTTGTATCAAATAAACATTGGACTCAAGTTGGATATCTAATTACATAGATACGAAATTTATAAAGTTTTACATTCAAACACTGTAATCTTGACTTGGCCTTCTAAATTTTGATGTATGTAAGTTATTGATTTAAAAAAATTTAAATCAAAAGAAAGAATAATCAAATGAGGTGAAATTACTTACAAGTCTATTCATATAGTATTCTTTACATCAACCGAACAATATTGGGCCCAGATGCGTTTAAAAATAAGTCTCAGTATCAGGGCCGGCCCTGAGATTTCAGAGGCCCTAAGTGAACTTTTAAGATGAGTCTTTTATATACTTACAAAAAATAAGATCATACATCTTTTTTTTACAAATTTTGAAATATTTAAATAAAATATCATAATCAAATTTATAACAAAATATGCAATCAGCTGGTGCAATCATTTTACTAAATTCGTTTAGGAGGATCAATCTAATCTAAACAGATGAAATGAATGAAACTGACAATTATGACAATCTGATATATATTGATATATATTGATTTTTTTAACATATATTGATTTTTTTAACATACTCATATAAAAATATTGAATATTTTGAATAAAAGACATTTTATTTACTCTAAAATTATATCTTTTTTATACTCTTCTGTTAACGTGACAAGTTACAGTCAATTGATCTTTCAAAAAGTAAACTAAAATATTATTTTTTCATATAATTTGCATAAATAAAAAATATAATTTAAAAGTAAGCTATTTATTAGTTGTATATAAATGATATAAATAGAATAGACTGATACCATCAGTTGACATAAAAAATATTAATTTAACATTTATCACTTATCATCATATTTTACAAAATTAATGTCTCCGACTCAACCAAATTTAAAATCTCAATATTGAACTATGTTCAAGAATAAAACCAAGTTGAATGGAAAGCACCTTAAATTAATCAGGAAAATTGATTTTCTATGAAAGGATTTAAACTTAGTACCCTTTTTCTACATGTAAGCTTGTGCTAAGCACATGACTACTTGCAGTAAGATCCCTGTTCATTGGCACAGACAATTTAATAGTGAATAATGCTGTTATCACATCGGCGGCTACCTATTGCTGATAATGGGGGAATTTTTTACTATTTTTAGATTAATAATTTGAATACAGGTAATAGAAATAATTATATATGGACATGCTCTTTTACAATTTTTTTATTTAAATATCAAGTATATTATATTTTGTTGAAATTTGAAATTCTAGTTTCACTTGTGCAGATTAAACATAAGTTGAAATATTGAATTTGATGATATTTTGGCTTAATATTTTTTTTTTTTAAATTTACGTATGAGAAACTGCAGGATACCTAAGGTAAAACTCCCACGAGTGAGTTCACTACCCCTAGGGACACCAATACTAGGTTCGAACCCGCAATCTCCCACTTTCTAAAATGAGAGACAACCAGTTGAACTACACCTATGTGGGTATTTAGCTGATGATAATTTTTATTTTTGAATTATCATTGATATTTCTTTCATACATTAAAAGTGAGACTAATTCTCATGGATGCACGAAAGAGCCCATAAATCCCATCTATTAGACTAAGTCTAGGAGAACTTGAATTCAACACCTCACCTCTATTCTAATTCTAAAAAGTCTCATTCTCTCTCTTTTCGAAATACCACCACTCGCCTCTTTTGTTCTTCACTATCCCCCTACGAAACTTAAAGGTCAAGTTTCACTTTGATTTGATCTCTCTAATCCTTAATTTATTTGATCAATATTTATTATCAAAACATTTTAAGGTGGACTTTAGACTTTTATAGTGTAATTTAATGTGTGTGAAATTACATTTTATTATAATTGACAGGATTTGACATATAGATGGATGGCTTCAACTAAATATGAAAAATATACAAGGAAAATTACAAAATGAGATCTCTGTAATATTTATATCTCGGCATCCGCCATATCAGCCGATCTTGTTTAACCGAATTTTGTACCCCTACCATAAATGGACATAGGAAAATTGAGCCGAACACAACCCATTGAACTCATTTATATTTAAATAAACTCTCATTTGCGTCAACTTTGATCCCGGCCCGCTTTAGATGTCTTTTTAGGCCCAAGGGGTCAAGCGATTTGTTGTCTTCAGGGGTCCCACTTAATATCTTTTGGAGCAAAAGGACGAATATTGAATTAGGGTTAGGTAAGGGTGGTTAATAAAATGAGATCTGAGCCTGACACAGCACATGGCCCAACAGGTTTCTCAACCGTCCTTGTGTATTCTGTATATTATCTCTTGCTGTATGTATCATGATGATTTAAACGCTTGGTTTGTTTGTGCTTTCTAAGCTCTTTCTTCCGTTCCGTTCCGTTCACGGTAGTTCTTTCCTTGCCACCTCGATTTTATACATGTGCCATGTTGGCTATAATTTAGGTGGAGTAGCATGTGCCATAAGGTATTGAGAGAAATTATTGGTTCTAATTTAGTTTATAAAAATTAGTGTGAAAGGGTATTCTCGATTTTATATATGTGCCATGTGGGCAATAATTTAGATGGAGTAGCATGCGCCTTAAAGTATTGGGAGAAACTATTGACTATTGGTTTTAAATTAGTTTATAAAATTAGTATAAATTTTTAATTACAGTTTTTAGATAAGAGTGTGAAATATAAAATGAAATTGAAGGCAATATTGAAACTTTAAATATTGACTTTAAAAGACTTAGCCTCGAAAAAACAGCTTTGAGATATTGAAGAGGGTTTAAGAGTAGAGCTTCAAAATACTAATTCTTTTTTTAATATATATGTTGTTTTGTTGCAAGAGAATCAATTTATTATAAAATAGTTAACTTATTTTTAATAACTTATAAGCTGTCTCACTTGTTTATAATTGATGACATCTACAACAAAATATGTTCTTTTTGTCAAAAAGCTGTCTGGAAATCAAATGTTGAAATGGATTCAAACTTTCTAATAAATGTCTCATCGGTCTACAAGAAGAGGGGCTACATTTTGTCCTCTAGAGAAGTTATAATGGGTGTAGTTGAAGGGGTAATCTCTTATTTCAGAAAGTGAGAGGTGTTATATTTGATCTTACATGATGTCATTTGGTGTGTTCGAAGGACAGTGGGTATCACCCGTGAAGATTTTATCTTGAATTTTCTTCGATTTTTCACACGAAAATTCAAAAAGAAATTATAATAAATGAATATTTAATCGGTCGGCTTTTGATTTCTGTCTTACTCTTTTGTATGGGATTTAAAAACTTTTCTTATTAATGTTTGATGATGCAATAGCCTCTACCCTCCTATTGCAATGTGCCACACTGCCACGAGTGCCCACATGGAAATTGATATAACAAAAGAAGATATTTATTAGAAAGATAATTCTAAGAGGTTAGTTTGATGGTCTATTTCTATCTTTTTATGTGGGAAGTCATATGATCAAGCTCTCTTCAATATAAAAAGGACCCATTCTCTATAATTTGTAGTCGACGTGTGGAGACAGAGAGATTCATACAACTAAGATGTTGGATATCTTAGTCTTTAAAAAAATAAAAGAAGACAAAAATGTAGGACGCTGGATACCGTGGTCTTTTTAAAAACAAAAGAAGACAAAAATGTTAGATTAACGGGCCACCATCATTCATTAATTTCATCGAATCTAGTTCTATTTGAAATTACAATTTTGAATTCTTTCTATTATTCATAAAAAAATCATGGCTTTCAGTCAGCCTCCTCTCTAACGGGCCATAAACTATGCAGAGCGACAAAAGAGAACCAAGGCTTGTGGAAATTGTCAAAGTTGCTTCAAGCCTTCGCTAATCAATTTCACATGGATGGCAGGAACCTATGTTTTTTTTTAAAAATCTGTATCAAGACCCGTCTATGTTTAGGCAAAATTTGAGTTGACTCCAACATGCCCACATCATATCAGCCCATATCGATCTGACTTAATTAAAAAACAATAAAAAGTGATTAAATATTTAAAAGCTAGAAATTTGAAAATATAAAAATATTTAGATTTTTAAAATTGTAATGATAAACATGCAGTGGCCCAAAAATGAATTTAGCAAGATGTATCAACTCAAATTAAGACATCGTGTAGAACATTTTGTTCGAATCAAATGCTGACATGCAACATCATTTCGAAAATGTGAAAATCTCTCCTTTCAATAAGTAGTTATGTTAAGATTCAATAATGATTTTACTATATGTGTTGAGATTTACTGATAACTTTGTAAATATCTGATTGTCTGAGGGGTTCAACTTGGAGTACATGTACAGAGTTGAACCAATCTAATATGAAATATTATAAAATCTTAAATTTTTTGTGTTTTGTTTAAGTGTACTGATCAAGTATATGGTCGTGTCAAAAAAGACTACATAGATACTAGTGACATGATTTGATGTACTCCTTCTATCCTAAAATATTTTTGTCTCATTTTAAATTTTTTTATTTCTTAAGGATCGTTTTTAGGTAGAGCACGACAAAATACTATTATTAGATTCTCTGAGTCAATACAAATCTAGTGCCAAAAAAAATAAGATCTGGGCAGTGTCTTATTGTGTAGATATTGCCGAACAGGTTTATCCATAAAAGCTTAATAATGTTTTTCTAACTATACAGCAATGCATGATTGAGACGATAAGAGTCGGAGGTGAAAATAATTATAAAATGCAGCATTTGGACAAGTCAAAACTTGTAAAAAAAGGTTATCTTCCTATCATATTATAATGCGATTTGGAGCTCATCGAGAATGTTAAAACTTTGATTTAATGTAAAAATAAATGAATAGGACAAGTGATTTGTGACAATTCCAAAAAGCATATAGGACAAGTATTTTGAGATGGAGGGGGTATTTATTAGATAGCCAATGAATTGAAGGGCTAACAAAGAAGACTCCATGGCAGAAAAAAATATTTGGGTAGGTGGTCATGATCCTTCTTGAGAATGCCTTTACGATGGTTTTTCCTATTTTATTGGTTTGTCTAGTTTACTTCTAGTTGGACAATCTGTAATTATGGTCTAATGGCTGATTTGAGAAATGAGTGGGTTAGGTCATGTATTTGTAAATTTAGGGTTGACATTAGGGTTATGAAAAAAATCCGTATTGAATTCGGGTCAAATTTGACTCAGAAATTTAAAATCAATTTGACCTGATTCGAACTTACCTGACTCAACTTTCAGAAAATATAAAAAACTTACTGTTGATTTCTTTCCTATATTTGACTAAAAATGGGTCGATTAGGCCAACCACTCAAGTTTGATCAGATTGAACTCAATAATTTTTTATATGGATTGGGTTGGGTTAATTAAAACCCAGCCCAACCCGCGCAAATTGAAGCGCTACTGTCACGCTATTAAAGAAATAATATTTAATGTAGGGAAGTGATTGGTGTACCAAAACTTTTATATTTAGTACACAAAAAATGAGTGAAATACTCATTTTGCCAAAACAAATGAGAAGAGGGAAAGAAGAAAGATGAAACAAATGAGAAGAGGGAAAGAAGAAAGATGAAACAAATTTGAGCAAAATGGGTATTTCATTCATTTATAGTGCACCAAAGACACCATTGTTGGTGCATCAATCCCTTCCTTTTAATGTAACTCATATATTACTAGGATTGTAAAAGTCACGTAAATCATTTAAAAAATATTCTTAAAGAAGACTATCAAGAGGATGAGTAATAATTTAAAAGATATAAAACGAAATGGCAAGAATTATTAGAAACAAAAAAAAAAGAACATAAACTACAAATTATGGGAAGAAAAACAATTAGAAAAGAAAAAAATAAATCACAAAAAACGAGAAGAAAAAGAAAACAAAGTAGGAGAGGAGAAAACAAGAGAAAAAGTAGAAAATATGAAGAACATAAAAGAAAAATAGAGTATAAGAAGATCAAAATAAGGAAAATAAAGAAAAAAAATGAAAAATGACAATGAGCATCAAAGAAGTTATTCCACCGAACATCTTCCTATTGAACAGCTAAATAGATTTATAAATTTTAGATCAACTTTATTGAAATAGAGAAGTTATTCATAGTGAATTAATTAATACTAAGTTACTAACTATCTCATTTAATTTTATAAAAAATAATCGTTAGATTCAAAACGAATAAATTCACAGTGAATAATCTCTCACAGAAGAAGAAGTATGTCAAACGAACAATGTCACAAATGCCATATCAACATAAAGGAAACACCAAATAATATTTATAATAAATTCAATGGTATTGAGAGAAACATAGGTATAATTTGACAAGCATTGCATATCAAAACTAAAAAGGGCCATCTGGGCTAGAGGAGCACTGAGCTCTACGCACACATTTGGGGCCTCGACTGACGTTGGCGCTGCAAGTCCCACTTGCATTGAAGTAGTAGGTGTCACAAAATGAATCACAATCCTTCAACGTACATTCGTACAAATTATGTTCAAATTTACACCACTTCTCAACTTGCCACGGCACACCACCGGTCACTAATAAATTCTCAATATATATATATATATATATATATACCGCTAGTGAGGAGAAAATGTCTGTGGATTATATGAGGGAATGTAATGACCTTGACCTGATTCGATCCGCACAATATTGTCCGCTCTGGTCCGAGTTGAGTTGGATGGGCCACGCTCAGATTGGACCGTAACAAATGGTATCAGAGCACAGTTTCAACACTCAGACAGTGTGGGCCTTCCCCTAGTTATGATCGAGCCGAGCCGAGGGTGGCTCTGGGTTTAAGGGGGTGGATTGTAATGGCCCTGGCCCAGAGGCCCTGAAGGCCGAGCCCAATAGGACTGAATCCGAGAAATTTGGGCTCCGTCGGTGCATGGTCGGTCGAACCAAGTGTGGACAGTTAGAGTTTTAGCCGTACCATCTAAATCAAAAGTTTTGAATTAATAATAATCAAGCCTTTTTTTACGTATTCATTAAGCAAGCATTTATAATTTTTTATTTTAATGGCATTTTTCTTTCCAAATTTGTAGTTTTGTGGGGGTGAAAGAATGGCCACACTCCATAGAAAGAGTAGAAAATAATTTAGTACACAAACATACAAACTTGTATCTTATTGAGAATTTCATTGAATAATACTTAACTTCCTAAATGGCCATCACAAAGAATTACAATTTATACACAACCGATGAATTCACCACAAAATAGAATAAAGATTCTCAACTATTTGATAGAGAATCATGATTCCTGACCCCTTTTGCCTTATTCTTACCCGTTTTCCCCTCCAAAACCTTGGCAACTAAATTATCAACCAAACTTTAAGATTAATCATTAGTGTTCTACTTTGTATCAATTGACCACTGCACACTGCTTCCTGATCTCGCCCGCATTGCCTGTTAAGACACCAATATTTCCCATCTTCACCATGGATACACCAAAATCATGGAGGAAACTAGGGTCTGCAGAATTGATCTGAAGACCAATGTAAATTTTTGTTTCATCATCATCAAGCAGAGCTGCATCAGATTGGAAGAGTCCCCTCCTCTTTGAAACTAGAGTATAGTAGTGTGTATCAAATACTTTGGAGCTTCCTGGATCCATATCCACAAAGGAAGTGACATCTCCTGGCTTACATTTGTTCTGCAGTCGAATGATGTAATTAGGATCCATCGTCGGGTCAGTGTCACCTTTACCGGTGAAGTTGTATAGGCGATTTGAAAATGTGGGGCAGTGCCCAATTCCAATGGTGTGACCACCTGTGTAGAATGTTTGCTCAAGTTAAATCTATAATTAACATGTTGAGATCATTATTGTAATGAATTATGCAAAGGTATTAGCAATAAATAAGTCAAAATTCATAATTTTTAAGTACAATTCCTATCTGCTGATAATACCTGAAAGGACGACAAGGTCTTTCACACTTAAACCCTTCTGGGAGAATAGAGATTTCAGCTGAGTGATATTGGCAAAAGGGGAAGGGAGATTAAGCAATGCTTCAGTTGCATTCGATACGCGTCCATCTCTTCTCCCGGTTGGAACTTCCCAACGTGATCCCATTGCCTATGGCAAATAAATAATCTGTAAAATTAAGGTTGAATGATCCATGATGGAGTAAAATGAGAATGTTAATTAATTACCATAGATACTGCATCCCTTGCTACTAGTGCTAGAATGTCAGCACAAGAAACAACTCCTGGACAAGCATTTTCTAATGCATTCTTTGCTGCATCAATGACTTGGAAGCCTCTAAGGCTTCGGTTTGGAATTGTGTCTTTCTCTGCTTGATTGTTGCTGGTACTGTTTATGAGCAGTGAACCATCGCAACCCTGTAGATAAAAAATGAAAAAGAAAAGAAAAGAAAAGAAGGGTTAAAATCCTTTATCTATGAATTCTTCTAAGCCTATTGTTGGCACTTTTTTCTTCCTACAAAAATAAATCCCATTGTTCCAAGTTGAGTTGCATGAAATGGGCAAGTTGGTTCTCTAAAAACAACTAATTTTGCCTAAGTTTTTGTGAAATCAATGACTTTATATAACAGTTGAGTCACCCTACTCTCAATTTGTTAGTTTTTTATAATGAATTCTACTTTAAGAATGTTATCGAGTCATGGTTTTCTGATATGGTAAAAGAGCAGGTTTTGCATGTAACTATATGGCATAACTGCATGTGAGGGCAAGAGTATAAAGTTTCCACCTGCACTCGCCGGGCGCAAGTGCATGTGAGGGCGGGTATGAAGTGACAAAAATCTAACATCAGTTAATTTGTCAACCAATGACTTTATATGACATTTGAGACACTATTTTTTCAATGACTAACATTTGAAAATGAATTCTCCCTCAAGATCATGGTTTTCTAACAATTTTAAACAAATAGGTTAAATAGTTTTTATTATGTTGATGAGGTAATTTTTAAATTCTAAGTGTCATTGTTAGATGAATGACTGAGTAGGAATGGATTTTCTTTCAAACATTACAAATAAATATTGAAATTCTTTTTTAAAGAGGATTGCATATGCCTAAAAAAAATTAAAATCCCTTTTTTTTTTAAAAAAAAAAGTAAAACTGGTTGAGAATAAACGTACTCTGACAAAACAATCATGGAAATGCATCCGTAATAATGGGGCAGCAAGCGATGGGGCTCGCGAGATGAATGAAGCAGTCGTCTTTCTAACGATAGCCTCCACATTAGGGCATGTCTGCCTGTAGAAGCCAACTTTTAATTCCGCTGCATTCAACAATTCAAGGTGACAAACCACTGCAGCCAGTGAGAGAAGGAGCTTCATCACAAGCTTGTTACCCATCTTCTTAATCCAATCTGCTTAGATTCTTTGCAATGAAACCAATCGTGGGTTGAAGCTTCTTATATACTTAGCGGGAGAGCCTACTGAATGAACTTGTTAGCGAAAACCTTACGAAAGACCAGCTAATTCTAATTGTTTAATCCATATGGTTTCAAATGAAAGAAAAATAAATGAGGGGAATGATAGGGAAACCGTGTTTTGTTAGTAACAAGGGATATGGTGTTTGTTCTTTTATTCATTTGTCATTGTCGTGAAATAAGTCCTTCTGTCTCTTATTACCAAAATCAACATTGTCTTATCATTTTCCAAATAGAATTATAATTTGTTTATTGCCCACCATTCTGTAAATTCAATTCAAGTAGGACACTTGATTGATGATCCAGACTGTTGATTTTGTTGGGTCGAACCAGGGATGGCAGTACCTCTATAGTTATTGACCTTTCTTCTGATGATGCCAATCAGATCAGAGAATCATGGCCTGCACTAATAACGTGTGCAACTTTGAATTATATCCTACAAGTCCAAATGGACGTGCACAGTAATTGCTTTTAAATAACAGTCTGATTGCTGAATAGAATTACTCTGACCATGATTATTAGAATATATTTTGTGAATCAAGGGACGCGCTTTTATGATTTTCCCAGGTAAACCCAAGTTACGCGCTTTGTTTATGAATAGAATTGGTAGCAGGAGAGAGATTAAGATTGCTCAGATGGCTCTCAGTCATCCAGAGAAGTATAACATTACAGAGCTGTCACTCCAACAAAAACACATACACGTTATGAATAAAGAAAAGCTGTGGTGTTGATGTATTGAAACAGTAAGAAGAAAGGTTCCAACTCAGAAATCTAACCAAGGGGTGGCAATGAGTTTGGATTGGGTAACCCATTATGAAATTGTTCAATCTACTCAATCTGAATCCTAGTTATGGGTGGAATTGAAGTTTTGTTGCCGAGTTTGTTTATAGTTATCGAGTTGGGTAGCTTCAATTTGGGTTGATTGACTTCTTTTTTTTTTGTTCACATCTTCAATTCAAAACCACTCATCTATTAAATGATTTCTTATTTATTAATAGGTTAATGTACTAATCACCTCAATCTTGTGTCTAAAGTTGAGTTCAGATCAAGTTGGCGTGTTTGTGAGAAAAATGCCACCCTGATTCCAAAACAACGAATTTTTTAGGTGATTGAATATTTTATAGTTCAAATGTCAACAGACTTGTATCTGGTAATCTGGATTTTGGAGGGGGTGAGAGAGAGAGAGACACATGTATGGCTGATCTGTGGCTGATAGCCTGATACTGTGTGGCAATGGAGAATGAGAGCCCTGAGGTTGAGTTGTAACTTGTAAGAAGGGGTGCAAAATTCAGTATCGGCTCATATTATTCTCTCTCCTCATTTAAAAAAAAAAAAAAAAATGGCCGATCGGCCGAGATATCGGCGTATCAAGTGAATATTGGCCGATATGATGCGGTTTCAAAATCATATCATATCGGCCGATACGATACGTATCGGCCGATATTTGCACTCCTGCTTGTAAGTGTTAGGACTGGGCTTTTAGCCAAAAAGATTAGTTTGATAGGTAGAGTGACCCAGTCTTTAAGTCCTTAGATTTCTTCCTTACAATCAATGTAGGACTCTTCTTCGCACTCTAACAATCTCTCTCTCACTAGGTCCATGTTGTGGCTTAAGGACCTAGTTGTGATACCACTGTTAGGACTACACTTCCAGCTCGAAAGATTAGCTTGATTGATGGAGTGATCAGTCTCTTATAAATCCTTAGATTTTTTCCCTCATAATCAACATGGGACGCTCATTCACATCCCTACAGTAGACTTTAGGCAGCACCCTGAAAGAGAGGAAGAGGGAGAAGTGAGAAACCTAGCAAGGCATTGTTTCCATAATTTTTTTTACTTTTTGCTTTTAAAGCCTTCTTATATTATACACTACTCACTTAGACTATTTGATCTTAAGAATTGGCGAGAATGAAAAGAAATGGACTCAATCAATTAGACTTGGTCAAAGTCCAAATTACATCCAGCCTATTCCATCTCACTCTCACTTATTTTTTAAGCCAACTGCATAGGGTTGACCTGATTTTTAAGACAGATCAATTTTTCTAAAAACTATTCCGTTTTTTATTGAATTTATTTTTCTCCTTCTTAACTATCTGTGTGAATGTAATTTCTCAATATTTTCTATTATAGTATCATGATTGTAATATGATTTTCAGTTTTTCTTTTTAGTAATTTATATTGATATAGAACCATTTATTATGTTATTATAATGTTGTAATAACATTACGGTCCAAAATAGTTTAAAGTGGTTTGACTCAGAAAATGAACCTAATTAAACAAAACCGTAATAAAAGATGGTTTAGTTAATGATTCAGGCTGCGTTTCGATGGGGTAAGGGAGGGTAATGGGGGTTTACCTCTCATTACCCCTCTTTGGTAATGGTGAATTTTTACCTTTCTCCCTCCCTTTTTTAAAATCCCTTAGGAGCATAGAGGTTTTCAGGAAACCATTGCCCTTCTTTACCACTCTTTACCCTCTCTTTGCATCTATGGGGCAAAAATATTTTAAAATATTTTTTATTTGATGAATATTATTTAATAATTATATTTCATAAAATTTTATTTTTATTTTTATATTATATGAATTTAATAAAAAATATTAATTCTCATAAAATTATTAATATGTCAAGTTATCTCTGCTTATAGTTACCAAATAAGATTTTTTTTTCTCAAAGTAAGTTTTAACTTTACCCCCTAAATTACCAAACAAGATAAGGGCAACCCTTTTTCAAAGATAACCCCGAATATCCCCCGTACATCCAAATGCAGCCTGGGTATTCAAAACATTAGCTTAAACCCTATCATTTAGGCCAAATTTATGGAATGGCTATATGGTTGAAAACGGGTCAGGTTGGGTTGGGTTTCTTAAAACCCAACCCAACTCGAGTCAATATTTATAAAACCCGACCTAACCCGACCCAAGTTATTGACCCGAAATTATCGACCCTACTTGACCCGAATTCTAACCCGACCCGCATTCTGAAGCCATTTTAGTCGGTCGGGTTGGATTAACTTGTAAATTCCTCAACCCGACGCAACTTGAATTTCATGCGGGTTTTTGTCTTCTCAACCGACCCGACCTTTTGGTCTGATTCGTATAACCCGACCCGCATGATTTCTCAGGACAGATTAAATCAAAACTTCACCCGAGTTTCACCCCTAAGTGTCTAGTTTTCAGTCCAACATGCCATCCTATAGCATCGTCCTCAAACCATATTAAAATTTTAGCTCACCATTTGTCATATGTTTGTGTGATCTAATTTTATTTTGTGGTTGGATTATAATATTTGAATTGCATTTTCTCTACATCACAACAATCACACTCCTTGCCCCCTCTCACGGCCCCACCTACCTACCCCTGGATTGAATCCTCACCCAATTTGGACATCATCTAAGTTTTAAAACTCATTTGATTATAATCCTATAAATTTCGACCATTGGATATATTGAAACTTTAATACCTCAAAATATGACTTAACTTATCCACTCAATTGATTTTTCATAGTTAATTTATTTAAATTAGGACTGAAACTCGGGTCGGGTCAGATCGGGTTTTAATAAACTCAACCCAACTTATATCAAAATTTATTAAATCCGACCTGATCCAACCCGAATGGCTGACCCGAATTACTCAACCAGACCCGACCTGAATTCTGACCGAATCAACCCCCAATGATTGTATAACTCGATGAACTCAAGTCGAGTCAGGTTGGGTCAGATTCATTTTAAATTTCTCAATCCAACCCGATCCAAATTTCATACAAATTTTTATTTTCCCAACCCGACCCGACCCGACCCGACCCGAAATATACAAATGCATAACCCAAACCCACTGATTTCTCAGGTCGAGTCAGATTAAAACCCAACCCAAGTTTTACCCCTAATTTAAATGAATACCTTTTCAAACAACCCATCCATATTGTCTCTGTAAAGCTCCATATAAATCCACTTAAATTTTTAGTGAGGACACATCGTCATTTAATTTGATCAAGGACAAAAGAAAGCTTACTTGATTTTTTTCTAGCGATAGGAAATTTACTTGATTTGTCCAAGTCATATCCTATCCTCTGACCCTTTTTCCATTTTTTTTGGATATTCCCAATAGGAAAGACGAATATACTTCATGAGTTTTAAGTAGACTAAATTTCATTTTAAAATCAAATTTTAACTACCTTTTTTTTTTTAATTTATGTGTGAGAAACCGTGGGAAACCCAGCGTAAAACTCCTACGGGAGATACCTACTGCCCTTAGAGTACACCAAGTTAAGCCAATAGTTTTTAAAAAAGATTTTGAAGACATTTGGTGATCTTATCATTAAGATCAAGTTGTTATCCATTGGTTTTAAGTTTGAACTTTGGTCGAAAGGTATCTTCTAATCCATATAATTGATTTTTTATATTCAAGACAAGAAAAGAAGAAGATCAGTTGTAACCAATGCGAACGGTGGCACTTGATCTTAACTATCAATTGAATATTGACCATTGATTTATTAAATGATTGACCTATTTTTATTGAGGATTGATTCAAGCACCATTGCTTTTACTAACACCGGGCACTATCTCATGATAAATTATTTTTTTCTACTTTATCCTTCTACTTTTATTTAATAAAACTAGAACACCGGTGTTCAAAACAAATTATCCAAGTCTAGCTTGAGTACAACCCGTGCTTATTTAGTTGTCCCTGAGTCAGGGGTCAAAATATCGGCCGATACTGTGCGTATCGGCCGATATAATTCGGTTTTTCAACCACCGAATTATATCGGCCGATACGTATAGTATCGGCCGTACAAAAAAAAATTCGGCCGATATGTCCGAATTTTTGACCGAATTATCGGTCATCATATCGGCCGAATTTTAAAAATTCGGTTTGTTTTTTTTTTTAAAAAAAAAAACTTTTTTTTCATAATAAATATCGGCCGAGATGACCGATATATCGGTCCAAATCTCGGCCGAATCTGGGCATAATTTGGGCCGAATCGGCCGTTTTTTCCCCCTGAAAACAGTAAATCTCGGGCCTGGGCCCAACTCAAGTTCGGCGATATTTTGCCGATATATCGGACGATATCTCATGTCCGATATATCGGGCGAGATCTCGGACGAGATCTCACCTGTCAACCAATTTCTCCCCATCACATCTCTGTGTACAGCGGACTGCAGGATTCAGCTGGTCCGGCATGCCTGAATATTTTATTATTTTTTTTAAATCCAAAAAATCGAACCGGTCAAATTTTTTCCTATAAATACCATTCACCTACATCTCAAATTTCACACCTTATTTTCAAAGAGAAAATCAGATTTTACTATTTATCTTTAAAAAAAATTGCACTCTTCATTACTTGATTTAAGTAAGTTCTAAACGACCCGGATTTGTTTGAAATCGAACGATCCAGACCGTTCAAAGGTTTCTTCATTTACAGATCTACTGATCTTGTAAGTTTTGTAATTTATTTCGATTTATCTGTATTTTATTTTAATTTTTTTAGCCAAAAATAACATAAAAGAAGTTAAAAAATGCTTGAAGTTAAATAAGATATGTAGTAATAAAAGCTGTATATAGGTATTATAATTTTTTTTTCCATCTTAATGTATCTGTAGTTAGTTTTTGTGTACTTTGTTAGTTATTTTTTCATTTATTTTTTCATTTTTGTTAACTATTTCAACATAAAATAGCATAAATGAAAAAAAAAGTTAGAAAATGGTAATACCTATAAAATAATAGATGAACATTTTTCATTTGCTCTTAGTTACTGTTACTAACATGTTAAAATTTACAGCAACATTTTTTACATTCACTTACTCCTTATTTTAATTATTTCATTATTATCTATGGACTATGATATATAAATGTTAGTAAATGGTAAAACCTATAAAATAATACATGAAATTTTTTTATTTGTTGTTATTTAATGTATACTAACTTCTTTTACAGGGATGAAATTTTTTCCTTTTATTTTATTTCTTTTTGTAATTATTTCATTATTATCTATGGACTATGACATATAAATGTTAGAAAATGGTAAAACCTATAAAATAATACATGAAATTTTTTTATTTGCTGTTATTTAATGTATACTAACTTCTTTTACAGGGATGAAATTTTTTCCTTTTATTTTATTTATTTTTGTAATTATTTCATTATTATCTATGGTCTATGATATATAAATGTTAGAAAATGGTAAAACCTATAAAATAATACATGAAATTTTTTTATTTGCTGTTATATAATGTGTACTAACTTCTTTTACAAGGATGAAATTTTTTCCTTTTATTTTATTTCTTTTTGTAATTATTTCATTATTATCTATGGACTATGATATATAAATGTTAGAAAATGGTAAAACCTATAAAATAATACATGAACTTTTTTTATTTGCTGTTATTTAATGTATAATAACTTCTTTTAAAGCGATGCAATTTTTTCCTTTTATTTTATTTCTTTTTGTAATTTTCACCATTTTATTACTATTTATATAATTTTCCACTATCGTAACTTCAAAAATATATTAGAAGATGTAAATATCCGATATTTTATGAAAAAATTACATATTCAATAAGCTCATAATTTTCTGCATTTGCTGTAATTTTTTTGGATTTTTTTTTTTTTTAAAAAAAAAAAAAAAAAAAAAACGGGGAGGAGAGAGAAAAAGTTCGGCCGATATATCGGCCGAACCGATATATCGGCCGATATGAAAAATCGGCCGGGATATCGGCCCGGCCGATTTTTTTACCCCTGCCCTGAGTCCAGCTCATGGGTGTAACTTGAGGCCCATGACCGGCTAGAGCCCAACCAAATTGAATCTAGCAGAAGTCCTGAAAAGGGTTCATCCAGTGGCTTATATGGACAATTGCCTGGATCTTCATTTCATGGTCTCGACGTTCTTCTAGGCTTTGGGCCAAGTCTTACTTGAGCCTGATGTGGCATGTGACCACGGGTAGAAAATTCGGTCGAACCGAGATTTTGGTCCAGATTTTTTCTCTCTCCTTAATTTTTTTTTTTTGAAAATCTCCGTGGGCTTTTTAAAAAAAAAAAATGCTTTTTTTTAAGAAAAGGTTAAAAATATAAATATCGGCTGATATCTAGGCCGATATTTGCCCATTTCGGATGAATATCAGCCGAGATATTGACCGGGCCCACAACCGACATTTATTTTTTTATTTTTTAAAAAATAAATCAGCCGGTTTTTTTTTTTAACTGGGCGATAAGAGATATCTCGGGCGACCAAAATCCAAGATATTTCAACCGAGATTTAGAACCATCTTAAACTTGGTTAAGAAGAGGTATTTTGATTGATACATACCAGCATCGGGCAAAAGTGCAAAACCGAGGTACGATACAACGAATGTCTTAGGTTGTGGCCACTAAACCTTTACAAACTCATTTATATAATTTTGGGAATCCAACAACTATATAAGTATATATGGTCCTTAGAATTAGAGGTTAAAATCTCGAATTGATGATACCTATTGTCAATATGTAGTATTGGTTAATCCTTATTGATACGTCTCAATCGATACATTACATATCGATCGATATTTGTTTCATTTTTCAGAACTAATGACATGTTTTTATTGTTTTCCAGACTTTAAATGGACAGTGAAGGTTAAAGTCTCAGTTTTGGTCTAAATTGGGACAGACTGAGATGCTGAATTAGAAAAATAGAAAAAAAAAAACCCTTAGTTTGACTGTCATAATAGTAAGCTTGATTCAATCAAATAATATCACATGGTGAGGTCTAAGTCTAAGCCTAAACATTTTGGGTAGGGTGGTGGGCAGAAGAGAGACCAAAATATTATTATTACTATTATATATAACAACAATTCTTTAAGAACAATTTTCTTTAAGACTTTCACGAGAATAGTCAATGGTGACACCTAGATTTTTATAGATGGGTGAGTTTGAAAGACATTAGTAGTCTCTATAAAATTTCACATTTATCTAAGGGTGGAAATTCATCGAATTAGACGCATTAGTATTAAATTGAGTAAGAGTGCAATTCACAGATTAGTAAATGGTTGTGAAGGGAGATTTTATTCATTAGGCATACTCTGGCCCCCAAAAGCACAGGTTCTCTTGAAATAATTATTAGTCATACAATTCATAAAGTGCTTGTTAGAGATAGAGAGTTTGTTATAAGAGCTTATGAGTAGTTGAGTGTGGAGATGATGCGGACATCAAATCAGACGAGCTCGATGAAGACAAGTCCATCCCAATTAGACGAAATTGATGCTCGAGTTCATAGAGGGAAGGGAGGCCCTCAAACGCAATCTAGTGGACCCAATTGCACCATAATTAAAGCACATTTAGCCCATGATGGTTGCCTTGGGGGTCAAGAATCCGCCTAAGATGCGGGCGGTCTTAGGTTCATATCACTCTTTACAAAAGGGTTATTCTCCGTAGTGTTATCCGGTGTGTGTAGATCTCTCTAGTGTTACCCAGTGTGTGTGGATAAAGAGGTTTGCACATGACCCAAAGATCATTGTCATAAATCTCGTTCTGACGATATTAACGGTAATAATTAATAGCAAGATATTTTCAATTTTTAAGATTTGTTTATAACGCAAGGAACTGAATACGAGGGATTGATATTGCAGCTCAATCTGGGTTTGATATTACAGCAGGATTTGATTTTTTTTCCTCTTATTTTCTTTTTATTTTTAGTTGGATTATTAAAGCCTATAAATTCAACTCTTAACCGTACTAAAAAAATCTGATTTTTATTTGAAGTTTATTAAAGTCTGAGAGCTTTTGGAGTTTGTCCTGGGTGCGGTGAGTTTACTTGAATTTCTTTTAAATTTAATTTGCTCGTGTGTTTGAATTAAATTTAATTTAAGTATTAATTTTTTGCATGGTGAATATTATTGTTCATGTCTTGCACTGATTAAATGTTTGATTGAATTTTAATTTCACAGTCGAATTAATTCATTAAAAGATCTTTGAGATTCTATCTGAATTTGCGTTCATGGTGTTGAATCTTATTGTATTTAATTTAATTTAATTAAATGCGTTTAAATTTTACATTTCCTGTTCATTTAATTTTCGAGAACAACTAATTTCCTGGGTCGAATTATCTTGTCGAAATTAGTGTTCCCTTTTCTTTTTCTTGTGAGTGATCAAGTGATTTGTTTCTTTCATTGAGATTCTGATTCAACTTAAAACTATAAAAAAAATAAAAAACCTAAAAATATTTACATATGAATGGTTGAGTGTGGGGAGTAATTGGAAGTAGATTAAAATCTCTTCCAGGGGAGATCTGACTTGAAGTTGCTTTGAATTAGCTAATCTTCAACACAAAGTTTGTCAGCAAAATTACTTGTTCAATTCTTTTGTCTAGATCACAAAATATCAAATTGAGTATGAGTGTAATTCACGAAGAACAAATATGTGTGAAGGGAGATTTGATTCATTAGGCTTATTCTGGGCCTCAAAATTACAGGTTCTCTTTAAAGAAAAATTAGTCGTACAATTCATAAAGTGCTAGTTAGGGATAGAGAGTTTGTTATAAGAGCTTATGAGTAGTTGAGTGTGGAGATGATGGTGTGGAGATGATGCTGACATCAAATCTGACAAGAGCTCGATGAAGACAAGCCAACCCAATTAGAGGAAATTGATGCTCGAGTTCATGGAGGGAAGAGAGGCCCGCAGACACAATCTAATGTACCCACACACACCATTATTAAAGCCCATTCAACCAGTGAGGGTTAGCTTGGCGGTCAAGAAATTATCTGAGATGCTGGAGGTCTTGGATTTATGTCACTCTTCATAAAAGGGCCACTGTTCGTAGTGTTACCCAGTGTGTGTGGATGGGAAGATTTGCGCATGACCCAAGAATCATTGTCACAAATCTTGTTCTCAGGATATTAACGGCAATAGTTAATAGAGAGATATTTTCAAATTCTAGAATTTTTTATTGGAAATTTAACAGAAAAATCTGATGAAAAATACAATATTGAAAAAAAATGAAAAATAAATAAATAATGTAGCTGGAGTTTGAAAATATAGATGATATTTCAGAAATAAAAAATGAATATTTGGTCTAAGCATTTTTAACATGAATTTAATAGTAAAATCTCACAATTTTAATGAAAATTTACCGTTTATCAAGATAAAAAAGTATTTTTAATGGGAATTTACTGTTAAAAATAGTAGAAGATTTAAAAAAAATAAATAAATAAAGCCCATTTGAAAAGTCATGGGCTTGGACCAATTTGAAAGGGCCAATGAAGGAAAGCACCCGCTGTTCAATTAATTTTTGAGAACAACTAATTTCCTAGGTCAAATTATCTTGTCAAAATTAGTGTCCCCTTTCAATTTTTTCCTGTGAATGATTGAGAGATTTGTTTATCATTGAGACTCTGATTCAACTTAAAACTATAAAAAAAAAAACCAAAAATTATATACATGTGAATAATTGAGAGTGGAGAGTAATTCGAAGTAGATTAAAATATCTTCGAAGGAAGATTGGCTCCGAGTTGCTTTGAATCAGCTAATCTTAAACTCAAAGTTTGTCGCAAAATTACTCTGTTCAATCCTTTGTCTAGATCACAAAATAGGAGTTAAAAGATTAAAAGGAGCTACTGATGCCTTGACTGGTAAGAATCCAGACACCTTTGGTCATTAAGAAAAATCCATGCCTAAAATTAAAATATCAATTGACATCTAAATTATCAGCCTGTATTTATTACTTCTTCAATGACATAATAAATTAGAAATATTACCAAATATCAAATATGTTTTGTCATTTTTATTGAATCAATCGAAAATAAAAAAGATAACTTATTCTCCAAAGAAAGGAAAAGAAAAAAAAAAAAGGACATTACAGGCGAGAAATAAGAAGAAGATCCAAAACGGCGACAACCATCTCAAGCAGACGAAACATAAGGTAGTTGCCTCGTAACAGTGGCAAATTGTTCTGTCCTTTCAAGGCGTCTTGGCAAGGTATAATATTTGTGGAATTACTTTCTATTATACCAGCTCTTGTCAATGTGTATGGTATTGATGTAAAATACCTCTTGGCATTAACGATAGAACTGATTTCATTCTTATATCCATCAGAACAAACACCATACATGACCTTCTCTTCTGTGTCAGAACTGGTTGCCTGCAACTCGGAGAAAGTCGTGAATATGTTTTTCGCGTGTAAGAATGCCATGTTGAGTGAAATATCACCGAGGACTTGGAGATCTGCAGTGGAAGACCGATAATACGGGTTCAATAACATGAAACACAGATCAGAGTCAGCGGTACGATTACAGACACTTTCCTTATCTGAAATCTCTCTACCAGAGGAAGGATGAAGGAAGAAGAAGAAGAAGAGAAAAAGTAGGGGGGCGAAAGCCATGCAACGAAAGGATGCCATTGTCAATTGATTGGGCACAGGGATGCTTTCGGTTTATCAGCCTTTAAAGCCAACGGATAGGTTCCCGGTCTCTACAAGAATTAGAAACCTTCCTAATTGGGATTTGACTTCACAATATAAATCTAAAACGATGATAACCCAGACCATCTTTCCTTAATTTTCACTTTCCGATAAAGAATCTAAAATAAGTTGGGTGGAGATTCCCTTCCGAAAAAGAACATAATTTCTTTTAAATATAGATACTATATAGCCAATATCTTATAAGCCATATATCAGATTAAAAAAAAAATAACTAACATATATTGGATATCATCAGTAAACTTTTTTCTAAAGCCCCGAATAATGAAATAATTAGATTAGTCAAAATCAAAAGTCAACCTCATCTAAATATATATTTAACAATTTAATTAGAATTATAAAATAGATAGTCAAATATGAAAGTCATATTTCCACCAATCCTCCATCGTACATTAGAGGTACATTGTACAAACTAATAGAAAATCTACGATTACTTAATCTATCAATCTCTTAAACAATTCAGATGGGTCATATATAAGTTTATTGCTGTGACCATACTGAAGATTATTTTGTCATTGCATTTAATTAATTTAGTATTTTCTCAAAATTTTTATTATCACAGATCCGTTTTGGAGAAAGATAATGATCTTTTTCTTGTCTCTATGTGCATGTCTAGGGTCGTGACTCAACCTGAGAAATTAGTGAGTTTGGGCTATCTATTTATATATTTTTTGTTGAGTCCAGTTGGAAAAAAAATGGGCATCAAATTCAGGGTCATATGTAGTCTGACCCGACCAAACCCGAGTGCTCTAAGTTATAAAATAGTAGCAATTAGGCTGAAACTTGGGTTAGGTCGGGCCCAACCAACAATCGGGTTGAGTCAGGTCAGAACTCGGAATCGGGTCAAAGTTAAGTAATTCGAGTTGGGTCAGATAAAATAAGTTTTGACATGGGTTGAGTTGGATTTATTAAAATCCGACTCGATTTGTCCGAGTTTTCGCCCTATGCATGTCTATGCTACTCTGTTATTCATGTTCATCTAAATCAAAAGTTTTGAATTAATAATTATTAAGCATTTGTTTTTTTTTTTTCTTTTTCGTATTCATCAAGCAAGCATTTATAATTTTTATTTTGATGGCATTTTTTTTCCAAATTTGAAGTTCTGTGGGGGTGAAAGAATGGCCACGCTCTATTGAAAGAGTTGAAAATAATTCAGGACAAGCATCATTAAACATGTGTTGCCTCAATTTAGTTAAGATGGGAAGTTGTTGTCTTTTTATCTTCTCTTTCCTCCCCTCTTCCCTCTGCTGACAAATCTCTTTCACCTTCAGGTGAGGCCATGTTATTTTACCCAGCCATGTCAACTTGTTACTTCCCACCTCATGAATAGAGAGGTAGTCCGTTCGAGTCTCTGTAGCGTTAACCGGGAGCGTCCTATAGTTGTGGGGCATTCTCCCGGGTTTACTAGAGCTATTGCCTCGTAGTTTCCCTTGGTCATTAAAATTTTTTTTTATTTCACCTCTTCTCTCTTCTCTTGTCCTTCTCTTTTCTCTTTCCTCGCACTTCTTCTCCTCTCCTTTCTCTCTTCTCTTATCTTTTTCTTCTCTCTTTTCTCTTTTCTCTTTCTTGCAGCGTTATTGCACAAGGTTCTCTGTTTCTGCCCACCCAAGCGTGACAAGCCACACCAGTGCAATTGGCCAGACCGTGCTGCCCCACCTGAAACCAGCTTGCGGCCTTGCGAGTTCGACACTACTCACAGCCTTCCATCAGCTAGCCACCTACGCCCCTCTGTTCCGCCGGAAACTTGGCCAGAGGCTTCTCTGAAACAGTTCTC
The DNA here is from genome assembly GCA_013350335.1 of Chimonanthus salicifolius. Taxonomy (NCBI): domain Eukaryota; kingdom Viridiplantae; phylum Streptophyta; class Magnoliopsida; order Laurales; family Calycanthaceae; genus Chimonanthus; species Chimonanthus salicifolius. Next base: position 46,677,760 of record CM023539.1, read on the forward strand.
CGGAGCGTTAACGTACAGGGCCAGCCCTCGCATCCATCAAGTTCATAAGCTCTTTTACTAATGTTAAATAGTTAATAATGTATAATTAAAATACAAGTTCATTCTTATAGTTAGATTTGTTTTTTTTTAATTCTTATCCACTTGGTTAGACTTTTTTTTTTTTTAAGTTTGGGACCCGGGATCAAATTCTGGTTGCGTTATTAATAATATTTTTTTTATTTTTATCAAGTTATTTAATAATAATAATAATGAAAAATAACAATAATTTGAATTAATCCTACTTGAAATCATTTGACTATTTGATAATTTTTCTACTCTATTTAAAGCGTAGGTTTCTTAAAAAATTAAAATAATGATAGTAACAATCATAATAATTATTATTATAATCCTCATTTTATTGTGTTTAATAATAATAATAATAAAATAATTTTAATTAATAAAGAATCTTTTAAAATATATCTATCTTCTAAATAAAGAGAAAGAGAAATCTATATTGAGTTGATAATTTTGAATTAAATATAATTTAAAGCTTTTAAAATTTGAAGAGATGAAAAAACATAGCTTTATTCATTTGATCAATATATATTTTATTAGAAATAATATACAAGTATAAATCATTATAATTAAGATAATTTTTAATTTTTTAAAAAATACAGAAAAATTGAAAAATTAAAATAATAATAATATCTTTGTTTCAAATTAGAATTTGCATTAGTGTCACACTCGAATATGATAAAAGATACAGTACCAAAAGAATGAATTGCCAAATTATATAAAAAGAATGAATTGTTGTTTTCCAAATGCATGAATTGCTTATACAATAATGTTGATTATACCAGTTACAGTTAGCTATGCAAACATAAGTTTTTCAAAATTAAAATTGATAAAATCTTATTTTCGATCTACAATGTCAGAAGAAAGATTGAATAGATTGGCTATCTTATCTATTGAAAAATAAATGTTAAAAAAACTTGAATATAGTAATTTAATTAGTAATTTTACATCTCAAAATAAAAAAAAATTAAATAATACTTTGTTATAAATTTGATTATGATATTTTATTTAGTTTCACACATTGTAAAAAAAAATTGCATGATTTTAGTTTTTGTGAGTATATAAGGGCTCCATCTTAAAAACTTACCTAGGGCCTCTAAATCTCAGGGTCGACCCTGTTAACGTAAGACTCACATGTCTGGTACAAGTCCTCCTTGTTAATGCCTTAAAGAGAGAGACCCATTTTGCAAGTGAGTTTGAACGGCTTGAGTAGATAATTTGAGGGTTTCACATAGAGATCCCTCTCTAGAGAAGAAGTCACATCTAAATATTCCATAGAACATATTTCTTATATTTAAATTTAAATGTAAAGAACTTATAAGTAAATAATTTCATTATGTTAATTTGCGAAGATCATATAATGTAGATGACAATAAATATAAGAACCCTCTAATAATTTTTGAGTCCAATACTATTCCAAGGCCGGATTAAGCTACCAATGTAATCGCATTCTATGACTCTTCATTGTTATTAATAAAAAGAATATATATTTTTCATTTTTTAAATAAACCATGCCAATTATTGAATTGTCTTTTAGGGACATCCCATGATGTGTGCACAGCCCAACAACCGTGCACCCCGGTCCACACCATTAGACCGCATATCCCCACCACATTTATTGGCCTCTGGTCTTGTTTATTTATTCCATCCAAAATTACATTCTAGATATCATCATTAACAGAAAGAGAAAATAATTGTTCTTTAATTCCATTCTAGATAAGTTCATTTTCACACAATTATAACATAAAACATATTACTAGAATTAAAGAACCACAAACCCTAATAATTGTGATAAAGCTTACAAGTCCCAATCACGGATAGAACTTACATCCAAATTTCATGTGGACAAAATAATAACAGGTTTCATAGCATTTGACAAATAATATCAAAACCTCTTAAACAATTCAAAAGTACTTCAAACATTTCAAAAGCTAAATAGTACGTCAAAAACAAGGTAGGGCCTGATTAAATTTGCAAATCGTAACATTACTAAAATTAAAAATTAAATTGAAAGAAGGAGAAAGTTATTTACTAATGATCAATGAGTGCATTAAATTGAATAAACTTTATGAATTCAAGAACTTCTTCTAGAGAAATTTCGTAATTTCTTCATCTGCGGAAATGTTCAATTTACTCATAAATCGATCCACTTGATAGTAGATAATAAGTGACAGTATAAATTCGTTATTGCTAAAGTAGTAGAAGATCTAAATTTTATAGATTTATACTACTATAAAATAAAGAAAGTAGTCCAAATAGATGAATTATTAGAAACTATAAAAATTAGTATTAAAAATGTTTCACCTTGTCATATAACCTCATATTTTGTTACATGATTATGTTTTTGTCTCTTAAAGAGTACAAAATGGGGGTTAGGCGGGCTAGACCACCTTTAACCAAAGTCCTAACTATTATAATCATTGAGCTCTGAAATGTAGTTTAGTTCCAATCAATGATTCTTTGCTGGATGTTAAAAAATTATTAAGGTCTCAGTCAAACCCAAGTTAAGCTTTTCAAAAGACCCAATAGACAGAGCTGGCCCTGAGCATAAACGATCTATCTGTATAAGTGTCTCTATAATTATTTATAATTTTTTTATGATTAAGAAACCTTTATAGCCGAGTCATCCAATTATGTCTTTATTTTGATAGGAGCCATTCAACTCATTCCCATGTGAGGTCTCACAATAACCTTCAGTTTCATGCGATTGTCATGTCTTCTGCATTTAGTCACTGCTACCTAAGAAAGTAAAGGTTTGACCAGTCAAGCCATGTTAATACTTCCCTGTTTAGGATAGGATGGTAACCACTTTGAAGAAGCAATAAATCATCTTCCCTCAATGAGACCGAAGGACTCCTAAAGTGGCAGATGGATGTGGCTCCTCTGAACAAGCTCAGGCTTCCATTAATGCATAATGAGACAATTTTATTTTATCACCAATTGGGCTTGCACATGGGGTTTGGTAAACCTGATCTGATCATGAGTTTGATTTTATGACATTTTAAATGAAAGAGCTTTTAATAATAAAAAAATAATAATGGGTATTTTAACCTTCTTGTCATTTATTTTTTTAAACAAGAGAGAAATAGCTGAATTTGACCGTGCCAAACTTTTCAAATATACCTATGGAAGGCATATATGTTTATTAAAATTTGAATATCAATGTGACTCGGTTCCAGGGTTGATTTGGCCATCGTAATGGAGATGGGTTTGACCCAATTGTCTATAATATCTTTTTATATTTTTTCAATAATTATTGATATTGTGCAACTCAAATACTAAATAATTGAAATGAACTATTCTATAGTTTCCTCAATGTTAGAATCGGAGACACTGGGCTCTCTCCCTCTACATAGAGTTGGAGATACGAACTCGACCCATTCCTATCAGCCATGTTTTAATATCTTATTAAACACATGAGTATAATTCATCTCTAAAAATCTATTGTAGAAGACAAAGAATTCGTGTATCTATAAATCCCATAACTCAAAATTACTAAGAACGATGTGAGACTTTACCTAAAAATCATGACTAAGGGGTCCAAATACTATTGTATAAAGTTCAATCAAATCTTATATCTCAATTCTCAAGGGGGTTTAAAGATTATCCATCTATTGCAATAAATATTTGCTGAATTTTACAACTTGGGCACAATTCTAATTCATTCTTAAGTTACAGGTGAGATTCAAGCTTGATAAGTAATTTTTTTTTCCTTTCTCATTCTTCTCAGAAAGTTAAGCTTGGTCTTCAACCTTGATCCAACCCATCTTTGACCCGTTAACACTCAAACCCAGTGCAATGCATATGGTGAAACCTTAGGCCATTATTGTCAACATCGAAGTATCCAGGTATTAGATAAAGATAACCAAGAAAATAGGATAATGATTACCCTACCACAACAATTTGGATTCTTATTTTTATCTTAATAATTTTCTTCTCACAAAGGTTCTTTGTGATTACCCAATAAAGGAAAAAACAAAAAAAGAGAGTAAAAACGTTTGGGCTATTTAAAAGCAAGAGAGAATAAGTTCATGTTTGAAGTCAAAGCGGGCATTGAAAGTACATATCCACCAAGCCAAAGTGAGGTGATCACACGAAAGGTGTGGGGTCCTCTTTTGAAGCTTCAAAGCTTTCAAAAAGGGGAGGGCACACAAATTGACAAGCAATATTATTAAATAAATTCATATTTTTGGGATTTCCTTCAATGCACTATAATGAAAAAAGCTACTCATAAAAATCGAATAAATAATAAAATAGAAGGCAATATTAAATTAAAATGTATAATGTAAAGTATCATGATGATATTAGCTATTTAAATTTATTTGGATTCACTGTTTTCTCACAAAATTTTCAAAAGATCAACAATAAGATATGAATTTTTAGCACAGTTGATAAGTACACATTATTACAATTTCCAAGTTGTAAATTCGAATTTTACAAGTATAAGATAGGGAATTGACTTATAGAAAAATAAACATGTCAAATTATAATATAAATGCCAACTCTAAATTGATGGGTTAAATGGCTTCAATGGTGGTGATAATATTTTCAAAGACCAACAAAGTTTTCTATCTTCAAAGATCTTCATCTTATTTTGTCAAACTGAGGATAAAAAATTTGGTTGATTACTGAACAAATTTTTAATTAGATTTGAGGTCAATTTGATAGTTTACTACTGTTTTCAGCTTTTTTAGGCCATTGTAAGGAAAGAGAGATAATTATTTTTTTTAAATATATATATATATATATATATATATATATATATATATATTGTACAAGGGCATTTCCAATACACATGACTTATAATATTTTTCAGCATTTTTGAGACATTTGTCAAGCAAAAAATCAATTAAATGACTCTTTTTTCAGCATTTTTGAGACATTTGTCAAGTAAAAAATCAATTAAATGACTCCTTTTTAAAATTAACTGAAGCAAAAGTACAAATCGATTTGCTAATTTTGATAGACAAGAAATTTCCAACTGTTGTACTTTTGGAGTAGACACGAAGTTCTCTATGTATATGCAATTAAAAATTATATGAGTCGACTCAATCTCAAATTTGACTCAAACTCGTTAACATGTTAAACTCAAATTGATTCCAATCGAGTATGTGCTAGTAAGACAATTTATGTGTAAATAAGTGTATATTTAAAAAGCGCATTAGAGAACTTTGTCTTTAAAAAAGTCAGATTAGGGGTATAAGAAATTTTGATCACATTAAAATTTTCAAAGACATTTTGACACAGAATCATAATTTTTAAAATAATTTTGTAAAAAATTCTCATTTTCCTTTTTAACAATAACCAGTGTCACTGTTCTAAGTTTATTAGAAACCAGATTCCTTACCATAAAAAGGAAAACGTGTGAACATTGGCTATTTTTTTAGGGCCGCCCATTTAGACACCAAGGTTTTTTTTTGTCACCAGACACCAGTTTTGAATTTTGAAGAAAAATTACCATTTTGCCCTCCTTGCGTTTTATACTTCTTTTGATTTTTCAGTTAGTCAAATCATTCGAATGATCATAACATCCATTCGAATGAATGAATGTTATGGTACACTAAAATTCTTTAAAAATTTTAAACAGTAAAATATTTTTAAAATTTTAAAGTTATTTTTTAAGTACTGTGTATTTTTAAAATTTTTCAAATTAAATATCCAAACTAATTACGATAATCTGATAAAAATACTTTGAGACTTCAAGGTCTTTTGACATTCTAAAATACTTAAAACACAGTGTTATACAAATAAGGGTATCCCTCAACTGTGTCAAAAATATATTTGGGAGTGTCAAAAGACCTTTAAGTCTTAAAGTATTTTTATCAGGTTATCGTAATTAGTCCTGGATATTTACTTTGAAAATTTTTGGAAATACACAGTGCTTAAAAAATATTTTTTAATTAATAAAATTCCCTTTAAAACTTTAAAGTTATTTTTTAAGCACTGTATATTTTTAAAGTTTCTCAAATTAAATATCCGGACTAATTACAGTAACCATAAAAATACTGAGACTTCAATGTCTTTTAACACTCCCAAATGTATTTTTGGCATAGCCGAGGGATACCCTTATTTGTAAAACACTGTGTTTTAAACATTTGGGAGTGTCAAAAGATCTTGAATTCTTAAAGTATTTTTATCATGCTATCGTAATTAGTCCGGATATTCAATTTGAGAAATTTAAAAAATACACAGTGCTTAAGAAATGACTTTTTAATTAATAAAATCTCCTTTAAATCTTTAAAGTTATTTTTTAAGCACTGTGTGTTTCCAAAATTTCTCAAATTAAATATCCAAATTAATTACGATAACTTGATAAAAATTCTTTAAAACTTAAAGGTCTTTTGATACTCCCAAATATATTTTTGACACAGCTGAGGGATACTCTTATTTGTAAAACACTGTGTTTTAAGTATTTTAGAATGTCAAAAGACCTTGAAGTCTTAAAGTATTTTTATCAGATTATCTTAATTAGTCTAGATATTTAACTTAAAATTTTTAGAAATATACAGTATTTAAAAAATAACTTTAAAATTTTAAAAGATATTTTACTGTTTAAAAATTTTAAAGAATTTTACAGTAACATAACATTCATTGGTTCTGAAGGCGAATCATTCGAAGGAACAAAAATCAAAAGAAAATCTTTCGAATAATTTACTGTGTAATCAAATCATTCGAAGGAACTTTTGATCAAAAGGAAAATCGTATGTGAGAGGGCAAAATGGGAATTTTCCTTCAAAATTCCAGAAACTAGTGTCTGATTAAGAAAAAACGTGGTGTCTAAGTGGGCGGCCTTTTTGGAGTCACTCCATGTGATGGGAGCTTTTTTAAATTAAAGTTGATCCTATTTATGCTTGTCAGGCAATATTCTTTCCCTTTTATTATGCCATTAACAGAGTGAAATCTGTCATTTAAAGCCAATAAAACTTAAAATTAATTTGGATAGAGTGAGCATTTGGATATCCAACTTTTCTTTCATAAGACATCTAATTTCAAAATTTTAGATGAAAATTATCATTTTGCCCCTTAATTTAAAAAAAAAAATATTCCTCCACACAAAAATGAGGGGCAAAATAATACTTTTACATACAATTTTAAAATTAGATATCTTCTAAAAGAAAAATGGGTGTCTAGATATCTTAATACTTGATCTCAATTATAACTTTTAAGACAGAATAGGGAAAAACTCGGTCAAACTCGGGAATATTATATTATAAATAATATAAAATTATTAATTAAACTTTAATTGATTAATTGTCATAAAAACAAATATCTGTTATACCCATAAATATCTATTAACAGTCATGAAACAAGTGTTTAACATATTTATTCATTATTATTATTATACTCATAAATATCATTTTATTCATTATTAACCGTCATGGGAACGAGTGTTTTCTTCATTAATAAATAATAAATAATATTATTATCAATTCAAATGAAATGCTAACAGTATTTATTCATTATATAAACCCATTTCAAGTCCCACTTGACAGTCCCATCTCAAGTCCATTCCCACTTCGCCAAATCTCTGGTTTTCTTCCTCATTTCCCAACACAAGTCCCAGCAGCTCGGCTCTCTCAAGTCCCCTCCTCACCTCCATACTCTCCCAAGTCCCCGTTCTCCACTTCTCCCACTTTCCCATCTCTGCACCATGTCTCGTTCTGGCATGGTTCTCTGCAATAACGTGTCTACCTCTTATTCAGGTGCAAATTTATTAGACTTGTTTTCCATTTTTTTTAAATTCAAGCTAAATAAATCAATTTTTTATTTTTTATTTTTGAAACGCTTTGTTACTGGTCGGTTCACCATTTTTATGACTGTTTTTCTTAGAAGGTTTTTTAAAAAACCGACCAGTACGGCGGTACCATGCCGGGCACGGTTGAACTCCGGTTCAACTGTGGGCCGAGCTGGTTTTGAAACGATGGTCCCTGTTTTAAAGTAAGGTTGTCCCTCTTCTTCTCTGCATTGGGTACATTGCTACAATTATAGTAAGAAAAAATTCAGGTTTTGACGAAGTGTAGGATTCTTATTTAAGAATTCAAATCTCGTCACCAAACACAACGTGGAGAACTAAATTCCTGAGTACAATTAATATTCAACATTTCTGCTGAAATTTTGGTAAAGTCTTCCTTAAAAGTTGAACATTTGAGAAATTTATTCCCTATATTTGACTTCATAATCACCTCTCAGACCATATCAACGATATTTACTAAAGGAAATGACCTCAAAAACACTAGGTACTCCATTCAAACACATTGGAGTCACATATTAACCCAAATAACTTATTACATTCCATGAATACTTTTTGGGTCGAGTCTCAAGTCCTATTTATGGGTCGGGTCGTTACAAATAGTATCAGAATTGAATTCAGCACTCGGACTGTATGGACTTACTACTAAGGCCGTCTCGACACAATTTGAGGCCTAAGGCAAAAATTCTAAAGGAGGTCTTCTTGGTATTTAACATATTATTATAAGTAATATTAAATTAAAATTTTAATTATATATAATAAAAAGAATTTATCTAAAACCTATTTTTCTTACTTTTTTAGATGCAAAATTACTAATTGAAATTTTGTATTCAAGTTTTACTTAAAATATTATTTTCAATTGATAATATGATTTCTTGAACCATTTTCATTTACCTTTAATGTAAGGAGTAGGAGTATTTAATGTAATGACTTAAATCGTTGAGTGGTGAGAAAATTAAAAATTAAACAACATTTATTATAAATTAAAGTTCATTCACCATATAAAATTAAATATGAAAATTCAAAAATAAATTATTTCATTAAATATAAGAATACAAATATATAATTAAAGTTTAGTTTTCAAGCGAGTGTTGGATTTATTTGTTTACTTGCCTTATCTTTCAGCTGGCCCTACTTACTACCTTCCACTGGATGCATTGAGTCGAACCGGAGACTGGCTCTGAGCTTAGGGGAGTGGATTGTGAGACCCTGACCTAGCCCAAACGGCTGAGTCCATGAGGGCTGGCCCAAAGGAGTGAAAGTGGGAATGGGAGTGGGAGTGTGTTTGTTGGCTTGAGGGTGGAAAATAAGGTCATACATAGGAAGTTGAGGAGTTTGAGTGGGGGTTTATAAGTCGCCTTGCCTTGCTCTTCCAACAAGATGCATTTTGGGCCCAGACTTGGGCCGGGTCAGATCTAAAACCGTGTGGGACTCGAGTGTGTGTGCTCGTCTGGACCTAAAGCGGACAATATCTTGCTGGGTTGAGCCTCAAGCCCTATTTATGAGTACGGGCTGTTACAGGCCCATAAAACATAATAAACGCCCACATCCCGGGCCAGGGAAAGAAAGAGCAGACAGACTCAGAACAGGGCCAAGCCAAAGCCTGCATGGCCCAGTTAGAGCACAACATTAGAGAAGACTGAGATGTCGAATTAGAAAAAAAGAAGAAAAAAAACCCTTAGTTTGACTATCATAATAATAAGCTTGATTCAATCAAATAATATCACATGGTGACGCCTAAGCCTAAGCCTAAACATCTCGGGTGGGCTGGTGGGCAGAAGAGAGACTAAAATATTATTATTACTATTATATATAACAAGATTTCTTTAACAATTTTCATGAGAATAGTCAATGGTGTCACTTGAATCTATAGATGGGTGAGTTTGAAAGACATTAGGTTGTAAATAGACATAGTTTCTATAAAATTTTACATTTATCTAATGGTGGAAATTCATCAGATTAAATTAATGGACTTTAAAAGTCACATTAGTATCAAATTGAGTACGAGTGTAATTCATATACAGTAAATGAGTGTGAGGGGAGATTGGATTCATTACTTGACCCCAAGGCACAGGTTCTCTTGAAATAATTATTAGTGGTACAATACATAAAGTGCTTGTTAGAGATGGAGAGTTTGTAACAAGAGCATATGAGTAGTTGAGTGTGGAGATGATGCGGACATCAAATCAGACAAGAGCTCGATGAAGACAAGCCAGCCCAATTAGATGAAATTGATGCTCGAGTTAGAGGGAAGAGAGGCCCTCAGGCACAATCTAGTGGACCCACTCACCCCATAATTAAAGGATTTAAAGGCCATTTAACCCTTGAGGGTGGGCTTGACAGTCAAGAACCCGCGTGAGATGCGGGACTGTCTTCGGTTCAAGTCACTCTCAACACAAAAGGGCCACTCTCCTTAGTGTTATCCAGTGTAGTGTGGATTGAGAGGTTTTCACATGCCCAAACGATTAACAGAAGAGGCCTGGACACCAAGGGTCGAAATCTCGGTATCGGCGATACCTTGTTATCGGCCGATATTTTTCTCTCATATTTTCTTTTAAAAAAAACCCACGAATATTGGTCATATGTATCATATCGGCTGATACGATATGTATCTGCTGGTATCTCGACTCCTATTGGACACCTTGGTTTTTAAAAAAAAAAATTAAAGCCCATTTGAAAAGTTATGGGCTTGGACCAATTTGAAACGCCCAATGAAGGAAAGCACCCCTTGTTCGGTGCTAGTGAATTAGGACAGATGAGAGGGGTTATCTTCTCTTAAATTCAGCCTTTAATCAAGGAATTATGGCAAGAAACCTCTGCAAATTAACAAGAAAATCAGCAGGGACGTGAATCGTCATCTGGGCAAAGTTAGGCTTAGATTTAGGACTCCCCTTTTGGGCAAGGACCCAAGTTAGTGGCTGACATCAAGGGACAACCTGAAATCGGCAACAAAAGGATGGAAACTGCTGCATACAGCAGGATTTGATTTTTCCCTTATTTTCATCTTATTTTTAATTGGATTATTAAAGCCTATAAATTCAACTTTTAACCGTACTTGTAAAAAAAATTGATTTTTATTTGAAGTTTATTAAAAGTCTGAGGGCTTTTTGAGTTTCTCCTGGGTGCGTGAGTTTACTTGAATTTCTTTTAGATTTAATTTGCTGGTGTGTTTGAATTAAATTTAATTTTAGTATTAATCATTTTGCATAGTGAATATTATTGTTCATGTCGTGCACCAATTAAATTTTAATTCCACAATTTGAGTTAATTCATTAGAAGAAGGTTCTTTGAGATTCAGATTAGAATTCAAGCGGGTTGAATTTTATTGTATTTAATTCAATTACTTAAATGCATTAAAAAATTTCATTCAAACTCTCAATCGGAGAGATTTGAGAGAGGGTTATGACTTTAATTCGACTTAAAACTTTGAGACAAAATTCCATCATATAAAAAAAAAAAAAAAAAAAATATTTGCATATGAATAGTTTAGTGTGGAGATTAATTTGAAGTACATTAAAATCACACTTCGAGAGGAGATTTGACTCGAAGTTGCTTTGAATTAGCTAATCTTCAACTCAAAGTTTGTCACAGAATTACTTTGTACAATCCTTTGTCTAGATCCCAGAATAGGAGCTAAAAGATTAGAAGGAGCTGCCAATTTAAAAAAAAAAAATCCATGTCTAAAATTAAAATATCAATTGACATCTAAATTATCAGCCTATATTTATTACTTCTTCAGCTTCTGATATAATAAATTAGATATATTACCAAAAATATGGTATTTCAGTTTTATTGAATCAAGAAAAGAAAAGATGACTTGTCGTTCATTTGATACTTTCTTATGCCACAAGAAAAGAAGAAGACGACAACGACGACATTACAACCGAGAGTAGAGTTATCTAAGCAAGAAGAAAATTAATAATGGTCTGAACAATCTCAAAAAGATGAAGCATGTTATTGTTTGGGCGTTCCAGTGGACGTAACGGTATCATCTTTCCTTTGAAGGCGTCTTGGCAACGTTTAACATCTGTGGACGACCATTGAATGAGCACTCTCGTCAACGTGTATGATTTTGATTCAAAATGAATCTTGGCAATCCTGATTTTATCCATTGCATGAATATATTGTTTAGAACATTCATTATATGGATCCTTCTCTGTGCTCGAAATGGTTTTGTTCCACGCGGAGATGAAGGTCACTGTGTCCTTGGCGTATAAGAGTGCCAAGTCGAGCGCAGTGTTGCCGGAACCGTGGAGATCTGCAGTAGAAGACCGATTATCGTTCTTAAATACGCCGAGACACAGAGCAGGGTCACTGGTACGATTACAGACTTCTACTAGTGTGGGTTGTCGATCTGGAACCACTTTACAAGAGGAAGGATGAAGGAAGAAGAGAAAAAGTAGGGGGGCAAAAGCCATGCAACCAAGGGATGCCATTGCCAATAGATAGGATGCTTTCCTCCTATCCATTGCCAATTTATAGACAATTGATCCTCTCCCTCTCTCTGCTAGAATTAGAAATGTCAACATTTATGGTGGATTCCCTACTTTTCTCCTGTAGATTGGCAGTTACATAATTCTTTATGTACAGTTTTCCCTTGCTTGTCGCTTATTATTCATTGCATTTTATTCTTTTCCATTTTCATTTGATTGTACTTTTACTCATAAAGACAAAGGGGGTTTATCTTGTTCTTCCATCACTTGGAGGAAGACACCAAGAACTGTGTCCTAATTTAACAAGAAACCTCACTAATTGGGATTTGGCTTTATAATATAAATCTAAAACGACGTTAACCCAGATCATCTTTCCTTAATTTTCACTTTCCTTTAAAGAATCTAAAATAAGTTGGGTCTACATATATTAGTCAATAAAAGCCATATCGCTCCCTGAAAAGAATATTGATACTTTTACAAATTATTTCAAATGTAGATAGTATATTAGCCAATATCTGATAAAGCGTATATCAGGTAAAAAAAAATTCTAATATATATTGGATATCATCCGCAAACTTGTTTCCGAAGACCCGAATAATGAAATAATTAGTTATTAGATTAGTCAAAATCAAAAGTCAATCCCCTTTATATATTTAATAATTTAATTTAAAATTATACTCCCTTACTTGTCTTATATGAAAGTCATATTCCACCAATCCTCCATCGTAAATTAGAGGTACATTGTACAAACAAATAGAAAACTACAATTTACTTAATCTAGGCTAGCCATATACACATCCGATTTTTCTGCCTCTATACACTCATTTCATGGTGCGGATGGCTAATTACTATTTTGCCCCCACGTTTCCATCGTTCGAACGAATTTCCAGTTCATTTCGGCATTCGTTCGACGAATGGACGCATACTCCCTCCAATTTTGATTCGTTCGAACGAATCCCCATATAAATTTAATTCGTTCGAATGAATCGGGTTAACAGTAATGCGTGTTACTGTTCACTCAATTCATTCGAACAAACAGATAGAATGAATTGAGTGAAAAATAACGCGCGTACTGTTCACTCAATTCATTCCAATGAATCACTGATTCATTCCGAATGAATTGATTTTCTTTAAAATTTTAAAGTTATTTTTTAAACACTGTGTATTTTTAAAATTTCTCAAATTAAATATCCGGACTAATTACGATAATATGATAAAAATACTTTAAGACTTTAAGGTCTTTTGACACTCCTAAATATTTAAAGCATAATATTTTACAAATAAGAGTATCCCTATGGTGTGCGGAGCACACATTTAAGAGTGTCAAAAGACCTTAAAGTCTTAAAGTATTTTTATCAGGTTATCGTAATTAGTCCGGATATTTAATTTGAGAAATTTTGAAAATACACAGTACTTAAAAAATAACTTTAAAGTTTTAAAAGAGATTTTATTATTTAATATACTATGCACATTATTTTTTAAGCATTGTGTATTTTTAAAATTTCTTAAGTTAAATATCCAAACTAATTACGATAACCTGATAAAAATACTTTAAGACTTTAAGGTCTTTTGACACTCCTAAATATTTAAAACACAGTATTTTACAAATAAGGGTATCCCTAATCTGTGCCGAAAACACATTTAGGAGTGTCAAAAGACTTTAAAGTCTTAAAGTATTTTTATCAGATTATCGTAATTAATCCGGATATTTAATTTGAGAAATTTTAAAAATACACAGTGCTTAAAAAATAATGTGCATAGTGTATTAAATAATAAAATCTCCTTTAAAACTTTAAAGTTATTTTTTAAGCAGTGTGTATTTCTAAAATTTCTCAAATTGAATATTTGGACTAATTACGATAACCTGATAAAAATACTTTAAGACTTTAAAGTTAGTTTTGAATAAATGAAACAAATAATTTTAGAGGTGTTTTTATTTAAAAAAAAACATTAAGTATGTCTTTTTTTTTCAATTGTCTTTGTTTAACTGGTGAAAATATAAATTATAGTGTGTCTATAATCACTTATAATTTTATGATTATAAAACCTTTGTGGCCGAGTCATCCAATTGTGTCTTTATTTTGATAGGAACCATTAGACTCATTCCCATTAAACTCAAACCGACAGATTTCTCCTTCTCTTATCTTTCTCTTCCCTGCTCTGATTTATCTTCTCCTCTTTCCATGCATCCAAGTCCCTGTTTTGATGCACTGAAAGTACTTCTGTGGAAAGTAGGCATTTTCTAAATTTAACAATTAAAAATGACTACTTTAACAAAATTAATAGTCATTTAGGATTGGCATTGAAGTCTTTATCTAATAGAAGGGAAGAAGTATTGGAAGCAATCAATAATCTTCCCTCAAGAGACAATTTTGTTTTATCACAATATCACCAACAGGCTTGCATCACGGGTTTGGTCAATCTCATCTAATTATGATTTTGATTTTATGCCATTTTAAGTGAAGGGGCTTTTAATAATAAAGAAAATAGTGAGCATCTTAACCTTCTTGTCATTTTATTAAGAGAATAGGATAATGATTACCCTACCACAAGAATTTGGATTCTTATTTTTCTCAGGTCCTATTTGATTAGCCAATTAGGGAAAAAAATAAAAGAGAGAGTAAAAGCATTTCGGCAATTTAAAAGCAAGAGAAAGTAAGTACATTGCAAGTACAGTACCCACCAACCCAAAGTGAGGTGATCACACAAAGCTATAAATATAGGGAGCCCATAAAGACACTCAGAATTTCTGCTCCCAATACATCTGACTTCCAAAATTTTGATGGAAAATATCATTTTGTCCCTTCCACTTCCTCTTCCACCGAAGCCAGCCGAAGGAAATGTTCCTTCAGATGAACAAAGGAACGACCGAGTAAAGGAAAAAAACCAGTGGGCCCCATCGTTGATCGAAATCCATGGTCTTCATTTGCTGTAGATAGGTGGGCCAGAGGCGATCATGGTGGTGTCGATCCTAGGGTCAGAAGTGCAGGATCCACTTGGATCTAAGAAGGAAAGCCAAATCATGGATTTTCTGATGCCCCAAACAACAGTCGAAGAAACTGGCCAGAGGAGGGTCCCACCATACTCTGATCAGATATCTGATGGCACAGATGCTTAGACCATCAAAAAGCGGAATGGGTATGGTGGGACCCGCGGGAAGAAACCTTCTCCATCACCTGATCTTCAGCCTTAGATCAGGTGATGGAGAAGGTTTCTGCCTGCTGGGTCCCACCATACCCTATTCTCTTTTTTTATGGTCTATCCATCTGTGCCATCAGACCTCTGATCTGAGTATGGTGGGACCCTCTTCTGGCCAGTTTCTTCAATTGTTCTTTTGGGCGTCCGAAACCCAATTTTGTGGTTTTTTTTTAGATCTGAATCTATCCTTCACTTCTCCACCTAAGATTGACACCACCATGATCGCCCCTAGCCCACCTATCTATGACTAAGGAAGATCATGGGTTTCAATCAACGGTGGGGCCCACCAATTTTTTTCCTTATTCGGTCAATTGTTTGTTCGTCCGAAGGAACGACAGCTTAGGTGGAAAAAGGAAGTGGAAGGGCAAAACGGTCATTTCATCCAGAATTTTGGAATCGGATGTATTGGGATAGAATTTTCGGGTGTCTATATGTGCTCCCAAGTCCCAATCACAATCCTTCTTGTTATATAAAGTATTTAAATACTTTATATAATTAAATAGTTATTCAATGCACTATGCATTTAAAATCACTTGAAATTCTGAAAATCTCTCTCTGTGGCAACCAATCTGTGCACATATATTTCTTGCAATAATAAGAACACTTCCTACTTGCTTACCTTTTATTCAAATTTTAATGATAATGGCTTACCATAAAAAAGTGTAACAATTGGCTTTTTTTTTCTACCATCCATTCAAATTAATTTTAAATATAAAGTAAGAGAAAGGTGATCAATTATTAGTGAAAAAAATGCTATCCTTGCCAGCTAAATATTAGGAGATATATTGTTTATAGCTTACTGTTTACCTCATAACTCAACGATATGTAAATGTCTTTTACCAAAAGTTTTCAAGAGAAGTGTGGATCCATATGATCCTTCATCCTGCAAACTTTCTTTGAAAATTCAGATAGACAAAACAAATTGTAATCTTTGAATTGAGAGAACATTAAATGGTTTATCTACATCCTAAGAAGTAATCAGCTAAATGAAGACAATTTTGAATGAGAATATTTTGTTGAGATCAGTAAAAGAATACCTTGTTTTTAGGGATAAAATGAATGAGCATTCAAAACAGAGATATCAAATGGTTTATTTAGGAAAGTGCATGTACTTAACTAAATAATGAAATTGTTGACATGTGCTCATGCTCCTTGAATTGCAAAGATTCCATTGTTTCCATCAACCATTTAATTAGATATCTATTTACCCACAAAATGTTAAGATACCAAAGCATTGACTATTCTATTCAAGCCAAAACATGAAACCAGTGCATTAAAGAAAAATGCAAATATAAAACTACTTATTTTTTAAACTTAAACATTTTTTTAACTTATTTTCTTCATTATGTTGACCTAGTTCACACCTGGGACTCGGGCACACGTGGGAAACCCACCATCCTACTGAAATTTCAGTAGAATCTCCTCTAAAAGAGATTTCTGGAGCATATTCCTCGACCAGAGTTCAATCTGGATTCATTATTCCATCTCATCTTTCATCACAATCGCATTCTAAATTATTTTCTACTCAATCAGTACCCATTCCACATGCCAATATTTTCATAACATGAAGGGTTCGAGTGTCTCGACCATCTTACTACAGTCCATTAAGCATTGCACGTGAATAATTCTATGGGTGTGAATATAACATGATTATGATACATAAGTGTGTGTCCAATGCTAATGCTAGATATTTCTCACTGGGGCCCAACCAACTAGCAGGGCCGAATTTATAGACACCACGATTTTCTTTCTCTACACTCGATTTAAATTTTTTTTTTCCAAGTGAAATTACCATTATACCCCTGTATTTTTACTCATCCGAACGAACTGCCAATTCATTTGGCATTTGTTCGAATGTATGAAGTCATCCGAATGAATGAACGAATGGCAGAATATCCGTTCGAATAAACCGATGCCACAGTAATGTATATGAATTATTTAAATAATAAATTCTCCTTTAAAATTATTTTTTAAGCACTATGTATTTTTAAAATTTCTCAAATTGAATATTTGGACTAATTACGATAACCTGATAAAAATACTTTAAGACTTTAAGGTCTTTTGGCACTCCCAAATACTTAAAACACAGTATTTTACAAATAAGGGTATCTCTCGGTTGTGCCAAAAATACATTTGGTAGTGTCAAAAGACCTTGAAATCTTAAAGTATTTTTATCAGATTATCATAATTGGTCCGGATATTCAATTTGAAATTTTTTTGAAATACACAATGCTTGATATTTTATTATTTAACTAATGCACTAAGCATTACTGTAGCATTTGCAATATACACACTTATTTTTTAAGCACTGTGTATTTTTAAAATTTCTCAAATTGAATATTCATACTAATTACGATAATCTGATAAAAATATTTTAAGATTTCAAGGTCTTTTGACACTCCCAAATGTATTTTCGGCACAGTCGAAAGATATCCTTATTTATAAAATACTGTGTTTTAAGCATTTGGAAGTATCAAAAGACCTTGAAGTCTTAAAGTATTTTTATCAGATTATCGTAATTAGTCGGGATATTCAATTTGAGAAATTTTGAAAATATACAGTGCTAAAAAATAACTTTAAAATTTTAAAGGAGATTTTATTATTTAAATAATACACTATGCATTAGCATCGGTTCATTCAAACGAATGTTCTGCCCATTAGTTCATTTGTTCCGACGACTTCATTCATTCGAACAAATGCTGAATGAACTGGCAGTTCGTTTGAATGAGTAAAAATGTGGGGTATAATATATATATATATATATATATTATTTATTTATTTATTTATTTATTTATTTATTGTAGAAGGGCATCTCCAATTCACCACAACTTATAATATTTTTCAGTATTTTTGAGACATTTGTTAAAAAAAAAAAATCAATTGAGGGACTCCTTTTGTACTCGGATAGCATAAGAGTCCTTTCCAAAATTGGCATTGTAATTTAATATGTATGAATACTACGATAGCGCCGATGGAATGAAATTGAGAGAAAAGATGTCTCTTTGTCATGGTACAGAGCCGGTGATCTACTCCAAATCTATGTGCTGTTCTTTGCGTCTTATTCTGCTACTATTAAATAAGGCGTCCTATACCTATAATTCCTTCGCCTCTGTATCACTCAAGTTGGAACAATAGCTAATGCATACCCTATATTAGTAACATCATCTAATTCAATAACATCATTAGCCGTTTCACCACCTCGTAAAGATCCAAACCCAGGTACAGATGCTGAGCAAGCAGTTGGGGCAGAGCCAAGGACTGGGACAAAGGAAGGGGAGGCGGTAAAGGCAAGAGCAGGAGCGCAACTACCACCAGCATCCGCAGTTGATCCAGAGCCTGTTAACGGGCGGGGTTTCACCATATCCCAAGCAGACTTCTTACAGCGGGCTTTCTCTCCATCTCTGCTGCCGTCTCTCGTCCTTGCTGCAGCAACTTCCCTTCTTCCCGACGTCGGCTGCTCATCTAGTAGCAGTTCCGTGTCTCTGACACTATTCTTCTCAGGTCGGGACACTCAATAGTCCCCAAGCCGACTGGTCTTACTGCAGTTCAAGAAAAAAAAAAAACTCAATCTTTATCAGTCTCTAAGCAATATCAAGGGATGAATTCCATCTTCTTCTTCTTCATTTCTTTCTTTTGCATTTTTTCTTTTGCTACAAATGATACAATGATTCCCGGCCAAAAACTCAGTGGTAATCAAACGCTGATATCATATAGGGGAGAATTTACACTAGGGTTCTTCTGTCCAGGAGAATCTAAGAATCGCTATTTGGGAATCTGGTACAACAAACTGGACACAAAAACAGTTGTTTGGGTGGCTAACAGAGAGAGCCCATTTACGGATCCAGATGGAGCTTTCGTTCTCAGAGAAGACGGAGATCTTGCCTTGGTAGATGGAACCGAAACCCCCCTCTGGAAGTCTAATACTACATTGAGGGGCTTAAATTCTTCTGTCCCAAATGTGATTCTGATGGCTTCAGGAAATCTAATCTTGAAAGTAGGAAGACATGTCACTTGGCAAAGCTTTGATTGTCCATCTGATACAGTCCTTCCCGGTATGAAAATAGGCAGCAATTTACTCACATCGTGGAAGAACAAAACCAACCCAGATACAGGGAACTACTCATTTGGTATCGATCGTTGGCAGCACAGACAGGTTATCATCTGGTCATCAATTGTGGATATGTACTGGGAAAGCGGCATCTGGGATGGCAACATCTTCGAAAAAATTCAAGAAGTAAATAAAAGTTTTATCTTCCAGTTCACCATGAACAGAATAGGGGAAGATGTTTTTTCCTCCTATTTGACCTCGTACAACTACACGAGGTTGGTGATGGACTCATTGGTGAGCTCCAATTCCTAATATGGAATGTAATATCAAAGCAATGGAGGCAGGTGTGGAAGACTGTGAAAGATGAATACCTAGCGGCTTGTGGGCCAAATACCAGCCGCAAGAAGATCCGTGATCCGGTCTGTTTGTGTTTGCCCGGATTCCAGCAGTTATTTTCATTTCGGCTAGGTGGTTGCCGTAGAAAACAGTTTCCGTGCGGGAAAGAAGACAAATTCTTGCCACTGATGGGGGTATCTGTGTTCACTTATCACTCCTTTGAAAACGATATGAGCAAAGAAGAGTGTCAGAGTGTTTGCATTGCAAACTGCACCTGCATCGCATATGCTTACTCTGAGATAAAAATTGGTGATTCAACATGCTAGATCTTTGAGTCTGCATGGGAGGATTTTCGGGTTGGAGAGGACAATAGAGGAGGGCTGCATATCTACCTACGCCTTCCGCCTTCCGCCTTCTCAGCTAAGTACGCCTCCATTTCTCAATTGTTTAGAAACAAAGGTGCTGATTTCTGGTCCAATTCATTACTGTTTAAACTGAAACAGAGTGCTGATTTCTAGTCCAATTCATTACTGTTTAAACTGAAACAGAGTGCTGATTTCTAGTCCAATTCATCACTGTTTAAACTGAAACAGAGTGCTGATACTGTTTAAACTGAAACAGAGTGCTGATTTCTGGTCCGACCCAAACATTATCTAGAAAAAATGTTTTCAGTATTTGGGTTGAATTACAATCACCCAGTAAACCATTTAAAAGATAAACATGGTTAAATTAATGGTTCATGAACCCGATCGGATCCAAGCCATCCCAACAAGAGTAATTCGATTTATATCAACTAGTTGAAAAAACTTTTTTATCCAACTAACGGGTGAAAAACTCGTTAAAATTTTGATTTTTAGACGCATTTATTTTCTTATGTATCGTAAGGTTGTACTCGATATTATTTTTAGTTTTAAAAGTTTATTTTATAAATTAAAAATTTTAATGTATAGATTAAAATTGATTTAATGATCTACCATCTATTAATTTTTTTCTCAAAATCAATTTGTAGCCCTTTGATGTTAAAAATCAAAATCACCAGGCTCGTGCACAGACCAACTCAAGTGTCAACATATGACTAATTGACTAGTGAAAAGTGAAAATAAAAATTTTGTTTGAGATCAAAGGGTGTTTTGGTCATTTCAAAGATTATACCACCCATTTTTTTTAAGCCAACATAAGAGATGAAAATGGGCGGGCTTAAGTTCTGCCGAGCTTGAACCCGATTACTAAGTGAAATGATCGGATCTTATAAGGACCAAGCTTGAAAATAGTTACTTTTTTTATGTAAATTTAGCTAAAAACACTAAAAATTGTGTTTTATATGAACTATTACTTTTAATTATCATCTAAGTAATAAATTGTAAAATAACCAATTGACTAAAGTATTGATTGGAAACAAGTTCAAATCAATGTCACAAATATTGGTGATATTTTCAAATTTATCACATTTTTATTGGCAAAATACCATTATCGTATTAATAACGCATATTTATCTACATTGCAGTAATTCTCGATAAAATCGCATTAAAAATGCGATAAATGGTAATATCATCATAATATGTTGATAAATTCCCGGTAAATTCCTTATTAAGACTTTTATTTTATTGATATTTTCATTCATTATTTTTTAAATATTATATATCTCAAGAGATTTTTTTTGTTAATTTTCCAATAAAAACCCGTGAATTTAAAAATATCCCAATATTACCAATCACCACTAATATCCTGAAAACAATATTTGTGAAAATGGTTCAAATTATGTATGATTTTTTTCTCCTTTTATATTTTTGGTAGAATGGTGAAAATTTAATAGAAGAATTGGAAGAGAATTAAATTCCTTACATTGTATAATGAATTTCATACCAAAAGACAAATTGAAGCCTAAAAATAGATGTCCTTAATAAAAATAGGACTCGTTGATTTTCACCCCTAATGTCAAGTGACTTTTATGTAAACTTTCAATGGGTTTTACTTAGTAATCATACCATCCACGATTATATGATAACAGTACTATCATGAGCATTTGAGACCTGTCACATATTTCATGATGAAGTAATGAAAATTTCTTCTTCTGCGTATTTTATAATTAGTCTCTATGTTTAGCGTTTTAAAATAGTTTTCTGAACTTGTATAGAATGAATTGACTTTTTTATTTTTGTTTTCTTAAAAAATCGAGATTTACCATCTCTCCCTTTGATTAGCTTAAACATCATGATTTTCCATATCAATGTTTAGATTTCATCTTCCATTTTTTTTTTGAATTAACGTGTGGAAAACTCAGACACAGTCCTACTAAAACTTATACAGATAAGCGTACTACCCTTAATACACACTAAGTTTATGCTATGAAGGTTCGAACCCACAACCTCTTACTCCCTGAAGCGATAGTCAATCAGTTAAAATACACCCATATAAATAAAAATATATTATTAGGTATATCAACTTGCCATTTTTCACAGATAAAAAAAGATAATTAGATAAGAAAATAAGTTCTTCGTCGTTCCTCATAGAATTCATCTTCTGATTCAAGAAAACTACAAAAATTTGAACTCCACTTAGAAAGGGATTCCCAAGTTGTTATCCAATAAAACCTCTTTGAAAATGCAAAGGGTGGAATCTCAGGGTCAAAGCGTAGCGAACAACTTGTGGAATTTAAGGATTGATGTTGACTGATGCATCCACCTCATTTTACGCGGAAATGAGTTTTCTGTGGAATTCCCCATCAACAACTTGTAATCCGACTATATCAGTCATTACCTTCATTTCTAGCATTATCCATACCTTATCATCTAATGTGGGGCCTGGTGAATTGCAAGTTGCCCCGGCGGTGAGAAGTCTCACTTTCTAACCTGGTGTATTTTGAATTGGGCATTAGTCCCACGATAGAAGAGTAAGAGTCCAGACTATGAGATGGATTCCCTCTCCTTTAGACATGATGTATTTTCATATGCTAAAAATAAAACCGTAAGCTGAACCTGGTACACTCCGAGTCGGTCAATGTGAATAATAGCATGTGTCAAGGTCGATTCTATTATCACCATCCATCTCTGATCGCCCATCCACTGTCGATATGTATAAGTAGGCCGCATTGATCTCTTAATCAGAAGGAAGATCTTGCAGTTTCTTGATGGGCCATATTTTAAATGCATCAACATGAGGTAATTAAACTACTTGGTTCTATGGCAAGTAAATACACTACACTACTCGTTGGCCGAAAAGAAGGTTTGATATGAGGCCTCAATGCTTATCAGTTTTCTTTTCATGACTTAGGGCTGAAATCGGGTCGGGTCGGGTCGGGTTTTTTAAAACTCAATCCGGCCCGAGTTACTAATATATAGATTCCGACCCGACCCGACCTGGTCAAGACGTCTGGGTCAAAAGTTCGAGTTGGGTCGGGTTAGGATCCATATATTAGTAACTTGAGTCGGGTTGGATTTTAAAAAATCTGACCCGACCCGACCCGGCCCGATTTCAGCCCTAACTTTAGCCTACTTTTTACCGAGTCGAGTCGGGTTTGATCGGATCGGATCGGGTTAACTTAAAAATCTCTCAACTCAGCCTGATCTGAATTCAATGAGAGTTTCTGACTTCTCAACCATAGCTCTAAAAACAAGTTCAATAAAAAAATAATGGACTAGATGCGACCTGCAATCTTGTATGTAATTTTTACATGTGTACCCAAGGGGTCCAAATATCAGCCGATACGTATCGTATCAGCCTAATATGAAATGGTTTCGAAATGCAATTGAAAGGATTTTGGGCCAGCTCGAGCGTTTGGGCCCAATTTTCATCCCTACTCAAAAGGATTTGAAATGCAATTAGTCTCTCAAATACCTATTTATTACTCTGTATCAGATTTTTGCCTATCAGACAGAATGGTACTTCATGGTTCATACAACAATTTTTTTCTAATTTAGAAAATTTTGATATTACTTAATGACTAAAATTCTATCTTTGGACAGAAACCTATTGCCAAAGTTGTGGTGACTATCTCCTCCCTTATCCTCTAAGTCTCAGTGGAGGATGCGATGTGTCAAGTTCTGGTGATCCTGCATACAGAAGTTTTTACTGTGACAAGTTCACAAGGCCATCTTTACTTCAACGGAACTTCTCTCCCTTGCGATATTACTAGCATAAATGAACAATCACTAACGTTTGTCATGGAAGTCATTGATGGAATGGACGTAGTATTTGGGAACTCCACCCTCCCATTTTACATAACCAATAAAAACACCATCATGTTACTTTGTTCAACTCCCCCAACCTCAAAGTCCTTGGAATTGAACTGTAATTCTTCCAGTCCATGCCATGCTTACTTTAGTGATTATGAATTGAAAGGGAGGATTTGCTGCAGCTATATGGCATCACAATCAACATCCAATTCAACTGGAATTTTAGACACTGGATGCTACCGTTACGAAAGCATTGTCAACCTGAACATGTCCTTTCCCAAAAAAACTTGGCAATCGGGACTAGAGATAGGGTGGAAACCTCCGCCAGAGCCTCCATGTGGATCGGCCGCGGACTGTAAGAACTGGCCCTATTCAACTTGCCGGTTGGATGGATCAGGGTCTGAAAGAGAGAGGTGCATTTGCAATGTGCACTTTAAATGGGATCCTATGAAATTAGAATGCGTGGAAGATGAGAAAACCACAAAAGAAGAGAAGACTGCAAAATATGAGAAAACTGCATTAGGTAAGTGTTGCATGGACTCTTCATTATTTTAAAAGGTTTGTGTTTGCATAGCAACTTATGAGAAGATCATGGATAATTCATTAAGCTTTTATACTTTGCCAACAATCCTTCATTTATATCATTACTAAATGCATTGAGTTCCTGTTTTTTTCACAGGGAGAACTACATTTTTGTTAATTACGTTACCTAGCATTTTGGGGACTGTTCTCATTGTCATAGTCATCTATGTAGCTGTCAAAAGAAGAGGTTAGTGAGAACCATTTTTATCAAAGTACTGAGGCATTCTAGATATGGAGCTCAAGATTTTTGTTTCATTTTTATTCAGGAAGAAGGGAGAACATATTGAGAATGACATTGTCAGATTTGGGTGAAACTGCTAGCTGCGAGAGAATTTCTGGTAGCAAATGACCTTCAAGAACATGGAGAGAGGTCCTTCCACTGTGTTTTAAATTTGAATTTTAAAAAAAAATTAATAATAATTTAATCTTAAATTGAAAATCTGGATATCTGAATATGTAAATTTTGAAATCCCTCGCACGCCGCCACCTTCGCTTTTACTCCTCTTTGCAACCCTAACTCCTATTCCTCGTAGACTCTCCCCTTTGTTACTTCCTCTCCTTATTTCTCTTCTGACGGCCGCTGGAGACCTTGTAGCACCCGTGTATATCTCAGCATCTACTCTCCATCTCGAAGCCCCCGATCGCTCTTAGCCGTCGCCGATCGCTGTTCAAACTTCTGTTCCCACCCAGATCTGTTCGGCCTTCAAGACTGAACTGAGAAGCGAACCATTCTTCCATCCAGGTTCTCTTTTCTTTTCTCAGTTCTCTTTATTTGTTTACTTTTTATTAAGCCCACTAAAGCTATTAGTATTGTCACTCTTTATCTATTGAAAATCAACCGTCAATCAATCTCAAATTGGTTTGACGGTGGGTGTGGGTTTCAGTTTTGGGCTGCATCATTTTGAACCCAGATTTGTTTGTGAGGAAAACTTGAAGGACCCACTCTTTCCTCTCCATCATCTCCTCTCTTTTGCTTCTCTCTCTGCATGCCAACGCCCAACTTTTCTCAAATAGGTTTCTTTGTTTCTCATTTTAATTTAGTTAAATTTGATTTTGTTCAAAGTGTTTAATGACCCTATTTGCAATTATTGATGGTTTTAGCACTTAACTGATTAAAGTATGATTTCTAACTGCTCATTGTTCCCATATTTTAAAAATCTCATTCTTCTATTTTTCTCTTTAGAATCCCACCTCCAAAACAAATTCTCAGTGGACATGTTTTAAATTTCGTTGGCATTTATTATTATTTATTTTAGAAAGTAGCCGTAGGTTTTTGTTTTAATGCCATTATTCGAATCAGTTAATGACCCTGTTTTTTTTTTTTAAAAAAAAATTGTTCAAATAATTTAGTTTTGGATTGTACGATCCATGGTTTAAACTCCAGTAAGAGAAAGGATGTTCTTCTTTTAAGCAGTTTGAGGATGTAATGTTTGATACCCTTGTTATAGTTATTATTATCTTATCTTGATTTTATACGGTCTAATGAGATGTTTTGTAACTTATTTCTGAACCTCCGTTTTGGGAGCAGATGGGTATTTCTAAGCAGTTTGGGTCTTGCTTTTTTATTTCTCATGGCTTAAATTAGAAAAGAAAAATGATGATAATAAGGAAAATTGATTTTGAATGTCAAAAATATTTATATTGTAGCAAGCGGGAGCCCCCTTCAATCCAATCAGGCCCAAGTTCAGCAATACACAAATTTCACCAACACAATAGGTGAGGGGACACTTACACTTAATTTACATATGCATATTGTACATTATTTCCATGCATTTGATTGGACATGGAATGTAAAGGAGAGAGGTTCCCTTGGTTATTTGGGCCATATGGTAAGATTAAACCATTATGACAGATTATGTGGCAGGGGACCCACTCAATTGCATTCATGTTATTTGGATGGTAATGGTCTTTATACGTGTAACTTGGTGTATTGTTCAGATAGTATGTTGACTGTAATATATATTATTATATTGGACTTGATTTGTCATATCCTACCTCTCTCCTCTTCTTTTGCTCGGGATCAGACGGTCAACAAGAGAAGATTTGCAATCCCCACCGTTGATCTTGGAGGTAAGAGATAGACCTCTTCTTCATTTTCTTTTCACCCTTAACTTTCCCATCTTCTCTTTCTCTCAAGCTTTTCTTTATTGTATTTTTTCTTTTTGTTAAATTCATTTATTTATTCAAATTGCTGTTTATTTATTTCCTTACCCTTGTTTTTCTCCACCCCTTGAAATCCATCTGGGTCTAATGGAATAAATTTCAGTTTACTCAATCACTTGAGTCCCAGTTTTGTAAAATTGGATCTTATTTAACCCAATGGACATTTTCCCTCTTTCATCTCAAGTGGACAGTAAACCTCCCACTTTGTGTTTTCATTTTATTGTCTTTTTATCAATTATCATGATCGATTCCAGCCCAAACTCTATTTTTCATTTCCTATCTCTTTACTACTTCCTTCATGTTCAATCTAAGCAGCAATTAGTTGCCATTTGGAGCCTCACACCCCTTTAGCAGAGGATCCATATCTCTCTGGATCGAGTGAGTCTTTTCTTAGTTCTTACTAGTATTTTTCAACTATAGAAAGGTGTTTTCTTCAGAAAAACCCATGTACACTTTGAAAATATTATTTTAGTATCCTTACTATTGTTATGGTCATATTTTTATTTTATTTATACGGTCCAATGATATGTTTTGTGACTGATTTCTGAACTATGGTTTTTGGGAATGGATAGGTGTTTCTAAGCAGTTTGGATCTTCTTGTTTTTATTTCTCATGGCTTAGACCAAAAAAAAATGATGATGATAATTAGAAAATTGATTTAGAATGTCAAAAATATTTATGTTGCAGCGAAGCGGGAGCCCCCTTCAATCCAATCAGGCCCAAGTTCATCAATACACAGATTTCACCAACACACTAGGTGAGGAGACGCTTAATGTTAGCACATTATTCCTATGTATTTGACTAAACTTGGAATGCAAAGGAGTGAGGTCCCTTTTGATTATTTGGGTCACATGACAAGGGTTAAACGGTTGTGATAGAGCATGTGACAGGGGACTCACTCGGATGTATTCATGTCATTGGTTGGTCTTTTTATGTATCATTGGTGTATTGTCGTAATAACATGATGATCGTAATGTGTGGTGTTATGTTAGACTTGATTTATTGGATAATCTATATGCTTGAGATGATAATCCGATGTTATGTCGTAGAGACACATGTTATAAATAAATGAGATGATGTTCTTTACTGTGCTTAGATACATGTTACATGCTTAGAATATTAACATGAGTAGAAGGACTGACATGCATGTAATTAGTGCTACAGATCGCTAGCCGGACGTGAATATTAGCTTATGTCACAATATAGAGACTCCGTTAGTACGTGGTGGGTACTTAGGGTTTGAAATGACTTTGAAACCATGGTAGGACCATGGATTTTGTTGGATTAAGATACTCTAGTTGAGTGGGTTGTTGACGTTTAAATTCTCTAGAGGAGTAAGGTTGTACCTAGGGGATGTAGAGTGTGATGGACTCTCTGTCGATATGGTATTGGGACTTAACCCATGTTGAACAAAAATACCTTAGACTTGTGTGTAGGGTTTTGTGACCATTATGTTGAGATCCTCCTGGGGGTCGGACTAACGAACCTGGGGCTGCTTTCGAGCGGACATGGAGACTATCAGATGGGCATCCTCTTGGGGGTCAATCTAGCGAGTCTAGGGACTGCTTACGAGCCGATAGGGAGGATCATGTCAGCATGTACTGAGCCTGACTCATGGAACTTGATTTATGAGTTGTAGTCACCTTTGGTAGAAGAGTTGGACTAGGTTGAGTGGACTCTTGTTGGAGTTACTCTAGGAATGTTTTAGAGTAACTAAAGGAAGTATAGGAGGTACGATAAGTTTGTGTTTATGCACTAGGTGTAGAGTATGTGTTGTTGGAGTGTGCTTATAGACATCCTAGTCATGGCGTTGTATTCATACTCATGTGTATGTATGATTTATTGGTATGCGACGTATTTGTTATCTTCACTGGGCATGTTGAGCTCACCCTTGCCATACAGGTACTCCGATGGAGGCGGGGCCCAATGGGTCCCATGAGCAGGCTTAAGAAGTTGGAAGAGTTGCAGATAGACTGGTCCTTTTTATGCTTTATATTGATAGGATATTTGTGTTGGATTTTGATGGGATAACTATAATAAATTTTTTACATCTTGTTGCTTGGCATTTCAGTCATCTTGGAATTTTGTGAATTACGATATACTATACCATGATTTGGTGTTTATGAGATTATGTCGGGAAATGTCTCATTTTGATACTTTTTATTTCTTTGAAGTGAAAATAACATAGTGGAAAGTTGATCCTAAAGTTTCCCTTGTTGGTGTTATAGAAAATATTGTATTTTCATCATAAAGTTTATTGTATATGATTGTTTGTATTTAAGTTTTATTTGTATATCTTAATTGAAAGATTGTGGCTGACATTAACTATCTACATTCCAAAAGCAGGTATGCAAGAGATTGACCCCGTGTGGATGCTTACATGACAATGCTCGAGATATGTGGTCTCAGCTCTTAAGAAGAACTTAATTTCATTAGACATTTCCAAACAACCCGACCATATAGTCCCTATTGAGCCTCATATAAATGTACTTCAATATTTACTGAGGGCACATCCTCATTTAATTTGACTAGGAAAAATTGAAAACTTCCGTTGGTTTTTTTTTTTTTTTCAATAGAAAACAAACTTGATTTGTCCAGATCATATCTTATCCTCCAGATCACTGTCAGAAATACCATTCTCAAGATATTAAGACCGATTGGTAATATTGAGATATTTCTAAATTTTCAGGTTTTTTTTTTTTTGAATTTACGTATGGGAAACTGCAGGAAACCTAGCGTAAAACCTCCACGGGCGATACCCACTGCCTTTAGGATACACCAAGTTAGAATATTAAAGGGAAAATCTCATGAAGAATATGATATTTAAAAAATAATAAAAATAGATCAAATTAAAATATTAATAAAATAATTTTTTACTATATAACTTTTTTGGGAATGTATCAGGGTATTATTGTGATATTATCATTTATCACGTTTTTAACGTGAATTTATTAGGAAGTTATTGTTGTTAATCCAATAATGGTATTTTATTGATAAAATGTGATTAATTTGAAAATATCGTCGATATATATGTGATATGGCTCTGACCAAGTAAAAAGGGTGAATGAGTAAGACGATGGAACTCCTTCGACATACTTTCAATGTACTTTGTATATGATTTTTAAAGTGTTCACAAATTGCACTGGACCCTTTTTTTAAATATTTATTTATCTGGTAGGAAAGACAATCATATATACTGAAAGTACACTTGATGAGCTTCAGATGGACCAAATTTTATCCTAAAATTAAATTTAGCTACTTGATGTGGATGGTTGAAATTACTAAATTTTCTCAAAAAAGATTTTGAGTACATTTGATCATCACGATCATTAAGATCAAGTTGTTAAACTGATTTTAGGCTCGACATTTGGTCAAAATGTTTCTTATCAAATATGATTTTAATCCATCGGTTGATTTTTATATTGAAAACAATTTTATTTTTAAAAAAAAAAAAGAGAGTAAAAGGTTCAGGTGTGACCAATGCTGTTGATTTTTATATTGAAAACAATTTTTTTTCCTTTTTTTAAAAAAAGAGAGTAAACGGATCAGGTGTGACCAATGGAACCGGATGCACTTGATTTGAACCATCAATTGAATATTGACTATTAATTTATTAAATGATTGACTTGAGAATTGATTCAGGCGGTACTGCGTTTACTAACACTGGGCAATATCACATGATAACTTGATTTTTTTCTACTTAAACTCTTCTATTTTAAATTGTTTTTTTTCAAATGATAAAATGGGAAAAAATCAGGTTATGAAGAGATACTTCCCGGGTTAGTAGAAACACCGGTGCCCAAAACAAATTATCCACGTCTAGCTTTGGTTCAACCCGTGCTTATTTAGCTGTGTCTGAGTCTGGCCCATCAGTGTAACTTTAGCCCATGAATGTAACTTGAGGCCCATGACCGGCTGGAGACCTACCAAATCGACGCTAGCAGAAGTTCTGAAAAGGGTTCATCCAGTAGCTTATATGGACAAATGCCTGGATCTGCATTTCATTGTATTGACGTTCTTCTGGGCTTCTAGGCTTTGGGCCGAAGTCGTACATGAGCCTGATATATATTTGTTGGTTGGGTGTGATCCACCATTTTAAGAGGTACGATACAGCCAATGTCTTGGTTGTGTCCACTACACCTTTATGAACACATTTTCAGATATATATATTTAGGAGTTCAACAACTATATATGTTAAATTAGTCCTTAGAATCAGGGGTTAAAATCTCGTATTGATGACACATAACGTCAATATTATCTAAAATCCAAGGGAAAAACGGGGTATCCCAAAGTAAAAAGATCAATGCCTTAAAACTATTTGTGTTTTAAGAGATCTTAACACTTTAATCATAAAAACAAGAAACAACCCAAGAAATTTGATTATGGAATTGATTCTCGATTGTTCATTACTTACATGGATGCTACAGGCAGCATCATTTGAAAGGGGTGAATGCTTATCATTTCATCCCCTTTTATCTCCATGTTTGCTTCCCACTCTAATGCAATGAGTAAAAGAATCATGACTGCTAATCATTTTTCATGTCATCATCAACCAACTGGTAGGCATGAGTTGGGCTAAAAAGTTTCAATTATATTTCATCCGACGCTATCCAACTCCTTAGTCACTTATATTCAAAGTAAAGTAGTAAGGAGCCAAAAAATTACAATCTTATATAGTTGACTATGTTGTTATGTTCTATAGAGCTTAATCATCAATGATGTACTGTTGATTCGGTCGTGCCAAAAAATTACAATCTTATATAGTTGACTATGTTGTTATGTTCTATAGAGCTTGATCATCAATGATGTACTGTTGATTCAGTCGTTGGTCGAGCTCTCAACTCGAAAATTTTATTAGAGGAAAATTTTATAATTTTACAATGGACTATTATAAACCTCTAATTGGAGCAGTATATAATATTTTTTTTTTAAGATAAAAAGTTGTGAGTGAAACTGTATCCAAGAGTGAGAGTCGACTCTCCTTCGATTTCTTATCTTTGAATATAGTGGATCAATATTGAACCCGTGGACAGTATGGAAATGGAACAACATAAATATCTCTATTGTAGTGTTGATTTTCTTCTTCTTTTTTACATATATTGTTAGTGATTTTGCCTTTGAAACTTTAATTTGTACAAGTCATGAGTTTTCATAGCTTAAATCATGTTGGGGAAATAAAACTTAGCCACTCCAATGGATAGGATCCTTACATATTCCACACAATCTAGTGAACTCTTTGGTTATTATAATGGTATGAGGAGAGTGACTCAGCAGAAGTGTACGACTACCACCGCGGCCCTTTTATAGAATTAGAGAGACTTGCTACAAATCTTAAGTATATTTTCTATTAGATTAGAACAATATAGATAATATATTTTGAGTATCTCAAGACAATTTGATAATCACAATATATGACTTCAATATCTTAATTTCTTAAATAAGAAATTAACATAATCCCACTCAGGTGATAATTCAACAGTTGTATGACATCATCTACAACAATATAAATTGATTGGGTTGACAGGTGATAAAAGTGGAGTGAATGATAACATCAACAATCTTTACTGAATAAAAGTAAATTAGGTTGTAATTAAGATACAATCAATTATATAAAAAAATTTGCACGGATAACTCTATTAGTTTAAACTTCTAAAATTAGATAAAAGATAATTTGAGTTTGACTTCTCCCATAGTTACTTGATACACGAGATTTGTAAATAATTTTAAATATTCATAGAATTAGTCCCACTTTGAATTTAGGACATTACCATGTTGAGAATATACCAGTATAAAAGTGAGACGGGCGTTTTAACTTTTAATTGAAGTGGGATTTCTTTGAACAAGTAGAGAAATAATATAATATAAGAGTGTTGGTTGGATCATCATGAAAAAGGAGAATAAAGTACTAAATGTTGGAGGAGGGCCTCTGTTTGAGCAAGTAGATGTGTATAAGCGTGTTTGGGGAATCTATCAATGTCCATGTCCATTCACCACTTTTGTTCCTTGCGGTGACCACCAACTGACTGACAAAAAGCCTTACAAGTCTCTTTGTCTGAATTAAGTTTAACTAATAGACAGAAGAGAACAAGTCCATCAAAATCTAAATATGAGGTGTTAAGGATAATCTCAACTGCCACAAACAAATGACTCTTGTGGGCTTTGGCCTTTGGCTAACCAAACACTTCAGCCGCAATGCAGATGAATCTACTATCTTAAAGCACAGCAAAATTAAGTCATGGGAGTTCAAACTCGCTACCTCTTATTTTCTAAGATGAGAAATAATCAGTTAAAATACACTCAAATGAATTATTAGTTGGATCATTATGAAAAAGAGAATAAAGTAGTATATGTTGGAGGAGAGCATTCGTTTGAGCAAGTAGATGTGTATAAGCCTGTTTGGGGAATCTATCAATGTCGATGTCCATTCACGACTTTTGTTCCTTGTGATGACCACCAACTGACTGACAAAAAGCTTTACAAGTCCCTTCGTGTCATTTAAGTTTAACTAATATGAGAACAAGTCCATCAAAATCTAAATATGAGCCTCATATTATGAGGTGTTAAGGATAATCTCAACTGCCACAGACAAATGACTCTTGTGGGTTTTGGCCTTTGGCTAACCAAACACTCCAACCGCAGCGCAATAATGTGTTGCAGTTAATATTTATCGGTGTTCATTTTCTCAATACGTTTTTATTAATTATATAGTTTATATGCATGTAAAATGGACTAACTTTTATAAGTTATTATTTGTCAAATTGAGTAGCATGTATTTATAAAATAAAATGTTAAAACTTATTTTAAGTTATACCTTTTTATACTTTCAAGGTTACGTGATAAATCACAAGTAATTGACTTTTTAAGAGTTAATTATAATATCACTTAAATGACTTACCATACATAACATAAAAGAGTATTGAAAAAAAATATTTAGCATTTTCTATTATAAATTATTGATTGAGATTAAGCCAATGAATCATTTGTGGAACGAGTAAGGCCGTATGTATCACGTTGAAGCTTCAATTTCAACAACGTTGAAATTTGGAGACATTAGCGCACCAACTATAAACACTTTTTCACTTTTCACATTTGACACAGGCATAAAACTCGGTCAATTTTTAATTTACTTTGTTAATCTAAGTTTTTGGTTAGATTGTGTTTTTTTGTAAATAGATTAGTTCAATTTCCTCACCAAATTTTGAAATCAATCAGGAAAAAATAAAATTTAAATTGAAAAAAATTGACCCATGGAATAAACAAACCTGATTCAATTGAAAAAAATAATAATTAATAAGTGAATTTGAATTGAAAAATCAAGGCATTTTGCATGTAATTCGACTTTTCAGATCGTCATTGATAGAGTCGTCCTTTGTCTTTAACATAATCTTCAAAATCATTTTCTAATTTATCTAGATTTCTAACCTCTAGTTTTCCACATTATTTAATAAAAAATATATGCTTAATACTCCACAGCCAATTATATACTTTCTTATCATCATTTTCTCTTAATACTTCAGCTTGTTACCCTTTAACCATGATATTGTATTATAGAATCACGGTCTTAAATATTTTAAATGAAGAATATAGTAAAGCTACAGAGTTGCACGTTATATCATTTTTTATTTTTAAAGAATCACAAATCTTTAACATAACAATATCTGCTGATTTTCAATGTGCTAATATCAATATGTGGATTAAATTTCAGTGTCAATATCTGAAACAAAATTTCAGCTTAACAATAAATTCTAGCCACTTGATTAGGGGTGCACATCCTAACACGGACATACTCTTTTAGGAGACACGGACTTTAGTGAACTTCTCAATTTGTCCCCATCCGTCCGTACGGATTTTAGTGGATTTTCAGAAATCGGTGCACCGACCGGATCACTTGGAAATAGAAATTTGAGGAAATCGGTATACCTACCGAATCACTTTTTTTTTGAAACTGGTTAAGATTAGATTTTCATTAATAAAAAGAACAGTACAAGATAAAGAAAAAGAGGGAGGGAGCCTATGAGAAATAGGCCCCCCACCCAACAAAAGAAGAACAATAAACCAACAATAATAAAATATACAAGCCCTCGGTCTACTAAAAAGCCCAAAAGGGAATGCCGCTAACTGCCCAGGGTAAAAAAGGTGTCACGAGTAGCCCCTTCAACGCCATTTTTTGCAAGGAAGTCCGCCACTCCATTTGAGGAAATTGAAAATGGAAATTTGAGGAAAGTGATCCGTTACTGGACGGATGAATGCAAAGTGGGAAATCCGAAAAACTCATGTCTCTTAAAAAAGTATGTCCGTGTTATGATGGCCACCCTTGATTAATAGTCAAAATCACTAAGCATCAAAAAAAAAAAAAGGACATTTTGTGATGTTTGACCACTGAGATCAAGTGGTTCAAACTTGATTTTTTTGGTTGAAATTTGGTGTGATTGTTGAGTTTTAAATGAACTTTCTATCAATTAGATTTTTTATTAAACTATAAAAAGAATAAAAAAATAAAAGTATAATCAAGGCCCATTACACAAAACAACATCTTGTAATTGTAATGGGTGAAGAACATCTTCTTCTCATCTACTGTCAGAACTTTAGTCACTTATGGGAAGCTAAAAAGGAGAATCCAAGAGAAATCTCCTCGCTTCTCCTACCATGGATGAGTCATGCCTCATTTTGTACTTAATGTTGCCACTTTGATTTCAGAACTCCTATAATCCCATTATAAAATCAAAATTGAATTTTGTTAAATAAATTATGACTTTTAATGGTCAATTTCTTCGATAAAACTTTAAAAGTTCAATTAATTTTTAATTAAAATTCTTATTTAGTTATGTGATAAATGTCATCTCCTATACTTCAGTGATGATGATGGATTGTTGCAATTCTCCATTTGAATACGTGATTCAAAGATGGCTTGGTGACCCTAAATTTTAATAAGCTTAAATTATTTTTAAATTTCTAAATATTTTATCATCAATTATGTTCTAAGCAAGCCGAACGAACTGGTGCAATAAAAAATATTTTGTTGGCTGCAGTAGGTGCAATTAGAAGCATTTTATTCGACTCCTTTAGGACTAACCTGATATAAGAGGTTTATTGGTGATTTTGTGTATATGTGGGAGTAGTCTCGCCTTCAATATAAAGTAAAAATACCCATATTAAAAAAAAAAAAAAAAAAACTTTGAAAAAAAGTGAACACCATGTTATCTCAAACACAAATATGCGATGACAATAATGTTTAATATAGAGATTCTTTTAAAATTGTGTGTTACATACCATTGGCCTCAAATAATGAATGGTGAATGTGAGAGGAAAGCATTCTAATTGAGTGTCATCAAGTTCTAATGGGATGGTAGACTATTTTGCCAAGTTTAGTGTTATTGACCTCTCCTCTGTCGTGTTTTTCCTTTGAGATTGGAGGAGCTTGTTGTTTTAAATTTTTACTATTTTGGTTTTTTCCCGATGTTCTCATCTTTTCTTTTATTTCTCTTTTTGTTTTATATTTCGAGTCTAATCCTGTTAGACCTCTTCTCTTTTCTCGTATTTACCTTTGATCTTATAATATAATTTCTATTGTTACTGCTCAAAAAAAAAAAAGTAATGAATGATAAATGTGAGAGGTAAGCCTCTTGATTGAATGCTTTTCGTTTAATTAATGATATGGCACTTCTTGTTTTTTTTTTAAAAAAAAAAAAAAACCAATATTAGAGGCATCCTTATTCAAAATGGCAAAGATAAAGGGCAATCTTGTTTTGTATTAGTCAAATTTTAGTGACTTTTTATTATATTAAGTAAGGGTCTCTATCATTTGCAGATGAAATTACACTTCAATTTAAAATAAAAATTTATAGTGATAAAATCCATTATCAACTAACAATTACAAATTCTTTTTTTTTTTAAACTACTCTTATATATGGACATCTAAATGATAACAATTGTGGCATAAGGGTTCAATTACAAAGAAATCAAATTTACCATAAATCTTTATCGAGTGGTATATATATGTGTTACTTGTTAAATTTTATTAAAATATTGGATCACTACTATATCAAATGAGAGGCTTAGTGATGAAGTTTGTAAACTGTCTAAACAAGTACTATGTATTTGATTTATTAAGTAATGGGCTCAATAGTTGACAAAATCCTATCCAAACAAGTTGACAAGATTCACTTGGATTCTTCCTAAGCGGGTCTCCCATGATCCAAACGGGTCTCCGACGATCCAAACTTGCATATTAAGATTCGCTTGGATTTACTCTCTTTTTTCATATTAAAATTTTAAAAATCCAATGGCCCACTACTACTATAGTATCTAAGTATGATGGTGCTTTAAAAGTCAGCTTTAGAAGAGAATGCCTTAAAAATTGGCCTTCAAAATAGTTTTTCAATTTTCATATCAGTATGTATTGGTCAATTTCCATTTTCTAAATTTCTATTTAAAACTTAATAAATTTTCAGAAAAACATCCAAACTTCTGAATTCTAATTAGTCTTTCGGTGTTTTACACATCGGTGTAAATAAATAATATGAAGGCACGTTTAATATATGATTGAGCATGATCATGTAAAGGGAGCACTTACACACACCTGGAAATTCTGCCTCTACACACCCGAAATCGAATTTTCGAGTGAAATTACAATTTTACCCCCGCGTTTCCATTCATTCGAATGAATGTCCAGTTCATTTTGGCATTCATTCGAATGAATCATTCTTTCGAATGAATCCTCAAGTGTATTTTCAATTCATTCGAATGAATGGGCTGAACAATAACACGAAATACTGCTTAGCCCCATTCATTCGAATGAATGGATGATTCATTCGAATGAATAGTAATAAAATGACCTTCATTTCATCCATTCATTCGAATGAATCGACCATTCATTCGAATGAATGCGTTCATTCGTTCATTCGAATGAACATGAATGAACGTTCTCATTCAATCATTCGAATGATTCATGACTTACATGACTAACAGTATACAGTTTTATTTAAATTCTTTTAAAATTTTAAACTTATTTTTTAAGCATTGTGTATTTACAAAAATTTTCAAATTGAACATCTAAACTAATTAAAATAACCTGATAAAAATACTTTAAGACTTCAAGGTCTTTTGACACTCCTAAATATTTAAAACACAGTATTTTACAAATAAGGGTATCCCTAGGCTGTGTCGAAAATAAATTTAGGAGTGTCAAAAGACCTTGAAGTGTTAAAGTATTTTTATCAGATTATCGTAATTAGTCCGGATATTCAATTTGAGAAATTTTAGAAATACACAGTGCTTAAAAAATAAGGGTCTATGTTTTAAAATATAGATAGTTATTTTTAAGAACTGTGTATTTTTAAAATTTCTCAAATTGAATATTCAGAGTAATTACGATAATCTGATAAAAATACTTTAAGACTTCAAGATCTTTTGACACTCCTAAATATTTAAAACACAGTATTTTACAAATAAGCATATCCCTAGGCAGTGTCGAAAACACATTTAGGAGTGTCAAAAGACCTTGAAGTCTTAAAGTATTTTTATCAGATTATCGTAATTAGTCCGGATATTCAATTTGAGAAATTTTGAAAATATACAGTGCTTAAAAATAACTGTCTATATTTTAAAACATAGACCCTTATTTTTTAAGCACTGTGTATTTCTAAAATTTCTCAAATTGAATATCCGGACTAATTACGATAATCTGATAAAAATACTTTAAGACTTCAAGGTCTTTTGACACTCCTAAATTTATTTTCGACACAGCCTAGGGATATCCTTATTTGTAAAATACTGTGTTTTAAATATTTAGGAGTGTCAAAAGACCTTGAAGTCTTAAAGTATTTTTATCAGGTTATTTTAATTAGTTTAGATGTTCAATTTGAAATTTTTGTAAATACACAGTGCTTAAAAAATAAGTTTAAAATTTTAAAAGAATTTAAATAAAATTGTATACTGGAAGTCATGTAAGTCATGAATCATTCGAATGATTGAATGAAAACGTTCATTCATGTTCATTCGAATGAACGGATCGTTCATCCATTCATTCGAATGAATGGTCGATTCATTCGAATGAATGGATGAAATGAAGGTCATTTTATTACTATTCATTCGAATGAATGGGGTTGAGCAGTATTCCGTGTTACTGCTCAGCCCATTCATTCGAATGAATTGAAAATACACGTAAGGATTCATTCGAATGAATGATTAATTCGAATGAATGCCAAAATGAACTGAGCATTTATTCGAATGAATGGAAACGCGGGAGTAAAATCGTAATTTCACCTGAAAATCTGATTTCAGGTGTGTAGAAGTAGGATTTCTGAGTATGTGTAAGTGCTCTCCCATGTAAATTTGCCTTCTAATAGCTACAAACATGAGGGGCAAAACCTTCAGTCAATTGCTGCCATTTCGACCATATGGCCAAATAAATGATGTATTTTGTACTTGTATGCTGCAATTGTTCTATTAAAATAGAACTCCAAGTGAGACTTTTTCAGTAATAAGCTTTATTTTTTATTTTATTTTTGAGTCCCAGGGAAACATCGAGTCCATCTTGACAGTTTGTAGTAATGTTGTCAAGATGTGCTTACGCCTCGCCCACATAAAACTTTGGAGAGGACACCCCACACTCATATAGAGTGCCTCCAGTTAACACCACCAGGAATTGAACGTGTTATCTCTCACTGAAAGTGGTGGGAGGCAACCAGTTGAGATACCCAGTTGGATCGTAATAAGCTTTATTACACATATGAAAGGAGACAAATGTATATGATTGAAGAAAAAAAAATTTACGGACATATACAGATGAATGAGATTTTTCACTTTGTCCGGTCATTCTGAATCTTAATTTTTATTTGTGTAATTAGTTCTAAAGCCAAATTTTCAAATATTATAATGAGAAGTGAATAAGATTAAAATTTCACTTAGCTAATGCTTATTTACTCAACATCTATTCTAATCATGTGGCTCATGACACTCTGACGGATATAAACATTGCAGAATTGTTGAGTGGAGTTTTTGCCATAGAAAGTCATTTAAAACTGAAATGTTTAAGCTCTAGGCTAGATATAAGTGAAGAAATGATAGATGAAAAATGACTTCTAACAATGATGATAATACGTGTGGGACTGAATTTTTGGGGAAACAAATGTTTGTAACCCCTTTATATATGATTGTTTTTGGGTGTAGTTATAGGCAGACTTGTTAGAGAGTTGAAGGGATAATGTAAAGTGACAGATATTTTCACATTGATTAATTTGATAAACTAATGACTGCATATGACACTTATGTCATTCCTCTCTCAATGACTAACTTTTGATAGTACGTTCTATTTTAAGAATATTATCAAGCTATGATTTTCTAATTTAATATTAAAGTAGGTTCCGTGTGCAGCTATAGGATTTAGCTACACGTGTGTGGTTTCCACAGTCACAAAGTGCAACTGCACATGAGGGCGGATGTGAAGTGACAAAAAGTCAAACATCGATTAATTTAGGATCCAACTACACGTGTGTGGTTTCCACAGTCACAAAGTGCAACTGCACATGAGGGGCGGATGTGAAGTGACAAAAAGTCAAACATCGATTAATTTAGGATCCAACT
The DNA here is from genome assembly GCA_013350335.1 of Chimonanthus salicifolius. Taxonomy (NCBI): domain Eukaryota; kingdom Viridiplantae; phylum Streptophyta; class Magnoliopsida; order Laurales; family Calycanthaceae; genus Chimonanthus; species Chimonanthus salicifolius. Next base: position 46,718,080 of record CM023539.1, read on the forward strand.
ACACGTGTGTGGTTTCCACGTACAACCATAAAGTGCAGCTGCACGCGAGGGCAGACGTGAAATGACAAAAATTCTAATTAATTTGATAAATCAATGACTCTATATAACTCTTGAGACAAATTTCTTTCAATGACTACCTTTTAAGAGTAGAGTTTACTTCAAAAATATTATTAAGTTATATTTTTCTAACACAAAGGCCCAACTAAAATCGTAACAACATCCATAGAAGAGACTTTAATAGAATAGAAGTGTGCCAAGAAATCATTCTCAAACAAATTTTCAAACTCATTGCCTCTTATTTTAGTCATTCTCAAACAAATTTTCAACCGAAGACTGTTAATGCTTTAGCTGTTCCATGCTACTGTCTGCCTGTATTCAAAAACGGTCGTGCTATTTTTAAAATTTTCTTCCATACCCATTTCTCTTTCTTTATACTTGGAAGATTTCCTCTCTCTCTCTCTCTCTCTCTCTCTCTCTGTGCACATTACAGAAAACAAGGTGAGTCCACCACTCCATGATATGCGCCTGTCACATGCATTTCCTGTTTCATAAAGTCTTCTCTTCATTCCACCCCTACGAGAAGTCATTATCTTAGTTTTCTAAAGAAATTAACATAACCAACATTAATGTACTCAAGTCTCTTTTTAATGCCTAGAATTTCTCTCATTCTCTTCTAAATTCTTTCTTATTCAATTTTTTTTTTTTGATAGTGGGTTCTGATAAGCCCTGAAAAGGAAGAGGGTGTTCCACTTCTGGCTGTCTCTGGTGCTACTCATGATTAAAAGAGCAGCGAATTTCAGAATGGAAGAGAAGAAAAGCAAGCTCAGATAAGCTTCTTTCTCTTTTACCTTACGTTGTTGGAACTTGGAAGCTGCTGCAATGTCTAGTGAGTAGCAATCCATGGACGTTGAGATACGAATTTCCCCTGGAAATCGCAGTTCATTTCTGCCCAAGCATATGGTACAAGGTGGGCCATACATCCAGCAATCAGGATCATTAACCTTCTGGACCGACCTTCAATGGCAGTGCAGCCAATAACAATATTTGGTGGTCTCAATCAATAAATCTCTAATAATGCTAGAGTGAATTTCCAGCCAACATCAATATTGCAACTTGGCCGAATTGATATCTATTTTTCATTTTAAAGACGAAGAATTCTACAAAAGTCTCTTTGAGTACAAAAGTGTTAGGTAAATTTCAGATCTATACAATACCTTATAAGTTACGATTTACGAACATTGGGCGACTATCTGATATACTCAAAATATCTCAAATTAAACCTGCACAGATAGTGTATCCGCACGGATAGTTTAATTGGACTAAACTTATAAATTATATTAGAGTTCTTGAGTTTGACTCTTCCAAGGCTTATGTGATACACAAAGGTTGTCGATGATTTTGTATATCTGTAGAATTAGTCTCATTTCCAATATATGAGTGGAGATACCCATGTTATATATATATATATATATATATATATATATATATATATATATATATATATATATATATATATATATATATATATATACACCAGCTGATATGTTCCTTAAAGGATTAATTATTTAATAATAAACCTTTTTCTTATTTGGAGACTTCTAACCCATGTTGTAGCTGACACATTGTACATAGTTGATGCCAACTAATTAGAGCTGATTGCTATTTGTTCCGTAAGCCATTAAGAATTTTAGATTATAACGGTGGAGCCAATCCAAGCGTAGTTAAAGGTAATTATGTCTCTGGTGGACTCCGGGTCCCATTTACAACACTGTGCTTTACAGGTAACAGCAACCACCTTATAAAATTGAGAAATAATTAAGAAGTTGATGATCTATACCGGCCAAGCAGATATATTCTATGTTGCTCACTTCTCTCCTCGTGAACCCTCGATTTTACTCTGCGTCAGTCTATCAATCAAAGGGTTGGTAAAATCAGACCTAAGTCAATTTTTCTGCTCAATTAGATTTGACCCCTTTTACAAATAGGTGGATTCAACTTGATGCATTTAATAAATGGAAAAAATTCAATTAATTCAAATATTACTATGTTTATATACAACATAAACTCCTGAGGGTTGGTTTGCCTGTCAAGAATTCATTTGAAATATGAAAAATCTTAGGTTTAAGTCACTTTCAATACAAAATAGTCACTTCCATAGTTCTCTTCGATGAGATCCATATCTATTTAAGTAATAGTCTTATTATGAGTCTTATTATAATGAAGACTTAATCTATTTAATAAATTTAAAATAAATTCATCTTAAAATATATTTGAATCAAATAAGATCCTATCCAAATCCAACTCAATAGAATGACATTCATCATTAGAATATTTACAATATTTGCTTGTGTGATCATCACACGATTTCACCGTCTGTTAATTTGACACGTCGGTGGTTGACACCTGGCTAGATTCATAGTATTACTCACCATCAATGATCAAGGGAGGGTTTAATATAAGAGTTTATCCAGATTAAAAGTTGGGGCACAAAAGGAAAGACATTTCTCTTTGCTGGACTGTACAAGTCAACCAACCGTTGTGGGGCTAACTGTTGGTTGAGTTGTAGGCGTGCAAGCGGGGGCAGTCATGAACCAAGCCATGATTTGAAATAACGTTTTGGACTCGTTTGGATAAGGGTTTAAAAACCCCAACCTAACCTACAATCAGATAATATGATTATAAAATATGACTTTTAATAAGGATTAGGATTTTGGATTGTTATCAACATAGACCGTATGAATTGAGTGGCTCCTGAGAAGATCAAAAGGGTAAAAGTCAAATAATTTTTTTAAATAAAATTTAGAGTATATTCTATATTTCTATTTTAAAAATAATATTTCGACAGAAACCCAACTTTTTCATGGTGACCTAACCACATGAAGACCTAATTTCCACCGAATTGAAATGACAAATGTCATCAGTCTTGTGTGCCAATTACTCCATTCATCGACTTGATAAACTCAACCGAAATAATGATTGACTTGGGGTTCTTAAATTTAAGTGATAAATCAAAATTCCTATTCACTTTGAGTTAATTCAATTGAGTAATTCAGACAACTCCTGTTACTAAACTCAAAAAATCTCAACATAACTCACTGAGTCACTCATACCAGTTACAACGTTGCACACTTGCACCCACAACTAAACAACTCAAAACTTTGGTCCTCAATTCACTCACATGGGTTTTCTCCCTCAAATCAAAATTGGGAGATAACTTCAAGCTTCTTTGATTTTTTTCTTTTTTCTTTTTAAATGAAATATATATATAAAAAAAAAACTATGATGGAACCGTAATCCTTCCTATAAATTTATGAAAGTGCCCTCAGCAATCCTTTTCTTTCCATGAAACAAAAAAATCTGCATCATTTTCTCAGGAACTGAAATGGGTGTAGGTACAGAGAAGATGAGGAGTGGTTGAAGGGGGTGTGCAAATTCGTCCCTTCTAGTCTCTGCTTATTCTGAAATCCTTTCCAACCTCTTTTTTTGACTTAGTCGGATTTCGCTTTCAGGAGCCTCTCTACCCGTTTCCTCAAGCAACAGCCATACACTTAACCTTTCAAAATCCAAACCGAAACAAGACGTCTCTCTCTGTCTCTTTCCTTTTGGTGGGCCGCTTTCTCTATCTTCTACACCGACCCACGCGTCTACGTTCCTCTCCTTCTATTAAGTTTAAAAATGGCGGAAAGCCCCAAACAAGTAAGGATTGTGAAACATTTTTTTTTGGTGGAGAATCCAAAGGACTCTTGTTCTCAACGTCATCTGCCTTTGTTTGGTTTTTGTTTAGGATTATCATTCGTCTCTGAGGAGTTCTGAAGAGAGTCGATTGAGAGAAGAAAGTGGCATGAAAATGGGTGTTTCTGGCGAGGAGGGTTTGGAGAAGAGAAGCGAGATAAGTGACTGCTTTGTTTTGGATATTGACAAGTTGACCCACGTTGCTGCTGAGAAAGATGAAGTTGCTAATGCAAAGAGAAATGTAAGCACTTTATCAACTTCTTCTTCTACCTCTTCTTTTCCCCCTTCTATTTCTTTCTTTCTTTCTTCTTCGTCGTTTTCTTTTAAATCCAAGTATGGATCAGATTATATCATCCTTTGATAATCCCAATAGCCCAACTTTGTTCATATATATGTATCTTCTTCTACATCTTTAAACTGAAGAACCGGGAATTTGAGAAGTTCCATCTTCTCTAAAAATCCCAAGAACTCAAAAACTTGATACTGCATAATTCTTCTTCTTTTAAATTGATGGGCAATTATTCGAAATGTTCAATCTAACCCAAGAATTATGTGAACCCAAATTGATTTATATATCTGTTTTAAATTGCTCAACACCAAAATTTAGTTTCGCCCTCTTTAACTAAGAACAAATTTCTATAGCTAGCCGAGTTGCCTGTGTAATTTTTCTCCTGAAAGTTATCACTTTTGCCATATATTTATATTCTTTTCTTAAGCAATTGATTGAAAAACAGAAACATAAAAATTGAAGTCTTCATTGACTACATATGAATCCTTCTCCGGCAATTCTATCTTTTCAAAAGACCCAATAACCCAATCTTCCTCTTTCCCTTTTAATCTAATACAATTTTTTTTTTTTTTGGCTGTACTTTTTTTTTCTTTTTCCTTTCTTCTGATTTTACCTTCCTAGTTCCTACTAAGAAATTATTGCTCTGTTTTCTTCATTATAGATGCAGAGAACCCTTTCTCGAAAAGGATATCAAAGAGGAGGAGAACGGAAGTCTACTGAAAGAGAAACAACAGATTCTTCATCCAAAGGTACGTACGATTAATTAACAATTAGTCAATTACAGAATTAGTACACGGGCCATTATAAGAAGAAGCTGCAAAATATGTTTTACAGTGCAAATATTTATTAAATTTTGGGCGAAAGTCTCTTTTGAGCGTACGACTTATCTAATCAATTGAAATCACTGTATGTACCAATTTTATCTCGTTCAATCTCTCAGGCCACTTTTCATAGGGTTAATCCCCATCGACTTCCCTAATGTGTGTGAATTGTGAAGTTTATACATGTTCATACTATTAATCTCACCTTGTGGAGATATCCATATTAACTATGTCTATATACAAAATGAGTATGAGTCGCTATTGATTTGACTCGTCTCTGTCATTTCATATTGACTGTTGAAAATCAAAATAATTTAATAATCTGCATTTATTTTACATTTATTCATCTTCTTGTTTTCATACGAAAATGGGATCCACCCTCACAGTCAGGCGAGGATGTGATACAACCACTATTCACCAAAACTAATTTGTGAGGCAGAATTCAACAGCTAGTAAGAGAGGAGTTTAGATTGGCCATTGATGAGCCATGTGCTATTTCCACATCCTAAGGTTGATTAATTTTGCCGGTTGTTGCTTAGTTGTTGCATGGAAACGAAATGCTACAGTTGGAATTATTGACTTCTGCAATTATTCTTTAATTGATGCCAACTATTTTCCTATTGAAATGTAAGATTAGGGTAGATTAAGCTTTGGTAAGGATTGTTGGAGACATGTTTTCAACTCAAAATACGTCATTGGAGTTAGAGTAATCATGTGAGCAGCATTAAATATTTTTAATGAAGTTTGTTGAAATATGTTTCACTAGTTCAATTTAAAATCTAGTTAAGTTGATTGAGCAGGTAGCTAGAATCACCAATCGAAATGATTTTCCTATACCTAGGAAAAGAATCTAGTAGGCCCAATCGTCTGGGCTCTTGTGATTAACGTAGAAGATCAGGCGTGGCATTGGTCCAAGGGCTTGAATTGGTTAAATTGGGCACGGGGCAGTCGTCCGGTAGGCTATCTTGGCAAATTGGGCTGCCCAAGTCAAAATTTGTGTTCAGAAATTTCTGTAGAGCCATGATTCAGGCCCTTGACAGAAAAATGAAGATTTGAACATGATAGGATATGGAGTTTTGACATTGCGAATTTTGAAGTGCTCAAGTATCATAGTTTAAGATGTGTACAAATGCAGGTGCACTGGTTGGAATTTGTAACTCGGAGAAATCCATTAACGTCCCGTTGGTGGGTACTGCACCAGTAGATCCTGCCACGTCCATGATCACGATCACAACGACAATGACAAACACATCGGAAAACAAATGCAAGAGATACAACAGATGCAGCAGCAATGTCGGCAGAAGGTCTTCATGGATCGATCCTCGGAGGGTACTTTTGGCCTTCGCCGCTTTGTAAGCCTCCTCTGCTCATACTCCTTCCCGTTTCCTTTCTAAGATAAGATTTCTTCATAAATTAGAACTCCACAAATACCTCTGAATTGGAGGGAGAATGCCCAGTGTATGGTATTGGAAGGGAATGCTCAAATCCTCGGCCATAAACCCAAAACAAAAATATTGTTGTGGAGTTGATACAAGCTGGGCGCTTTTGGACCTGAGCCCATTTATTTGATGGCTGAAAGAAGCTGGAGCTTGCTCTAAAATTGGATCGCATTGTTATTCATGCCTTGGGGCCCAAAGCCAAAACATAAGCAGACAGAGCCCAGCTCACCTAAACAGGCCAAACATATCCAAGTGTGATCTGGAGCCAGGCCTAGCTCTAGTTTTGGCTCATAATGAGCTTGGTACAGGTTGCACCCTTCATGTAATGGTTTTTCCTAGTCAAGTTGAAAAGCTCACCTGAATTATTTGACTTTGAATTTCAAAGTCCAGTCTAATTTCGAGTTTTCAAACTATGCTCGCCACTGACTACACTAAGAGAGATCGATCATATATTGATATATCGCTATGTTTGTGTTGCAGGTCGAGCATGGGTACAATGCTTCTTATCTATTTTACACTTTCTATCTCTAGTATCAATGGAGATGGCGCCCAAGTCCGGCAATCGTAGTAAAAGCTGCTATGAACCGAACACAACTCGGTTTCTATGGAGCGAGGTGTTGAGGCTGATGAAAAAACCAAGTGCCTGTGTGCATGGTGCCTTGTGGAAACAAATACAAGGAATGTAAAAAAACTAAGATAGATCACATCCTACCTTTGTTCTTTCTCTATTTTCAATATGATATTATCGTTACTGGTGTTGTTATTTTTCTATCTTTATCTTCCTCTTACAAAGGTGCATAGATGAATGAGAGTGACTTCGGGATGAAAATTCAGCTTCAAAGCCCATGTCTAACTAATAATGCTCGGTGCACCGGCCCTTAATTGAGCATCATGCCTACTTCAATCGAATCAATTAAACTATATTTTTTTAAACTCTTCAAAATTTATCACTTAACTATCTATACCAGCTATAGACTTTATAGACTTTAAAATGGATTCATTATCACCCTAGGTCTCACTTATTCAATATTGTTAAAAGACTTGATCTAATAATGAGTATTACTCATAATGAGGACAAATATCTTCCCAGAGAGACTGCTCATTGGTCTTTCAAATGGACTACACATCATCATATGAATTGTGTGGAAAATGATATAAATACATAGAAAATTTCACTCTATCCACTCATGTTTTATCTTTTTATTTTCAAAGGCAATATATTAAAATTTAAATGAAAAAATCTAGTGAGACTGACTGTTATTTAAATAGGTCTTGGCCGGACATAATTGTATGTGATGTAAACAGAATTGTATAATTAAGGGTTAAATAAAATATAACTCCAAGATGACAATTCTATCTATTGACTTTCAAAAAAAAGCAAAAATTAAATGACTAGAATGATTTATTATTGATGAACTTTTTCATACAATATATTCTTATAGTCACCTTTTAATAAAAAGTATAAAAAATAATTATTTTTATCTCTTTTTCATAGAATAAGATCTCTTTGTTAGAGAAAAAACAAAAAATAAAGAATTTTCAACTCTAATGGGAATAGGAAAAAAATTTAAATTTTTTTTTCTCATTTTTCAAAAATTTAAGTAAAATTAAAATATAGCTATTAAAACCATTTTCAAAATTCGATACAGGATTAAATTTTATAAAAACTGTTCGAGGATACAATTGAATTAAAAACAAGCTCTCCAGAGTATGCTATGCTTGAATCGATCTTAACTTTCCACTGTTAGCTTTCCTCTCTCTCTCATCTACATATCATTTTGCTTCCATTTCCAAAACGCAGCAGCCGGTTTGGGTGAAGTGCGAGCTTCAACGACGGCCAATGACGGTTGACTTTTCTCTCTGTCTACGATTCAACGGTACTCTCTCTCTCTCTCTCTCTCTCTCTCTGAGGGTTGATCCGTTTTGATTCGTGAGTTGACTCGCCCTGCACTGTAAAATAGTCGCGTATTTAGGCATGCTGGATTGACGTACAAAATCAACCTCTGTTTTCTAATTTAAGCTGGTGGAAGCACACCCATCTTTATCTTTACTCCCCTACCCTGTTGGGTATCATGGAAGTCTTACGGTCGAACTGGAATTTTCTGGAATTTTGTAGAAGATTACGATGTTCGTTGGAACCAGAATTCTAGTATGAGAGTTGATGAAATGCTACAGAATTCCAAATCCGGTGGATTTGTATGTTCTCATTTTAATTCTTAAATTGTTACTAGGAATTCCAGAGCCTGGGCCACTTTGGGTTCTGTTTGGTAGCCTGGATTTTAGGTGGATTTTTTTTTTGTAGTTCCCAAAATTCTCCAGAGAAACCCTTTTTTGGGGAGCACCATTTTAATAGAATAAAAAATAATTTAAAAAACTTTCTGGTGAAACAGGGATTTTTACAGTGGACAATTATGAAATCCCATAGAATTCTAGATTTTAGGAACTTTTAAATTCCCTTTTGGAGGTGTCCCTTGGAGATTTCAATTCCAGAATAATTCTTGTGTATGGAATTCTTTGATTTCAATTATTAATGCTATGCGTACTGAACACCCAAATATGCTATGTCAGGAACCTATATATATTTCCCAATTTGAGGAATTATAAGTTCTACTGGCCAAACTAGCGATTACATTATGACTCATTTGTTTTTAGCTAATAATTGCAAAGTTACCAAACACAGAACCAAAAAATAAAATAAAAGACTTGCAGGAATTTCTCTCTCTCCCTCTTCTTCTTCTTTGAGAGAGAGAGAGATAGAATTCTTGTGATTCTAGAATTAGCAGAATTTTCTATTTTCAAATTTTGATAGATCATAAACTGAAGAATTGTTGATTACTTTTGGTTGTAGAAGGCTGAAATTTGTCAGAGGCTTATCTTAGAACTTCAGTAACTTTTTAAATGATATTGATCAAAAGCACACCTTGATTGCGTTTAAGCCCTTAGGCTACAGAACCATTTTATGCCTTGCCTAGTGCTTTTTGCAACTAGGCCTTCAGTAGTTCTTTTAGGAAAAAAAATCTCCCTGTTATACCTACTTTTAATTATTATTATTATTATTGTAATAGCGGTAATTATTAGAGTTAAGGTGGAGAACCCTTGTGCCTAAACATGACCCTTACGCCTTAGGCTCTAGGGCCCCTTGATCGCACCTTGTGCTTTGACTACTATGTTTTCAACTAGAAATAATTTCACAAACAACTCCCCAAAATTGCTCATTTTTAAGTAGATTGGTTCTCAAATTTCTGATTAATCACTTTCTGGCACTGATGTCGATAAAAAGAATTGCATACCATTGTTGTCTTGTTTATAACTAATCAAATAGAAACGTAAAACTCACAAAGCCAGCCCTCTGTAATTGTGATATTCCTCAATGGTGATGGTATCATCTAGCTTAGGATCATTGTCCCTTAAATGTATGTACCTTGACTTAGATACCAACATATCTTGGTATGGGCAAAAGGACAAATTGCTGTCGTGTTGTCAAATATCAATCTTAGCAGACATTTAGATTTTAGATTGTGGTGAAACCATGGTCTATATTTTCTTGCCACAGTTGATTTCTACTTGTGCTTGTCAATTTCATTTCAGTTGGAAGTGACTAAAACTAGGATGTGGTTAATTTGTTTCTCCAAACCCAACTTATATCACCTTTGTCCATTCATTGTAAGTGTGCAACTGTTATCCCTGCATAGCATGTCCTGGTTAGTTGGACAAGTTCTTCTAGAACTTAGAATCTATGTTAGAGATCTAAAATTTTAATCAGGTATGAATTTGCCATCTGTATCAGAAGAATATTTACTTATTTAGTTACTGGGCTAAAACTTTTTCTTGTTCTATTTTCTTTTTCACCAGTAAGTGCATCAATATCACCTACAAAGATTCAATACCTTGAAAAAAATGATTGGTTCTATATATTGCTTCCTTTTATGTTATCTCTTCTATTTGCAGCTGAAGAAAAGCATGGCTACATCCATGAACAATGATGAACAAGTGAAGATGGAAATTGGCAAAAAGCATGTAGAAACTGTGCTAGGATGGCTAAGAGATGTGAACACTAAAGGAGTCTGCATCTTTGGAACCCAGAATGGAATGGGAAAAACATGGATAGCACGAAATGTGATGGAACGAGCAAGAAAAGACTATCTCTTCGACATCAGCATCTGGATAACAATATCGATGGATGACAACTCAGATAAGGTTCTCAAGAAAATTGCGGAAAGATTGTCAATACCTACTGGCAGTAATGAGACCAAGAACATCTTAGAAAGAAAGATTTCTTCATTATTATCTGAGAGGAAGGTCCTGTTAGTTCTTGATGACAAAGGAGCTTTGGAACAATCAGGTGTTCCACAACCTGACCACAAAGGCATTTCCAAGATCATAATCGCTACAAGTTCTGAAACATTTTTTCAAAATATGATGAATGCTCAAAATTACAAGACCCTGAAGCGAGAACCCCTATCGGAGGAAGAATCATGGAAGTTGTTCTGTGCAGCTCGATCAGTTGTAAATGAACGAGACAATCAACGAGAAAAACTCATTGTCAGGGACTGTGAGGGTATCCCTTGGGCAATCGTTTTGAGCGAAAAAGCCTCAAGAGAAATTGAAAATCTCAATGCAAGGGCTCCTTCAACACCCAATTATGATGCGATACAGAAGGCCTTAAAATTTGGTTACGACAGGCTAAAGGATCCTGCAGAAAGCTGCTTCTTGTATTGTACGCTCTTTCCTGAGGATTGTGATATCCATGAGGATGAGCTAATAAGATATTGGATAATGGAACGATTTATAAATGAAAGCAATGATTTTAAGAAGGCTAATGCTGAGGGTCATCATATATTGAAAGATCTCATAGATCGTCACATGCTGCATAGAGAAGATAAGATCATAAGAGAGAAGGCACTTGATAGCCGTCGAAGATGTCGTGGAATCATGGCAAAAAATCCTTCAGGGGCTGTCCCTACTACAGAAGCAAACATGTGGGAAGGATTTGAGAGAATCTCATTAATGGATAAAATGATAAGGACCCTGCCCTTGAGTCCTTCGTGCCCCAAGTTGTTAACACTGTTGCTAAGAGGAAATCTCAACCTGAGAGAAATACCAATGCCTTTCTTCGAAGATATGCCCCAACTTCAAGTTCTGGACCTTTCTCATACTGGAGTTGAATCATTGCCATCTTCCCTTTCTCACTTGACTAAGCTTCGTATGCTTTTGCTAAGAGGCTGCAGTTCTTTGCAAGATGTGCGACACATACGTGGACTTGAAGAGCTTGAGGTGCTCGATCTTTCAGGCACCAAAATTAAAGACTTTCCTTATGAGATTTTGAAACAAACTAGACTGAGGCGGCTTGATCTACAAGAGATAAAGAACATCCAAGAAGTTGAATGGAAAAAGATCACTTCACTGCCTGATGAGTTGATTTGGGATCAAGGTGGTAGCTGCCATTGTGCAGCTGATCCACTTGGAGAGGTTGGTAAAATTTGCATTTCAGTTAGCAATTCTAAAATATTTCAGTCCTTAGACAAACTCTCCCCTCTGTGGGAAGAAAAGAAAAACAACAAAAAATTCTCCCAGCGCTTCTGCTTCGGTGTATATGCCAGTGACAAGATGGTTAAAGATGACTATGATTATTCCTGGAGAAAGAAATTCCGTTTCAGTGATATTTACCATGGGATTCAACATTTTCCTGGTTCCAATTATTCTGACGGATGTTTGGAGATTCAAGGCTTCAGGAACTTCCCAGTTGGCATTGAAGGGATCCTTACTAAAGCACAATTTGTATCATTGAAAAACTGTCAGTTTTTGAAGCAAGTGACTGATTTGGGTATTGACTGCATGATGACTATGAAGGAGTGTTGGATGGAGAAATGTGATAACATGGACAGTGTTGTTGGAACAAAATTGGCATGCAACACTTACCTGGAGTATTTATGGGTCAGCAACATGAAAATGTTGAGGACTGTATGTGAAGTTAGTACATTCGCACAGCTAAAACATTTATATGTGGATTGTTGTCCGAAACTCGAAATTGTCTTCTCTGTGCCTATTATTCTTGGAAACCTTGAGAAGCTGCAAATCAAATTCTGTGATAGTCTGGAGCGTGTATTTGGTGATGGAAAGTTCTTCCTCCCTAAACTGAAAGAACTACTTCTCTGGGAGCTACCGCAATTGACGACTGTCTGTAAAGATGGGTTGCCAAAGTTAGAAAGGTTTACCGTCAGAGAATGCCCACAGCTTCAGGAGCTTCCTCAGATTGCGACAGATGTTGAGATCAGAGGAGAAGAGGAATGGTGCAAGCAGTTGGAATTGGCTGGGAACTACAAAAATGTCAAACAGTGGAACAGCTTTGAAATGGACTACAGGTAGATAACAGGACCCTTTATACACATTTGCTTCTCATGACTGTAAGGACGTCGTTGTAGTATTTTATTTTTTGTGAGTGGTGTTTTATGTGTCTCTTGATGTACCCTATGCTTGTCTATACACGATCTGAACCATTTATATGTGGGCCGTATCAATACTCTGATGATCTTTTCTTTTTTTGAGTTAAATGTGGATTTTGTACTGCTTTATACTCTCAGTTTTTTCTTGTTAAGTGCTATCAAATGGATGCTTAGGATGTGTGTAAACTGCTTTCCACTTAAATTCAGAATGTCTTGCATGCTACATTGTTGGCACTTCCAAGTTGACATACAGTGATGTGGAATCGTCCAGTGAGACATAGGTGTGCTTCTCGCTTGACAGGACTGGACTCAGATTGTCTTCCACCCTGAGAACTTAATCATAGTTCAAAAACTTGATCAAACTCAACTCGACCATACTTGATTGGGTTCTGTCCGGCTCAACTATAGAGACTCACCCTAGTCAGAATGAGATTCAGATGGTAGATCGAGACTGTTGACTTGAGGAGTGAAATGCGAGCAGGGGCTGAAAAATCGGCCGGGCCGAGATATCGGCCACAGTTTTTCTCTCTCCTGCCCCTTTTTTTAAAAAAAAAAATCTAAAAAATTACAGTAAATGTAGATAATTATGGACTTATTGAATATGTAATTTTTTCATAAAATATCGGGCATTTACATCTTCTAATATATTTTTGAAGTTACGATATCGAGAAATTATATAATTAGTAATAAAATAGTGAAAATTACAAGGAAAAATAGATAAATGAGGAAAATTTGTAAAAATAATTTCATAATTTATTTTCTTAGTCAATGAGTGTTATTTTAAGTTATGAATTATAGAAATAAAAATAATAATAATAAAATGATTGAAAATTACATAATAATGTAGAAAAAATATTAGAAAATGAAACTGGGGTCCTAATCACTTGAACTGATAACCACACAAATGTCATACATAATAATATAATGTTTTCTTTCATTTAAGAAAATAGATTTTATTTTTCATTAATAATAATTAGATAAATAAAATTATTAGATAAAATTATGAGCTATAGTTAATTATGTTAAATTGATATAATAAAAATAAAGAATACCTTCTAATAATAATGATAATGGTAAAAATATTAGATGGTAAATATAATATTAAATTCTACTCTTTACTTTCAGTATAAGTAAATATTGTATTTAAAATTAACATTAAAAGAAACTTTTTGATAAAATATTAGAGTACACACATGAGCTTCCACGTGAGCTCTTTAGGAAGCTCACGTGAGTTCCTTTTCATAAAGATGGGTTTTCACTTAGAAATCCTAATGCTCATATTTTAATACCCTTCTTTGCTTTTCACTCTCTCTATTAAACCCTAGTGCCGCCTCTCTCTGTATTTTTTCCATCAACGAAGAAGAAAAAGAAGAGAAAGGAAAGTTGTGAAAGGTGTAGCTATTTCTTTCTTCAATCTTTTCTCCATATTTTCTTTTTTCTCTTTCCATTCCGATATTTAAAAAAAAGGGCTTTTTTTTTAAAAAATAAAATAACAAACAATTGAATTTTTAAATCGGCCGATATCATGACTGAATTATCAGTCAGAAATTCAGTTATATTGGCTGAATTTTTTTTGGTATGACCGATACTATACATATCGGCCGATATACATCGGCAGTTCGAAAACTCGATATATATCGGTTGACTACGGACAGTATCGGTCGATATTTTGACCCCCACTGTTGAGAAGCTTAATTCATCTACAGATTTGAGTCCAATTCTCATGTAGGTTATGCACAAATACAGCAGTCAAGGGTCCTGGTGATTCAAACCATTAAAATTGAGCCTTAGCTTTTTTTCTCGGGAAGTTATCAATTTGAAACTCGCAACCCATTGATTGGACTGCTCTGGTGCTCTGATTGGAGCCATTTTCCTACCGCTCAGTGATTGCAAATCTACCAGTCCTGCCCTCTGATGTCAAACCAAATTTTCACTTCATCTGTATGTCATATAAACCACTGTCCATTGGATTCAGTCAAGGGAAAAAGATTGTTGACTGATTTGTTGGTACATGACTGAGTTTAGATTATGCAGCCAGCAGCTACCAATATCCAAAGGAGTTAGAGGTAACAATCGTACTCGACTCATAACACTTGGGGAGATCTACTAATATGGATGAGACCAACATCATCATCTGAAGTGATTATCCCATCAATCTGAAGTTGGACATTTGCATATTAATGGTTTTAAATTTCAAATTTATTTATTTAAATGTGGCTAAAGAAACATTTGCAGAACCAGAAGCCCCACCTCCGACTACAACGACCTAATCAGCAATTTTTTCAAAACCAACCATAGGAAAATGAATTTTAGATAGGGCCTGAAGGCCCTTCTTACTTATTTTATAAGTTTGTATATTGGTTTTCCAATAGCCTTTCCATTTGCATCAGATGGTGCGCCCAAAGCCAATTTGAAGAGTTAAAACCAAACTGGAAGCAAATTATTCCATCCAAAGAGATGATAATTACCTAGTTAGATCCATCTCTGTTTAGGACGGCCAAATTTATCCAGTGGTCTTACCTAGTTAGATGATAGTCTATATAGTCCTATATTTGTTCATCTCTTATATGTTCAAATTGGGGAGTAAGACCACTGGTTTCAGAGTGTGAAGAAATTCAATCTAATAAGTTTACATAACCTCCGCTAAAATTGCTGTTAATTATGTGTAGTTGTCCATAATATGTGGCTACAAAATGATGATCGGTTCGAATATATTTGATCTAGAGACGCTTATAAGATCATAGTTTTGTTGAGATACAGAGAAAATGCAACTCAAATGTTTCAGTAGAAAAGATAAATTAAAATCAAATCAATCAAATCACATACACACTGCATGAAGAGCTAAATCTTACGCTGTCGTTTGACATTGATGTCGATGTCCATGGGTGAGAAAAATGATTCACTAATTAAAAAAGGTAAAAATATCTGACACAAATTCAAAAATTAAATCTTATTTCAATTTCACATAAAAGAGATCTTTCAAAAACCTATATAACAGAAGTCTCTCAAACCCATGTAACACTCTCTGAAAGAACTCCAAAGCAAAAACTCAATTTTTTGTGTCTTTGTAAAACTATTAAATAAAGGAAGGGGAGAGAATCTCAAGCCACCACATCTGACTAGCGCTACAATTCGAATCGAGTTTCTTAAAATACAATCTGACCTAAGTTGATATATATAAAACTCAACCTGACTCGAACTTCACAACCCGATCCCAATTCAAATTCTAATCCGAATCAACTCGAATTCTGATCCGACCCACATTTTGAATCCATTTTAGCCTAATTTTAGTCGGGTCGGATTGGTTAACTTGTAAAATCCTCAACCTGATCCAACCCAAATTCCATGCAAGTTTTTATCTTCTCAATTCGATCCGACTCGAGTTGCAGCCCTAAATCTGACCAATGTTGTCCTTCCAATTTTAAACAGGAGGGAACCCAAAATGCTGAATTTAATCTCGACTGTATAAGAAGCTAAACCAATCACGTGACGTCACAAATATCGACGATAGTTTCAAATTTACTATATTTTTATAGACTAAATATCATTACCACATTAGTAACATATATTTATCGATACAATCATTTTTAATGGTAAATTTTTGATAAAATAAAATTAAAAATGTAATAAATAATATATCACGATAATATTTTGATAAATTCGTATTTTGTAAGAAAACTTCGTATTGATTCTACAAAGGGATATGGAACAAGCCCGGTCCCGGTCCCTGGCCCAGCATTTGTAGACTTCGTATGGAAGACTCGCATCCATCTATTTTCGCTTTTCCTCCTTACTCCTCCGCGTCTACACCGTGTGATTTTTGTGTGTCAGACTCTGACGCACGCCTTTTGCTTAAAAGAGCGACGGGAATATTCGATCGGGCCGGGTCACGTAACGTGAGCAGACGCTCGACCCGTTATCCAGTATTTAGTCTCGATCCTATCGTCAACGGCAAGTAGACGATAAGGACGACCGCTTGGTCCATATGAGTACATAAAAACCTGCCATTTGCAAGCAAACTCTGTCATCGTCAGTTTCTCACGCGATTCCACGTCATGTCGGATTGTTTCTCGGAGTTGCCCCCAGTCTTTGAGGAAACTACGAAACTACTTCGAAATTTATATAGTCAAATCACTATCTCTTGTTAGTCTTATTATTAAAAAATAAATTAAAGTATTTAAATACAAATTAAATATTTTCTAATAAAGAGATTAAAGAAATATCTGAACTCATTGCGATTGAATTTTACCTAATTTAAATGTAATTCTCTCCAACATTATTTATAAAAATTCAGTTCTCTCCAAAGTCAAACTATATTCTTTTAAAATTTCATCCTATTATTTTGATCGTTTAAACTTATACTTTTTATTACTCACATTTTTCGTCATGTGTGAATTAAATAGAGATACTAATATTTTTATAATGAAAGACACTAATGTATCTTTTACTGTAGATATGAAAAATGACAAATATGTTTCAACGTGAAGGCTTGTGGTATGTATCAAGCTTATGCACGCATCAATCATGTTGGGAGATAATCATAGTTTTCACTGCACACAAATAGCAATATCAGACAAAAATAGAAAAGAAAATCACGTATTGATCATGTTGGGAGAAAATCATAGTTTTCACGGCACACAAATAGCAATATCAGACAAAAATAGAAAAGAGAAATCAAGAAATTGGAGTAAACTACACCATTGAAGTTTATGTGATTCTCTTTTTATGGAATTCAAATCAATTCACTATGTTCAAAGGCAAAACTGAAGAAAAGGTGACTCTCGTTACAGATGTTCAACTCTCTCTCACAAAATGGCCATACTACACTAATTGTGGTCTACATAAGATGTCATGTGAAAAATACAAAATTTCTCTCAAAAAATAAATAAGTAACGGCTCAACCAGATCGATAATACATCTCTGATGATCAGGCTCTAAAAAGTCTAACTACAATATGTGCATCAACATATTAACCGATAACGTATTGATTAGTATTGCCTTATTCTGCATAGTATTAGCCAACACAATTCTTCTATTTTTCTTAAATGTCATTTTGACATTTTTTTAGTTAAATCTTGCATTATGTGTGTTTTTAAAAAGGTTTAGAAGCAAATTTCTCAAATGTGAAAGGTATTTGTCAAATTAGATGTGTGAAACCCTTGCCCAGATGGGCTGTCGCCTAGGAACCGATGTGGGGAGTCCCACATCGGTAGAAAAGGAAGAGAAATTGGTGCTTATATGAAGCCAAGCCCTCTTAACTCACAAGAGGCGTTTTAGGCCGGGCCGGGCCATGTGGGCCTAGGCCCAAAAGTAAAACAATGCAGATTCGCTATGTGCTAAGCCCAAGCAGACAATTTCTTATTGAGTCAAGCCCGAAGCCCTTTATTTAGGTCAGATCGAGTCCTTATAAGATGGAAGTGATTTTAATATCTTATGTAATAAGATTATAATGCTCTCTTCCTCTCGTCTCTCTCAATAAAGATAAATACCTAAAATCCAATTATTGTCGAGTATCCAACATGGCCTCTATCAAGACAAAATATAAGACATCAACACAACATGGCAATTTTAACCTTCTAGTTACACATCGAAACCATCCCCATAGACCAGTTTCTCTCATTTAGTTATTTACTGTGTTATCTTAAATTATTCCTAATGTGGCCTTTTTTTAATTCTGTTATTTAAAACCAATTTACTCATCCAATATAGCATGTGGTTCTCCATCACATTGACAGTGTTGATTTGTCTTTTCTTTATTTTTCCAATACTGTACGCCATAGAGTATTGCATGTCCAATAACTATTTTATAAAACCATCCCTTTAAATAGATTGATGTTTTTTAATCATATAAAACTTCATTAATTTGTCTATATTTTGCCTACTCTATTTTAATCTAAGTAATCCTATCTAATCAAATCTTACATGAAATCCAACCATAGAGGTCAAGTATCTAAATTTATCACAATAAAATGCTGTAACATTTTCAATTATAAACAAATTGTCCTGCTTATTTTATATCACTGATATTATATTCTATGTATACTATTTTGTTCAACTAATTTTTAAATCATTTATCTCTAAAGTTTGCTTCTAAGATTTCAACTTATTTTTAAATGTTTATTTTATTTTACTAATTATTACTCTATCATTTGAGAAAGGCAAATACCATGGTACCTCATTTTAGATTCTTAATTTTAACTGGTCTGTGATTAATGCAAAGAAGTACAAACTTAACACAGACCCTTGACAGAGTCCCACTTAAGTTGAGAACCATTCCATCTCTCCACACACTAGTTATCTCAGGCAAGTTGTCCACACAAGGGTTGAAGCTTAATCAATAATTGATCCAAAACAATTTAAAATTTTATTTTATTTTCTTATATTTATATCCAAATTTGATTTATGTCTATACAATGCATCTTCAATCATTGATATCTACAATAAATTTGAGACTTACCCTTTACAATAGATCATGCTCCTTAGGCATAAAAGAAAATGCAAATACAAATAGGATTAGAAGAAAAGCTGTATGTTTGCCTACCTTTACACATTAGAAAATACCTCACATTTATAATATCCAACAACATATTCAAATGAAATAGGCCTGCAGCCACCACTTAAATGAGTTATGACTTTTTAACATTTCATTTCAAATAGGTTTTTTCAAGGATAAGAGAGCTTCCAATAAAAAATATATATTAAGTCATGCGTCACTATAAATGTAGAATGTATTTGTGTTTCTATCTGAAAATTCAAACCAATCAGTCTTAGTCATGAGTCATGACCTCACCGGCTTCGTGACCACCCCAAATACGTACCCATATTATATTTATTTTCTCTTATTGAAACGAAAAGGTCGCGGTACTTTTTCTCATGCCTTCTAGAAATATATGGACTTAAAGAAAAACTTAAAAAAAAAGGAAGGTGGCGAGTTCATGTATCTATAGTGTAATTTTAGTGTACTATAGGGATAATAGTTCATCGTAGAGGTTTTAGGTTTGCTATCCCATAATTTTTCACATTTAAATTAAAAAAAAAAATGTTTTTGCTATAATGGTTTCACTGTTTAAGAAGGATAGAAGAGTCATTAAAGTGAAAAAGTGATATAAGTGTTCTTAAAGGAATATATATGTGAAAGAGTTTCATTTATATCAAGTATTCAGGGAGTGGAAACCCGACTGGATAGAGATAAACATATAAGTTGAATGCTTGGGAATGTAATTTATTTAAGTGAAATAATTATAAGTTGACATTTTCATAATGATTTTTATGAAGATGTGTCATCTAATTGTTTTTCATCAATGATTGAATTTATTTATTTCAAAGTGGATAGTAGATTAATCTGTTATCATAAAAAATATTATAAGTACAATTTGATTATTTTTCATTTCTTAAACTTTAATTGACATGTCATGCAAGGAAACTAGAAATCATTAGATTGAGTTGGATAAAGTGATGGATGGATACAAACCTATGTCAATAATTATAGTTTTGAGAGTCCACTCTATCGAATCATCCAAACTTATTATTTTTTAGATATCAAATTGAATATTAAAACAAAAATAAGTGAAAATGAATATCAAATGCAAATAAATTTAAATTAAAAAAAAATAGAATAACATATATTTGCCCCACGTGGAAGGAGGACCCCAGATGAGATTTCCTGAAATCTTTTTTTTTTTTAATTTGACACCTCCAAAAATAGGGATCATTTAAGTTAAAGCCCTAAATATGGCTGCATGGATGACTCCAAATTTCAACCTAGGAAGAAGCGCATCCGAGACAGGCTCATCTAGAGTAGATAACTAGATACCAGCCCCTGTAATTATTTTTCAAAATAAGGGCAATCTCTTCTACGAGCCCCATCCCGTATTTCTCTATAAATTCTCATTCCCTAACCCTGACCTGAAACGCCACAAACTCAAGAAGCTCTCCGACCTTTTTTCTAACTCGCTGTCAGATCTTCTGCTTCCTCCTCTGCAATGGCTCCTAAAGAAGTAGAGGTCACAATCTCGTCGGCTAAGGACCTTAAGAACGTGAACTGGCGCCACGGGGAACTGAAGCCGTATGCGGTCGTTTGGGTGGACCCCGCTGCCAAGTGCTCCACGCATGTGGACGAGAGCGGCGACGCCTGCCCCTTCTGGGACGAGAAGCTCACCATCCCCCTCCACGGCCGATCCGTTGAAGACTCCACTCTCTGCATCGACATCGTCCACGCCGACGCCCACGAAGACACCAAGCCCCTCATTGGCTCCGCCAAAGTCCCGCTCCGTGAAGTCCTCGACGACGTCGGGCCCAACGAAAAGTGGTCCAAATCCTTGACCCTTAAGCGTCCGTCCGGTCCGCCCACAGGGCAAGCTCGACGTCAAGATCGAAGTCCGCGAGCCAAAATATTACGCGCCACCTCCCGGTGCCTACGCACCCCCGTACGGCCAAACCACTTCAAGAGACTTACGCACCTCCCCCATATGCCTACGGACAGCCCCCTGCCGCTCCGTATTCCACCGCCCCACCAGGTGGGTACCCGTATAATCCTCCTTACGGGCAGCCGGCATACGGGTACGGGCAGCCGGCCTACGGGTACGGGCAGCCGGCCTACGGGCAAGAGGCGTATGGAGCACCGGTGCCGGAGAAGAAGGGGAGTAAGTATGGGATGGGGACGGGTCTGGCAGTAGGGGCGGCGGCGGGGCTGATCGGTGGCCTTGCGATAGCAGAGGGTGTGGATTACGTAGAGGACAAGATCGCCGATGACGCGGCGGAGAAGGTGGAGGAAGACCTTGCCTACGACGGTGGCGACTATGGGGGCGATGACTTCTAACGTTCACCCTGGGATCCCCTTTTCCTAGGTTGGATAAGTAGCTGCAGTGTATTTATTTTAGAAAATGGAGTTGGTAAGGCAATGTGGTTTTTTTTTAATTACGCCGGTTTGAGCTCTGTTTGGAATTTGGATTTCTCTAATAAATGGTTTACATAAGCATTGAACATGATCTGGGTCATCCATTTATACAATTATATACATTATGGATAGAGTCGTCATAAATGGTTTGTGCTTTGGTTATGGTTTTACTTTCTTGTCAATTAGTGCTTAATGTCTCTTTAATATCCTACTAATTATAAATTTGCTAAATTTCTTCAATGGTAATTTCGGTAGTAATTTGGGCATTGAAATGTTAAGATAAACAGTTTTTTACCTAAATTACAAATCTCGAGAGATTGGAATTGTATTCAAAATGTTCACATTAAAACAGTGAATTGTTCAAACTTCAAAGAGCTTTAGAAAATTAAGGTTTTGCTGCTTGCGTAGATTTTGTGTATGACGTATAAGAATTTATATAAAAACAAGATAAATTCTAAATTATCATTTTAATTTTTTAATCATACTACTTGGTTTAATTATTAATTTTTTTATTTTTTTATTACTCATGTCGTAATCATGTACCGCATTAAACTCTCGTCTCGGTTCTTTCAGGTAAGGCGTTACCATTCTTTAATTTTTATGGACTAATCGCATGTCATCTTGAATGAGTTAACGACATTCGTCTACAGCAGATTCCTTCTGCACCAAATCATATGCCATCAATTCATATTTTATATTGAAATTTATATTTAATATTTTGGCTTGTCAATATTTTATTCTATATATAATATTCAATTTTAAAATTCAGAATTCAATGATTCAGATAGTCACCATTTTATTCTTTATTTTCAGTATTTCAATGTGTATTTATCATTCAACTTTAATAATGAATGGAATTTCAGATATTTAGACATTTAGCCGCATTTGCTCCTATTTAACATTTAGAATTAAAATTTTGAAGTTCAAAATGTTTGAGAATTCATCTCATTACAAAATATCACGAGCAGCAATCATGTCAACTTGGAATGTCCTTAAAAGATAATTTAAATAATTATATAAGTTTCTTTATAAAATTTTCTCCAAACAAAATTGATATCCTTTTCAAATCAAACTTACGTAAATAGATTATAAAAAGTAAGACATATGTCTTAATTCTTTAATATGTTAAAAAGTATGGACTAAAATATTCAAACTAAGAATAAAAAATAAAAATATATTATGAATTTGAATGAACAAATTGAGGTACAAATAGAAAGGGCTGAAATATTTTAATACACATTATTGTTTCCATTTCCCTTAGCTTAGAATATTTTTCATTTTCAATCAATGTCTAAACATACATCTAATATTGGAAATAAGATGCTCCATTTTAAAACAAAAAAAAATGTTTTCAAAAATGGATTTAAATTCATTATTGATTTTGATAAAAAATTTAAATATCTAATAGTTTGGTAAATTCAACATCTGATATATTTAAACTTTAGATTATTTGGCGTGATTACCAGGCTGTAAATTGATAATTAGATTAGTTGATGGCATGTGCTGCACCAAATATGAAGATGACTGCTGTCTTTAAAGCTTACGTGTCTTTAAAGCTTACTTTTTACTTTATTCTCCACTAAATGAAAAGATACGAGTGTCAGGGCTCCATATCTGAGAGTTTAATATTAGATAAATATTTTGATTATTATATTTAATAGAATAGCAAATATTTATTACAGATTATGAATGACTGGGTTTAATTTAAAAATAATTTTAATAGATAATATTAAGTGAGTTGTATACTAAAAACATCCAAATATTTATTATTTTTGCCCTAAATTTTATATTTTATGAGGAATGAGAGATTTAACAAAGTCATAGGTATAATGTTTCGCAAACACAAAGATGCCTTCATTTTATTATTTTATCTCAACTATATCCTAAAGCAGTGAACTTATAGATATTTTAATTCTTTAAGATTGAAATCTTAAATATCAATTTAAAAAATTATTAAAAAATTATATAACCATAGTTTAAATAAATAAATAAAAAGTTTTTAAAAGAAAGTGGGAGAATTTTAGTATTTATGAGAAAGTGAAAATAAAAGAAGATTAATTTACTATTAAATTTTGGAAATCATTTTTTCTCTAATAATGTAGTTTGATGGCATTTTAGAATATTATCTCCTATCAAAAAAATTATCAGATGGATCATCTAAAGATACTTTTCTCTTACTTTTTATCCCATTTAAACAAATCCTTAAAGAGTATACGTTAATGGATTAATTGAAAAAAAATGTGCATGCTTATCTTAATTCATTATAATCAAATAATAAGGATATATTTATTAAATTTTAAAGATGTAATGTTATCTAACCGCAAAAAATTTAGAGATTAGATCAATGGAATTGTGTAAATTTAAAGTAAAATTAAATTTAGATAGAGTTAAGAAATAGAGGTGAAAATAGAAAGGGGTGAGTATTCTGATTAAAATTAAGAAGCATGATAGAGTGATAGACTTATTGACGAATGTCTTAAACTGTATCTCCATTTTATCTAAATATTGCTAAGAACATTTTTATAAATTTAATTTCATATGATTATAAAATTAGAGTACATAATGTGATTTACCATTATCTTAATAAATTTAATTGAAAGTACAATAAATAATTCAAATAATAAAATAATTATGTGAGCAACACATGGTTCACGATTCCACTCGGCTCATGCATTATGAGAGAGGAGAGACAGCTTTTCTTAAAATCAGTATCATTTTCAATGGCAAAGGATGGAATAAAGCTGTAACCACGTGATTGTGGCGGACGACAATTGCATTTAATCGTTATATAAATAGACGAATCTAAGAAACCCCACTTGGGCGTTTCTTTCCCCGGCCAAAAAACATCAACGTCAGATCCATTTTATGTTAAAGTTAACTATTTTTAATTTTAATATAATACATTTTAACTGTTAAATTAATTATTATAAGTTTAAATATTTATTTTTAATCTAATCATTTGATTAATTTTATTTTTAAAATTAAGATAATTTTAATAATAATCTATTTATTTATATAATTTTTATTACTATTAAATGGAATCTATTGTATAAGATCGCTTGTCAGAACATCTATCCTTTCGGCTTAAAAGTCTCCCAAGTCTTATATATATTTTATTCAACAATCCAAGTTTCCAACCAGTCTAAGGATCCTCGCAAAGAGATTGAGGAGATCCTATAAAATATTATCCAACTCAATTATTTAAATTGACTTGAGTTGATCTGATCTACTTTAATAAATGAACCAATCTCGTATGTTTAGTAGATAATACAATTTAACTCAGTGCTTTATAAATGAATAAACTAAACTTACTCAACTATTTGATGCGTGCATTATTTAAGAAAACTTAATAAATTGACTGTTCAAGTTCATATAAAATTTGAAAGTGGAGAAGAAGGCTCACTTAAGAGAATTTTGAGTCTTAGATTGGTGAAATGAATGATCAATTAGATACATATAGAGGTCGGGCCCTTATTCTTTTAATTTAAACTTGAAACATTTATCATTTTCCTTTGTCACCTCCTATCTAAATTGTACAAATTAATAGAAGACCTATCAACGCTTTGGATGCCAACTCCTTTCCTTTTTTCAATTTTATTTTTGTTATTCATATTGAATCCGGAGTAGATTTGCTGTTTAGCCGAATTTACAGCAGCAACAGCAGTAAATCTGTAAATATTTTCAGTTCTGAGTTTTCAGCTGCAAGGCAACAGTGGACTGAGTTGGACGAGGCTAAACGGGTCTATGTGAAACACGAATCTGATATAACTCAGTCCAAAGAGAAAGGTACGATCTTATAAAATATCCTTTTTTTATTAAATATATATTTGATCGGAACTCCAAGCAACACCTCCAGCATTGATTCTCTTAAACCCCTAGAAGAGATGCTCCACATCTACACAGGTTCCTCCAATTTACTCTGCTCAGATTTGTGATCTCTCGCTTCTTAAAGCAGGAGATAACTAATTGAGCTATATAACGTTAGGTTTATCAATATCTTTTTATAACCCGTTTCTCCTAAAAGTCTGATCCTGACACACAGCTCTTTTCTGTTAGGAGACACTGTTTTTCAAAAACTAATGTGAATTTACCATTTTGCCCTTCAATTTTAGATCGTCATCTAAAATGGAAGAGCAAAATAGTAATTTTACACAATTTTCATGTAAACTAGCGGTGTCTAAATGGCCAACTCTTATGAGGGAAATGATTTATGCACCCTCCATTTTTACCCAAGGTGCACTCTCTATGAGTGAAATGTCAGTTTTGGGATAAAAATGGAAGGTGCTTTAATGAAAAAGGAAAGAAAAATTGATGGTAAAACTGGCATTTCACTCATAGAGAGTGCACAAATCATTTCCCCCTCTCATGAATGCTCTTTTCTTCATATTCTTCTTCGTCAATATCTCTCCATCTCACTCCCTTCTCGTGACTCCGTAATACGAGTCCGAGACTCCGATTTTGAGAATCCCACTCTGATTTATATAACTTCCCCTCTTTCTCTCTCCCTCTCGATCTGGTCCTTTCCTTCACCGTTTGTAGAAGGGTCTTTTTAATCCTATCACTCAGACCGGGTTCACTTGCAGAATGGTCTTTTTGGCTGAGTTGGGTTCACTTGCATAAGAGTCTTTCTGGCTCAGTTTGATTTTCGACGGCAGCAATATCCGAATTCAGCCAGCAGACTCTATTTTCCACCTGCAGAATTGTTCTTTTTTTAATTAACGTTTTTTTTTTTTCTGAGTTCCACTTGAAGATCGGATAGTTTTTGATGAGTTTGGATTTTTTACTTTAGCAATCAGACTCTGATTTTCACCTGCATAGCATGCCTTTCAAGCCGAGTTGGATTTTCAACGTTATTTTATTTTAGATTTTGTATTTTCTCAATTTATTCTTAAATTTTCTGAAGGAGTTTCCACCCAACTCTGTAATTCTTTCTTCCGCACTCGGATCAAAGTTTGTGGCACTTCTTTGTAAGCTTATTCTTTTCCTTTTAGTTTTATTAGATTTATGTAATATTTTTCTTGTAGTTTAATTTGATGATGTATCATAATATTTATTTATTATTTTATTTTAGATTATCTTATATTGATATATTCATGAATATAAAATGTTACTAAGCTTGAGAATATGAAAATATTTTTGGCTTTTTCTTATTTCTTTTTTATTTATCTTTTATGCGAATTGTCCAATATAAATTGTAAGAAGTTTTTGCTTTTTAGTTGAATCTACTTGTTTTCAAATTTTGTGTTATGATTGTATTCCAATTTTGTATCGTATATAATTCTTTATGTTCTTTTTATTTTTACTTTTTGAATTTAACTTGGTTTTTTTTCTTTTCTTTTCTTTTTTCCATGCATAAATTGGTTTTTGTCAATTTTGAAATTTAAGAATAATATCTGTAAATCAAATGAAAGTAAGAGGATGCCGGAGTGGGTCTAGGTTGACTTTACGTGACAGAATTTGAGCTAAACAGGGTCAATGATTTTTACCAAATTTTTTGAATCAAATCCAAAATCTCAACAAAGTTACCGGACTCAATAATTTTCGAGTTGAATCCGAGTTTGAAGTTTTGAAAGTATGATCTCAAATCTCAATACATTAATTTAATGATTTTTTAAAAACTAATTTAAATTATGAAAATTTATTAAATTAGAAGTAAAAAATATTCTGATAAAAGTTTTGAGGAAAAAGCTATATTATTCATTTATTCTTCATGAGAATAAATTATAAAATAAAATATATGATAATATTTTAAATATTTTGGACCCGTTACTACACATTAAGAAACAACATAATCTAATAAAAAGTATTAACTTTTAATGTCAAATAATTAATTTTGGAAGTTGCAGTTCGATATAAAAATGGGCTTAGGTCAAATAAGTGGATGGTGATGTTTGGTATAAACTCAAAAAGGTTAACTATTTGAAGAGGGTGAGGAAATTAGTGTTCCAAATCTGATTCATATAAAGTTTTATGAAGAATATGAAGGATTTAAATATTATAATATAAAAAAAATTGAATTTAGTGTTCGAAAGGATTGAGTTAAGTAGAACAAAGATTTTGACACTTGATTTAATTATGAAGATTAAAATGTGTTTTTAGAGTAAATTATACAATTTAGTTGGTTTGAATCAATGAACATATGAACCAACCAAATTCTTTTTTCAAAATAAAATATATGATAATTGACTTAAAATAAGTAAATGGAACTTAGCCATTGAACTCTTGAAAACAATATAAGCACAAAACAAGTTAGTATAATTAGATTTTTAATAATAGTAATTTATTCTCTTCTCCTATAATATATAATATTTGGAATTTCTAACTTTTCTTTAATAACAGTAATTTATTATCTTCTCCTATAGTCCTATGAAGGTCATCTAATTGCCATGTTAAGAAAGAGAAGATGACTAATTTTATAAATATAAATGGTATTTAAACTAGCAACAGCTATTTACAAATTTCCAAAGTCTATACCAACTATTTTGTTTGTTTTGATATTTCTCCTTTTAAGTGGTGGATCATGACTCTTGAGTGCATGACGGTATATGCTTAATGCTGCTTTCTATAATGAAGTATGGCGTACATGACAAGTCATGTTCCACACATTCGAGTGGGCCACATTTCTATTGAAGTTGAAAATTCTCTTTTAATCTTTTTAATTTGAAGTTAAAGTTTTGGTGTATAATTGTGTACATGATCATCTTTAATTATTAAGATAAAGTGTTTAAGTTAATTTATTTAAGTATTATTAAATGCTCAAATCAATGTCATGGGCCATAGCAAGAATGCATAGTATTAAGGTTAAAAGTTAAAATGCACTATCCACCTGATCTTTCAAATTAGATGGGTGATTGACTCAGTGAAATAGTCTTTCATTTGATAATATTGTTTATCGAACATTCCATGATTGAATTAATCAAGTATCAAGTTCTATTTTTAAATTCTTTAAAATTTTATTATTTTAATCTTTAAATTTTATGACTTTAAAAATTTTTACTTAACCAATTTAATTCTAATCACGTTGGTTGACAATATATTGAATAAAAAACTATTTCAACATATTCATCACTAACTTATCAACATATTGATTATAAGACTATTTCAATAATTCTATCATTAATAATATATTCTTTAAGTGATTATTTATACTTGCATTTTATTTTATATATTATTATGTGATTTGACAACAAATATCAATGCAATATAAATTATAAAATAATGTATTTTAATTGGTCCATCATAATATAATCTGTACTTGTCTTCCATGCAGAAATTTTACAAAAATGTAAGATGACCCTCCAAATTATTTGTACTACGTTTTTTAAAAAAATCCTGCATAAATTCGAACTCCTTAGCAGGTTAGAAAAGAAAATATATACGTAACAATCAGTTTCCTGAGCCCAGGACCCGTTGACTACTCTTAAAAGATACAAGCCCTCCATTTCGCCTTGTTCTCCGCACCAAGGAAAGAAGGGAGAGCAGAGTTTCTCCCAATCTGCACAGCAACGAATTCCAGATCACAGCTCCTCGAATCTTTGCGCTTTGATAAAGAAAGAAAGGGGATTCTCTTCTTTCCTTCTCTTTCTCTCTCTTGAGGTCTCTCTACTTTTATTATTTTTCTTCTTCATTGATCCAATCTCTTATGTCTATCGTAAACATATGTTCTATGTATTCTCACAGTTTTCTTGAC
This sequence comes from Chimonanthus salicifolius, assembly GCA_013350335.1. Lineage (NCBI taxonomy): Eukaryota > Viridiplantae > Streptophyta > Magnoliopsida > Laurales > Calycanthaceae > Chimonanthus > Chimonanthus salicifolius. The sequence continues at coordinate 46,747,390 of CM023539.1, forward strand.
TATTATTTCGCATTTGATCTTTCATAGAAAAGTTTTCATCTAATCGGAGGGCTATGAAAATGAAAATAGAGGTAGTTAACAATTTCAAGATCATGGTTTTGGCCCTGTTTGGATGTATTGAAATGTGATTCTGTTTATAGTTTCAAAGATTATAAAAACATTGGGTTTTTTTTTTTTGTTTCGTGTCAGATTAGAAAAGCCGGATGTTTCTTTTGTATTTCTACTTGAGGGATTCTACAGAAAAAAATGTTTCGATTTGGACATATGTAGAAATTTATATTTCGACTAGAGTTTGAAACACAATGGTAGGTGTTTATTTTTGCAATTACAATATCACAGAGACACTAGATAGGCATACAATCCCTTGTAAAAAATGCTAGCATCCGATTATGAGTATCCTAGATAGATGGGGCAATGACTCTGATAATGATGATAGTGATGACACTGATATATGTACAGAAATTTCTAAAAATGCCTAAAACAAGAAAGACATTTGCCCTTCTGTCCATTTTCTTCGTTGGCATGCCCACCCTTAATCCCCTTGAATTGTGAGCATACACCTATTTGGCATTTATCCTGTTAATATCCATTTATGGATTAAAAGAATTCCATTCTTGAAGGTGAAATTCAGGGAACACGATATCAAGGTTACAATGATCAGATCAGGGTAAGCCACCCACAGGCACCATGGATTTCACAGTCTGCTTAAGTAGTAGAAAATGGAAAGAATTCCCTTGGTTGTTCAATTGCCAAATAGGTTACTCCATGGAAATCAGTACTTCCAATCCGAACAGATACCCATTTTTCGCATGAGATTGGGAGATGACTTCCCTGAGTAGCTTATTTTTCCTAATTTGGAAACACTCCTGACAATTGAAATGTGTTTTTTCTCATGAGAAATATAAATCTGAAAGTGGCTCATTCATCCTTCTGTTTGTTTATAAGCATCTTTTGCTATATTCATTTGGATAAGCTAAATTGGAATTGATTTTCCAAAAGATGTTTATGCATGCATGATGCCTTTTCTACATTCTTCTGGAAAAGTTAAACAACCATTCCAATGTGAAGGTTAGGTCCAACCATAAGATGGACACAGAGATAGTTTTCGTGAGAAAAGTTGTTGCATCAAATATAAGGAAGTCCTCTTCTTAGGAGGCTATTCCCTCTCTAACAGAAGTGCCAAACAGCCCCGAGCCGATGTATTTTTATCATCTCAGGTAAGATAAGGTTACATTTATAACGAGTTGACTACTGATTTGAGTCAGAAGTTAAGACTTCTATGTGAAATTCCTTCTTATTTTCTAGCTCTCAAGATCAATTCTCCTGTCCTCACAAAATCAAGTTATGGTAGTTGCAAGAAATATTGAACCAACATTGAAGAGTGAAGATTCAACCCAAATAATTAAAACTATATAGATGAATTTTACATACATCAATGATTGGTTATTGCTGATATCACTCTATCATCATGTATATCAATAATGGGGTGAGAGGTGAGCTGAAACCAAGGTTCCAGTTATCAACAACTGGTGGTTCTGGGAAGGACCTGGAGGAGAATATGTTGTTAACATGGGTTTACCAAAAGGGTGCACAAGCTACATGGTTTGGTCCATGCGTGTATTCGTCCCCATCTTTTTGATAAGTTTAGCCAATTTTGAAATTTAATTGGTTATTATTTAGCATCAGGTGTAATTTTGTTATATTTATTTTTAGAGAGATGTTATACTTACCTTGAAACAATACCTTTTGTACCCTTAAGATCATGTGGCAAATCACAATTACTTGGACTTTCAAGAGTTAGTTAAGATACCAATGAAATGACTTGCCACCTCAGCAATGAGTACTAAAGGGTATAATTTCTGGCTAAGCTTAGCATTTTCTTTATATTTATTAGAACTATAAATGCAGCAATTTATTTGACTTAGGGTACACCATTGTCTATTGATTTATTTATGTGAAACCAATCGATTCTTTTTACCTTACTCGACAGCTCTGGATTAGATTGATGAGCAATGCAAAGATCACGCAGAGCTCTTCTGAAAAGAAGAGCTTTGGAGAGTGCTGTAGTAGGGAGGAAAAGACTGTATAGATCCTTGTCTCTTATTCTTGCTTTGTGGACACTTGTCTTTTTCCTTAACTTGTGGATTGGCCATGGCGATGACTATAGAGGTCAGAATGCATGATTCCTTTTAAAGTTGTTATTTGTTTTCCATTCCATATTTCAATTCAATTCAATTCAATTCTAGTTTATATTTTTTGCTTTGCACATCCATCTACTTGTCCCCGACTCAGCACAATCCACTTAAGGGCTGGGAATGGGGATGGGGAAGGAATTACAATAAGAGCTTTTGATCTCACAATAGGACTTTGTTGAATGAATTCATTTTACGTGGACTGATCAGATAAAATTTCGTAAACACCAGATTATTTCTATGTTTTTTAATTGTAATATATGTTGGATTTAGGTGATACATCACCTATGGCTGGTGAATCAACTTGGTGCGAAGTTCAGTCTAAACCAAATAAAGAACTTGTCTCCAAAGGTGAATCTACATCTAAAAAGGTGGATTCCAGTGACCATGAACTAGAGACATCCATATCCAGTGGTGAGGCCATGAGTGGTGAATCTTTAGTTGGCAAAGGAAATGAAATACGAACAAAACCAGCTGCAATAGAACTAGAAGAGATAGACACATCTAGGTTGGAGATACAAGCAGAGAAGGAAATACAAAAGAGTGAACGTTTGTCACGTGTTGCACCTCCAGGCCTTGATGAGTTCAAGAGCAAAGCAGTTGATCCAAAAGGGAAATCTGTGACTGGCCAGACTGGCAGTATCATACATAGAGTGGAGCCTGGTGGGAGAGAGTACAATTATGCTTCTGCCAGCAAGGGTGCAAAGGTCTTGGCTTTCAATAAGGAAGCAAAAGGCGCTTCCAACATATTGGACAAAGACAAGGATAAGTATCTCAGGAGTCCATGTTCAGCAGAAGAGAAATTTGTTGTTATAGAACTTTCAGAAGAAACATTAGTAGATACTATTGAAATTGCAAACTTCGAGCACTACTCATCCAACTTGAAAGATTTTGAGCTGCTAAGTAGTTTGGTTTATCCAACAGACAACTGGGTCAAACTTGGTAATTTCACTGCCGAAAATGTAAAGCATGCACAGCGCTTTGCTCTTCAGGAGCCAAAATGGGCAAGATATCTAAAGTTGAATCTGCTGAGCCATTATGGTTCAGAGTTCTACTGTACACTTAGTGTTGTGGAAATATATGGAGTGGATGCTGTTGAGAGGATGTTGGAGGATTTGATATCAGAACAAAATAGTGAATTTGCATCTGAGGAAATCACCTCTGAGCAGATATCCATTCCCAATCAACAAGAGCACACTGATGGGAATGATCTCTATCCAGAGCTTTTTCCTGAAATTGAAAATGAGTCCAGGCAAGAAAACCTAAGTGGTAAACAAGATGTTACAAAGAGTAGTTTGGTTGATTCTGTGAAAGAAACAAGGCCTCAACCAGTTGGAAGGATGCCGGGTGACACTGTTCTTAAGATACTAATGCAGAAAATTCGATCACTGGATTTGAATTTTTCTGTTTTGGAACGATACTTGGCAGAATTGAACTCTAGATATGGCAATATTTTCAAGGACTTAGATGAAGAGATCACTGAAAAGAACTTATTTTTGAAGAAGCTCAGAGTAGAGATTAAGAACTTGGCTGACAGCAAAGATGTCTTGGTATGTAAATTTCTCAGTCTGTAGTTCTATATTATTTTGGCAATTTGATTTAATCAAAGCCATTGCTGTATCTGCATCAACTCACTTTGTCTTTGTTTAGGTAAAAGATGTTGGAGAGCTCATCTCATGGAAAGCTTTGATTTCTTTGCAATTGGATAAACTAAAAAAAGATAATGCTCTTCTCAGGTAAGATTCACTCACGTTGACCTTCTTGCTGTCATGTTTATTTTTATTTTATATTTTATCAGCCTTAGTTTGATTCATCATAATAAAATAATCTTTCAAAAAAAATAATCTTTTTTTTTTTTTTTTGAGAGATTTTTTCTTATGATTAGGTAGTGATTATAGTTGGAAAACAAAATGGACTACATAATAAGAGATCAGTACTGCTTAAGACTATACCAAAAAGAGAAGTGCCTATGACTCAAGAAAATGACTATAGTAGGTTAAAAATTTCTAACTGAATACAGTATTTCTTTTTAAGAAGAGAAGAGAGGAGATTGGGTGGGGGGTGGGGGGGTGGGTTAGGATAATCTCTCAAAATGACTTCTTGATTTGTTTTAATCCTTCTCCTAATTGAATCCATAAGATATACATATCTTTTATTGTGTTTATCCTTGATCTACAAATTTTATTAGATTGAATTGGATTAGGAGTTCTAATCTCGTTGAAAACGTGGTAGACCTGATGGCCGGATTTGTTTCTAGGTTGATTTGAATTTTCTATATTCAGATCCCTATTGTGAGGAGAAAAGCATTGAAGCCTTGCCATCTCTTTTCTAAAATCTGTGCATCAGATTTTTCATTCTAAGCTTTTCCTCTTACTCAAGGGACACATTTTGTTGGATACTTATGCACTACTACAAAATAGGAGCATCAAATGGTACATAAAAGCAAAAACTGATTCTTTGAATATGATACATCTTTCAGATTCTTCACAAATTCCTCGTGGATTCTTAGCACTTTCTAGAATGGTGACAAAACTAATGTCATATCTTTTCCTCTTTTGAACCTAAACTAAAATATTGGGAAATTATATTAAATCTGTATTTTCTTTTTGATTGGTTATTTTTTACATTTGAAAACAAACATATTTAAATTCCACTGGTAATATTCTGCAGATCAGAAGTTGAAAAGATTGAGCAGAATCAATTTGATATGGAGAATAGGGGCCTTGCAGTGATTTTTGTTAGTTTTGTTTTTGGTTGTTTAGCCGCTGTGAAGTTATTTGTAGATACTCTAGTTAGTGTGTGTAGAACAAAGAGATGTGAGAATTTTGGTAAGACAAGCACTGTTGCATGGCCACTTATGCTGTTGAGTAGTACTGTTGTGATTTTCATCCTCTTGATATAAAATCATTCGTGTCTTTAACATATTATAATTGAAATAGGATCATTTTTCCGGCAAGTGGTTAAGGTGCATCTGTGCTTGAGAGGTGTAATATACATTGCATTTGTTATAATGATATTAAATTACAAATTATTACTTTTGAATGGTTACTGGATTAATCGAAAAAGAGGTACCAAATGTGCATATACAGAAGGGAAAAAGAAATAATACAAAGACACTGACTGCCCACAATTCCAATACACTCACGAGCAACAAAGTAGGAAAGAACACTTAAAGAACTTATGCTGTGGCAACACATTCTTTTCAGACTCGCAAAATGTCATTCATAGAGATATTCCTGAATATTAAATTACAAATTATGAATGGTATTATTGGTTGATACTTTAAAGGGAATTTCTTGTGAACATTCAAAAGTATCGCATCAATATATACTCTTAGTTAATTGGTTCTATATTATAAGCGATGTATAGAAAAAGTTTTTTATGTTAAAATGTGTAGAGGCCACTGCATCCTTTTATGAATATATTATGACAGGTTAGGTCGTATTAGAATTTGAACTACCTTACCGTGTAATTTTTCAGATTTCAGCCTAACATGTTGGCTTCATGAGTTGAAAGCTGGAGACAGATGACTATTAGCTAGACCATGGGGATTAAAAAAGTGGTTTGGCAATATGAATCATTAAATACAAAATTTTTTATTTTTTAATAAAAATACTGAAAATATGAGAAAAATAGAAAAAATGGAAAATCTAGGTGAGCATATTTTTGTTAAAAATAATGATTATTTTTATGGAATATTAGATTTTTGAAAGTTAAATTTTGATACGAATAAAGTATGTCTTAAAATTTTGAAAAATGTCTAATTTTTTTAGAAATATCAAATTAATATGAAGAAAGATCTAATATGAAGTTCATGTTCTGAAATCTTAACTATCCTCTATTAGCATGTATCTTCTATTATAATTCATAAATAAATAGTTTTCAATTTTATAAAATGCTGAAATATTAAAAAAATTCACACAAACGTTCTAAAAACTATATCAATCATATTAAGGATTTTTCATTTAAATTTAGAAATATTTGGATATTACTGTTATTCATTTTTTTTTTTGAAAATAATGATTATTTTTTAGAAAACTTGACTTTTATTAAATTTTCAAAAAATCTTCAAGAATCACATGGTCACTTTACAAACTATGTCAATCATATTAACACATGTCTATTGTATTTCATAAACATTGAATATTATTTTCACAAAAAATTCTAATTTCAATTTATCTTAGAGCTGACATTAAAAAAATCATAAAAATAACTTAAAATGGTTAAATTATAAGAGAAAAATATTTGGAAGTGACAAATACTTGAAGAACTTGTTTTAAATCTCATTAAAATCACATCAAATGTAATATTCAACTTGAAAAATGGTCTAAATAGTTTTTTTATTTTAAAAATATGTATTGAACGATTTACTTTAGATTCTGAAGCTATTTCTCATTTCTTTTAATTTCGGTTTGGATGGCCCCCTTGGTCTTCCTTACATTTTTGTAGTTCTTTTTAGAATTAACGAAGTTACCTTTCAAAAATAAAATATATTGAACAATATTGATTACTTTATTGGCATGCATTGTTGATACTACGATGCACAGCTGATGCAATACGTATTTATTTGGTAGCCTAAAATCTAAGTACATATCGGTCGTATTACGATTGCCAAACCATGAGGGGAGGTTAATTTCTCTCAAATTGTCAAGATATTTATTTATACAAATAAAAGAGCTGATATTGGCTACAGATTCTTCTGCAGTCTATGGGACCTAGTTTTTGGATTATAGGCCTAATCTTTTCTATCGCAAGGTATGTCATTTTCTATACTTCTCAAAATAACTTTATTATAGGTCTTTTTCCTCTACATTAGATTGGTTTCCTAGTTTTATTTTTCAAATATTCAGCTGGTGAAAGTTCTTATTCTATAGAAGCATAAGAAGAAACTGCGTATGGAAGGGGTGGAAATATTGAAAGGAATTCCCTTTCTTATTTTACTCTTGCATTCTTTTCCTGCGATTTTCGTGGTTTAAACATTGGAAAATAATAACTGCCGTTAAAAATGTATTTGTAACGTGAGATTACTGTTTCTTGTGTTTTGATGTATGTTTATTGAAAATTTAACAGTAAAAAAGGCAGAGCAGATAAATAGCCGTTTTTAATGAAAATCACAGTAAACATAAATTTACCGCCGTTGTCAGTGGTGAGTCAATACAGGGCTAGTAAGTTTAGAACATTTTGTACTTGTACTAAGTCACCAATTTCTTGTTCTCTCTCAGAAAGATTGATAGAAAGAGAGAGGAGAGAGACTGAAATGTCTAAGAGCAGCTCCCGTGCCATTCTCATTAAACCTTCTGATTTAAAAAAAAAAAAACAAAACTAAAGAATGCTTCCATCTCAACCTACACTCGAGTTTCTATTTTAAAAAAACGTTGTCATTGAAACAAAGGGAACGGGAAATCCTTTTAGTAGCTCTCTTTGATATTTTTATTTTTTTCAAAAAAATTGAAACAAATTACAGTATGAGCTTTATTTCTATTTAATTGTATTATTGTTATTTAATAGGCACTTAGATATCCAAATGTGATTTTGAAGTTACAAAATTGAGAATTTCAAATATTAAAAAAAATATATAGAAAAAATCTCCAAAAAATCACCAATATAAGGAATCCCACCAACTCATCTATTCACAAAATCAATTACATTTTAGGAAGTTTCACCCTCATTTACTCAGAAATTTTCGATAACTGATGGCAAATATTCACCCAATTTTTTTAAAAAAGAAAGCAGTAAAAAAGTGTTACTGGCTTTCTAATTTAATGCATCAAAAAATAATTTAAAGAATTTTGATATATTTAAGTTGATGACTAGTAATGAACTTATTTGAATAGACTGATTTTTGGGATACAATTAAGTTTGATTGAACCGTAGTTTTCTTTTTGGGATCTTTTTTATATTTTTTTTAAATATTTAAATTTTTTGATTTCGTAACTTCAAAATCATATTTGGATATCTAAATGTTCATTAAACAGTAATACAATTATATAAAAATGAAGCCCATAATATTCTTGATTTTCTGTAATTTTTTTACTTATTTTTAGAAAAAATAAAAATATCAATAGAGCTACTAAAAAGATTTCTCGTTCTCTTTCTTTTAATAATAAAGTTTTTTTAAAGAGAAACTCGAGATTAGAGTTGAGAAGGAAGCATTCTTTAATTTTGTTTTTTTATTTAAGTTAGAAGTTTTAATAAGAATGGTGCCATAGCTGCTATTGGACCTTTTAGTCTCTCTTTCTCTCCTCTCTTCTTGTTTATGTCTCTAAGATAGAGAACGAGAAACTAGTGAGTCTAATACAAGTACAAAACGTTCCAAGCGTACTAACTTTATCTTGACACCTAAGCACTGTGACAAATATCAACGGTAAATTGATATTTACCGCAATTTTAACAGGAAATAGCGTATTCGCATTAAAGAATGACTATTTATGGACTCTGCGGATTTGACTCTTAAATTCTCAATAAAAACACTGTTAAAAACACAAAGAACAATAATATCACATTAAAAATGCATTTTAACAACAGTTATTATTTTCCAAATTTTGAGAAACATGATAGTGCTTTTTCATCTTATGGTCTGCTTTCTTCACTCTTTGGTACATAAGAGTAATTCTACACTCATTAGCTTGTAACTCAAGTTTTTCTGGGTGTAACAAATTTAAAGGAAATTTCAATTTTACCTTTATTCTGACCTTATTTCTTTTTTAGAAGTAAGAGCAAAATTAAAATTTCTTTTAAATTTAGTGTTGGATCTTCTACTCCACAAGTTTTTTCCTGAAATATCGTCATAAGCTCTTTTTCCGAACTATCGTCTCTCTCCCTCTCTATCTCTGGCATCACTGCATAATCGACATAGGTCATTTTAGATTGTGAAAGTTTTTCTTGCCCTTCTCTACCCAAAACATTCTTTCATTCGTTCATCTTATATCGCCTTCTTTTTTTTTCCTTTTTCACACAGGCCTCATAAAATTTATTTGTATAACTAAGGGAAGTGAATACTGTTCCAAGCATTGTAACAGATTTTGGTGTAAATGGCCGATGGCTTCACTTGGTTCCATATGGATAAATGTATTTGAAAGGCTTTGATATGTAGATGATGCTTATAAAATTTATCTTGATTGGATAAGTGAAATTATATTTTTTGAAGACTTCAAAACTTTTATGTTATCTAATTGTTGAAATTCATTAGGTTAGATTGAATCTAATTGATGTTAAATTGTGCATGGTTACAATTTACAGGGTAAATGGGTGTGAGAGAGAATGGATCTATTGGATTCACTTTGGATCCCACAAATTAAACTCATCCAAACTATTAAGGATGTAAATGGGTATTCGAAAATCCAAAACATTCGACATGAAATAAACGTGTTTTGATCCAAATGTAATATCTGTTTAGAATTTTAGATCCCAACCCGAATCAAAATTTAAGATTCGTTTGTGTTAGGATGTGGATATGGATTTAACCATATCTGAATTCGATAACCTTCTAACTTAAATGGTAAGTGATGTGAATAACATATTTACTACTAATATACGTGTTATATATTAAATTATATGAAGAAAAAAAACCTTAAAATTTATCTTCATATCTCCTTACCATATTACTCAACAAATTTGGAATTAGGAGATAGTATTACTAGTAAGATTTAGATTTCACCATTTGATTAGTAGGTTTTTATTATCTATTTTTATATTTTTGAGCTTCTTTTTGCAATTTTTTTTTCTTTCTTTTTAGGCATTAAAGTAGTCTTTTGATATTTTCTTCTAATTTTCATTACTTATATGTTTTTATGGGATTTGTACTCTTTGTTTGATATTTGAACTTGAACTTTTTATTAATTTCAGTTTTCTTTTAATGCCAATATTTTTAATTTTGAGGATATTCAAATCTGGATCTAAATCTGAATATATGAAGCGGATATGGATATGGATTTTACATCTAAAAATCTGACATGATCTGATTCTAAATTCAAATCGAACAATATTAAGTGAATGCGAATGCAGATATTACCGATATCTTGACCCAAATCTAACCCATTTACCTCACTATTTAACGAAATATAGATGGTTAGGTAATTATCAGTATATAAAAGCAAAATTTTAATTTTTAAAGCACGCATTCATATATCTTAATAACTTATAATTCCAATTTGAAATTTGAATAGAAATGTGGCATAAAATAACAGTACAATACAAAAAGAAAATTGAAGATGTGCACATGGGCAGGTGGAGGAGTTCGAGTGAAGGTGACAGAAGCGGGAGCTGCAGTGTGAGGGTGTAGTTGATTGTGAGAGAGGAGGGATCGCTGAGTCGGATGCACATTTTAGAATATATTAGAATTAATATTAGATTAGGATTTTCAGTTTGTGTTAATCTCTGATTAAGAAATGTGTTTAGTTGAAGATTAGATTAAAATTAGAGAGAAAGAGCCTTAGGATCCGCTAGAGACTATAATATATATTTATAGCCTTTAGCCGAACCTAAGGCTGTTCCGTTCCAACTTAAATCTAATATTAAATTAAACACATCTCTAAATCACAAATTAACAAAAAACTGAGAATCCTAATTCTAATATATTCTAACACGACATGCATTGGAAGTGGTAGTTGGAGATGTTGATGAGGCCATCACAGCATGGCTGGGCCGGAGAAGAGACGGCTCCTAACACGAAGGGCTGTGGTCGGGGCTAGCTTCAGCAGCAGCACTGGGCCACAATCCTCGAGATGAGGAAGTGGCACAGCCAAAACCATTCATTAGCAGCAGCGTCACTACAAGACAAGTACATGCCATGGTTGTTGCCCAAGTTGGAGGAGGAGGCGATTGCTCTTCTTATCTATTGCTGCCATTGGGATTCATATAGCTATGAATGGAAAATGGATTTATAGTGTGGGGAGTGGAGAAGAGAAGGCAATAACATGCAGGCAACCTGCCTCTTTGTGCGTGTTGCAGTTTTAAAAACTGAATCACAATAATGAAATGAAATGAGAAACAGAAAATGGTTCAATAGGCATGAAGGCTAAATATTGGAACAGTGTGACTGACAGTTCCTGTGATGCAAGGACATTATTACAATAAATATCACAAGTTAATCATCATCATTTAAATCATTTATGACAAGTTAACTTTGAACTCACACCTTTCTATAACAATAAAAATGTAGGTGTCCCGAGAAATCTGCTGTCTCGAAAAACTTCAAAAACATAAATGAGGGTACAATAGGAAAAAAATCTTACACCCATGTAAGATTTAAACATTTAGTCGTGTGAGGATCATTTCCCATAATATAGAAATTAAATAACATTCGAGTACAGATCTCTTGGATCTTGATAAAAATTTGTACTTCACGGGATAATAGAATGCTGGAAGCTTGAGGGATCCTTTTAAGCCCAGCTCCTTCGTCCCACTACACCAGCCCTAGTCCCCCCCTCATTGGCTAGTTAGTACTCAATTTCCTCATTTATTCTCTCCTCTCTCATCATCTCCTAGTCCGTTCTTCATCGTTTCATAGACTAAGATCTAGTATAACCGGATCATGTATGTAACCCACGGTTAAAACATTAACACCCTTAATTGTGGGAATTAAGGCAGATATCTATTCGATAGGGGCTTTGATCGAGGAGAAAATCAAAGTGTGGCGATCCACAAGCTAACAGAATAGGAAATGGTTCCAAATCTCCCCACCATAAAAAAAAAAAAAACACCACCCCAGCAAATGTGGGAAAGTTCCATCTACACCCTTGGCCCGACTCCTCCCTTTCTCCATAGATGAGGAACCATTGAACGCAAATAGTGCTTGTGGATGTTAATTTTACAAATCTGAAAGCCAAACCAAACAAATCTCAATTTCATTCAAGCAATCCTCCATGCAATATCAAATATTATAACAGCCTTATTTGGCACTAATAACTCACATCAGCTCCAGCATACACGATGAGAACAAAACAACTCGGTACAACAAGGCAAGAAAACATGGCCTGATGAGAATGCTTTCCCGGTTAAAATCTTAGAAGTTCCGACTTTGCCAAGAAAACAACTCATTTTTTGATGAAATAAAAATTGTGAATGCCTGAAAATTGTGCCATCATGAAATACCCTGGATATTATAATTGCCCCAACCTTCTAACATCTGAATGTTACAAATAAAAAACAGCAAAGCTCAGTAAGATTTCCCACAGTGTATTAAGCTCCCAGCTCCCAGAAAAAGACCAAAAACAGCAGCACTTCCAAGTGTAGTTTGGCCAATGTACCTGATCTTCAAAAGACCTGGGACCTGCATTATCTCTCTTACTAAGCTTAACCCAAGTGGCAACAAAAAATAAGGCAGGAACATAAAAAGAAAAAACAGATGGTAAAAGAATACTTTGTCAATAGTACAAAATCAATCGACAGTATAGGTTTTCAAACCAAATATTAGACTGTACTGGCAATTCCCGCGGTTTCCCACACGTAAAGTTCAAAAAAAAAAAGTAATTAGTACTTGTATTCCATAGCCTCAATAGCATCAACAACATACTCTCCTTTTTTTTTTCGGATGATAACAACAACAAACATTTTCATAGTAAGAATTTATCATTTCAACCTTTTATTTTTTCTTTCCAAGATTTAGTTATAAATTCATCACAAGGAAATATATATAAAGCATTACAATAAATTTGGAAACATCAAGACTATACAAAAGGCCACATTAGCTTTTACAAAATTACAACATTGTAATTTGTGGTCCCAGTCTTTTCTTTTTTGAACAATGATGACACTTTTTATTCAACACAAACATGAACAGGAACACTTCGGCCCAGAGAGAAGATGGGCCCAAGAGAGGAAATTTCAAAAAGAAATGTAAAACCAGAAAAATATGCAATCAAACTGGGAAATTGCACCCCATCTAACCTGAAAACATTCTATCTGAAAACCATTGAAAGCTTTAGAAGCTAGAGCCCATTTCCCCATTGAACAATTCTGGACTTAATCCTGCATTTCACTGCTTTGTCTTGGAAAATACTTCTATTGCACTCCAACAAAACGAACCAAGCTATAGCTCGAAGAATCGTTCTCTAGAGTTCCTGGCCTTTCTTGGAAAAGGGACCAGAACCCCATTTCCATAAGATAGAACTAAAGGAGGATGGAAAAACCCAGTTAAGAAATTATTTTGTTGTACTCATGAGGCACCAATGACAGGCCTCCAGTCCCTATGAAGATCTGATGATGAGAATACTAATCTACCCCATTCTAATAGTGCTGTCCATTGCTACCCCATTTTAATCTTGAGCAAAGATATCCTTACATTTCTCTCTTTGAAGACATGCTAGACAGTAGCAAGTGGATACATTATCAATAACAACTTCCCTTAGGGGGCTTGTACCCAACCATCCAATATAGCTCTAAAGGAACAAAGAACTATCCACTATAATAAGGAGATATGAGGAAGAAAAAGACCAAACCAAGATAAAAATGGAAAAATGAATAAAGATCAATCAAGAGCAAATGTTTGTAATAACAAGGTTTCATCCTTTTTAAGTGATCTAGGAGCAAGGATTCTATTAGGCATTATTGTCTCACATAACAGATTCACTTGTGGAGGAGCCAATGATTTCCAAACAGATTCATATGGGAAATGAAAAAGAAGATCAAGATGAAATCAAAAGCCTGTCAGCTCTTCTCAAAGAGTGCTGTTAGGATCCAACCCCTCAAAACTTTCCCTTCAAACGATGTTTTTAAGTCCTTAACTTCTCATTTTGCCTAAATTCCAGCTATGATACCACATAATCCATCATGCTCTCTGGAAGTTGACGCTCAGAAATTTCCTCAATGTACCACACAATCGTTTATGGATGTCCCTTTTTGATTAAATAAAAAGTATAATTGTTAAAAACTAGCTTTACATTTTTTCTGCCAAGTCCCACCCATATATCATCCAAAAATCTAATTCTCTGCCTTTGTCCATCACAAACTCTGTCTCATCTCGTAATTTTAGTTACAGCATGTGCAGTCCCCACTTTTATTGATCCACTAACAAAACACGTGAAAAAAAAAAAAAAAAACAGAATTGTGTGGTGCATCGCAGCCCAATTTGATCTTCCTTTATATGGCAAAAGCAGAATCAAGTTACAGAAAAATATTCAGAAGTTGGATGCTCACACCTGGCCTTCATATTGAAGACTCCATGAGGACACAAACATAATAAACCACCCCAACCAAAAAGCACCCCAAATGTTTTTTTTTTTTTTTAAAAGAAAAACACCAAAACACACAACTACAACAATATAAAGAATCCTGTTTCCCTCCTTCATGAAGTAAATATGTCTGAACTTTGATCCTCGACAGAGTTAAATATAAACAACAAAGTCCATTCAAGAGTCATTGTTGACCTTCAGTGTCATAAAAACCCCACTTGCAATTTCTACTTTGATATTTGGAATCTTCAATTTCTTACTTATGACCACCCAATCAAGTTGATTTCTGGAATATCCCTAAACCCTAATCCATGCAAAGACCCCAAATATGGGGGATATTTCTAGTGTTAATTCTAGAAAAAAGTATTTCTAGTCTTTCATGCATGTGTCTACAATTTATCGAGCTCCGTCATTTTACTCAAGCCACCTACATATCTTCTCTTGTATATATTGAAGGATATGGTCTATCACATTATACACGCCTGGGTTGACTTTTAGATATTGTTAAATATCATTGACTGTAACTGATTTTTCTTTCCTCTATCCTCGCCTTGATTGGATCCATGTACTCTTTATAGACATGTATCCTCCTCTGTTAGAATAACAAGCAATACAATACACAAGAATTATCTCTCTTTTGTTCCCTTTTCCTCCATCTCTTTCGTTCTTTTCTCCCTATTTTCATTATAACACGGTATCAGCAAAGTTCGATTTTTAAATTTTCCGTCTTCTACTATCGCCCATTTTGGTATTACTCAACTTCCTACGACTTCTGGTGTGCCTCCCCTTCGTTTCCCTTCGTACTTGAATCCTCTCCTTGATGGATGCCCCTCGAAATCATCACACCCCTTATTGTTTTTGGGTCCTCCTTCCATCCATCTAGTGGGCCCTAGCATTTTCTTGATCTGCTACAAAGGGCTTTGTTTCTTCTTGAAACCAACATGGTAGGAGTCACACATGATCCTAGTCTCCATCTCCTCAGCTTCTTCCTTGTCTCGTGATCTGTGGGGCCCATTTTTTGCCAATACATTGTCGCTTCTATTGTTATCTATCTTGAATCTGGTTTTTTTTTTTTTCTAGATCTTTATTCTGATCTGAAGTTTTCAAATTGGATTAATACCATTTTAATTGAGAAAAATGTCTGACGGTTCAAATTGAATGAGTAAAATCAGACGACAATGAAATTGAGGTAGAGTCCTCAAATTAAAAATGGAATAGTAGCTTCTTTTTCTTTTTGAATAGTTCAATTAGCAAATTATGTCAACAAAAAAGAAATATAAGAAAAATTGAAGAGGAAAAAAAATAAGATTACTAGAGTAGTAAGTCAAGAAATACATGATGCGGGTATCCATTGATATTCATCGATGACTCAGCCACATGCATGGGGGTAGGGCTAGTGGAACCCACCTGATTAGGTGGATCTTAAATAAGAATTAATTATTTGCAGATTTTGTCCAAATTAGATGTTGCTAATTTCGGACCATAGAATATTTAAGGCCATGTTTGGATGGTTTGGGGTTCAGTAATTTCTAATTAGAATAGGGTTATCTTTTTAGAAATTGTTGTGCAGAAAGTTTAGGGTCTAGATTTGTGGATCAAGTTATTGTATCCTTATATATGGATGCATTGTTTGTGAATAGTAATTATCCCAAAAATTCTGCAATTCGATTGTCTCCACATATGGTGTGCATTCTTTGCCTCTAATATTATTTCATACTAGTCTCTCTCACCTCTCTCTCCATTAAGCGTTGAGATTTGTTTATATTCTTATGCAAATAAATGGATGTGAGTATTGAATGGGTGCATAACCATTTATTTATAATATGTTTTCTTGCCCTCACATGCATGAGATCAAGGGAGATGGGTGTTTTGCTAATTTGAGTTCCCGGCCTTAGGAGGTGGATTGGGTATGTACAGGGTTTGCAATGCATGTCATCAATTCACTGTTGAAGTGTTTAATATGACTGAAGGTTTGGCTGAGTTGACTCAACAATATCCTCACCAGGATTGCCTAGGCCCTTGTCCTCAAATAATACCAAATTGTGGGCGGTGAGAGGAGGTGAATGTGGCACAACATAAAAAATGTGATTTATTTGTATACCTATCCTAGCAATAGAGTTAATCAAATTATTGCCTATCTTAAACATGGTTAAAAGAGACAACCTCATTTACAAGAAAGTTAAACTTCCAACGTTCAGATTCTCAAGATGGGTCCGCTATTGTTTGTGAGAGTCGCTGAGAATGATTTAAGAGAAATAGATGAATCTTGGTCCTTTCAACAATTTCGATCCCCTTGATGTCATCAATTTTCATAACTTAAGATCCGACCTCAATGTTAGAATCTATTCATCAGCAATGATGAAACTTTTTAACCTATTAAAAAAGAGGAATGAAACCTTTAAATTTTAGAGCCCAGATATAGAAGAACATAAATAATTTGGACAAAAATGAAATTATGAATAGTGACAATTGGAGGCATCTGTTTTGATAAAAAAAATAAATAAATTGGAATTATGTAAAGGTTCAGAAACTTCACCTTGTACCTGATTGCTTCGTAAGTCCCATAAACAGCACCTGCAGATCAACAGGCTTGGATAAATATCCATGAAATATTGAATTATATAAACTACCTGAAGTGTAAAGTCAACTAAAACAATAACATACAACAATGTAAACATATAATGAAAAATATTTATCTAATCCAGAAAAATGAAAGTCAGAGAAAGAAAGAGGTACTTATAAAGAGAAACACAGATTAGCTTACAACGACAAGCAATCTTATATAATGCAACTATAACATTAATTGACATGAACATCATTAAAAAAACATAACTTCTCAGGAATTTAAACAATTGTGTCATTTTGAACTCATGGAATCAAAGATTGACCTTCCTGAACAGCACTCATCCAGTGAAAATGGTGATAACATTTAAGGTGTATACAACCATGGCGATCGAAGGTAGCTATTACAAAGTAAAAAATGGGCTTATTATAGAAAAAGTCTCTAAAAGAGTTAGGTAGGAGTCAAGAGGCACAATGAGTAGGCAAGGCATAAAATGGGCCTAAAGCCTAGGCAAGGACCTAAGCACAATTAAGGCATGCCCTTGTACAAATCTCTCTCTCTCTTTCCTCTCCCCACCTCCACCCTGATGCGGAGCAGCAGATTTCCCTTTGAATTGAGAGTTTCTTTTTATTATTTATTTCTATTTTCGATTTGGTTGTAATTAGAAATTAGGATTTACTATTTTCAGTGAGTTATTTTCGTTTTAAGTGTATTTAGAGGTTTCTAATTTTAGGTGTTACTATTTTCTTTCTTTGAGATTATTATAAATACCTATGTAATCCCGTTTTTGGGAGGATATGATTTGATGAATAAAGATTGAGATTTTCCGCAAGACATCTTTGTAAGGTGCGATTGATTGTTGGAGTGATTCCAACGAGCGTGAGGCTGTGGCATGAGGCTTGGCGAGAGGCCCTACTTCTGATTCAGGTACTTCCCTGTCTTCTTCTTCTCCTCTTCTTCTCTCTTTCTCCTCCCCTCTTGCTGTCAGATTTTTCCTCAGACCAAGATCTACCCAAATCTGCCCATCCAGCCTTGCCATGACTTCCAAATCCCCTCCAACGGTGTCGCCCTTCCCAAATCTCCCTGTCCAGCCTTGCCCCCACCTTCCTGATATCCACTACATGCTGCCGTAGCCTTTACCTTGCAGCCCCTCCCCTTTTCACCGTAAGTCCCCTTTTCTCACTTCCTTTCCTTCGCATGGTTGCCCTAATTTAAGTTCCCCACAGTGACTTAAACTTCTTTTTACTCTCACACGTGCCTAACTTAAGTTATTAACCCCTTGCCCATTTGATTCATTTAATACTTTGAGGCCATCCTTTCCATTCACACATTAAATTCTCCATATTTGCATGGTTATTTATGGCTAGTTTATATTAATTAATTGCATATATTAATTTAGATTTTAATTTCAGCCCATATTAGTTTTAGGTGCATTGTTTTCATGCCTTCTAACTTTTAGGAAACCAATTTAGGCATTTAGGGTTACTCTATTAGTTGTCCTGCATCACACCCCCTTTCTACTCTCTTTCCCCTCTCATAATCATGTTGATTTATGTGCTTACTAATATACTTTTTATCGTACCTGGTCTATACATGCTAATGCCTGTTTGATCTATTTTTCTTCAGTTTAATTGACTTTATTCAACTCAAAGCAATAGAGTCCATGTTCACTATCTATTGTTGCATACTCTCTAAGTATCTTCCTTTTTTTTAATGAACTTGACAGTAGTAACCAAAAGAGGCAAAGGGACACTTCTGAGAGAGAGAGAGAGAGAGAGAGAGAGAGAGAGAGAGAGCAACTAAGAAAACATATCCAACTTTTTTCCAGAGGGGAAAAAAAACGCATCCTACTCAACAATCCAAAATGAAGGAAAGGTAGTACTTTTAGACTAAAGGAATTACTCGTGCAAAGCACCAGAGGCTAAAATGGAGGGAAATCATAAAAAACCAAACCAAATGCATAAATCCAGAAACGGTTTCATGTCCTTTTGTATTCAATAAAAAAATTGAAAAACAAAATCAAATTGGAAAAGCACACCCCTTGCAACCATATTTTACTCAGTTGAGAAAGAAACTAATTTCTAAAAATGCTTTCAAAATCAATCATATGGTAAAGTCATTTTGTCTCAACTGAGAATCATCATCATTAAACCAATTTATCTCATTAATTAGGGTCAGCATTGTGATTCAAATTAGCAATTCTTTTCCACAGGCTAACTACCTATTATAATCTTCCTCAAATATATGAAATGACATATCTTGTGCACTCTTTAATGAAGTTACCATTTCAAAAGAAAAAAAAAATGCAATAACATAGAAGTTTCTCCCAAATCTTTTCAATGTTAAGCAAAGATGCATAATATTGCACATTTACAATAATGAAATATTAATGTCCTAAAAATTGACATGATATCATAAATCACACTATCCATCAAATTGTATGTAAATCATATGATTTTTTTTGGATTCGTCACATAAGGGTAAAATGTTCGAATTTTTTAAAAATAAATAATATTTTCACAAACAATGCATTTTATATACAAAACACTACTGGTAAAGTGACAAATAAAATGATAATAGTATCATATGTATAACTCAATTGTTATTTATGTAAATAATGTCCAAGATTACATAAAGAAACCCATGTACATGGGCCGGTAATTACTTGTGATCATGTATAGCTTATAAGACAAAAGGACCCAACAATATGCCACATCACCAATTGCAAAGTAATGTCAAGAAAACAAGATGTATAGCTCCTAAAGCATGTAAATACTCAGAAAAAGAAAAGAAGGGAAAAACATATAAATACACTAAGTTTGCTAGAAAGATAGTCATCAAAACAAAAATGTTTTCTTGCATGAAAAAGGTTGGATGTCCATGATTTACATTCAGGCAAGATGTCTAGGCTCCTTGTTGTTCTCTATCTAATTATACAACAGGCACTTGGGTGAATTTCCATATACTTTGTGGTAAATTTAACCTGTTTCTACATCCTTTTCTTATATAATGAATTCAGACATTTCTAAACATAGAAAAGGAGTAATTCAATTGCTATGCAAGGTCCAATGGAATTAAGTTGGGAGTGTGTTTATTTCTGTTTTTTGTTTTGAATAGTTTGAAGTCGCTACTATTGTATGAAGGTAGGCATCTGCAAGTAGCAAGATAGCATCCTTGAAATATGAATTATATATCAGATGGGAGGCCTACCAAATATCAGCTCCAACCAATCACTCTTAAGTATTGTTTTACATACCCAAAAAAATAATCATAATAATGGTGCCAAAGGACTTGAGTTAACCCAACAGGGTGTGTACCTCTGCGTTGAGCTTAAATGGAGCTTGGGTCCAATTCAAATATCCAATAGTTGACATGGCTGTTGCTTAATCCAGCGTTGAGTGTCTCCAAATTGGTTGAAATTAGGTACAAAATCCAATTCAAGGGATGATAATAAGCATGAATGTGTGGTTTGGAGAACGTGTGTAAACATGATAATTCCTCAGTGTAAGGGAGAAAGGGTGTGAATGTACATCTCGATCATAAAGTGTTCTATGAGTTATGAACAGAAAGTTTCCTCTAAATGGCAACTGTAGCCGTCTATAGAACAAATTTCAAATTGTGTTATATCTAAAAATAATGCCAAGCCCATATTGGTGGGATAAATGGCTAGATGATAATGACAATGATAAAAAGTACCGTAAAAAAAAAAAGTAAGGTAGCGTTTAAATGTGAACTAAGTGTGAAATGGGTTACATATTAAGTGGAGCCAGATGGTTAGTGGATACGACGACGACATTGAGTGAAGCAACTCAATGTGGAGCACACTCGTTTTCCCTATCTCTTGTTTGGTATTCAACAACCCCCCTCCCCAAGCAACAGAGAAAAAAAAAAAAAAAGAGAACAAAAAAAAATCAAAGAAAAAGATGCAAACTTTGCCTAGTGACACGTCTTCGGCACCCTAGTTAGTATTATCCAAAAGTGGAAACATCGCTTATGGTTTCGATGGTCCGTTGCTTGTACCTTCTGCGTATAGGAGGAATCAAAGAAAGACAAAACGATAAAACTAAGAAAGGGTTTTGCAATCTGGAAGAGTTATCATGGTTTAGACTATAGAGAAAAACAATTAAAGAAGAAGATAAAGATAGGAAAATGGATTGAAATGAATATATACCAACAGCGCCACCGACGGCACCGCCGACAGCAACACCTGTGGTGACCCGAGCAAGACAGCTATCTCTCGCCATTCCACCCTTTCTTCTACTCCTTTCTTATGTTTTTCTTTCTTCTCTCGTCTACCCTTTTAAAGTTCTATTTTCTTTCTTTCTTTCTTTCTAATCTTTCAAGCAGCTCTGGTCCTCTGGACTTCTTTAACTCGACAGGGCAACACGATTTTCATTTACCGACTCATGATTAGGTTATGCAAATATTGAATTACACAAATACACAAATAGGGTGCCCTACGGTGTTATTTTCTACGAGTCACAGATTTTAATTAACTTTCTATTTTATTCCTCATCTATCCGCAGAAATTGATCATTTTTCAGTGGATCGGTTCACTTATCAGTGCACTGGACATGTGCACTGACCGGATCACTTGAAAATCGGTACACCGATTTCTTGAGAGTTCAAATCGGTGCACCGACCAGATTATTTTACACATAAATCAGTTCACTGAAAAAGTGAGCCGATTTTTACGGATAGGAGCAAAGTGGGAAATTTAAAAAACCCATATCTACTAAAAGAGTATTCCCCTGTTAGGATGACCCCCCAAAAATAATATAATTTAAGCAAACTTCTTCAATATAATCATTATAACTCTTATAAAATAATTTATAAAAAATAATTTTTCTAATTTAATGTAAATAAATTTCACTTAAATTATTTATTTATTTGATTTAAATAAATAGTTTAAAATTTGATGTTGAATTATATTTCAAATTTTTGTTTTATTTAACTTCAAGTTTTTATGTTTGATAAGTTTAAATTCTCACTTCAAAAACATTTTTTAATTTTGTACGATTGATAAATCTAATCTTATAGTCAAATGTCATAAAAGCCAACTTAACTTATTTGTGTCAGCAGTGCATTATTTCATAAAAAAGTTAACAATTCATAACAATAAAGTTTTCAAAATTAAAGACTTATTTATAAAATGAAGTTCTAAATTCACCTACCCAGTACCCATTTATTATCCTTAACATTTTTTTCATTTCCTTTCTAAAGCTTTAAAAACCTCTCTAAATTTTTGTAATTTTTCCTTTAAAAAGTGTGGCCTTCTTCTTAGGTGGCTCTAAATTATTATCCAAAATTTAAATTTTATAAACTAAAGTTTGATTCCTTTGAAAAAGTGTGCCCCTCTTCTTGGGTGAGGTCAAGTTAAATCGAATTTTGAATTATAAATTCAATTATGGATAAGGGTGGGATACATTATGAGGATGAGGGCAAATTTTATTTCAATCTGATCTTTTTTATCTTACCATCATAGTCATACATATGAGTTTGACAAGTGCTAAATTAAGATGTTTATTTTGATATTCAAATATTTTAAAATAGGCAATGTTTGCTGTATAACCTTGTGTCTAGTTCTTCAGTGTTATTTATAATAATTCATACATTGCTCGATATTTATATTGGTCATAGGGACAAATTTGTGGACCAAGAGTTTAAATTTATCTTAATTGGGCCTCGACGGAAAAAGAGAAGAGTATGCTCTTGCTTTCTTGCAGCGTTTGTTTGGGATGCCCTTGTTAGAAAAAGAGGGAGACAATAAAATCATTGTAATATTTTTTTTTTCTATATTTATTCCACTAAATTATTTTCTTAATAGAGAGATACATAATCTCTCACAATCTCATCATAATCAAATTATCTGAGTAGAATCAATCATAATCACATATTTTAATATATCTTAAAACTCAGGCCTGGCCCTGCCTATAGGCGAACTAGGCGGTCGCCTAGGGCCCCCAAATAGGCAGGGCCCCCAATCCATTAAACTCGTCTAAGGCCCATGTCCAAAAAGGGCCCAAATCCACTTCTTTCCGCCCGCACGCGCGCACCACACCCGCACGCGCGAACACGGTAGGAGTCCCGTGTAGGCGTCACGCCGCTGCGGCCCGCGTCCTGCGCTCGCCCGCGTATGCCTTTCCGCCCGCGTCCTGCGCTCGCCCGCGTACGCCTTTCCTCCCAGCGTCCTGCGCTCGCCCGCGTACCGTCCCGCCAGCGTCCTACGCCCGCTGTAGCGTCCTGCGCCAGCGCCCGAGCACGGTTCCCGCACCCGCGCCCGAGCACGGAGCACGAGTCCCGCGCCGGCGTACGCTCGCGCCCGAGTACGCGTTCCATTCCGCGTCGCGTCCTGCTCCTGCGTTTCCATTCCGCGTCGCGTCCTGCGTCCCACACCGTCTTTCCGCACGCGTGACCGAATTCGAAAATATCTCTGCTGCAGCGGTCATTTCGGCGTTTCCCCTCAGACGAAATCCCTAATTTCTTCCCCAATTCTTATCGTTGCCTCTTCAAACGGCAAAACCCTATGGAAATAAAATCTCAAAATTACCGTTTCCTCTTCCTCTTCTTACTGCTCTATGATTCTCTCTCACTGCTCTCTCTTTGATTGCTCTCTCTCTGTCTCTCACTGACTTGCTCTCGCACTGCTCACCCTCTCTCGCTCTCGTCTAAAGCTCTGAGTCTCTGACCTGCTCTCTTTCACCGCCGATCTACTCTTAATCATGTAAGTTTTTTTTGAAATAATCATTTACTGTAAACCAACCTTCTTGTTTTCAGTCATGTCTGATTTAGTCATTTAGACATTATTATTTATTTTTATTTTTTAATTTAATGGAGGTCATCCCTAATCCCTTCCACCAACTATTGGGTTATAAATTTTGAGCATTTTTTAATTTCTTTAAATTTTTTTCCCAATCCCTATCTTTGAATTTATCAAAGAAAAGCTTCTAGTTTTGATCACTCTAAAAATGACTAAAATTTTGATTTTCATTGGCCAGTGGCCAAAATTATTATTTATTTAATCACTGCTTCTTAGTTCATTTAAAAATATTAATGTATTTTTGACCTAATTCTATAATTTAAACATAAATGAAATTTTATTACTTTTTTCCATTTCTAATTACTGTATTTCTATTTTAATTATATTTCATGATTTTAATTTAATTCATTATTTCTATTAATTTTCCATTTCTAATCAATATTTCAGTTTTCTTTTTTTAATTCTTATATATAATTTAATTTTTTTTCTTGTTATAGTAGCATTTCTAAAATGGAACACTAAGGAACCAAAACACCGATTGAATACTATGGATTCAACTGTTTTTTTTTTTCTATAGTTCAGTCTAAATGTATGATTTTTTTTTTTTTTTAAGTGTAAAGGGCCCCATCTTGAAAGTACGCCTAGGGCCCCTCAAATCTCAGGGCCAGCCCTGTTAAAACCGTCCCCCGCCTCTCTCTCTCTCATCAAACTCAAATGGGTCTTTAACTTAATGAGACGATACCATCTGATGGAGTGAAAATAGATGAACAATTGAGATGAGCCAGTAAAGCCAAGAACAAAACCAACGTATCACGTATGCACAGCAAACTACGCATGAACAGAAACAGACAAAGATTGACATTCTGCCTTACGAGATCAACATATTTGGATGATCTCAATTGCTCGAATCACAATTGAAGATAGAAGCAAACAGATCTGGAACATATAAAATCTGGATAACAGGAACAAACAAATCTATATGTAAACAAACTCCGGATAACAAAAACAGACAGATCTGCATCAAAAATAAATTGAATCGTTGCCACAACGATCAAATCCAATAGGGGAAAGGATCCAAAGTGGGCCACAAAGAAATAAAGACAGTAGCACTAACACTGGCGAGCAAAGACAATGACAACATCAGATGAGGGTGGCGATAACGACAATGATAATAGCAAAGACCCAAACTAACAATGGGAGAAACACTGATAACATGACTTTAAATATAACTTCAAACAAACATAAATATGTTTCTAAAGTTATTCATAGGTCAGGTTCCAAATCGGCTTGATGTTCAGGTTCGAATACAAAGGAGGAGGGAGGTTGGAGCAAAAGGGTTAATGCACTAATGGTGATGGACTCCGTTAAAAATGCTATCACGGTCACATCATCGGGCTTTGCCACAGCAAAGGAAGACACGAAGGAGGCGACAAAAGGCGTGACTAAAGAAGTCGAGGACGGCGGCGACTAGAGGCAAAAAGATCGGTGAGATTCAGCAGAACAGGTGGCTACTAGAGGTGGGAGAATGGAGTCATTGACGTCTGATGTCGACAAACAATTGGTGCTAATGCAGAGGCCAAGGCAGGAGCGATTGGTGGATTGAATCAACATCAGATCCTGGTGTTGTTTGGGATCCAGAGAAAAAAACTGAGCAATAGAAGATGGCTGGAAGACGAGACTAAGCAAGGATAGATGTTGAAAGTTTAGATAGCTAAATGGCAGATGGACAAGGTGGCAAAGTGGGCGAGAGGTGGAACCAGGATGGTACTAGGAGAGAGACGCAAGGAAGAAAGATCCGTTGCAAAGGGCGAGGCTAGGGGTTGAGAACCTGAGATCTGAGAACTTGAGAGACGAGAGGAAGGGCAAAAAATCTGATGTAGGCAACAGCAACAGGTGCCAAGAAACGCAAACTGAAAAAGGTAGGGATAACAAAGAAGAGAGCTTTGGGCTGAACTGGGTTCAGAAAGAAGAGCAGTTGCAAAGAAAGGCTGAGAGCAGCAACAGGTTGAGACTGGTGGGTCCTCAGGATCGATTTAACTCATCATCCAATCAAGAGCGCTAATCAAACACAACTGATACCATGTTAGAAAATGAGGGAAACAAACTCTTTTTTTTTTTTCTGTGTTTATTCCATTGAATGAGAGCCATTTTATAGAGTACATCAGGATATTACTTTCTTAATTGAGAGATGTATAATCTCTTACAATATATCACAATCTCATTATCTATCATAATCTAAGTTACAAATCAGTACATTGACAAAAGTTTTGGTCATAATTTACCAATACCAGTAGACTGGTTATTTTTCAATACAGGACATAAATACCAATAACTCAAAAAAAAAAAAAAGGAAGAAGAAAGCATTAGAGCTTAACAGTCAATTTCATCCTTCAGTCTCTCTTCCCATTTTCTAAAAAATCTCAAAACCTAGTACATCAAATTACAAGCTTAAAAAGTTAGAGATGCAAGCTTGCACTATATATCCGTAAATATAAATAATAGCAATACACAAGTAAGAAATGAAGCAACATCCAGAAGATTCCATCCAGTGGAGATTCCTCAGCGAAGTGATCTCTTAGATGTTCTGCAACTGGGAGAAAGAGATACGAATTATTGATCCATTCATGGAGCTGGCATGCTTGCACACAAGGGCTTCTGTAGCCTGCTCCTCATTCTCGAAGAGGACCAATGCTTGCTTTTTCCCATTCACATCAAAGAGCTTTGTGCTGATGATGGTGCCATGTTCCTCCATACAATTCAGGATATCCTCTTCTGTCACATCTTGGGGGAGGGTGGACAGGTGGATCATCTTAGTTGGAGCACAGCAATAGCGGTAGTTCTTGGCTGCATGACGGTTGAAGCGGTTGAGGTTTGAGCCTGAGTAGTCACGGGTATCTGGAGCTGCAGTGATGTTTGGATGCTTTGAGAAATTTACCTCCAATCGATTGCCAAACAGCACTGCTCCCTGTCAACAGGTTTAATGCAAGGGAATCAGCAAAAGGGAAGCAGTTCCAGTCTAACAGCAGAAATGTCCGAGAATAGTTTTTTTTTTAATAACATGGGAATCCCCACTGTATATTGGAGGTGAGACTAATCTCATAGATACATGAAACTACCAGAAAGCCGCAAGTATGAGGTAAGCTCAGGCATATTTTGAAGAGGGGAATTATAAAATCCTTGATATAAGGATGTGCATGGTGGTATCCCTGAGCCTTGAATATGAACAAGGGGAATGTATCACGACCCAAATTCCATTCTGACGAGCCATACATTGAAAAGACCATTCCCAAAATCTCCCACTTAGACAACCCAAGTCCTAAGCCTTCAATTAATGCATATATCATCCAAAATTAACCTGCCATCGGGTCGGGTCTGGTTGGGTTCGGGTCAGTTCAGATTTGCACATTTACTTGGCTAAGGAGACTTCCTAATGAGACATACCAAGATTACCCTTTAAATGAGTATAGACCACATTCCCCAAGGGGTTGGCCTAGTGGTTAAAACACAAGACTTCAGAATTGAGGTATTGTATTCAATCCCTGGTAACTCCAATGAAGGGCCACTCTTCATGGGATACGTACAGAGTAAGGTCCCACCGCTGAACCCGGCATGTGTGTGTAGAGAGGCATGCACATGTCCCGAAGGACTAGTCGGGCGAGACACCTAGACACCTTGGGTCATAAAAAAAATGGGTATAGAGCACATACGGTTGCATGTGTTGCATACAAATGTGACAATAATCACGTCAGTCGAGTCTACCCATTTATTTTCGAGTTTAGATCGGATCTACCCCTTTATAAACGGGTTTGGATTGGATTTGGATCACTTATCGAAATGGGTCAGGTCAAGTCAAACTTTGCCAGGTGCATCCAAAAAACTGCCCACTGTATGCCCTATATAACCAAAACGTGGGCTCAACTTGCACAGTTGGTGGGGCAAAGTAAATAGCTAAATTAAGAGCAAATACTTCTAATCTAAACTCCACACCAACATGACCACAACAGTAACAAAAATAATCACCAAATCTAATTGTGAGAGGAAAAATGTGGAAAAACTGTGATCAAACCTTCAGGTAATGCACAGCCAATTCAGCCTGGAATCCATCAGCCATCTGAACAAGTGCATGATCTGGCTTGTTCCGAAGCAGTTTGATTCTAATAATGTTCCCATAAATGGAGAACAAATTGAAAATCTTATCCTCGTCAATCTTCTGAATTGATGTCAAATAAGGAAGTTAAAATAGATTCATATCAAAACAAATGAAATAGCACTTAATATGTTTTCGTAAGAGCTTACATCAGGATTCAAATTAGAGACAAGGATGGTGCATCTGTCATTGGTGCCACTTATTCCAGGAGGCAAACCTCCACCAAATGCAGCTGCAATAGCTGCAGCATTTCCCATCTAGCAATGATAACAATCAGAGAAAGCAGAAAAATAGTTGCATCAGATACACAGTTGATGTGGTATTTCAACAAGGGTTTTACAATCAAATCAACAAAACAAATTAAAGAGACTGTTTCCCCTTGAAAGATAACAAGCAACAAATACGCATTGTTCCAGCACAAAGCCCACAGATGTAAATATGGAACACAGATCCAACACATAGCATGCAACGCTCATGGAAGTGGCACCATAGAAAATGCACCCCAGTTGAAAAAACCAGGGCAACCCACTTAGCACAAAAGCGACGCTTGCACACTGTCTCTTTCAAATCTTAAAAGTTTCTCACCCAGCCAACCTGATTTGACAGTTGGCATAACCTGTGGGCCAGGGCCTGTTCAAAGTAGACATCACCTGTTGCAAAGATATCCTTCAGTCTGCCCACAGAACACTTACCTGTGGAAACGCAGCTGAAATAGAAAAGGCAACAGATGTATCAGTCGGTGGTAGGAAATGAGTGACAAAAGGTAACAATTGAAATGAACAAGACTAAGTACCTGCCCTTGCTCCAGGAGGTTGAAGTGCATACATACCAGCATCACTGGACCCAGGCTGCAGTATTAAACAGAACAAATATCCCAAGTATTTTAAGGCACATTTATGGAGAGTCCAAAATTCATGATTTTCAATCTCTATTGATTTAAGATCTAAGAAAACGAAATTTATGAATTTGAAAATCTCATTTTTGGCAAATTTCAAGTTTGGTGCAAAAATACTAAAAAATTCTTTGTTTGGTGTCAAACTACGTTAAATACCATTTTGGTGTATTCAATGTCTTGAATAATAACTAATTACTTATACTGGTGAGAAGCACACACTTTAATTTTTACATAAAATTCTTCTATTTTTAGATATTGACATAAAGTCTTATTTTTAGTCATTTTTCAGGAATTTCCTCTATTTTTTTATAATAATATAATAAAGTTAGACCAAATCCTTTCAACTCATCAAATTCCAATATTTGAATATCTTTTCTATTAAAAAAAGAAAAGTATTTGATGCGCCTATCTCACTAATTTCTTCTCCATCTATTATTTCTCTGTTACTCCCTCCACCAAGCTCTTTACCATTTTCAAGTTGCCCGATTTACCAAAATCACAAGTTCTTTTCTCACTCACATTCCACACTCCAATTGCACAACCCATTCATAGAGCTCCTAAAGGGAGCCATAAGTCAGACATTGAAACAGGCAAAACAGAAATGTTACCTTGATTTCTCTTTATGTTTTCTTTTCTTTTTATTTTTTTCTCCCCTCCTTAACTGAGATTCTGGTGACTTATGCAGTGGTATGCATTTGATTGTGGATTTCAGAACTTGGATTTTCAAATTCTACGGGGCAGCATGAGATTGAATATCCTCAAAATTGTGGAGATTTGAAATCTTCTATTAATTTTGAATTCATATATCCCTAAAAATGGTTGCATCCAAAAGAACATATATAATCCTCAATAAAAACAAAAAGATCGAAAGGTTTCCGACAGGGATAGGCCATACCCCAAAACTAAACCAGATAGGAGCATCCTAGTTACATTTAAATAGCCATCTTTGCATTTTTTTAACTGCCATCTAAAGTTCATTAATATAATAACTTAATTGATCCTATAGGTAGGTCTTTTAACAGTTCAGAGGCTTTCATCTTGATGGATTTTGCGGTTGATTTATCTACATTGGAGCCAGCAGATCCATGGCCTGGATCATTTAATCATCGCCCCATTGGCAATGACCAAAGCTTATAAATAGTACACATCCTTCATCGAGAATAATATTTCTCTAAACCCCAAGCTCTGTAGTAAAAAACAAGCAAACCATTGGAAACTGATTAATAAGTATACTTGTGAGAGAATAAATGAAAGAACTAAAAAAGTGAAGGAGCTCTAAAGGTGAAGATAGAAAAAAGGCTACTTACTTGTGAGGACCTGCCCTTTTGTTCAGAAGGCAATGATGGATTTGTGAAATCCCTGCAAACAGTGCATACAAACAGGAGGTATGGAGGTGATGTGCTCAGGTAGGCCTCAAACACCATATATTTGAAATCAATAACATAAGCTAACACTGCAAGATGTTACTAACATACCTAGATCGCTCATTATTATAGTTCACTTGTAACTCATTGAGGCTGGATAAAGTAAAGTTAACAATT
This sequence comes from Chimonanthus salicifolius, assembly GCA_013350335.1. Lineage (NCBI taxonomy): Eukaryota > Viridiplantae > Streptophyta > Magnoliopsida > Laurales > Calycanthaceae > Chimonanthus > Chimonanthus salicifolius. Next base: position 46,777,658 of record CM023539.1, read on the forward strand.
ATTATTATAATCCAGCATAGAAGATTATGAAAAAAAATTCAAACTACTAAGTAACAAAATCAGTAAAAGGCATACTTCGAGAACTGAATATCAAGCTGACAGCAACCATCATAAATATTGCGGCCCTGCGAGGAAAAATCAAGACTTACTGTTGAACATTCTAAACCACCATCACTCAAAAAATAATAATAATAAACAAAATATTCAAAAAATAAGAACTTCGGAGCCATGTGGAAACCCCCACTTCCACATTTTTTAAGGAGGATCGCAAAAAAGATGGAACTCTCCAATGCTCAACTAGAGTATGATGATTTATACGAATATAGTCAATGAAACATAAATGCACTTCAATTCAAGCATCCACAACATGGGTATCATTTCAATATGGGATACCCCAAAGAGCTTGATGCGGAGCATTCATTGCAGATTTCATAATTAGTAGTTGCTTTCTATAATTAGTAGTTGTACTTAATTTTCTTTGAGGTTGGTTTTAGTTAGTTTCTATTTTGTTTATTGCTATATTTAGTTAGTTTTATTTTAAACAAGAGTTGCCTTTTTCTTTACTTGCTATTTTTTGTTTTAGTTAGTTTTATTTTAAGCAAGGGTAGTGTTGTAATTTTGCTTTATTTTATTTTAAGTAAGTGATTCTTTATATAAGGCTTTGTAGCCCTTTGGGCAAAGACAGTTTTTTTACAATGAAATAAAATCAAGATTGAGAATTTCTCTGCAAATCCTCTGCCGTGATTATCTTGGAGCGAATCCGAGAGTTTGGCGTGAAGCTGTCTCCCTTCCAGGTACTTGATCCTCTTCTCTCTTCTCTCTTCTCTTCTTCTTCTCCTCTCTCTTCCCTTTTTCTTCTCTGTTTGCTTTCCCTTACCCTGCTGCCACTGCCAGCCATAGCCTGTCCTTGATCTTTCGCCAGCCTCTCAGCCCAGATCTGCCATCCTACACCATTCAGAGCTTTCACCCCTCCCTAATCTCCTTCCCTTGCTGCCGCCCCTCCCGAAACTCACATCTACACCTGCTGTTACCCCCAAACAGTTCTTCTACAGGTGCTGTTAGCCCCTTTTGGACATTCTACATTCATCAAGAACCCAGCCAAACCTCTTTCTTAGGCCTTTCCCCTGTCCCAGATATCCCATACAGTTTCAAATACCGCTGTCCCAAGCTGTTTTGACTTCCTTTTCATATTACACAGTTAAATTTACCCTTGTTTGGTGAGGAATCTGTGTTTGTGTGATCTGATAATCTTCTTGGTTTTGAGAGCCTTCTAATTTTGAGCTATGACATGGTTTGGATTGTGATTTTATTACTTACATTGAATCCTCTGAATTTTATTGATTATTTGTGGTAGATTTTATTATTCTAATTGTTACTATTAATTTTAATTTTAATTTCAGCCTCATTTAGTTTCTTATTATTGCATAAATCGCATTTAGGCATTTAGGGTCACCTTTTGTCTTGTCCTGCGTCAGAGCTGCTTATTGAATAATCCTATAAATGTAGTAGTGGTAACAACAACAACAATAATAATGTAAGCATACAAATACTTAAACAAGTGAATATCTATATTGAAGGTGACATCGTCCAGTCAAACTGAGTTCGGAACTTCATCTACAATCAGGCCAACAACCTTACATGGTATAGACTGGTGCATGTGTGCCATAAACAAAATATCTACATGAACATTTATGGATAGAACACTTCTTTCTTTTTTCATAGATCATCTGGAGTCATCATGCCGCATACGAGTACCTCTCTTATCCTAAAAAAAATAATACTTACTTGCAGAGAATTTCTTGCTTGAACTGCACTCTGGCGTGATTGATACTGAATAAGGGCTTGAGCACCTAGACATTAAACAAAATTTTAAAAGCAATGCACATGGGCCAAACTGACAAGTTAGAAAGCTGGGCAATTTCTAATCAGGAATAAGAAAAAGTACCATATCCAAAATGGCAAAGGCAGAGAGAGAGAGAAGCTTACCAGCTGCCTTCTGAAAGGTGACAATCTTCTCCACAAAACCATATGGAGAAAACACTTGATGCAGCACTTCCACCGTTATAGGGTAGAGCAGGTGATGGATTGTAACTAAGAGGATTCGATTGGGCTGTGAATCCTGAGAGCACCCAAGAGCATACAAGCACACATATAGAATTAACAATTGACTATTCAAGTAAGTCAAATCTGACATCACATGGCACCAAAAATAGTACATTACAAACCTGTTCACCCTTCCGTGCTTGACCACTTTGGTCCATTGTCGTCAGTTCTTGATGTGAAGAGAACTGCATGTATACATTCCTCCCCCTGAAATAGGACCATAACAATTTCAAGCCATTGGAACAAGCAGGAAAATTATAAATGTAATAAACCATGTGTTAAGTAGCCTTTTAACTATATGCCATTCATATGGCACAAGTTGACCAACTGCAATTCAGATGCTTGCAGAACAAAAGTCAATAGGGTATACACGTTACTTTCAGATGTAAGGGTACATTTGTTAGCGAAGAATTTTTTAGGAAAATTTGATTTTCCTAAGAAAACAAGATATTACCATGTTTGTTTGCGCAAATATTCCTAAGAATTTGAATTTCCACGGCCAAATATTCCTAGAAAAACAACTAAAAAAATCTCACATCAAGATCCATGGAGAAAATTTAGGAAGCACACCTTCACAAGATGAACCCAACTAGTCTTAAACACTTTGATCATATACATATCCAACTTGACACATATATTAAATTGGGTGACACGGCCTGGCCAAGCTTAAATGGGTTGACCCAAACTTAGATCATTTATTACACAATTTGACCCAAACCAACCAAGTTCAAATGGGTTGTCCCAATCCCGTTCATTTGGTAAAACAAGTGATGCAACCCAATTCATGCCTAACTCAACCTGTTCATTCAATGGGCTAACCCAACCTGACCAATCTTAATTAGGTTGATTTAACCCATAACTAGAATAATTCGATCATTAAATGGATTGGCTAGCCAAGTACTCACCATCCTTAGATAGGCTACCCAAACCCAACCCATTTATTAGATAGTTGATCCAACCCTACTTATACCAAAATGGGACAATTATTAAATAGGTTGATCCAATCAAAACAATATTAAATGGGTCAATCTGAACAACACATGACCTAACTCATTTTAAATGAGTTGACCCAACTTGGTATGTTCATTAAAAGGTTGACCCAACTGAACCCATACCAAACCCGACTAATCAATAAACAGGTTGGCCTAAGAGAATCCAAACAATCTTCAATGGGTCAATTTCACACATAACAAACCAAACTCATTTACTGATCAGATTCAGACTTGATAAAGGCAATAAGCTAGGGTTAGGTTTCTTGACAGGCTTTGAATGGACAGAGGACTACCAAATGCCACTCACCTTCAAAATGCCAAAAGTTGAGTAAGTTAGGAGCCTTAAGGTAGATTCTTAGTCAAAACTTAATAGAGTGGATGTTAGTGAAGATCATCTATCTTGCAGAAGCTTTCAGTTGTAAAGAAGGTTGACTGCCAGCTTCATATTAGGGTCTTTATGCATTGGAAGGGTCACAAAGACCTTGATGGATACTGTAGCGAAAGACAGAATATTATCGATTTGAAAGAGTGCATACAGACTGGTGGTTTAATCAACCCAGTACTATTGACTTTCTTACAGATTGTCTCTCTTGCCAATATCCAGCTGAGGTGATAGGGTCAAATAAAAACAGTTAGAACTCCCTATGGCAAGGGATGGAAGATCACAATTTTTTTAACCCCATCCAGTTAGTCAGGCAATGGTGCATTGTCCTATATAGGATGCTAGCTGGGGATTTTCCCCTTAAACTGGTCAACCAAGCATTGTTGAACAAGTACATGAAGAGGATAGGTGTGGAGACTGAAGGATTATGAAGGGCTAGAATTCTTGAAAAATACCTGATAGAGCAGGAGAAATAGCTGCCCCAGTCACGATCAAATGGTCAACCAGTGAAGGGAACAATGAGCATCGAGCAAGAAGTCCTCGGAAACATATGATATAGAGTTGGTCAAGGTAAATAATGTCCTTCTGGCAGGACTCCTCGGTCACCAACCAACCCCTTGCTAAGGTCTTTCTAGCTTTACACTTATACAGGCAAGCTGATAATCCCCAGATTGATGGGATAAATGGTTTGAAGATGAAGATGAAGCCTAGCTGATAATCAGAGTGCGGCAGTCAGAGAGTAGTGAAAGACAGCATCAATTTGGATTACAACTTTCTGTATAAATTTGAATGAGAGAAACATAGTAGTCAATTGGTTGCAGAAATTAGTCAAATTACAGCTATGCCATGTCAGTCAAAGATGTAGATTAAAGAATATGAAGGTTGGACAGTCATGGAAGAATCTCTCTGAAATCCTTCTATGAATTCCTAGTTAATAAAGGAAAACTGCCTGTCCTCTAGCTGCGTTGTGGAAGGATAAAGGCTCCTTATGAGTGTATGATTTCTGCTGTCAGCATTTCAGGGCAGAATCCTAACTACTCATAATCACAGGAAGCAAGGGAACAGGATAAGTGACCAAAGCATTTGCACATTTGCTTGTATTTTGTGCCTCATGAGCAGGGAAAATGTGGAACATCTTTCAACCACAGCACCTTTGCTTTGAAAGTGTGGAAGCAGGTAATTCCTTGGTTTGAAATCCTATAGGTGGAAGTTGACACACTGAGAACTTGATCCATAGGAACGATATGAAAGGTGTTCCAAGAACAAAGAAAGATAGCTGGAAGGGGTTACACAAACTTTTAAGTGGAGATATGCTTCTAGGGTAGTATATGCAAAGAATTTGAAGGAGTCACAGCAGAAGAATTTGTTGGATGGAAGTCAAGGCGATTAAAGATGACCCTGATCGTCAGAAAAAGATGGGATCAAACTGAACACTCCCCCCACCCTCTCTCCCCCCTCAAGGCTAGTTAGTTCAAACCCCTCGACCACCCACCTCTCACCAAGGCTAGTTAATTCATCCCATAGTTACCTAGTCTGTTCCTGGTCTCGAGCTGCAAAGTAGCTCATCATTCAAATAATTCGTGATGCTATTAAATAGTTCAATGCTTATTCAATCTCGTTGCAGACTAGATCAATCTAGTTTAACTTTTAATTACAACATTCTCATTCCAATTTTATTTAAATTTAATGTGTTTAATTATCTTTATACTTTATATTTCTTTTGCTGAAGAGAATGTCTTAATTTAAGGATTTGTATCTTTAGAAAGTTCATCAAAAACTATATTAGTAAAAAGTAATTTTCTTGACCATTATATATATAAATGGGTCATTACATAGATATGTTACACTTAACAAAGTCATATAAGGTTTGACATGTATTGGAAGTGGGCATACTATTAATTTGTCAATAAGTGGATGGAATTAGACCTATGAACCATCTAAAAAATCAAACGACATTAATTTACTTCATTTGATTAGTAAACTCAATTTACAAACTTGACAAATCGGAAAACAAACTACATGAAGATATTCCAACGAATTAGCCAATTATGATACATATCAAAATGCAAAACAAGAATTCAAATATAAATTAATTGGACTGCAAACTAGATAACTATTGTTCATTCTAGTTACATTTTGATGGCATCCTTAGTGCCCCCGGCCCAGTAGGTGCAGGTGGATTGGTCCAGAATTCATTGAAAGGGGTAATGGTGGTTTATTCAGGACCACTTGAACCAAGCTTGGCGATTCAAGAAGTCCAGGCTCTGCTGTATGGTTTAAAGGCTCGTTGTGTAGAATAACTGGGCCACTAAACGGTCCCCACATCCAAAGCAGTTGGCTTACCTGTTAGAGGAAATTCATGATTTAACAAGGGCAGTTGCAGGGCAGTTCCATCATATTCCTCAGGAAACCAAAGAAAGGCAAATGTGCTTGCCCAAAAAGGAATAGGGAATCATAGTATCATCATCAGAGAAGTACAAGATCGTGGACAAGTTGTTTAGATGGCCTGCCCTTACCTACTGGAGTCATACTCCTCTTTTTTTTAGAAGAATGTGCTGATGTAGTACTTTTGCTTTGCTAGATTGCTGTAGTATATGATCATCAATAAATCATCACCATTCACACACAAAAAGGGCCAAACTAACCATAAAAAATACTAAATGAGAAAAAACGAGGCAGCCCCAAAAATTGAAAATAGAACTTTATCCAAAATATATACAAAAATTGATCAGATGGCCTTCATCTAACTAACGACCATTAATTCAAGTTAAGTATCACCAAACCTAATGCTCGGTTGCACATTTGAGTAGTATTGCAACACATTGACAGCAGACGTCACATCATGCATTTGGAGAAGTGCCTGAACAAGGAAAAAGAAATCAAAATATAAAACAAGATAAGCAGTGTGAAAACATAAATATGAAAAATGGGCACAAAAATTTCAACTATCAGTAAAAAGAGATATTTACGATAACAAAATCATTTCTTAGATTCTTTCAATTTTTTTTATTAATTCCTCCTATAATATCATATACACATTACACCATTATAAAATATAAAAGTAATTGTCATGCACTCTTTCATTTCAAGTATATATTAAAGGAAAACAAGCAAAAGCATTTTTAATGTTATCTTCTACTGATGCTTGATTGATTAGGGATTGGTCTGTCTCTCTGTCTGTCTTTTTTAATGATAATGATTTTATTAGAGGAAAAAACTAATAATACAACAAAGGGTCAATTGCCTGCAAAACATAGAACCACCTTCAGTTACATTTGAGACATACCATAACCAATGAATAAAGGTCAATGTACACCCCTTTTAGCAAGAGAATCGAGCTTTCCATTTGTTTCCCCATAAATGTAGTAGAACTACACCACACACACTGCAGATATTATAAACCTCATCAAAAGAATCTACACGTCTCCAAGGGAAAGCAGCCCACCTGCAGTCCACGAGATGACACAGGCAGTGTCTCCCTTAACAATGAGAGGGGATGACTTGACAATGCTGCTAATCCAACCCCTGAAAGAAATGTCTGAACCACTACATCCCAAAGTGCTTCCATCAAAATTAAGCTTACAAAAACTAGCCACAGGAAGCATCCAACTGAAGGTTCAAAATTTGAGTGTGGAAATGATAAGAGATTATATCCCTCCAGCAGCTAGTAATTTGTCACAACTGTAACCCCTTAAAAATATGGTTTTACAACCGTCCGAGAGGCCGCATGCTAATTTATGAGATTAATGAGCTAATTTACTGAAATAGTCTGGAAACATCTTGCATTTCATTCTAACCAAATTGATCAAATTACGGCAATAAAAGAAATCCACCATAATAATGCACCTTCCTATCAATCGCACCAAATAGGAAAGATCTGAAGCGATTGATGAAGTTTCCACTGAAGACCTGTTATATGCCAAACCACTGAATAACAGCCAACCAAATCTTTTTGTCAGTTAGACAGGAGAAGAGCCCGTCGTTGACAGTCTCTTCATCTCTAAGGCACAAAATGCACACATTATTAATAGCCTATGAAATATGACGCCTTTGTAAACCTTCTACCATCAAAATTTTATTTTGAAGCACTATCCAACTGAATGAGACATTTAAAAGGTGCCTTGATCTTCCAAATTGGAGAAAGAAGTGGAGCAAAGGGCTGGCTCCAACAACATAAAGAGGACCCAACAGAAAATAAACTGGACCCGTTAGGGCCCTAATCATTTAATTTGGAATAATAGAAATCAGCAGCCACTGTGGGGAAATAAGAGGCGAGACAGCAACAAATCCAACATTCTTGTTTTTCCTTCTTTATTTCCCCATATTGTTCTCTGGCCCACTCCTTGAGTCCTCCTTGAGGTCAGTTGCTAGCTAGAAGAGTGTCTAGCCAACAACTGGAGTAGAAACTCTACCACGAATCTCTTTCAAGATAAATCATTGAAACCATCCACCTCCAACCTAGACATCATAAATCTGAAAGAAGCAAGTTCCCATCTTACATACTTAGATCCACAAGAATAGGACAATGGTCTGAAGCAGGCTTAGGTAAGGGAATTTATGATTGAAACAGATCTACTTGATGGACAGACCGGGTAAACCTGGCTCTAACTAAAGGGAGATCAATAAGTCATTGTCATTAATCCTTTCTGAGAAACAAGACATTGCAGCTGTAATAACTTGGGGACCTGATTGTTCATAAGCAAAATTATGACATTTAAATCTCTGTCAATGCACCATAGGAGGTTCTATCTCCGATAGGCTTGTGAAAGCTCCTTCCACATCTCTTTTCTAGCCTTCTGAGAATGAGAGCCATATACAGCTGTAGCAATCCATCACTTGTTGTCAACAGAAATGGGCAAGTTGTCGACAGAGAATTTCTTTCTTCAAGACCCTGTTGTTCCATGGCAAAAGGATGGCCCTAGAAAAATCAAATGAGTATTGCTCCACAGTGACCTGATGATCAATCCAATCCCAGTTTGATTTCTTGGATAAGTAACAAACATAGCTTTTTCCCTACAGATCTTTAACCAGCACCTTTGATCCAGCCTTCCCAACCCTCTGACATTACAACTTACAAGAGACAATCTTTTTTGATGGAAAGCTGAGTTCCCCTTCACTTGACCGAGCTCTCTTTGGATAGACCCAACAGCACCCTTAGATAGATTACCTCTTCTGTAATTGACTCTATGCTGAAGAGATCTCAACACCCTTGTACCTTTCTCCTAAGCCTTTAGTTTCTTGTTTATCAGCTTCAGGAGAAATTTGGTCCTCCCCTTCTTTGGCAAAAATCAATAGTTACACCACATTTCCCTCCTTATCCCCAAAAACCAGCCCTGCAACTTTATGATTTTCTCTTCTTTTTTTTTTTCTTTTTTTGAGATGGTAATCTCACTAAAGAGAAGCCGGCACAAGGCGTGCACAAAAGCAAGAGGAAAAAAGCCTACAACACAAGTGAACACCCCAAACCATTACAAAAGATTCACCTTACCACACTGGGACACAACAAGCCCCAAAAATAGAGAGTAAAAGGAACCAAAGCTTCCAAAAAACATAGTCAAGGGTAGGGGTGACAATGGGTTGGGTGAAGTTGGCTATAGGTAATAACACATTTTCTACCTGACCCAACCCAAGTCAGATTTTTTTCACAACTGATCCAACTCAGATTTTATTTTTTTCAACCCGATCCGACCCTAATTTGTATAAATATTTTTAAAAACATTGAAAAATGAGAAAATTTTATTTGTACTAGAAATGAAACATAAAGGGCTTCTCTTTCATGCAAGCATATTGGAATATGAAAATTGAGACAATAGGCCAACAGTTTTTTATCTTGATGCAGTACATGGGCTAAAATTAATAAGTAAAATTAAATAAATTATTTAAATACTAATTTTAATTCAATTCGGGTTGGCTTTAGGTTTGAGACCCCTCCACCCAACCCTACCGAATTTATTTTGGGTTGGATTAAATTAAATTTTTTGTAAGAAAGGCAGGGTGGGCCCTGCTTAAGGCCAAATCGGTGGCCGCCTAGGGCCCCCCAATTTGACCAATGGCCTAAGGCCCTCACCATGCACTTTCCCTAGGGCCTAGGGGCCCTACCAGTGTCCTGGGCCTATGGCCCTTGAAATTTCAGGGCCGGTCTTGAAGAAAGGCATGACCCAAAATTGGGTTTTTTTCGAATTGGGTCGGGTGGGTACATAGCTCAGGTAAAAAATTGCACCCCTAGTCAAGGGTAAAGTATGTTGATACATTCCTTCCACACTCTATGAAGATCCAATCTAGAGAGAGCTTGAAACTCTTTCAAATGTATGGACTAGTCAATATATTTGGCTTTGACATGAAAGGATATAAAGTTGTAGGATTAGAGGGAATTTGGATCTCCTCAAGCACCACCAATAGCTCGAGCATCTTCATAGAGAAAGGTCATGATGCACTTGTATAGGGGAAAATAGATCTCCACTAAAATAAAAGACATTTCATCATCGACAATAGATCTCCACTAAAAAGGAAAGAGATTTCATCATCCACCACTGTGGATCTGGCTAATGGCGATAACTCATCAAATGGGAGAGACCTGATGATGATTGCCTTCGTGGCCTCGGGAGATGACGTCCACCCATTCTTCTCTTTCATAGAAAACTCCAAGCACTTGAGAATCTAACCAATAGATTGAGGGATCTACCAAAGATTTTGATGAATCATCGATCATTCCAAGTTCATTGCCTCTACAAAAGCCGCCTCCTCCAATCCCTAATTTATAGGGATTTAGGATTTCCTTTTTGAAGCTTTGTCGTGGGCGATGGGATAAGCACACCAACCGTTCTCAAGTCACTTGGTAACAAATTTAAATGATTAGAATTGAGCCCCACAACAACAACTGGGCCCATGAATATAACTAAGCCAAACACATTGTCATTTGGTAATCTAGAGTTTGGGCCTTTTGGGCTAACGCCCCTTACGCTACTCGAATCTAGCCCAATAACTAAAGTTTGTCCAAGAGCAAGACCCTAGAAGTGTTAAACCCACATTAGAAGCATGTGCTCATCCCAAACCCCAATGGCTTTTAGAATTAATAGGAAGAACTGGAAGGACCCAAATCAACTATGACCTTCTCTTGTTGATCGAAACCTTTGTCCTTTTCACCACCTTTTCCAGCTCTTCTCCTCAGTTGCAAAACATCGAATGAACATTCAAATCCATCTACAAAAATACCATATTTGAGTTCCATAAGATCTTCGCTCAACCTAATATTAGAGAGAGCACAAAGATTTGGGGAATTCACCTCCACTAGCGCTTTCAGATTCAGCAATCTATAAGCTTCCTTGATAAGGATCCTTTCAGAGATTGGAGTGTAAAGAGTGTTTTCATCAATATATAACACATCCCTCCAAAAAAAAAAAAAAAACTTTGAATCATTTCTGAAACCCGTGCAAAGGTTGGGTGACTATAGACTCATCCAAACAAACTTTTAGTCCATCAAAGGCATTTGTCGCTACACTTATGGAGCATCTCTTAATTTTGTCATTCAAAGCATAACATATTTCTTTCCTCTAGAATCTGAAATGACATGAACCCTTGTTATGTCCATGTGGTCAACAAAATAAATCCCCACAACACCTACAGACGTCAGCCCAGCCCAATCTTCTAAAAAAGGAACTGAAAAATCGTGAGACAGAATCACCACTATGCACTTCAACAACGCTTTCTATTGATTCTCCACTACTACCTTCATTTATTTATTTTTATGACCGAAGGTGTCCAGGCGTCTCACCCGACTAATCCTTCGGGGCATGTGCATACCTCCTTGCACACACACACACCGCGTTCATCGATGGGAAATAACCCATGGGGAGTACCCCAGAAGTGTTGGCCAGGAATTGACCCCAAGACCTGGCTTCTTGAGGCCAGCGTCTTGACCGTCAGGCCAACACCCCTAGGGGTCCACTGTTCCTTCATTTGAGTAGACGGTCAACACCACACATGGTAATTAGTTTCATCTTTGTTGGCCCATTCAATAATCACATTTTTCCAGCTTCTAGTACCTTCATTAGAAGGGCTAGGACAGGCATATGAGTCTCTCCCATATCTACACTGCTCCACCTCAAGTTCTACCCCTCTAAACAAAATTTCATTAACTTGTTTGATTGCATATAAAACCTCAACCTTCGAAGCAACAAAGCCTTTTTGATGCCTTGTTTCACAATTCACATGGATGAAACTATCTATTGTTCTCCTTGCCTTACTAAATAGAGCAAAATTTTGAAGTTCGAGAAATTTTGAAGGTTTTAGTGACAAAAAGGAAAAGAAGCCACTAGCATTCCTCCTCTACATCCATTTCTCGGTTGCTCATGTACTATTGTTCTTAACAAAATTTGTTAAGCAAAGATATCACAATTAGGAACTCCTTGCTCATAAATATATGCAATTTAGACATTGATACCCTAACTATAGGATTTTGATGGACATAACCAATACCAATATACATAGACTAAATCTTTGCAATGTTTCCCTTCACACCTTATACCTGCCCTCAACAGTTTTTTTTCCCTCATATAAATGATTTTATATGCTAGTATATGTAAGTTACATACATGTTGTGACATTTCAAAAGTTGCATATATGTTGTAGTAGACCACCCCATCATCAATGAAAGCCATTATCCCATCTATTAAGTTTTAACATTACCAAAAGCTAAATTGTAATACGTAAACCTTAGACCTAGATTTGATTGGATATTGTCGGAGTCAAGGTCAGCATCATCAACCATTTTTCTATCAATTTGGAGTCAACCTTTTTGAGTTGGTCGCATACAAACCGCTAAATTTTGGGAGCCAAATCATACCCTAGAGTTTCTCAATGGACGCTACAAGCCCAAAACCTTATACCTATTCATCTGGATGTCCTATACAAATCCATACCTCCCCCATAATCATTGTATCTAGGTGGGGCCAATAGATTGCGCTTTTCTTGCTAAATAGAAAAAAGAGTTGACCATTGCAATCAATAGCACGCGTAAGGCACTAGAAGGGGAGTTTGCATCTTGTACCTTGTATGAAAGTGTGTCTTTTCATTTTTTTTCATATTAGGTGTTAAAATGTAAAAGTAAACCTTTTATAATCATTATAAGATGATTTCTTTTATAATTTGGACTTGTTATTACTTGATTTTGTATTTTGTATATATTGCATTGTTTAGTAGTGAGGAAAAAAAGTAAGGTATATGTCATTAATATCTTAGAAATAGTTGTAAACCAGTATTATTTATATTCTTAGAAAATATATAATTAAATAAATACACATATATCTTAAAATATTTAAAAAGTGTGCCTTGTGCCTTAGGCTCCCACACTACGTTGCGCCTTCTGTATTGACGACTATGGAGTTGACGTTTAAGGGGGAAATGATCAAATTAGGTTAGCTTAATTTAATCATTCTCACTCCAAGCAAAACTTAACCCATCAATATACAAAAGCCAACCTCTTGACCCAAACCCTGCGTCTCACAGACACTTAAAAATATGTGATGTACCCATGTCGGTCACTTCTAAATACTTGCACACATGTCAGACACTTGTACACACTGGTACCCATTCTTCATGGACTATTTTAGTGTTTTTTAATATTATTTCCTAAGATAACTGAAATATTACAACACATTTTTCCTCTTAAAACTTAATTAAAATATCAATATATCTGTCACCTAAATATTTAGAGTAGAACTAGTATATTATTTTCTATTGGTGTTACTATCACACCTTATCTTCATTTGTCCTATTTTTTGGGGTCGATGTATCTAGAACCTCATACCCATGTCAGACACCAACACTCGTACCCGTACCAATGTAACTTAAGCCCAAATCCTACCCTCCAACACATCTAGTTTACTAAATTCAACCTATTTGATCAAACCCGACTGAACCCGCCAACGTATTAAAACTAAAGAACTTGTTTTTTCTCACATACACAAAGAAGAGAGAGAGAGAGAGAGAGAGGAGCACGGGAGAGACAGAGGGGGGAGGAGAGATAGAGGGCATGTGAGAAGCAGATAGAGAGGAGAAGAGGGGAGGGAGAGAGAGAGAGAGATGACATACCAAATGTTTGAAAGGCCATAGGGAGTTGCAAGAGTTGTTCCTTTACCGTTGATTGTGCCTTTGAAGATGCCCTGGATGTGCAAATGGAGAGGATTCATTCATTCGAGATGGTTGCTGATGTCTAGCCAATAACAAATTAAAATAAAAACCTAGAAATGAAGGAGAGGTGGAATTGCTTTAGCTATGAATCAAGGAAAAGAAATAATTGAAATTGAAGCAACGGGATTGCAGAGAGAGAAAGAGAAAGAGAGAGATAGAGATAGATAGAGAGAGATGAAAAAAAAGGTCTGAGAACTAAGAAAGTAGAAAGAGAGTAAGGGCTAGGACTTTTTATATATTTACATATACATATATACATACATATAGTTGGTTTTGGATGGAGAGGTAGAGGGAGGGAGGGGGGAGATAGAGAGAGAGAGAGAGAGAGAGAGAGAGAGAGAGAGAAGTTGAGTAAGAGCTAAGAAAGTAAAAAGAGACACGGCTAGGACTTTTTTATATATTTACATACATACATATGCATGCATACATAATACATACTAAATTCAATTGGGTCAACCACTCAAGGGTGCCAACCAAAATCTAACTTATTTATAAGGAAATTGATCATAACTTGACCCAATTCTTAAAATGGTCAGAAAGCTCGACCCAAGTACTACTTAGTTGGGAAAGTTTGAGCCAAGTAATCAAGTCAGTTCAAGCCATCTTACCCAAGGAGCCCTTTAGACTTCTTTGACAAGGCAACTGGGACTTGTATGAACTAGACATTTGTTGAAAATGGGTCCCATCATATTATCCTAACCAGCAATTTTAGGCATTCATATTTGAACCGTTAATGAAGATCGTTGTTGCCTCGGCACTATTGTATGAGGGTGTAATGGAGTAGGGTTTAAGACTAGTTAATAGGCAAGGTGGAGGGTTCCGACTCATGATACGTTAAGGGTATGTTTGTGCTTTTCATTGAAAATGGGATTTCTGCTGAAAATTATCTCTTACACAAAATCGAGGTAGTTTTCATAAAAACTAAAGTGATTTTCCAACACACTTCTTATATTCACATGCTTGCTAAAAGAAAAGATTTTCATTGAAAATGTGCATTGATACATATGAAAAAACAGATTTTCTTACCCAAGGGGTTTTTCAAGGAAACCACTTTCCTATGGGGGAAATTGATTTTTCCTATCCACTTTCTAATGTGTGGAAACACAAAAACATGCCCTAAAGGGTAAAGTAGCGTTTAGTGGCACACCCCATGAGGCATTCTCACATTGAAACCTCTATATGGAGCTAACCTATGACCATAGAGTAGGTGGGTGGATCAGAAAGGTCTATGCTTGGATATCAGCCTACTAGAAATCAACTTGATTGGATAACTCTTAAGTATATTTTTTTAAGGCCCAAAGATCCATGATAAATAAGGGTGCAATTTATCAACCTAATGGAGTATGCATCTCAAATTTGTTGTTCAATTGGGTAGGGATCTAATTCACATGAGGTCATGGGTATGAGGTGGTGAAGGGGTACAAAGAGTGATTTGGGATGCTATATGAAGTTCAGTCCTAGAGGCTCCACATTCAGGGTACAAATAGGGTACATAGTGGGTCCCCACATAAGGGGTTCTCATTGTAAGAAGCCTCATGGAGTTCCCATGGTTCTCATTACATCACGGGTCTTATATGATTTGTAACTTGTAAGGTAGTATTTTTAAATTTTTGACGGCCCATGTCACGAGGCAAGGCCCACCAATATATGTATTGAATAAGATATAAAGATTTAGAATTTTTGGCATGTCCTTGTCAAGTTTAGGGTCCATCTACATGATCCTCATGCTGAATTTAAAACATCCACTACATGCCCTTCAAACCATGGGGCCCAAAGATTAGGGGTTATGACAATCAATTGGCCCCAAAAACTCATAGGAACTCAGATCTCTAGATTTTAATTCCATCCATTGAATTCAACGTGATAAATAGTGGGTCCCACTTTTTGACATAGGGCTTTAGAAATGAAGGATAAAAATTACACAAGAACTCCCCTATATACACACATATACAAAAATCTACCTGAACATATGTTTGTACATAAAGACATTTCTCTATTTCACAAAATAAGGACCTCAGTTTTTAACTAATAAGAGGCCCACTTAGATACATGCCAATCAATGGTAATCAATGGCAAGGAGACAGAAGGAAAAGTCATTAGGTGGATTAGAGATGGAAAATTTTCAATTTTTCCAGCTCCATCTGCTCATCATGGGCAATAAAAACCATCCATAGTCACCTTACTCTCCGTGAATTTTTTATATTCTAAAATGCAATTTTTTATATCCTAAAATGCACTCATACCCCAATTAGACAACCAAATATATCTAACTCCTAAAAACCATTAAACTTGAACCCCTATACTTTTGTGGCCATGATGATGAGATGGAGCTGAAATTTTGACCACTCAAAATCCACCTAATCACCTTCCTTTTTGTCCACTCCCAAGTGATTAGAAACACCTAGTGGATCCTATAATTCTTTCTTTTCTTAAAAAAAAAAAAAAGCTAGGTCCTTCATTGTTGAGATAGACCACCCATAATCCATATAGCGACCTTTTTATTTGTATACTGCCCAATAACTAAAATGTATCTAGGTGGGCCCTATAAATTTTAAAAATAAAAGAAGGTGAAGTCCTTATTTCATAAGATAAAGGCCAGTCTCTCTAGATCATCACTTTATACAAATAGATAGATAGATAGGTAGATAGGTGGAAAGGGAAGAGAGAGGGTGAGGCTAAGAAAAAGCTAGAGTGGGAACGGAAAGGACATTAAGTGGATAAGCATTGAACAAAATTTTAGTTCCATCCATATTATAAAGCTTGGGTACCTTTCAAAAATTATTATGAGGCTTGGATAAATCTCATTTTTTTGCTAGAAAATCCACCTAATTAAAACGGAGATAAGCATTAAGTTGGAAAGTGTGTAATGGTCAAAGGAGTGCCTAAATGAAGGGACAATGGGTGAGGTCCTTTAATTGCATGCCCCAGTTGGTGTAGAGGCCTTACCGTGAATTTAATGAGTTATCACAGACTAGTTTGTAAGATATGTTGCACATGGGTACATCCAATAAAAAGGAAAATAGAAATAATAATGAAAAATATAAAAAAGGGTGTAAGGTAAATCAAACACTATTTAATCTAAAAAATGTGAGTAAATAATACATTTGTTTTCATATGTTAATGAAAAACAAAAACCAATAAAAAACTCAATTTGTAACAGCAAAAAATACGAGAAAAATTAAATTCCTATAATAATGAGAAATAAAATAAAAATATGAAATAAATCAGAAATAATAACACATAAAAAGTAGAAAACTAAAAAAATCAAAACAATTATATTCTGATATTTAGGTTATATGTGTTTATGAGAAAATATCTAGATGTGTGTGTGTGTGTGTGTGTGAGAGAGAGAGAGAGAGAGAGAGAGAGAGAGAGAGAGATTATTTATGGCTTATTGTGGAAAAACTGTAGATTAAAGTTCAGGGATTCATGAAAGACAAACATCATCATATCAGTCAAACTAAGGCTATGACAATAAACCACTGATTTCTATTTCAAGCATTCATTTGATAATCTTAGGTTGGATGGCTAGTGCCTAATGATCTTTTTCCTTTTCAAAAATTATTGTTTAGTGGGTTTTACTATCTTGCCAATATATCTATCAATCCAATAGTCCCATACTCCTATTGATGACACAACAAGACTCAATAGCATAATGTGCAGTTCCACAACCACCACTATATTTTAAAAGAGAAACCCAAGCATAATGATATAATAAAAAGGAAATAACTCATATGATAACATTGCACAACCATGTAGTTCCACAGGGACAACTCACACAATAAAAGTGAAAACCAAGCATGACTACTTGTTGCTTGAAAAATGTAACATAGTGGCATGGATGGGGAACAATAGCCCCTACCAAATGTAAAAAATATATCCCCCCATACACTTCTCCTCCCCCAAAACAAAAAATAAACACACACACACCCCCCAACATATCAAAAGAGAGTGGTAAAAATAACATGGCACAATAAACAAATGGAATCCACTCACCCTACCAAACTAAACAAGATTTATGGGTAGCAATATGGAAAAGTTTATTAAGATCAATCATTTTCAGCAACCCGGTAGGACAAGAACCAGTGGCACAACTAGTAAGGACTCATTGTTGTAGCCTAGAGGTTGTAGGTTCAAGTCACATGAGCGTCAAATAGGTAGTCAGCCAATGGTAACAATCTGCAAAATCTAAATATAAAATCTAACTCTAAATTGATGGGATAAATGACTTAAATGATGGTGATGACGATGATGATGATTTTTAGTCATCCAATCAAAGTTGAGAATAGCCTGTTTAATTTTACTTCAACACTTTCAACCATATATTTCACATGCCCAAAATTAGATGAATAATTATTATCATTTTGACGACTTTTATTGAGCTTGTGGATAGACCAACAAATATTGAGCTTAGCTTCCCATGCCATGTTAGAGGTGACTTGGACAAAGCATGAGCAAAAAATGAATTATTTAGACTATGAAAAGTCAAAAGTGGGACTCAACCAATTGCCTTAGCCTTACTTTTAAGGTATAAAGTTAAACAATTGAATAAATATTTATAGTTGAGATATTCTTTGGTATGCCAAGGTCTACCATTTCAACCAAATAAATAGCCATCATTAAGAGACTAACAGAGTTATTCACTGCTGAAATTTTAATATAAATTTTTAAGCAGTTTATATATCATGGACCCAAATGGTTGATGTGTTGAGGGGATACAAAGAATTTGAGAAAGATCCTCAATCAAAGTATTGTAGATTTGATTAGAATAGGCCACAAAATCAATGGATTATAGCATTTAACATTTCAAGGTCTAAAAGATCAGAAGCCAAAATTTTGGATGGAGCTGAAATTTTATCATGCCCTTTGTCCATATCATTTTCTATACATCTTACTACATTCTTAAAAAAAAATTGAAATTTCTATAACTAAATAGCAATGGATACCTCTCATGAAAAGAGTGTTTCTCATGTGCTCCTCTCATTTTGATGACCATTTTAGAGGGTAGAGCCCACCATTTAGTGAAATTTCTATGGGTAACATACATTAATCATTTGGATGGTCTACTTGGAAAGTAGAGGACCTATATAATCATCCTAAACCTTGATCTTATGATCCAAAAGTTCAACCATTTGATAATCAGTGTCAAATCCAATGGTGAAATCACTTGGATGTTTCAAAGTGTTTTCTTGATAACTCAAGGGTATAAGGTATATGGAAGGTAGGAATTGGTGAAAAGTGAGAGACGCACCCTGAAATATGTCAATATGCTTGCAAGTGTATAAAAAAGTTCTCCATAACAGCGGTACAAAAGGTGCACTGACACCATGGAGTTGTACACCATGGCATATCAGAGAAGATCTCTTTATAGCTATTTTACTCCATTCGAGGGCAAGGATGAGTTCGATCGATGTCAGCTCTAGCTGGATTTGAATTGAAAAGTAGAGAGATATGGAGCAACTGGATTGATATTACATGGACCCACTAACAAGGCTTACATTTAAATGTTGTAATATAAATGTGATATAAAATACATCTTTCTGAAAGAGAGACACCCATGAAATATAGTAACCCTAAGTTATAAAAAGCCACTAAAAATTTTAATTACAAAAAGATACAACTTGAGTGCAATTGGATTGAGAGTACTTATGGGAGGATCCAACTGTGTGGGAGATACTCCAGTAGGGTATAATTTTAAATTGTCATGCTGCCAGTCATCAACAAACACAAGCCAGCCATCCCAAGATGGGATAAACAGTCCAGATTGAGCATTCTGCCCCTTTTGAAAGTTTGATCAGATTGAGCCTGCAGCCTGTTTAAAATGGTAACCTGACTTGAGCCTGCAGCCTGTTAAAAATGGCAAAGTCGATTTGAACCCAATGTTTGCCAACTTTTATTTTGGGGAGGGAGCCGAATGATTGCATGGAAGTCAACATGAAAATGGATCCAGAGGAAAATCTTAGCATGACCATGTGTTAGTACAAATCAGTAGGACACGTATTTGATCTCAATAATCAAATTGACAGATAACCGGACCTGGTTCCTGAAACAGAATTCCTAAACAGTTCAGAATAAAGATTCAACCAACTTCAATCCAACCTGTTCAAATCTTAGTTACTATTAATCATTTTTAGTAGACAAGGAAGCAAGCTGGTTCCTCAAATATTATTATTTAACAGACACCAGTCCAAAGAACTTATTACAATAGTAACTGCTGAATTAAATGGGGAAAATTCTTGGAACCAGTGAAAAGAATAACCTGATTTTTAGCTCGTAACATCACAAGCTTAGTAACGTGACCAAAAGGCTGCACCAGCTGAAGTAAATCATTCTGAAAAAGAAAATAGTAAAATAGAAAGGTTTAAAAAGAAATAAATTGATAATCTGGCAGAGTATTAATTCCATCCCCACACAAAGTCATTTTACATGCAGATTCTGTATACATGTACTTACATCCAGTTAATGGGCACTAATTTGTTGAATTTGGGCCAATGACCAATTTCTCATATTAATTGTCCATTTCATGGCTACCATACAAGGGCCGTCCTTTATGCATGACTTTACGTCAGAATTGATTTGCAATAGTTCTGTATCTGAACAGTTAGGTTTTGGTACATGCATACACCAGAGCATCCTAGATCGTCATTAATCTAGCAGTGCATGCATCCAAAAAGTAAAATAACAAATTTTCTGACTACATAAAACAAGAGGAAACTGGCTACCTCAGATATTTCATGCCCCACATTACGGACATGGATAACCTTGGAAGGTTCTGTCATCTTAAAACAGGCCCTTTGCAGCAAAAATAACCAATCTTCTCTAAATCAATTAATCACTGGTAAAATGCCACTGAATTGATATTGTTGCTGACAATGCAAGCACCAATGGGCTTCAAGTATGAGGCCTGGAGAAAATAGAACACAGTAACTCATTCATTTCTGATGCAAATAACAATAAGTTTCTGCTCATGTGAAATTAACTCATGGTTTAGTGATCCAGGTAGATGGATTATATGCCAAAAATCTACCATAAAGGAAGACCCCACTCCTCAAAAAGTGGCCTAGATATGATAGAAAGACAGGGATAGAATACAACCGTCAAGAAAGAAAGCCAAAGAACAGAGGAAAATTTCCAATCTAGAAGTTTTTTCCCCCCACATAGAATCACTTAACTGTGACTTCCAAAGCAAGCAATGACTTGGATTGGCCATGCGTCCTGTATGTATGGACTATGGACAAGCAATGCATAGCAAACTATACATTTACTATGGACCTATGGTGCAAGACATATAGTTCTCACCAGAACATCGAATTCAATGGGGTGACTGGTTTTCATGATTTTGAACAATGAACACTCCGCAAAAACAACCAAACAACAAATAGTTGAATTTGCAAATTTTTAGTCGTCCAGCTAAGAATTCAATGTTATAAGAAATTTGATGGGAGCACCACGCCAACATTAGACTGATCCATTTACAAGCACTTCAATAATGAATAGAAATAAGAATCATGAAGAAGCTACCAATTATCTGAAATAACAACAAAAATCCCACTTCTTCTTTTTTTCGCAAATGAGGAAAAAGTCAGTCACATGGGAGACCTGGGCTCTTCTCAACTTCCCCTGATTATCCAAAATCAAATGCAACGAATTCAACTCTTACTTAAAAATAAGAAACCCACATGCCAAATCCATTTCAGACCGTCCACAAGAAAAAAAAAAGCCTTTTTTCTCTAATACTATTCCATTCTAGAAAGAATCAAGTCGAGAAAACCTAAGATTGTACCTGACTTCGAATGATAATAAGATTTCTGCTGCTTCTCTTTCTTCTGTTATTATTCTTCTACTCCACTTCTCTCATTCTTCCATTTATTTTCTCTTCTTCTTCTTCGGACGAAATAGGCAGAGATGAGATAAAGCTGAAAGGAAATCTTCACAGCCCTAATTCGCTATTTCTATCCTAGCTATACATTTAATTTAATGATTTTTCAGCACGCCCCTCAACTTTTGAACTTATTCGAAATAAGCCCCTAAGATTTTAAACGAGAAAATGTTTTTTACCCACATTCAGTTCGATTCACGTTCGAGACCTCTCTCCAGGGCTTCTTATAATTGTTTATCTGGTATACATGGGAAACTAGGAAACTAGGTGGAAGTGGAAGGTTTAATTAATCGAATTAAAATATCTCCAGTTGAAGTACAATTTGATACTTTCAGTGCAGAACTGCAAAATATAAACTTGGTAGTTGTTCACTAACATTATCTATTCATGTTGGATTGCTAACATAGTCATAAATAAAAAATAAAAAAATTAATTGAAAAGGATGAAACTTAAACCTGATGAACATCTCTTTTTATCTCTTCTATGGTGTCTCCGAGAAGACATTTAAGATGTGATCTTGATGACTCTGTACCACTATTGCTTAGCATGAAGCAAAATCTGAAAAATAATGTAACGCCCAGGCTGACGGTCGAGCCCAGTAGGCTGCAAAAAATTGGAAAAATGGGCCGCTATCGCCGGCACTGTCAGATCGACCGATGGCGTACAGCTAGTCAGGTGTGTGGGTGTAAAAGTCTCACATCGCCCACAAGCTAGTCGTGAAGGATGTATATAAGAAGGAACTCACTCTCAACCTACCACAACGCATTTTAAGTCAGAAGTTAGTCTGGCCCAATAAAGCCATGTAGGTCTGTGTAGACTCAAAGTTGATCTTGTTCAGGGCTCGAAAATTTGGCTAAACTGAGATTTTAACTAAGAGATCTTTTTCTCTCTTCAAATTGTTTTTTGTTTTTTTTGAAATCTCGATGGTTTTTCTTTTGTATATATATATAGGCCGATATTGGCCGATATTTTAAATATCAACCGATGTTCGTCCGATATGGACAAATATCGGCAGAGATATCGGCTCGGGTCCACAACCAATATTCATTTTTTTTTATAAAAAAAAATAAAATCGGCCGAATTTTTTTTCTCTAATATCTCGATTTTCAGAAAGCCGAGATTTATAGTCCTGAATTGAATTAGAGTGTCTTCGCTGAAGCTTGATTCAGGCTTTGATGCCTACATCATGTTAACTCCTTGGTCTCTATACCCCCAACCACGAAGGACTCAGGAGATGTTAAGGCAGTAGGATGGCTGGGCACTAAAGAGTTGTTTTATCTTTTTATTTATTTTCTAATGGGCGAGGGAAATTGTGGTTTCGGTTTTGAAACCCTAACCAGAAATGGAATTTTGATTATTTTTACAAATATTTCTTTTTTGTATTAATTATTTTTATTTTGAGCGGTTTCAAAATGATAAATAATAGAATATCCACGTTAATTGACTGGCAAGAATATTCTGAACAATCAAGTCAGTAAAATTTAAATATTAAAGAAATTAAAACCAACTTAATATTTGAAATATCGTTCAAATAGTTTTAAAACTATGTTTGAAATAAAAATATTTTAAAATTAGTATTTTTGTAGGTTGTACCAAAGTAACAGATCTTATATCTGTAATTAAGAATGATGGAAAAGGTGTTCTCGCACTAAATGTAGAAATTTTTAAATTTAATGCTATCTAATCCTTGAAATTAATGAACTTGGAATTGAAATTATTGAAGATTAAAATTTATAATTTTTTATAAAAAAATTGCCTCAGGATCTCAAAAGGTTTCTGGCAATCTCCCGTCTCAGAAAGTGGAAGGTGGCAGATTTGAGTCTCTATGGTCTCGCCTGGTGTGCCCTAAGGGCAGTAGATATCACTTATGGGAGTTTTACGCTTGGGTTCCTATGATTTCTCACGTATAAATTAAAAAATCTAATTAATTAGAGATAAATGTAATTAAATGAAGATAAAATTCACAAGCTTAAGAAAAATAAGGGAAAAAGGGTGTAAGTGAGATCAAAGATGACAGTGCATGATCATTATGATAGGAAAATTAGATGCAATGGCCAACTTTAATATAAAATTATTTATATTGGTCATTCTTTATTAAATTCAAATTAATAGGCCATTCTCAATAGACAGTCCATTTTATCATTTTTTTTTATATGTGTTTGATCCATTTTATCATTTCTTTTTTGTGTTTGATAATATGATGATCTTTAAATTTTAATCTCATTATTGTAGGTAGACGTGAACTCCATCAGACAAGATATAGTAAAATAAGTTGAGATTGTAGATTTATAGGTGTCGTGCTGAGGTGGGTGAAATAAAAAAAATTCGTGTGGAAGATTAAGTATATATTGGAATTTTTAAACAATTCGATATGCAAATATTTAAAAAAATTAAAGATCGTCTGTAAAAATCTTACACTAAGTAGGGAATTTTCAAAAATAAATAAATTCAGCTCTCTAAATCAGCCACTATTTGCTTTGGTTTAATCTATGGGTTGACATACGATGATATCGTCACTATTATTATATAAGATTATAATCATCATCATAAGATCAATTTTATTTTTAATTTTTTTTAACCATACTGTCTCATTCTCCTTCATTATGGCCAAACTTTGATGTTGATGGAAGAGTTTGAGTTTGACGTTGATTCAAATCAACAACTAAATTCAATTTATTTAATAATTGATTTGGATTTAGATGTGATTTTGCCAAATTCAGACTACTCAACTTAATCCAAACTTAGCACAACTTCCTAAATCTTGAATCAACTTGCCAATCTAACCTGAACAGTTTTGCTGTGTAATCAAATGAGTTAACTTCATCGAAACCCACTTAAAAAATGCATTTAATTTAGATTTATAATTCAAAAATCAATATTAGTTAATCAAATTCAAACCCAATTTAATCCAATACCATTATATTATCGCCATCGGCATCAATCAAAATCCTATTTATCTATAGTCAAGTTTTTAGATTCTACTTCTCTATTGAACCTTATCATAAATTATACAAAGAGTAAGTTTTACTATTTAATTGTATCTTTTCTTATCTCTTACTTTCATGTCTTAAATGGTTTATATCCTCTTTTTATACCTATAATTTGTAACCTTTCTACTCTATATATTGGAATTATTTTCAATCTTCCACTTCAATTGCGTCTCTCTCAACTTATTTTTTATGAAGAATATTTTTAGTTGTCCCATGTATAATCATTTTGAACTTTATCTTTTAACGTTAGACTACTTATTTATTGTAGGATGCGCATCTAATACTATTAATTCTAACAAGAAAATCTGATACTTGGTGATGGACCATTAGATTGTCTAGATTCTAACATGTGAGATTATAATGAGTAAATATTCATAATTAAAATAATGAATTATTTTTATTAAAAATGTACGGACGCTTCCAGTTCCAATAATCTTGTCCTTGATCTAGCTGACTCAGTTTGGTTGAGCTTATCCCATGGGACTGACTACAGCCCAAAGTCCCAAATTTTAGTTAAATATATAAATCTCTTAGAGTTGGCTAAACAGCAATTAGATTAAGTTGACTCAACTCAATTCCCAATCACATATTAAACCATTGATTAATCACGTGTTTAAACATTGTTTACTCACATGATATACCACAATTTAGGGGAATGAAACAAGGGCGTGGATCCTTGTTCAGTTACCTTGTTCGTTTGGTGTTCTTGGAAGCTCTTCCAGTTCCAGTGAAGATCAAAATCAAATACAATGCATGCGGATCTACTTTTCAAATTCAACACACTTTGGATTTGGAAGTTCTCTTTTCTTCCTTGATAGGCAAGCCTGTCCCACCGCACGTTGTTTCTTATGGAGTTGGATTACCCCCTTACCTGACTTCAGTTCCAAGGCAAGATGGTAGTCTCTGCCTATTAAGTGTTATCTTACGTTCTGTATCGGCCGCAACATTCCAACCATAATGTATCAGTGTGTTGCAGTTGGCGTCTGAACAAAATTGTAGCCCCAAAGATTTCAAACAAAACTCATCTTGGATATCAAAATTATACAATATCTAGGAGTTCGAAATTATATTTTGTTGTTGAAATTCATCTATAACTTATTATGTGACTATTAGAGTACAACATGAATACAATATTGAGTTGGGCCAATATGGGCTCGTGAATTTGCCCGACTTGACTTAGAAAAATGTGGTTTGAGTTTTGGAATTTTCTAAAATTATTAAATTGACCTAACCCGACCGATCTGAAATATAAGGTTTCGAATTGAATTAAAATTTATATTTAAATAAATATTTATTTTTAATCTATTAATTTTATCCCATCTACCCCATTAAGTTGGACAAATCTTAGCCCATTAATTTTTTTATATTCCAATGTAACACATGAAAGGAATACCCTTTTACTTTTCATTTTCTATTACAAATATTTTTCACTCATTTTTCTATTTTTTAAAAAATTATATAAATTCAGGTCGGATCAAATTGGGTTGGACCTAGAGTCAGGTCAAGTTAGGTTGAGCAGAAAAATATGTTATTAACTATAGTGAATCTAATTCAACCCATTGCCACCCCTACAACCTAATATGAGGTAGGACAACCCTATTTAATTCAGATTTTTTATTTCTCAGACAACCCAACCCTAATTATTTTAAAAAACCTTAACCCATCCAACTTATTTACAAATCGGATCATGTAGGTCAAGTCAAAGCCCAACTCAAATTTAACCAACTCAAACCCAAACATCAAAATACCTTTAGTCTTCTTCAAATTTCATTTTATTTAAAATTATAATGTTTTTGATTAATCTCTGGCATCACCAAATTATATTTATATGCACTCTACCTCTTATACAAAATCCCAAAAATAATATTATAAAAGCTAGAACCTTTTAAATGAGTGAGGCATTTATTTTTTATCTTGACAACCCATCAATATAAACATATCTTAGATAAAATTGCTATTATAAAAATTAAAAGGTAAACATTTAATGTGTTTTACTTTAACTTACAACTTTATTTTTTATAATGATAGATGCACCATAAATAAATGTACCTAACGGTATCGTAGCATTAAATACTTTACAATGCCATGAATTGACAATGTCACATTATTAAAATTTGGAATGTGAATTCTCTATAAATGAACTTTTATAGAATATTCTGAAACTGTATGTCTTGCTGACATATTTAATGGTGTGAAAACAATTAAAATAATTTTTTAATAACGTGTGCCAACACCAATGTCAATGATATTTATCTTTATTTTGTATAAAAAATATACAAAAGATATTGACTGTTTCTACATAAAATTATTAAAATATTCATTTTTTTAATGGTACTTGTAAGAGGGATGGTGGAAAAATGGAAATAAAGAATTTGCAACTAGTTTGCATTTTACAATCTTTCCTACCTTTTATATTAAATAATTCATAAAGCAGTCAGAGCCGAAGCCGCACGCAACGTGGTGTATTTTAATTGGGTCATGCACGACTCTGATCTACGTTGGCCTTCAAATTAGATTTGGAAATCGAAAGGTACGGGCCACACGCCAAATCTAGTTGGTTGAAGATTTGAACCTACACTCAATTAATCCCAAAGCATCCGTGCTTTTATAAAGTATTAATAAAATAAAGATCCCTAAGCAGTGAGACACGTCCTTCTAATTTGAGAAAAATACTTCCCCTATTTAATATTTTCTTTTATTTTTTAAAAGAGACAGAGACTATTTCATTGATATAAGAAAGTAAGAGTGTTTATTTTAAAATCGTGATTGATTTAATTAAAATAAATTTTAATAGATCATATGCTGAGAAAATACTTTTCAATGTATTCATCAACAATCCATTTAGTGACCTTCATGATTACAAGTGTAGGACAATATGTTTTACACGATTATGCAGGTGATCATCCTTTCAATTTAAAATAGGAGTGGCATAGTATTGTTTTTGGGCTATCTAATACATCTCAGATGTTTTATATCGTATATGACTAAGCCGGTCTTGCATCTGGAGTCTGGATCCAGTTCAGTACGCACAAGTACCGATCACTATCTTTGACTCACATTGCCAACCTCAATAAACAAAAGAAAACAGCACTCATTCGACCAAACCATTCAATCAGATATGGAGAAATCCGTATGGTGGAACCCATCTTAAGAATAATTAATTCACTAGCCCATGTGATCAGTGAGACTTAAATAGATTTGACTCTTAGATTTAAACCATATCTGTTTCTCTCAATGCAAATGGCATTATCATATCATATGTTTTGAATTGGTGATGGCCTGATGGGTTATCTAATAAGTAAAAAATAATTGTTTCTCCTTCTCCGACTTTTCTTCTTGTGATGATCTTATCATTTTCATCAATTCAAATTGCCAAACGTGCAAGAGAATGCCTGGAAAACTTGTCTGGATACGTTGTCTACATTGATTATAAATACCCTCTGAATCGGCTCTTTTCGTGATCATCACAATTCCAAGAGCTCCAAACATGGCCATGGCTTCTCGTCTAAACACCTGCTCTGCAGCCACGGCTGCAACCTCCTCTGCAGTGCCATTCCAGCAGAGGAGGAGCCAAGCTCCGGCGTCCGTCGTCCATCAGCAATGGATCCGGAGAATGGGCATTTCTCGTTCTCTCCTTCTCTCATGCAAAGCTGGAGGAGATGAACGTGGGACCCCAAATGGTGGACCCAATATGGACCGTAGAAACGTCCTTATAGGGTTGGGAGGACTATATGGTGCTGCAACTAGCTTCAGTGGCATCGACTTGAAAGTGGCAACGGCAGCTCCGATCGCTGCACCGGACTTGTCCAAGTGTGGGCCAGCCGACTTGCCGGCTGGGGCAGTGCCAACCAACTGCTGCCCTCCATTCAGTGAAAAAATCATTGATTTCAAGCTGCCTTCTCCTTCCTCCCCAATGAGGATACGGCCGGCTGCGCATAATGTCGTTGACGACGAGGAGTACTTGGATAAATTCACCAAAGCCATTGATCTCATGAAGAAACTCCCGGCAGACGATCCAAGAAGTTTCACTCAGCAGGGCAATGTACATTGCGCCTACTGCGATGGAGCTTACGATCAGATCGGATTCCCTGACTTGGAGCTGCAAGTGCACAACTCTTGGCTCTTTTTACCCTTCCACCGCTTCTACCTCTACTTCTTTGAGAGGATTCTTGGAAAGTTGATAGGAGATGAGAGCTTTGCCATGCCCTTTTGGAATTGGGATGCGCCAAGGGGGATGACGATGCCGTCCATCTACACCAATCCCTCTTCTCCTCTCTACGACAAATTCCGCGATGCAAAGCACCAGGGCTCGACGATCGTTGATCTCGACTACAACGGTGTCGATCCCACCGACTCCGATTCGAAGCGGATTGCGGACAATCTGGTGATAATGTACAGGCAAGTGGTGTCCACTGCCACCACACCACAGCTGTTCATGGGCTCTCCGTACCGTGCCGGCGACGACCCAAATCCGGGAGGTGGGTCTCTGGAGAACGTGCCACATGGCCCGGTTCACGTCTGGACCGGGGATAGGACCCAGCCCAATGGTGAGGACATGGGCAACTTCTACTCTGCTGCAAGAGATCCCATCTTCTATGCCCACCATTCCAACGTGGATCGAATGTGGAACGTATGGAAAGGTATGGGAGGCCGGCATAGGGACTTCACAGATACAGATTGGTTGGATGCCAGCTTCCTCTTCTACGACGAAAATGCGCAGCCAGTGCGGGTCAAGGTACTTAACTTTTAATATATCAAGACCAAACATAGATTATTCATTATCTTCAACTACTACGATTATCTCTTAATACAATAATCGGCAATGTGTTGGATTCTCTTTGATGAATTCGTTTGCTTTCAACTTTCAACTTTCAACATCAACAAACTCATTTATTAAATGAGTTGTTATTCGGTCAATCCATTTTTATTAAATAGATCCATTAACTTGTCCTGAACTCTATCAATCAATTTATGTTGCATGTGTTGAATTGCAAATTCCATCATAGCCCTGAATCTAGCTTGGATGAAATTAAAATGCCCATTTATTCAATAAAAGACAAACTTCTGTAGAGTTTGGATTACTCAGAGGGAGAGGGGCGTATTTTAGAAATTAGAACTATGTTCCATGGTTGCAGTAAAATGGTACTCCAGCTTTTTCATATGTCCTGACCATCTTATTGAACAGGTACGAGATTGCCTCGACTCCAGCAAGCTCAGGTATACCTACGAGAACGTCGACATTCCATGGCTAAGGTCGCGACCCACTCAGTACAAGGAGGGTGGCTAAAACCAACGCTGCAGACTCAGCACCTAAGAAGAAGGAAGCAGGGCCCGAGTCGGTCTTTCCGCGAAAGCTCGACTCCGTAGTGAAGGTGACTGTGAAGAGGCCCAAGACATCAAGGAGCAAGAAGGAGAAGGAAGAGGAGGAGGAGGTACTGGTGATCCAGCTGCAGGTGGACCGTCACGTTGCCGCCAAGTTCGACGTCTTCATCAACGTCGACGATCACAACAAGCGCTGGCCCCGGCGCGACCGAGTTCGCCGGAAGCTTTGTGAACGTGGCCCACAAACACAAGCATTCTAAGAGTCCAATGCTGGTGAAGACATCGCTGAAGTTGGGCATTTCGGAATTGCTGGAAGACCTTGGTGCAGATCATGATGATGATGTGGTTGTGACTTTGGTGCCTAGGTATGGGAAGGAGTCTCTGACCATTGGTGGGCTTCAGATTGAGCACCATTCTACTTCTTCTTGAAGCTTTTGATTTTGATTTCGATGGAGAGAGATCCATGCACGTCAACCCTATTCTTTCTTCGTCTGCTCATCTTTTTCTTTTAAAACCCTTGACTTGTCTGCTTGTCTGCGTTGCTTCGCACTTGCGTATTACGATTGTGTTTGTTTGACCAGTTGAAATGTTGAAAGGCTATGGAAATTGAATGAAATTATATTTTGACTTTTATTTATTTGTTTGTCTAATGGTTAAATGTTTTTCACCTTCAAAATTTATCTAAAGTAATATGCTTAAGTAAGCATTTTGAATAATATAATTAAGTTAATTTTAATAATCCTCTATCGAGTACAAGGATTTCTATATTATCCATCTTCATATCAAAGATAGGCCCCGATTCAAAAGCATTTATTAAAAATAAAAAATATTAAATTTATCTTTATATTATATCATAAAACTGTATCAAGTAATTTGATTGGTGTTTTAACTAACATTTAAAAGCCCGACCAATTGTGATATTCCGACGTGAGTATAACAATATAAAAAGGTGTATCATCAAAGTAAATTTAGCATTTTTTTAAAATTTTATCTAAGAGCTAGTTACAAAGTCTTTTAAATACTGTTTAGGTAAAGAATAAGTTGTTTTTAGATGAGGCAAAAGTATGAGAACGTCCGAATTTAATGATTAAGAGAAAAATGAAATCTATTTTTTCTTCCATTTCTCTTCTGAAGTCTAAATTTGATTTTCTTTGAAAAGATGTCAATTTATTTCTTTCTCTCACTCATTTTCCTTTAAATTATCAGAAATTAGAGAGAATCCCCGAGTAAGAGATCTACTGCTCAAAGAAATCTCTTAAACAAATTCTCTAACTCGCTTCGCTTCATCCAAATACAACTAAATTATGCTGCAGCTGAGAGAGATAAGAAAACCCGTTCTAATATGACGCCGGTATCCATGAACATGATCAAATTTTTAATTTTGACCTGAGCAGATGCATTAACAAATTAGCAAGTTTTGGCCCTGAGTCAAAAGATGCAAATTTCATTTTCGATCCTGGCGGAATTTCAGGCCCAATGGAGTTCAAGTGGGGCCCAATAAGTTGTTCAAGATCCAAGTGCCCAACATGGCTGCCCCACTTCCACCGTTTGACAATTCAAATTAATAGCTATGACTTTGCATCACGTGGGTTGAATTGAATGGGAGTTGGATTACACATGTTTGACTCGTGAACCCATTTGGAAACTATTGACACGTGGGGGTCTTTCCCTAACGTGCAGCACCGAGTAATAGGATTAGATTTGTTTTAATCGGTGGTGATTTTAGATAAAGTAGTTGCTTTATTTAATTTTTATTTTATTTGGCACTTATGTATTTTTATTTCTTTCTAAATTCCAATTTTAGTAGCCATAGAAATAGGAGTTTATTTGAGTCAAGGTCGTGGCAGGAGGGTCGGCTCCATATTTTTCGGTTTTTTCTTATTTAATACATTGTAATCGACAGAATTTAGGAGAGCAATTTATGAAATAAAGTGTATTTTTTTATTTTTATTTTCTATGGGAAAATTGACTGAGGTCTAAGACAACTGAGGTTGCAGTCGAACCAAGCTGAGTGCTTGTCGATTCTCATTGAGTTGAGGCGTTTTGAGGACAAACTTAAAATTTTCTCGTCAGAACAGGTAATTCTAAATGCTCTTAAGTATTTAAAGTTAATTGAATCAAGGTTATGTGCTAATTAAACCCATGAATTCAGTGTGACCACTGATAGGTTTAATTGACTGAGTCGTGTTGACTTGCAGTGAAAACCCATATCCCACGTTGAGTCTGAACAGTGGTGGGGGTCGGCTCCATTTAAAAATTGTAATCAGATTTCTAAAATCTGTTTGGGCTGAATTTTGTTTGGGTTTCAAATCAGTAGCAGTGGTGTTGTTTTCAAAACAACTTTTGGAATGAATTTACATATTTAAAATTCAGTTTTTCAATGTGTTCTGGGAGTGATTTCAAACATTACAAAATCTGGACTGATTTCATTGAGAGTGTCAATCAGTTTTAAAGCAGTTTTGAAACTCTATTTTTGGACTGATTTTTAGTTGGAAATTAAATCCAGTTTTAGACGTGACTTGTGATTGGTTTAAGAATTAAAACAAATCAATTTATTTTCTAAAACTGATTGGTGAGTGTTGTTCTATAAAACCCACCGGTTCTAAAATTTTCTCAAATTGGATTTTTTTTCTTAAACCATGTTCAAAATTGATTTGATAGTTGTGGAAAGGTTTTTGATAAATTACTTTGGAATTTGAAAACCCAATTGAGTGTGCTTAGATTAATTGATTCAATTAATTCCATTGCTTAAGGATTTGGGTTTTACTGTTTAAGATCAACGGGTTGTGTTAAATCACGTTGATTGTGTTAGTGCTTCCACTTTAGCAATTGAGTAGGCCTCTTATCATACCCAGTCTACATCACAACATAAGACCAATTCTAGAAATCTCCAGGAAATCCAAATTTGGCTGAAGATCGCTCGTATGAAGGAGTCTCCACGTGGATAAGTAGCAAACGTGTGATCAAGAAACTATTTGGAGAAAAAAATACTTTTTCGGCTACACAAATGGTAATATCGGAAAATAAAAAAAAGAAATTAATAAAGAGAATCAAACCACAACACAAAGATTTTAAATGGTTCCCTTTTGAATATGTCCACGGATTTCAAACTCAAAGGCAAAATAAAAAAGAGACGGCTTTTGCTACATATGTTTTACTCTCTCTTTCTTACAAAATGACCATATATACTACTCTAATCAATCCTTTTTTTTGAAAAACAGGGTAAGTTTCATTCAAACCAGGGGAGAAACCCCTAAAGCATACAAAAGAGAGCTCTTATCAAGAGCAAGAAGGAAGAAAAACCAAAGGAGCCCACAACCCAGGCTAGACAAAGAGAAAGATAGAACCCCCAAGGGAGCAAGAAAGATCAATAGATTAGCAAAAAACTCCCGTACAAAAATTGGATAGTATGGGAACATTTAAACTATTAGCCCACTCTTTAAGCTTTAAAAAATGGGAGTCATTGTTTTTTGCAATATTCAAGTGTGTAATATTCAAGCGAGTGAGAAGGTCCGCTGCAACACGAGCGTGAGTTTTGAGACGCTACTAATAGGAGGAGGGTGTAGTGATTACCGAGAGTGTTCTTTGGTCTTGAAGGAGAATATCAACAAAAATCTTCTTATCCAAGTAGATACAAAGGATCTTCTGGCAGAAGAACAAAGATTCCCAAGGATACACGAGTTAGTGGGTGAAGGAAAAACACACGAGCATATGATTGAGGCCTGATCACTACACAGCTGGGAGCAAAAGACCGTGCAAGGCTGAACTTGAAAGGACCCAAAAGTTAGAGTAACATGAAAGGTAGTAGGGATGCAGCGAGGTAGAGAAGGAGGAGTTGTGTGCGGCACATAAGGAGGAAGGTTCCACTGAGCAGAGAAAGCACTACTAAGCCCAAAGAGGTCTTGATTAGTGAGAAAGAAGAAAATCCTGTGCCTGATATCCGAAGCAATAGAGGAGAAGACTTTAGTAGCACAACTGTAAGTGTTTTTAAAGATCCTAAGGTTTCTCTCGTTCCAACAATGCCAAACAAGAGCAAGAAGGGAAAGAGAAGCCGCAAGCTTTTGTACAGGCGAAGACCTGGAGCTAACAAGGTGGGAGGCTTGGGAAGGGATATTAGGATCATTAGAAGGAACATGAATTTGGAGTTGAGAAGGTTCCAAATAGAGACGACGAAGGCACATTGCAAGAAATGCTGGTTGGATTCCATGGCCAAAGAGCACAACAGGCAGCTGGATTGACATCTGAACCCAAAACGGATAAGAAAGTCAGTAGTTTTTAGATCATTATTAAAGAGCAGCAAGGCAAAGGAGTACCTAGGGATGCAGCCAAAAAACCAGACCAGATTGATCCAAGAAGGTTCGGCCAAATTGCTGAAATGAGAGTGCAGAACAAAAGAGATGCTGAAGGCCCCGAAGTTGTTGGCAGTCCACAAAATGTCATCCGCAATAAGATGGGCAAGCAGGTGGATGCCAGAGACCAGATCCCCAATGGCAGTCAGAGAGTTGGAGGAAGAGGATGGAAGCTGCCAAGATCCCACTAGAGATGAAGTGAGAGACTGGAATATTCATTCCCAAACCCAAATTGTAGCACGGCCTACCACCAAACTGGTCAAGCAAAATAAAACCTTCACGAATCCAGGGGTCACTCCAAAATTTAGTATCCTGACCATCGCCAATGGAGTGGCAAACATGAGCTTTGGCCAAATTCCGGACTGCCATAATTGACTTCCAGGCCCAAGAAGCGTTGTGCTTTAAACAAGCAGTCCATAAATTTCTATTCTTCATATATGTTTCATGAACCCATCTAATCCACAAGCTATCAGCCTTGTTAACAATGGCCCAGACCTGCTTAAGGAGGCAGGCTCTGTTGAGGAGCTCCATATTGTAGAGACTCAAACCACCTTTGTCTTTAGGTTTACAAATGGTATCCCAACAGACAGTGTGCACCTTACGCCGGTCAAGGGAACTCCAAAAGAAGCTTCTCATAGCTTTGTCAGCCTTAGCAAGGCAGGTCTTTGGCAAGAGAAAAGCATTTGCCAAGTAAATTAGTGACGCAGCAGCTGTAGGATCTGAAACTTGAGCGGCCCATACTGTGGCGATAGTCACGACCCGATCAAAGTAATGTACTGCCGATGGTGGAATTCAATGGATATAATGGGAATTGGGAAATAATATTCAATGGTTGGTCTAGGCTTGGTCGGAGGACAAAAGGGTGAAAGGCATGTAAAGGCACACTAGCCAAGCAAAGTGGAGAAAGATATGACGTTGGGTAAAAGATGGGAAAGAAAAGTAAATGGGAAGGTGGTGTTGGTAGAAAAGGGTAAAGGATGAAGAAAGGTGTTATCTATAACAGAGAAGCACCGGTGCAGCAGAGCAGCAGAGTAAGAGAGAGAGAGATAAGAGAAGAAGAAATAACAGAGAAGGAGAAAGAAGATCTCACGAGAAGAGAGAAGATCAGAAAGAAGAAGGAAGAGAAGAGGAGCAGTGTAGAGATAAATTCTCAATTTTTATTAATCAATTTATCTATTACAATGCTAGAGAGGGGTTTATATAAAAAACCCAAAACTAAAATAGCAATAAAAATAAAAACGAAAATAAAGAAATAGTATCCTAAAAGAAATAGGAATAGTATTTTTAAAAGAAATAGAAATACTATCCTAAAAGAAATAGTATTCTAAAGAATAGTATCCTATAACAACTAGTATTCTAAAAGAAACGGTAACTTCCACTTTTATCACTTGGTAGCTTCGAAGCTGGGATTAGATTTCCCGACAAATTTGTCGGTGGCTCTTGTGGATTCACTCGCTCATGCGTGTGCTGCATCAATTAGCAGGTTAAGAATGGTGGAATTAAGAAGCTCGACCAGGCTAGCGAATGAGATGGAGGAAGCATTCCAATTGTAGATCTTATTTTGAATTTTTGAAATGAGCCTAGAACAGTACGAAACGTACATGCGAGAAGAGAACAGGGGAAATCCCAAATAAGAGATAGGGAGCTTAGCTTCAACCATACTGAGGTGAGAAAGGATGGTGTCTTTGGAGGAGACTGACCCGTAGAAGATGACCTGGCATTTTGAAGCATTGATGGAGAGGCCAGAGAAAATTTGGAAGTCCTCAAGGAGATTCTTGATAGTAATAATGGATTTCATATCCGCCGAACAGAAGAGCATCAAGTCGTCAGAGAAGAGCAAATGAGAGATGGTGGAGCTACCAACAGAGAAGGGGTAGTATAATTCTTTATCCCGAACAACTTTCTCAAGAGCACAAGAGAATCTTTCCATGATAATAGCGAAGAGGAAGGGGGATAGAGGGTCACCTTGTCTGAGACCTTTAGAGCTGTAAAAGAAGCCACAAGGAGTACCATTGAGGAGAACCGAGAAGGATTGAGATGTCACACACTCACGAATCCAGCTAATCCACTTGGTACTGAAGTTCATCTGGCCAAGAATATGAAAGAGGTAGTCCCACTTAATCGAGTCGAAGGCCTTTCGGAGGTCAATTTTGATGCACAAACGAGCGGAACCCTTGTGAAGATGGATCCCATGTAACAAATCATGGCATAAAAGGATGTTGGAGGTGATGTCTCTGCTAGGAATGAAAACTGATTGGTTTAGGCTAATGATGCTAGACATAACAAGCTTCATCCGGTTGACAAGGATTCTGGAGATGATCTTATAAATCTCATTTGATAGAGCAATGGGCCTGAAGAGATCTGGGAGGTCAGCATTAGCAGCCTTAGGGATAAGAGTGATGAAGGAAGCCTTTGTTTCTTTGAGAAGCTTTGAAGAGACAAAAAAAAATCCAAACTGGCAGTGGAAACATCATCACCAATAATACTGCAGCAGGCTTTGTAAAACATGACATTTTAGCCGTCAGGACCAAGGGATTTTCTGGTATTAGCACGATTGATGACAGAGTGAATCTCCTTCCTATCCACAGGGGAAGAGAGGCAGCTAGACACATCCAGACTAAGGGTGTGGGTAATGCTGAAGCGGCTGAAGGTACTGAAATCAGTCTTCTGATCACAATCATGGATAGCAGAAGAAGTAATGGGCCTGCCATTCAAAGAGCAACTGGTAGAACCAATGGGAGAGCCAGTGAATAAAGTAGTGAAGTGATTAACAGAGATGCTGCTAATCTCCGTGAAGTCATCAGTGATAGAGCCATCATCTTTGCAGATAGTGCGGACGTTATTTTGATGCTGACGAACCTTGATGGAATTATAGAAGAAATTACTGACAATATCCTTGAGATTAAGACCAAGTGATCTAGATTTCTGCTGCAAGAGACTGAGCTCATAATCTATCACAGTTTCAAGGAGCTGTTTGGAAGCCTGCACAGCGCTGAAATTTATATAAGACACCATGTGAAATTATAAAATTGTCCTTCATTAAAAAATTTGATTTGGGGGCTCTGCCCTTGTGCCCTTAGACAAGGGGGTGCTGCCCCTTTTGAAATCCCGAAAATCTCGACCTGCAACCTGATCAACAATACACCTCTAATGATCAGACTTCCACAAAGTTCAACAGTAACTAACCTGATTTCTAAATGCCAAATTTCAATCTAAGTAGGGGTAGAGTTGCGGTAGAGCGGGGGCTTGGAGTTGGCAAGTCTAATTTGTATTTTGTCTATATTAGTTCTTACTAGTAGCTGCTAGTAAGTCATAGACTGGGAGACCTGATTCACTTATATATACAGTATGTAAACGAATCAAGGGGACAAATAGAGTGTTTTCTTTTAGTAGAGGTTCCTCCCTGCATGCATCGGTGCACAACACCTTACACTTTCCTCTTAAGTGATACCTCATTACTGCACCTTGTTGTAGTGCTGCGGGTTGAGTGCAATTACTGCATGAAGGTGTTGCTTGCCCAATCACAAACTTAGTAAACCGAATTGGTTTATGATAGAATCTGTGCAGGGTCGGCCCTGAGATTTCAGGGGCCCTAGGCGAACTTTTAAGATTGACCTTTTATATACTCATCAAAAGTAAAATCAAACAATTTTTTTTACAAAGTGTGAAACATTTAAATAAAATATCATAATCAAATTTATAACAAATTATTATTTAAAATTTATTCTTATTTTGAGATGCAAAATTACTAATTAAATTACAATATTCAAAATTTTTAACATTTATTTTTCAATAAATAAGATAGTTAATCCATTCAATTTTTCTTCTCACATCGTAGACCGAAGATAAGATTTTATCAATTTTAACTTTGAAAAACTTATTTCTGCATAGGTAAGTATAACCTGGTATAATCAACATTATTTTATAAGCAATTCAAGCATTCGGAAAACAACAATTCATTCTTTTTATATAATTTAGCAATTCATTCTTTTGGTACTGCATCTTTTATCATATTCAAGTGGACACTAATGCAAATTCTCATTTGAAACGAATATATTATTATTATTTTAATTTTTCAAATTTTCTGGATTTTTAAAAAAATTAAAAAATATCTTAATTATAATGATTTATACTTATATATTACATCTAATAAAATCTACATTGATCAAATGAATAAAGCTATGTTTTTTCATCTCTTCAAATTTTAAAAGCTTTAAATAATTCAAAATTATCAACTCAATATAGATTTCTCTTTCTCCCTATTTAGATGATAGATATATTTTAAAAGATTCTTTATTAATTAAAATTATTTTATTATTATTATTATTAAACTCAATAAATTGAGGATTATAATAATTATTATGATTGTTACTATCATTATTTTAATTTTTTAAAAAATCCATGCTTTAAATTGAGTAAAAAAATTATAAATATATAAATTTTCTATTTTGAGTATTCTAAATTCGAAATAAACATTATTATTAAATAACTCCATAAAAATAATAATTATACATAGTAGGGATTTGAATCCGAGCCGCGCGTTCTAACCGACCTGGACCACAATGGATTTGTGTCTTAATTATGCATTATTAACTATTTAACATATAATAAAGGAGCTTATGGACTTGAGGGCCTTATTTATTTGGGGGCCCTAGGCGGCCGCCTACTTCGCCTAGCCAGGGCCGGCCCTCAATATGTGATTGAGTAGGGTAGATTAGCTAATGAAAACTCTCCTTTATGGTAGAAAATGAACCATCAATTTGCAATAATAATCTTCTATATTTCTTTCTCTTTCCTAAACATATTTATATCATAGAATAATAAAAAATAACTACCTATTAACTGCTGTAAACTACCCACTACACCAACGAGCTGCTACCGAATTGGTTGGCTGCAGCTCGTTGGTGCTCTGCTGCTGCTCACTTCTCTTGCCTGGGTGCTGGTAAGTGTAAAAAAATATAATACAATCACACATATCAATCACACAAGACAGTTTTTTACGTGGTTCACCAGGCTACGTCCACGGAACTACTGCTCGATTACGCTGCTACATGATTGGTTGCTGCAGCTTGTTGGTGTTCTGCTGCTGCTCACTTCTCCTGCTTGGGTGCTGGTAAGTGAAAAAATATAACGCAATCACACGTATCAATCACACAAGACACAGTTTTTCACGTGGTTCACGACAAGGGCTACGTCCACGGAGCGATTGCTCGATTACACTATAGAGAATAATCTGGACAACTTGTTACAGGATTCTTAAGTCTTAATCCTATGTCCTCTTCCTCTTTCTTCTCCCTCTGTTCTTTTCTCCTCTCTTTCACTCTGAGAAAGCCTCTACTTAGAAAAACCTAGAGAGAAAAGAACCCTTATATATGGTGGGCTTACATAATATTGACTTGACCTTCTGGGCCTTACATAAACACACACTGATTCAATAAAGACTTTTTAAGCCAAAACCCAGCAGCTTGATGATGCTCTGCTGCTGCTCACTTCTCTTGCCGGCTGCTGCTGTTCCGTCTCAGCTCGTCTGGACGCTGGCTACTTCAACCGAATGTCCCCAAGGTCCACAGTTCTCCGGAGCAGAAAGAAAACGGAGAAGCTCCCTGATGTCCTACCGGTTCCGCCTCTCTACCATTTCCACTGGTTTAACGATCTGAACTGCAGAAAAGCCGAACGATTTGGCCAGAAATATTGCTGGAATCTACGGCCGTCCGCTCTGTTTTCCGTCCAACGGTCCCAGAGAGGAGAAAGGAAAAGAGAAGCTCGCTGCTGCTGCTCTCTCCCTCTCGTTCTTGCTACAAACGGCTAAAAAATCCAGAGATCTCCCAAATCCCTCCAGTGAAGAAACGAACAGGTAGAGAACTCCCCAGCCAAGGCAACTCCAGAGACTCTGCTCAGCTGTTTGAGCAATGCATCAAGTGACCAATGGTAATTAAACTAGAAACTCAAAAAAGGAGTTTGCCTAACTCTGCGGCCATCTTAGCTTGAAAGCACACCTGGGAGGAAAATGAAAATTTCAAAGCTGAAGTCTCTAATCATACCATGGGAAACTATAAGAAATTAGAAACCCCCCTGATACATGGGAATACATCAGAGACAGTTGATTAAAAAAATTGGCCTCAATATTAATGAAGAACATCACTATCTATCCAATTGTCCATCTTAACAAAAGTGGACCATGTAAGTTTGTGCTCACATTTAGGGGGTTCAGTCAGATGTACTCAGTCATTTCATTTTATGTACACAATTACAGATTCACAAAGATAATGTTAATAGCTAAACGAACATACTGATCGATAATAATTGCAAGTAAGTGTTTATGGATGTTAATTTTTTTTAATCAAAATGGTCAAGGATAGCTGCATCGTACAAGTCATACACCTTTGCTTTAGCGTGACATGAGATGAGAAAATGGAACCATGTAGCCGATGGACCCCCATAGATCCCTATTCGAGGAACTGGGACTACAAGCAAGTAAATATCTGCTATCTGCTAACAGCTCCTACTCTAACATGTACTGACATTAGATGGCTTCCAACTAGTTCCCATACAAGAAATTCTAAATGTTTCATAACCCTCTAACTTTTGTGGTAAGAAATAGTACTTTAGAAATTAAATATATTAAAAAGAGATGTTTGGAATTGGATATAAAAGATGAGAGTAACTTTTATAATTACTGAAATTAACTTTTAAATACAATTCTCCAGAGGGCCCAAATGGGAATATACTTGCTGCAGTTGTTGCACTCCTTGCTTCATAAATGCTTTGAAGGTGAACATGTATCTCATTTGCAAGGGTCTTTGGTTGCTCGAGAACTTTAGAAACGCTTGCCTGTGACCTAAGCGTACACCAGAAAAGTGATATATTTAGAATTGTTTTGGAAGATAATTTCATAATATATATATATAGTTGTTATGTGAGAGAGAGAGATGTACATCGTATTGAGAGCCGCCGCTTCTTCGTTTTTTTAATCTTCGAGCAAAGTAGAACGGTGTGCACCAATGGATATACCGAACAAAACCACAGTAAATCTCTATGTTGTAGTTGCATATTACAATGTCGGTAGCTGAGAAGGGGATTTCACTCTTCATCATCTGCAATCATAAGTTAGTAGGTCTCTATTTGATTAATCACTAAACAAACATTGATAAACAACTGATGGTTGATCTCTTTACCTGTCGTGCAAACATGATACATCTTTAAGAAATCTTCCCTTGTACTCTCATCATTCCATTCCTCCAACGCTTGTACCCATTCCATCGACCCAAACAACTTGCTTATCTTTGGGGCATTTTGAGGTCCTAGACAGACCCGCTTCATATTAGGACATTTTTTCACACGCACGGTTCTCAAAGAAGGCCAACTCAGAATTAGACCCTGTTGGTTCAAACTAGTTAGCCTGGGCAGATTCACTAACGTTAAAGTGTCTAACTGAGGAAGCACACAGTTGTCCATCAATTCTCCTGTCTCCTCTGCAATTATCATCTCCATTCCATCACAGTTAGCTATTGAAAGCCTGTCAAGATTCTTTAAATCTAGAGCAAGATTTAAAGAGAGAATACTTCTAAAGCCATGACATCGAATTATCTCTGTTCTTTCTAGGCTTTGGAAATATTTTTCAGGAAGTGATCCAATAGCACGTCTCTCATTTGCGTCTATCAAGTTCACCACTTTCGTGCACTCCACAATTAGAAGATAATTCAGTTGTTGAGTTCTTCTTGCAAATGTAGGTGAGAAGACATAACTCAGGTTGTGGCATCGATACAAACATAACTTCTCTAAACTTTGAAGGCTACCAGCTGGTACTTCCCCCTTCCAAATATATGTCAACGCAGGCAGCTCATCCAAAAGAAGTACTTTCAATTTTGGGAGAACAACATCTCCTTCCGTAACACCCTCTGAGTTAAATATCTCTCGCAACCCGTGACAAGAATGTATAAGAATATTAACAAGATTTTGCAGCCACCTCAACAGATCACACGGTAAGGCCACGGTTATTTTATTACAGCCAGACAATCTAAGGTCCTTAAGATTTCCAAAGAACCCAGATGGTTGTGGACTAGGAAATATTTTCTCCAGTTTCTCCAAACGCACAAGTTCTAGACATTCTAGACTCATGAATGCATAAAGAGAAGCCTCTCCCACACCAAAGGCACATTCCATTTCACCACATTCTACAAGTCGCAGGCACACTAATTCATTAAAACCAACTCCTTGCAGTTCAGAGAAATTCCTGATACACTCATTGTGCACTAGCTGAAGATCCTCTGTTCTTTCAAGCAACACTTTCACCCAATTTGGAACTGGATACGATATATTGCCAATCGTCATACCCCTACTTGTCCACCTCGCATTGTTACACTTGCCCACGCATATCCAGAATTTTGTGAGGTTTGTCCAAGGACCTAAGATTTCTTGTGACAATAGCTCATCGTTCTCTACATGGACATGCAAACTTGTCAAACGACTCAAGGCTCCTATCTCCGAAAAGTTGGCTTGATTCACATTTCCATTTCCTTTTACCTCCCATTTACTGAAGCTAAAGCCCATGTTTAGTTCTTCGAGGCGAGTCAACCTCGATATCACGTTTGGTGCAACAACTTGAAGCTGAGTGTTTCTGAGATCCAAGATCCTTAGGTTAGTCAATCCTCCAAATTCAATTGGCAATTCACAAATACCAGACTTGTCTAGGAAAAGAATCTCCAGTCTCTTCAGTTTGCCAAT
Organism: Chimonanthus salicifolius; assembly: GCA_013350335.1. NCBI lineage: Eukaryota > Viridiplantae > Streptophyta > Magnoliopsida > Laurales > Calycanthaceae > Chimonanthus > Chimonanthus salicifolius. The sequence goes on from CM023539.1 coordinate 46,820,587, forward strand.
TAGAGTCACATCTTTTAACTGAGGACATCTAGCAAGCCAGAGTGTTCGGAGGTTCATCAGGTATTGCAGAGATGAAGGCAATGTTGTAATATTGATTCCACACAGCTCAAGAACTCTAAGGCCTTTCATCCCCTCAAAGAAGCTATCTGGAATATTTTGCAAAGAAGGATTATTCTCTAATGATAAGGTTAACAAGTGAGGGCACTCTATGACATCAGGCAGTTTTTCAATTTGGTTATCGCAAAGTATAATCCTCTTGCATCTTTCCAAGTTTTCTTTTTCAGGCCACTCTCTCAGTCCTAATCCAGCTTGGATAAAAAACCCGTTGGCGTCCCTTGAAGCTATTGATATGGCCACATCACGGACAACATCATGCATTATTACTTTCCGTTCATCTCCTTCTATCAACAAGGAAGAATCCTTAAGTTTGCTGAGTAAGGTCTTAGTTCTATCTAATGCTTCGTTTAAAGTAACAATATCATTAAACAGACCTTCTCCCATCCCACATGCTGCAAAACTCAATGGAGAGATAGGCCTACCATCTGGAGTCAATAAACAGAACAAGAAACATAACTTTGCTTCCTCACTTTCTAAGTAATTATAACTCAGCTCTATAGAAGCAAAAACCTTTCCATTCATACCCACGATGTTGGATGGATTAGATCTTTTCAGCTGTAACAAGGCATCTCTCCAAACGAACTCCTTTTTACCTCTTAATGCCCGTGCAAGTGTGACAACTGCAAGTGGTAGTCCCCCACATTCTTTGACTACGTCCTTAGCAATGTCAACAAGGGGTGGTGAATCAATGCTATCACCTGCTTTCTCTTTGAACAGACACCATGTGTCTTGTTCAGACAAAGCTTTCATTCCAATCTGTAATTGGCAATCCATAGCACTGCAGATATCTCTACTCCGTGTTGTCAATATGATTTTAACAACCTTGAACCTATTATCTCCGTAGGGTATTCCAGCATCAGCTAAATCCAATGTTTCCCATAGATTATCCAAGATTATAAGGATTGACTTCTCCTCCTTTACTCTTTCTATCGTCGTCAAAGCTCTCACCATTTCACTCTCACAGTGGAGACGCATGCCTAACTGCTCCGCAATCTCACCTTGGATCTTCTTAAGATCAGGTTTTTCAGACAGGGTAACGAGAACAACCTCTCCAAATAGTTTTTCTCTTTTCACTCGTTTTGCTACCTCTTTTATCAAAGTAGTCTTGCCCACTCCTCCCATCCCACAAACCCCAATTATGTTTATTTTTTCGTCCTTCAATGCATCTGTAACCTGCTTCATGGATAGTTCTGTCGATTCAAAAGCCACAAATTCTCTAGTAATCAAAGATTCTATGGTGGGAGTAGGTCTTGGGTATGATATTGTACTTGGATTCCCATTTGTTTGCAACTGATTGACAGAAGTCATCACAGTTATTGCACCTTTACCTATTCTGTATCGTGACTTGAGGTCAAAACATGCCCTACTTTCATTAAGTCGTTCATCCAATTCCTTGGCTTCTACTTCTACGCGTGACAGTTCAACTAGCCAATGCTTTACTGTATCAGTGATCTCTTCTCCATTCCTACGAGCTGCATTAACTAACCCCTCTATCTCATTTTTATTCCTAAGCAAGTTATTAACTTCATTCCTAAGATTGTCAACGTTTTGTCTGCAACGAACAACATAATTCACTTGACGCGTGACAGTAACAACGAAGGCCTTGCCAATTTCAGTAATTGGGGTGACCACGATCTTTAAAATATCTAAGATAGACATTTTTTTGTCTGTAGATGAAAGCAGTAAACAATGATGCGTCAGAAACTCCGGCAACAGAAATGATCTAATGTAAAACAAGAGAAGAAAGCAAGTAAGGATCTAATGTAAAAGAAGAGAAGAAAGCAAGTAGGGATCTAATGTAAAAAAAGAGAAGAAAGTAAGTAAGGATCTAATGTAAAAGAAGAGAAGAAATCAAGTAGAGACCTAATGCTAAAGAAGAGAATATTGTGGTTGAATATTGGTGCTTTGACCCAAGATATATGGTTGGTGAGACTCATCTTATAAATAACAAATTAAAAAATTGAATAGCTTTAATCAAAACAGATTCCATCACATCATCGAAGAAATTTATATCAAATAGATATGAATTAGAATTGAAATAAAAAATAACATTTTAAATAATTTGAAATCATCGTTAAATGGACACTAAATTTTTGCCCATGTATTTAATTAGTGACCTCCTTTAGAGAAAGGAATGTTGCAAAAGATGTTCTCATTAAAGGTCATTTTTTTTCCGTTTTAAAATATTTGATACACAAATTTTTTATTTTTAGATACTAATATCAAAAAGGTAGAAAAAATCTCTCAAACTCATTAAATTTAATCATGAAAATTTATTTCTTTATATTTTATAAATTTTATTTATGTGTAGATTATAATATGATATGGACTAGATCCTTCTAGATCACCAACTATAAAATAACTAAGGGGTCAAAATTCATTTTACAACACATGAAAAAGATGAGTTCAAATATTTCAAACACATCCAACTTAATAATAAGTTTATTATATTTTAATTATTTTTATATAAGTTTTCTCTATTTTTAGATAATAACATAATAAGGGTGGACAAGATTGGCAAATTCAATTAAAAAATCTTTTTATTTTATTTTATTAATCTTTTTGCATGAATTTTTATAACTTATTAACCCTACTAAAGTAAGGATAGGTCCAATATTTCAAGAAAAAGAAATGGGACATATAACCGGAGAAGATGAGAGAGGGGGAAAATGCGGGATGCTATGCTTTCATTGAGACTTTTGACCACTGTAGCCAAAGTGGCGAAAAAGATTTGACGTTGGTGAGACATGTCAGGAAATTTCGGACCTTTATTCCTTTCTTCTTTCGGTGGAAAATCTCTGAGAGAGGAGAGGAGGTGGGGGGACGTGTTGAAATCGTGGAACTTCATAAATCTTATGTTTGTGTGGATTGAATGTTTAGCTTTGATTGCATCCGTTGACTTGATTGGAGATTAAATCTCAACAAGCATTTGTAAAGTCACTTGTATTTTCAGTCGACACTTCAGTTATCTCTGGATTTCATTCTTCTTATTGTTACGTAGAAAATTACTTCCGTTCATTCTGTTGATTTTTAGATTTTCATATATTTTAACAATTTTGAAAGAACCACTTTGTAATATCATAATTTAAAAATATTTCTAGAAGTTGAAAATTTATACAAAAATATTGTGTGATCAATCTATGCTTTGACCAAACATTTCATGTTTTTAGATTTCTATTTTAAGATTTTAAATATTCAATCAAAGCATTAGAGTACGAACAGTTGATTTAAGCAACGTTTTGCTTTGATTTGCTTTGATCGATTAGCTTTGATCACTGTTTCTTTTTTAAAAATGATGTAGACTTGGTAGGATAGGCACCTACTCAATCCCTTAGTGGAATCTTAGTGAGAATCAATATGAGTTTAACACAATTTGTGAATAGCAAATAGTAAACTCAACTCACAAAGTAATGAAATTAATTGAATCAATTAATTTAAACACGACACTCGAATGGGTTTATGGATTTTCAAAGGTGTGAATAATTTTAACACAATATTTAAATCCCACCTAAACTTTAGATTTCAAAATCAAAATTGACTACTTGAAAACATTTTGATAAAACAACAAATACCCAACAATTTGAGAAATTAACACATCAGCCACTGTTAATCTCAATGTCTCCAACCCGTTGTTAAAAATGGATTTAGTCCTTAAAATCTGATTTTATAATTGATTTCAAATTCCCTTAAAATTGTTCACAAATCAAGTCTAAAAACTTGGTTTAAATCATCTAATTGAAACAACAACCTAATAAAGTGATTATTAATCCCAAGTTTAAAAGAAACAAAACACGGTTCAGCAAATCTTAGTAAAATTTTCAACAATTTCAAGACAACAACTTAGATGAGTTAAGAATTACCTAGACCCGGTCACAATCAATGTTAACTCGACTGCAACTCGATGCTTGCCTTCAACGATAATTCATAAAAAGAGACATCTTATTTTATAATGATGTGTCGAAACTTACATGTTACGTAGATTTATGTAATAATATAAGAGTCCTAAAACTACTCTAAGAAAGAGCCGACCCTCTTATCTTCTAAATCAAGTATTACCAACTTTAAAATTAAACAAATCAATTACTAATTAAAAACAAATTCTAATATTAAAACTAAGCCACGTCCTTGCATATCCAAGTCCTACTTTTACCATCCCAATGCAACTAGATTTAGGACTACTACCACCATTAGGACTTTATTCAAAGAAGAACCCACGATGCTAAACCACATCTAATGCTTGGACTTCACAAGTGGGCCTTCGCTAAATTATTTGGCCTGACGAGCCATCTTCAGGTTTCCACTCGAATACCCACCTGACAATTTTCATCTTTCAACTGAGGGTTCGAACTTGCTAATTTATCAATACACCTACCTTCACGGATGTCCCGCATCAAAAACAGTTTAAACTAACCTAAATATGATATCCCAGACTCATCTGCAGATGTTGTGCCTTATATTTTACTCGCAAGTGCACGAATCATATATAATATAGCATTATGAGTGTGAGATCGAACCAATCGAAATTTAGGAAAATATATACATGGAAAACAAACCACTGAATTATATAATTTAAGAAATTTAGAAAATCATAGAAATAGATTTTAAACATAGAGTCAAAACTAATCTAAATCATTTAAAGTGGTGGAATTAATATAAAAATTATAAATAATCTTAATGTAATTTAGAGTACAAAATTAAGATGTAATTAAGTAATTACTAACCTAATTCTACAATTTCAAAATTTTGAATTTTTAGAAAATAAATTAAAATAAATAGAAACATAACCCTTTCTCTCTTTTCTTTGCATTTCATTCTAAAGTATTTTCTAGGTAGTAGACATTGAACTAACGACCGTTTATTGGAATGCATCAGCACATGTCACCGGATTTTTCAACTTGGTGTTTTTCGTTGCCGATGGAACCTTTCTTCTCTAATTCAGGAGAAAGCAGTAAACAATGATACGTCAGAAACTCCGGCAACACAAAATGATCTAATGTAAAAGAAGAGAAGAAAGCAAGTAGGGATCTAATGTAAAAGAAGGGAAGAAAGCAAGTAAGGATCTAATGTAAAAGAAGAGAAGAAAGCAAGTGAGCATACCTTGTGTCTTCTTTTGCAGTGACCTCTCCAACAAGCTCAATATTAGCAGTTAAGATGAGTATCAATTGTTTTATAACCTTCCATCATTCAAAACCAAGATAAATGGTTTGTGAGACTCATCTTATAAATAACAAATTGAATAGTTTTAATCAAAACAGATTCCATCACATCATCGAAGAAATTTATATCAAATGCTTTCCCGACTTTTCTGGCAAGTGGGCGCACATGAAACAGTATTGCTGGTACGGTCCAGCTCATCTATGTGACAGCTGTCTCTTGATAGCTATCAGCATTCTGTGGCATTGTCGAGATTATGCCACCCGCCCGAAGCTGGAGGTTTTGACTTTTTAGATCCTGCTCCAATGGTCTGTCGTGTTTAAGGTTGCGGGCTCATTCATTCATGGGGTTTTTTTGCTGTATATTTCGTGATTTTTTACACTTGAAAAAAAAACTTTTATCCATTATCTTCTGAATAATCATAATATTGAGGTTGGATTCAAATATCGCATGCAGTAAAACCCCTATAGTATAATATAGTTGGGACTGTAGTAAGTATAATTACATTATAGAAGCTATTAAATTAGAAAATGTTAAGAATATTCTTTTTTAAAATTTACTTTAAAACTTTCACTTATTATTAAAATATCTATTTTTATTTGTAGAAAATAAATCACTCTATTTATTTCTATACAGTTTTCGTCCATTGAGAACAAAGTGTCTTCACCGTTCTAAAGAATGAGAAATTTTATCCATAAGTTTATCTCAGATTATTTTTCTTGAGTTTAGATAATATAGTTTGTGAGGTCTTAATCTCTTTTATAGTAATTTTATATTATGAATATATAGAATATTATTTTACAAAATAGTTGAGACAGTATATTTTTTTATTCTAAATATATTGAATATTGTTTTAGAGAGATTTATTATATTTTTTATAAATTCAAAGTTGGAATCAGCCGTCAATAATATTTTTAAAAAATTATAATTTTATAGAGTACTTATATTGTAGAGAATTTACTCTACCTATTTGCATAAAGAAATACTCTTGGTATTCGCTGAAATTAAATGAGATTTGCTTTGAAATGACTTCTCTCTGTCATTGTATTGTAGAAGATTATTATTTTGTCGCTTACTCCAATTGCTTTCAAGTTTCAACTGTTGATTCGATTCTATCTTTTGAGTTGTGGAACCAATTTATCAATTGAATCATACAATGTTTTGAGAGAGTGCTAGATTGAAAATGATAATGAAAGTTATTTAGAGAGCCCATGCATTTAATTAGTAGTCTTATTCAGAGAAACAAATGTTTCAAATGATGTTCTCATCAAAGGTCAATTTTTCTCCTACACAATTTTTTTTTTTATTTTTAAATACTAATATGAAAAAAAGTATATAAAATCTCTCAAATTCATCAAAGTTAATTACAAAAAATTACTTTTTTATTTTTTATAAATTTTATTTATTTTTAAATAATAATATAATGAAAATAAATCATATCCTTTTAAATCACCAACTATAGAATGACTAAATTGTCAAAATTCATTTTACAAACACATGAAAAAGATGGGTTCAAATCTTTCAGACACATCAAATTTAATAATAAGTTTATTATATTTTAGTCATTTTTATATAAATTTTCCCTATTTTTAGATAGTAATATAATAAGGGTGGACTAGATTGGCAAATTCAATTAAAAAAACTCTTTTCTTATTTTATTAAGCCTTTTGCATGATTTTTTATATTTTATTAACTCTAGAAAAGTAAAGATAGGTCCAATATTTTATACTCATTAAATCAAATAATAAAATTTATTTCTATTTTAGCCATCTTTAGACAATTTTTTAATTTTTTTTATCTAGTTTTAATATATTTATACACTATTATAGTAGTGGAGAACCAATTCCTACCACTCTAGCTCTCCATAATCCTATCTGAATAAATTAAATAATTTTAACAATTATTTAATTGAAATTTCTATTAGACTTTTTTTTAAAAAGATTGTAAACCCTAAAAAGAACACAAAAGAAATATGGATATGAATTAATGAACTAGAAATTAAAATAGCTTGATGCTAAAAAAAAAGGCAAAAAACATTGCACATATGCTTCATAAGGAGAAGAATAACAAATAATCAATACTGTCAAAATTAAGACTTCAATCCCTCCGAGGGTTTCACAAGTGATTGGAAAAAAGAAGAAAAATTACATTGATTTCTAAATTCTATTAGCTTAGCCAATTTTTGTATTAGAGAGTAATTTTGTAATCTCAAATTGTGTTTTATATAAACTATATATATATATATATATATATATATATTCTGTAAAAGAGAGGGTAAAATATTTGTAATAAGAGTTGTCTCTTTTTCATTCTTTGCCAACCCAAGAACATCCATCTCCCTACCCCATTGGATGGATCAGAAGTGTGGAAGAGCCAAAAGTTACGAAGCAGTGCCTTGTCTCCTTCTCTATTGGTCAGGACTACACAGATCAAGTCCTTTTTGATGTCGTAGACATGGATGTGAGTCATATGATTCTTGGACGACCATGGCAACACCATGTTGATTATATTCACAAAGGTCGTGCAAATACCATCAGCTTTTACAAAGATGGAGTGCAAATCGTCCTCACTCCAATGCAAGGGAAGGAATGTCGTCTGCCGACACTCAAGAAGAAAGTACGACTCCTTGTAGTCGAATCCAAGTTCGATATCTTGTTGACTCGAGGACGAGTCCTTTTTAACCGCGGGAGACTGATGCAGCACACGCATGAGCGTGTGAATCCACAAGAGCCACTGACAAATTTGTCGGGAAATCCAATCCCGGCTTCGAAGCTACCGAGTGATAAAAGTGGAAGTTGCCGTTTCTTTTAGAATTCTAGTTCTTGTAGGACACTATTTCTTTTAGAATACTATTCCTTTTAGGATAGTATTTCTATTTCTTTTAGAATACTATTCCTTTTAGGATAGTATTTCTATTTCTTTTAAAATACTATTCCTAAATCTTTTAGGATACTATTTCTTTATTTTCGTTTTTTATTTTTATTGCTATTTTTAGTTTTGGATTTTTATAAAAACCCCTCTCTCTAGCATTGTAATAGATAGATTGGTTAATAAAATTGAGAATTTATCTCTGCTTCTCTTTTTTCTTCTTTCTTATCTCCTCTTCCTCTCCCTCTTTTCTTCCTCTGCTACAGTTCCACCCCAAAGCACTGCTGCTTCAGCAGAGCCATCGCCCGATCGAAGCCCACTCCTGCTGCTGCCGTTCCACCATCTTTCAACCCCAGGTACACCTGCTGTTTGATTCCCTTTTACCCATCTTCTTCTACCTCCTCCACTTTCCCTACTACTACTCTTGTTCATCCTTCACCCTATCTGCATCCAACCCACCTTCTTCTCTCATACCCAACGCCTCCTCCTTCTGTCATTTACCCCTTTCTGCTTGCATCCATTAATCTCATTACCCATATTCCCACTCACACCATCTTTAATTACTAAACCAGGTTGACCATTTCCAAAGTCCTAATTTCTTAACCCTATCCCCGCTGCGTCATGACTTCTCTGTCATTGTATATTGTTGTGTCGCTTCCTCCAATTGCTTTGAACTGTGGATTGGATTTTATCATTTGACTTTTGTGTAACCAATTTATCATTGGAAATACTCATTAAATAGGGATAGATCATAGGAGATTCGAACCTATAACCTTCCATTTCTTGAAGTCGGAGGCAACCGATTGAGCTACACCTAAATGAGTTCATCTATGGAAATTTTACGTTAGACATCCTACACTTTTCCACATGTAAATTCAAAAAAAAAATTATCATAAAAAGTAACTTTTTTATTTTTTTAGTACTAGCCAGGGGTCGAAATCTCAAAATTTCCACAACTGAGATATCTCGACCGATACGTATAGTATCAGTCAGAGATAAAAAAATTCAGCCGAATATCGGTGTACCTTTCCTGATTAAGTTTCACATAGTGAGCCACATGAGAGTATAGATTCACGTTGGATAGATCAATTTTGGATTGTAGCATAAAAGTTAACATTGTTTTTGGATAGAAAATTGATATGGTCCCTATCATATAAAAAAATTGCAGTTTTTTATGTCTCCATCTTTGTCTCTATTTACAGTTTTTTATTTCAAAAAATTACTCTTTTATTTAATTTTATTATAAACTATTTTATCCGTTAATAATAATCTATCATGTAAGGTTACATGGTTGTCTTTTTTCTAAAGGTGCCGTATTCAACTACATCATGGTTGACTATTTTATAATTTTACACGATGGATGATATTGTGGTCCTTTCTCTTGGCAATTTGCGATGATGCATCTCACATCTTTAGGCTCATCTGAGTTTTCAAAAACACTAAGACATAATGTGTGGCTTGCACGAAGCTACCTACATTCAGAATTTTACTTCGATGCTCTCGTATTTAAGGAGAGGTAGGAGGTCTTAAATTTCTTCGTCATAAACAAATACATATTTAGATCAAATTAATCGAGTCAACTGAGTGAGTCATACATAAGTATTTTTCTTGATCATCATTGTTATCATAATCATCAAAGTCCGTCTTTTCAGATACTCTAATTCTATAACTACTATTATTTAGACTTGGCATAAAAACTCGAGAAAACAAATGAGGATATTTTTTTATTATTTTTAATTAAAAAAAAAAACTGTTAGCCAAGAAAGGGTTGAGTTGATTTGCATCCCTTCAGTGCACTTCTGACTTTTGCCAAATTGGATGGCACTGAGTTACTAATTTATGCTTCTTTGAATTAAGCTCAATATTTTTTTGTCATTGGTAGAAAGGTACAATAATATCCGTTGTTATAAAACATCCTGGCAGTTATTACTTCCCTTTTGGATAATAAATAAATAATATAGAAAAAGTCAAGATTTTTGTTGGACTGTGGCTTTTTCACCTAATCTGCATTCTCGTCATCAGTGAAAAAGAGCATTCTAGCATCGCCAATTGCATGAAATTTCCGTAAAATCCATGCCATCTATATGCATTTATCACTGCTTGCACTGGGCTCTTCTGCTGCTTGCCATATTTTCATGATTTTCGAGAATTCTCTCCTTTGCATAATGATCAGAACTTCACAAAATCAAGAAAATACTTTCCAAAACGGCTGACATATCCACGAGTCAAATTGATAAATAGAGTGCATGTTTCTTGCAATGGTAGAATTATCATGCAGACCAAGTAATCTGCTGATAATCTTATTAAAACATTAATATGAGGAATTCCAAGAGGAAGAAGAGGGAGAAACAGAGCCAAGCTGATTTTTTTAATTTCCTAAATGATCATTTTCATTAAACAAAATGTTCAGTGATGCAAGCACAGGTAGTGTAAAAAACCGTTCCGATTGCTCGCTAGGTTTTTTGGTCCAAAAATCTTGCAGTTTATGGATCCATTAACTGATCAAGTTTCTATGATCCAGTTACGTATCGATTGGTTGACGAACAACACCAAAGATAAATAAGTTTCTCGAGGATTTCATGTGTTCTTGATTAAGTTAAGAATAAGTCCTCTTTCAAATTTAAATTAATGAAAAACGAAACAAGAAGAAGAAGATGTGAATTAAGTCTATGCTTAATCAAAACTTAATACAAGAACGACATAAAATCAAATAATCATTCTTGGAACTTGTAGTTGAATCTTCAATACAAAGGTGGTGGGACCGCCCCATCCCAAAGGTGTGGGCTCTCGGCCCTGGTTCTCTACTAAACTCATTGAGTTCCAAAATGTTCCAAAAATTCTTATTAATGAACTGAAAAATTCAGCCACAATGGTGAACCTAAGGACCAAACTATGGTTGGTTTTAGACCAAACCCTAGCTAGGACGAATTTGACTTCCTAAATACAAAATGGTAATCAAATTAGCACAGGATTACATCCTCATTTGGGTGTGCTAATGAAAATTCACAAAAGAAACACAAAATCTTAAAATAGACAAAAGGCTCTCCAACGAGCACCAGGGGCTCCTGCTTCCAAAAATCTTTTTTGTGCATGGACTTGTACTCAGATTCCACCCACTCTTCAATCATCCAATCTGAAAGCACTAGGGGCTCCTGCTACCAAAACAACACAGCAACAGCCTCTAGCTCCTTGACATCGTTCTTCTTGGCCTGCCATCATGATGGTTTTGCGCCCCTTCGAAGGCGTTCTGTCCTTTAGATGGGACTTGATAACAAATCAGATAAAACCACACCAAATCTAGTCCTCCCTGTTAGGATAGATTATGAAAAATCTCTTACAATTATGTTCAGATATTCAATAAAGAAGGTTACTAGTCCTTAGGATTGTTATATCTATCTTAATAATCCTAAATCTGACAGAGTTCAGTCTTGAGCATCTGTCTTTTTCTTTTCTTTTTTAAAAGACAGAAGGTTGTTTTCAAAGGAGCAAAACTGATTGAGCAATGGATGTCTTTAGGACTGTGAGATATGTTTTCACAGGATAAATTACTTCATTAGGCACCCACAATTTTCGTTGCAGTGGCTTCACATGTAACTATCAATTTTCTTTCATTGATAGCTAATTCATATGAATATTTAAAAACTCAAAACTAGTCCAAGTTATTAATTTCATGCCTAGAGTTAGATGTGATACTTGGCATCTGTAGCTTCAGAGTTGAGCTATAATTCCAATATATAGTTCTGTATTGCCACTTCCCACTAAATGGAGGAGAAATGTTCCAATAATCAAATTCATCTGGAAAAACCAGAAGTTGTACTAGAACTAAAAATTAATCACTACTGTGCCTTGAGGTGGATGCCAATTCTGTTCCTTGTATGAATCTTTCCACTTGACATCTGTCAAGTTGAGTGGATGAGCTCGAGTTGAATCAAGTCTAACTGAGATTTTGAACTATGATTCTAGTACATAGAGACCGTGTTACCCATCCCCTGTTTAAGACCCCACTAGGAAGGGGCCAAGTGACCAAAAGGAAAAAATCAAACCCACCAAGTGAATCTACAAGTTATTTGGGAATTCTAAAAAAATTCAGTTTGACGATTAAGTGTCCGTGTAAATTTCAGAGTTGAAAAGCTCATAATTTTGGGTTATGTGCAATTATAAGTTAGTAGGTCTCTATTGTGATTAATTACTAAAAAAACATTGAAAAAAAAAATGATGGTTGATATCTTTACCTTTTATGCAAATAGAATACATCTTTAATAAATCTTTCTCTTGTACTCTCATCATTCCATTCCTCCAATGCTTGTACCCAATCCAGCGAGCCAATCAACTTGCTTATATTTGGAGCATTTTGAGGACCTAGACAGAGCCTCTTCATATTTGGACAGTCTACCACAGATACGGTTCTCAAAGAAGGCCAACTCAGAATTAGACCTTGTTGGTTCAAACTAGTTAGCCCGGGCAGATCCACTAATAATAAAGTGTTCAACTGAGGAAGCGCATAGTTTTCCATTAATTCTCGTATCTCCTCTGCAATTATCATCTCCATTCCATCACAGTGAGCTATTAAAAGCCAGTCAAGATTATTTAAATCTTGAGCAAGATTTAAAGAGAAAATACTTCTAAAGCCATGACATCGGAATATCTCTATTCTTTCTAGGCTTTGGAAATATTTTTCTGGAAGTGATCCAAATGCATGTGTCTCATTTGCGTCTATCAAGTTCACCACTTTCGTGCACTCCGCAATTCGAAGACTTTTCAGTTGTTGAGTTCTTCCTGCAAATGTAGGTGAGAAGACATAACTCAGGTTGTGGCATCGATACACAAATAACTTCTCTAAACTTTGAAGGCTACCATCTGGTACTTCCCCCTTCCAATATACATCAACGCAGGCAGCTCACCCAAAATAAGTTCTTTCAATCTTGGCAGAACAACATCTCCTTCTGTAAAACCCTCTGAGTTGAATATCTCTCGCAAGCCGTGACAAACAATTATTTCAAGTTTCACAAGATTTTGCAACCACTTCAACAGATCACACGGAAAGGCCACGGTTATTTTATTACAGCTAAACACTCTGAGGACCTTAAGATTTCCAAAGAACCCAGATGGTTGTGGACTATGGAATACTTTCTCTAGTTTCTCCAAACGTTCAAGTTCTAGCACTTTCAGACTCGTGAATGCATAAAGAGAAGCCTCTCCCACATCAAAGACACATTCCATTTCACCACATTCTACGAGTCGCAGGCACTCTAATTCATTAAAATCAAGTCCTTGCAGTTCAGAGAAATTCCTGATACACTCATTGTGCACTAGCTGAAGTTCCTTTGTTCTTTCAAGCAACACCTTCACCCAATTTGGAATTGGATATGATATATTGCCAATCGTCATACCCCTAGTTCTCCACCTCCTCACATTGTAACACTTACCCAAACATATGCAGAATTCTGTGAGGTTTGTCCAAGGACCTAAGATTTCTTGTGACAATAGCTCATCGTTCTCTACATGGACATGCAAACTTGTCAAGCGAGTCAAGGCTTCTATCTCCGACAAGCTGGCTTGATTCACATTTCCATTTCCTTTTACCTCCCATTTACTGAAGCTAAAGCCCATGTTTAGTTCTTCGAGGCGAGTCAACCTCGATATCACGTTTGGTGCAACAACTTGAAGCTGAGTGTTTCTGAGATCCAAGATCCTTAGGTTAGTTAATCCTCCAAATTCAATTGGCAATTCACAAATACCAGACTCATCTAGGATAAGAATCTCCAGTTTCTTCAGTTTGCCAATTAGAGTCACATCTTTTAACTGAGGACATCTAGCAAGCCAGAGTGTTCGGAGGTTCATCAGGTATTGCAGAGATGAAGGCAATGTTGGAATATTGATTTGACACAGATCAAGAACTCTAAGGCCTTTCATTCCCTCAAAGAAGCTATCTGGAATATTTTTCAAAGAATGATTACTGTCTAATGATAAGGTTAACACATGAGGGCACTCTAGGACATCAGGCAATTTTTCAATTTGGTTTTTGGAAAGTATAATCCTCTTGTATCTTTCCAAGTTTTCCTTTTCAGGCCACTCTTTCAGTCCTGATCCAACTTTGAACAAAAACCCGTTGGCCTCCCTTGAAGCTATTGATATGGCCACATCACGGACGACATCATGCATTACTACTTTCCATTTTTCATCTCCTTCTATCAACAAGGAAGAATCCTTAAGTTTGCTGAGTAAGGTCTTAGTTCTATCTAATGCTTCGTTTAAAGTAACAATATCATTAAACAGACCTTCTCCCATCCCATATGCTGCAAAATTCATTGGAGAGATAGAATTACCATCTGGAGTCAATAAACAGAACAAGAAACATGACTTTGCTTCCTCACTTTCTAAGTAATTATAACTCAGCTCTATAGAAGCAAAAACCTTTCCATTCATACCCATGATGTTTGATGGATTAGACCTTTTCAGCTGTAACAAGGCATCTCTCCAAACAAACTCCTCTTTACCTCTTAATGCCCGTGCAAGTGTGACAACAGCAAGGGGTAGCCCCCCACATTCTGTGACTACCTCCTTAGCAATGTCAATAAGGGGTGGTGAATCAATGCCATCACCTGCATTCTCTTTGAACAGACACCATGAGTCTTGTTCAGACAAAGTTTTCATTTCAATCTGTAATTGGCAATCCATAGCACTGCAGATATCTCTGCTTCGTGTTGTCAATATGATTTTAATACCCTTAAAGCTATTATCTCCATAAGGTATTCCAGCATCAACTAAATCCAATCTTTCCCATAGATTATCCAAGATTATAAGGATTGGGTTCTCCTCCTTGACTCTTTCTATCATCGTCAATGCTCTCACCATTTCACTCTCACAGTGGAGACGCATGCCTAATTGCTCCGCAATCTCACCTTGGATCTTCTTAAGGTCAGGTTTTTGATACAGGGTAACCAATACAACCTCGCTAAATAGTTTTTCTCTTTTCACTCGTTTTGCTACCTCCTTTATCAACATGGTCTTGCCCACTCCTCCCATCCCACAAACCCCAATTATGTTTATTTTTTCGTCCTTCAATGCATCTGTAACCTGCTTCATGGATAGTTCCGTCGATTCAAAAGCCACAAATTCTCTAGTGATCAAAGATTCTATGGTGGGAGTAGGTCTTGGGTATGATATTGTACATGAATTCCCAATTGTTTGCAACTGATTGACAAAAGTAATCACAGTTTTTGCACCTTTACCTATTCTATAGCGTGACTTGAGGTCAAAGCATGTCCTACTTTCATTTAGTCCATAATTCAATGCCTCTACTGCTGCTTCTATCCGTGACAGTGCATCTAGCCACTGCAGCACTGTATCAGTGATCACTTCTCCATTCCTACGAGCTGCATTAACTAAGCCCTCGATCTCATTTCTCTTCCTAAGCAAGTTATCAATTTCATTCCTTAGATTGTCAACGTTTTGTTTGTAACGAATAACATAGCCCGCTTGACGCGTAACAGTAACAACTAAGGCCTTGCCAACTTGAGCAATTGGGGTGACCACAATCGCCAAGATTTCTAAGATAAACATTTTTTGCCTGTAGATGAAAGCAGTTATCAATGATGCAAGCAACAGCAACTCCGGCAACACGAAATGAAGAGAAGAAAGCAAGTAAGGATCTATTGTAAAAGAAGAGAAGAAAGGTGCATACCTTGTGTCTGCAAATCTTTTGCAGTGACGTCTCCAACAAGCTCAATATTAGCAGGGATGTATTGCAGTTAACATTAGTATCGATGCTTTTATAACCTTCCATCACATGGATGGTAACGCCAACGTTGTCTTCTTCTTCCTCGGAGAGATCGCATTCTCTTTCCACGATACCTTCGTGGTTGGTGTATCACTCCGCCAAGTAGAGGTTTGGAATTGAAGGAACGGTGCAAACACCACTGTGAATATTTTCAAAAATATTATACTATTATTATCAAACAAGTTTGCCGATGCCTTCAGCTACCTGTTCGCCTTTAGTAAAATCGCCAATAAGTATAAAAAAAATTCTTTTGCTATCGATGTAGTACTCAGTGCCATGAGTGATGTTAAGCAAGAAAGTACCACTTCATTGCCGACCCTCGCAGATGCCAGAGAACAGCATAGAGCAAAATTACAATTTACAACGACAATTAACCCACAAAGGCTGTAATCTCTAATTACATAATCATTCTAATAGATTCTAACACTACAAACATATAATGTACAATCAAGTGATGAAAGCCCCAAGTTTGAAAGCAAGAGGTAAAGAAAACAGAGAAAACAGAGAGCGGAAAAACCCAAATGCCGGGCAGCAGCATGTGTAGTGCCGATGAGAACGCGGTGGCCGGAGTTGAAACTTTTAAATAAGGAGGAGGATACAATGATGGCCAACCACCACTGCTCCTCTCATCCTCTGAAATCTGAACGACAATGGTCAGACAGAGGAAGACAAATTTACAGGTGATGCAACCTACAATTAGCCGGTTGCGAAGATCATGGCTATTTTTCATTAATTTTGAAATCCTAATGACAAGTTGCAAAATTATTACCAAAAGCACTAGATTTAATCTAATGGTTGTTTAATCGTTGTGTACTTCATGATGATTAATGCATGTATGGATCTTTTCATATTCAGTAGTAGTGTAGTGGTATAATTAGTTACTGATTTCATAAAATGCCTTTATTTTTAAATTAATTTGAAGAATACCCTTATGTTTTTTATAATTTTAAAAGTTTTAAGAAACTAATTCGCTACAGTTTATTAGAGGTAAATTGATTTTTAAATTCATGATGTAGAGGTCACTTGGAGGTTAATACTATTTAGTTCAATTCACTTTTCTTTTTAAATTTATTTTCAAATTCATTTTTGAGAAACATTTCATATGTTGCTGTGATATATCAAATCTCAATTCAATTTTTTTTTTAAAAAAAAAAAATTTGCACTCATTTACTGCTTTTTTGCCAAAAAAAAACTCATGGAAACTTGATCGGATCGTTTAGCTAATTTCTTGTTGAATTTTCATATTTTCAAACCATATTCAAGATTAAAGGGAACCTTTTATAATGATTAGTACCCTGTGATAGTCTCCACGAGTAAGTAATTATTACCTCTCATTTGCAAAGTATCCGCAAGGCAGCAAGTGGACGGATGGGATTGAAGCCAGCCCATGGAACTCTTACTCAACAAATTATTTTTCATAAAATTTGAGTTCATTTAATTATTTAGAGATGTTGTATGTTATTTTTCAAGTATAAAAAAAATAAAGAGTATGAAAAATGAGATTTTACCCTTTTTTTCCATAAAATAAGAGTTTTTTTTTTCTGTGAACACAAGAAATAAGTTATTTTTATCTTCTTTCAAAAAATCTTTTTTTTTTTTTAAGAACAGTCTCAACTGACCAATCCTTAGTACATGTGTAAATCTCTCAATTTGCACACGACAGATATACTTAACATCGCTAATTAGAGAGAAGGTCAACTCTAATCTAACACCCCTCAGATCAAAAGTAGAAGTAGGCCAGCTTCCATTAAATTTCTACCAAATGATAAATGAGTTTAACATGGCTAAGGGTCAAGGTTAAGGGGGATGCAACTAAATGAAGAGGTGCATGGGAGCAGATGAGGCCAATGTGTGCACCTCTTTGAACCCTAATAATTCAATTTGCCTTGGATTAATTCAATTAACTCATATTTTGTTGTGCCTTGAATACAATCAAATTTATCTAAGCTGCCCACAAAATTTAACTTTATCACCATTGGAATCTTTGGACCCCAATACAATTGTATTTAGAGCAATCCAATCAATTTAAAGTCATCTCATAGATGTGGAAATGAAATCGACTTAATTGGAAGGTTGCGTGAGAGAATTTGAGTGCAGGCAGGGCCCAATTGGGCCTTATTTGGATATATGATAGATGAGAATCTGTGTGAGGCCCATTGACAAGACAGTTAGGGCTAGTGCAACTTGCAGGCTTAAGAATGGACGAGAATTTGTGTGTGGCCCATTGACCATCTAGACGGTTACGGCTAGCTACAAACCCAAGTCTTATCCCTGAACTTAGTAAGATAGAAATCTTTAAAGTGTAGTATGACCAAACGGCTTGGGCTGTAAATTAAGCCAATTTGGTAAATGGACCCAGCTTATACCTTTATGCAAAAGCTAATTGGGCTCATATTAGCTCGTTTTCTGTTACCAAGATACCCTATATGGCCGGATACTGTTTCCATGTTATTTCTCCTCTTCCCTTTTCATATTTTTTGCTAATGTTGTCATACTTAGCAATGGGATTAATTTGTTTTGTTTGTTAAACAGGCTTTGGGTGCAATAGATAAGTCTTTAATAGAAATGGAAGAATTCATAGATAAAGTTGCTTAAAAGGGTACAAATGCAACCCGGATTACTGAATTCTATAACCACAAAGGCTTTAGCAGTTTCTCTTAAAGACCCATCAGCTTTTAAATGCTCTCAAGCTTCTAAAACATAAATGGGCTTGGGCTTGGTTGACAATGGGAATGATGGCCCACTAGCTTCCAGCCATATGGGCCCTATATTACAATGGGAAGGAGAGCATGAATCTTTTACGGCAATGGATCAATTACACATTAAAAACTATGATTTATGAGGTTGGGCTTTGTGGTTTTCTTACCTAAGTTGCTGAGCACCTTTAGCTATTAATCATGACTTTAGGTTCAATTCAGGTAAAAAATAAACTCATATAGGCCCTATATTCATCTAATGGGCTTTCCCCATTTACCCGCTTCGAATGAGCTTCGAATGGCCGCATCACTTTTTCTCTATATATTCAATGAAAAAAGAAAACTTCAAATTGACAATTAACAATATTTTTTATTGATAGATTTAATGAAACTGATACTGAGTTGAGTTTTTTTTTTTCCCTCTCAATTGGCTAAATAACAAATTATACTACTTAAAAATTGACATAATTTAGGCCGTCACTTTAGATATATTTGCCAAATATTTCATTCTATAATCTATACTTTATCCAGTATTCATACCATATTATATCCACCTATAACATAGACTGATATTTCAGACATCAGTTAGAGATCAGGTTGGTACGAGGTTGATATCATTATATTGAATTTTTAGATATTTTCTAAATTTTTAGGTTATTTTTCAAACTTTTAGAACATAATTCATTCACTATCCGAAATTTTGACTTTAAACTGGTCTAAAACTCCATAAAAGTGATCATTAATCTTAAAGAAAATATATTCACTCTAAGTTTTCTATTTTTCTATATTTTTTTCTAAAATTAATGATATAATACATATCGCCGATACATCCATATTGGTGATATGTATTGGCCAACCGTGATTTAAACCCCTGAACTAAAGCTAGCCCAAGTTCTTCCAATAAGAAATGGATTTGGAGTCGCTGCATAGGTGGAGGGAGAATAGCAGGGATGTTGATACTTTTCTTAGAAAGGTTCATGTCTAAATCATAGAAATAAGTATAGGTTATTTTGATAGCGGATACGTATTGAACAATCAGCAATATATCATTTCGCCAAACTAGTGAAACACCGATACTCACCCAATTATCGCCTAATACTGTATGGTATCGGCCGATGCATGTTTTTTTTATTTTTTTAAATTGATTTTGACTGATTTTTTGAGTTATTTTCACAAATATTTTTGAATTTGAAAGGGTTTAAGAGAAACTTTTTCCTTTCTACAATTATTTTTGAGTTATATTCCATTAATTTATTTGAATTTTTACTCTAAGTTAATTTCAAAATTCGAGGTTTTTTTGTGAAAATAAGCTAATGAAATAATATTTAGTACTTATGAAATTCAATACGGAGCTGTATTAATGTCATTCACATAGTTTTTAATGTGCTTGCGTGACTTTCCAAGATTTTTCTAAAGATTTGATAAATCCCGGGATTTCTAAGATACTTCCTACTTTTGAGTTTCTTATAGAAAAAAAATAAATGAAGCAATATACAAATCTTTCTATAATTAAATAAAGAGCTCTAAATGTGAAGGGTAGAGTTTTTAGGGTCTCTGTATAGTTTTTTTAATATTCTAACTTTCTGACATTCTCATGAAATTCATAATTTTTACAATAAAAAAATTATCAAATGTAATAGAAGATACATGTCACAAGGGGATGATACTTCATATTATGTATTTCCTCGTGTTCATATTCTTCTTTATAATTTTTTTAGAAATTATTCAAACTTTTAGAACATTTTTCAAAACTTTAGGATGTATCAAAATTTGAATTTTAAAGAGCCTAAAACAAAATAATAAAAAAATCGTTACTTAAAAAAAAATATTCACCCTAAGTTTTCTATTTTTTTTTGTAATATTTTTGAATTTTTCGACAGAAAAAAAGTTGGAGAGAGAAAACATATCAGTGATACAGGCGTAACGGCGCTCCAGACATTATTTTGACCCCTCATCAAAATATGTGGCTCCGGAAAAAATCTTCTTGATGGGGAATTAATCAAATCATACCTTTTGAGCTCTTCAAAAGTTAATCTCTTTAAAATTTAAATTATCTTTTTAATCTTAAGTTTGTCCAGCAACATGTGAATCTTTTATTAGTTCTATTACCATTATTATTGGTGAATATCTTTTATGTGGATTAAATTACACTATAAACCCTTGAGCTCAACACAATAGAGACATGATTTACACAAAGTTGTCACTTGTTAGGTTAGCTTCTGTTGCTATCCAACTTGCTCCTGTGTTGGAATACAGTGGAATATTCCAATATTTCGACCATACAATTTTCATTCTAAAACGAAGACCATGAAAGAATAAGAAAATGATATAAAGGTGAAGACAAAAACAATATTGTAAATAAATGCATTAACTATTTAAAAATACCCTTTAAAGGAAAAAAATATTTTAAAATATCTGCATAAAAATTGCATGAGATAGTTGAAGTGGCAAAATGAAAACTAGGTACAAAGGTGAATATTTTAAAGTTAAATTTGCTGGAAAAAAAAAAAAGAAAAGAATGTAATGAAATAGACTCTATCGGCCTAAATGAAATAAAAGAATCTTGGTTTGATTGGATTTAAAAGTAAAAAAATCTTTTTTTATGACCAAAGTATTTAGACCTTGAGCATCCAATTAATCTTTATGGTATGCCAAACCTTTCTACCTACATAAATAAAATAACTTTACAAAGAGTGAACTTTTAAAATGGAATGAAAACTTCCATTTTCTTAACTCAGTTCTTCACTATTAATCCTACTCTTTTTAGTTAAATAATATAATTTTTTTAAAATCTATCTCATTATATTTTTTGAAATAAATAAAATGTTCCATTTACTACCAAATGAATATTCACCCCAAGATCTTAAATAATCTAAGCTAAAAGAAATTTTTACAATCTAAGAACCTAAGATTTTTTGTGGTAGTTGTCTGGTCCGTTGAGGAACAACCATCCACTTGAGTTGCTTCTTTCCTTTTCAGTTTAAGTTGTTGGGGTCCATATTAGATGCTGAGAAATATGGGCACATTGGTCATTAAAAAATTACAGAATTGTATTTAGTGGATTGGCCATTTTATATCTGACCGTCCAATCATTGCCCTACACCTTTGGCACTCGATTGACGGCAGAGGTAAGTTATCTACGTGTGAAGATACAGTTCACAGATATCATGAGGAAGAAGACGAAAGTGTGGACTGGAACTTTCCCCATGTACACGAGAAGAATGCTCCATGACTGCCACTTGTAAAAAGCTACAGGCACGCACCATGCATAATTGCATATCACCCCTCCTATCGATAGAAAAATCCCATGCATTCTCAGCCGTTCAAATCCTATCTTCCTGCCACGTGTCACTGTCCTTGAGATATTTTCATCAAGCTCTACCTCCTCCTGTACAAATACCTCCTCTCCCCCCTCTTCCAACTGCATCAGCCCTTCCACAGCCCACTTCTCATCATCTCCTCTGCTTCTCTTTAACCAAAATCCCCTTCCATGGCTACAATGACGACGGCCTTCACCTCTCCTCTCTCTTCCAAGGTCAAGACTCCTACCTTGGACCAGTCCTCCTTCCAAGGATTGCCCCTCCCAAAACGCATCTCGTCCGTCCGTTCCTCATCCAACCAGCACAGCTTCTCCATCTCCATGTCTGCAGACTCACCCAACTATGATCTGACGTCCTTCAAGTTTGAACCCATCAAGGAATCCATCGTTTCCAGAGAAATGACTCGGCGGTACATGATGGACATGATCACATATGCTGACACCGATGTCGTCATTGTCGGTGCCGGCTCGGCCGGGCTCTCTTGCGCCTATGAGCTCAGCAAGAATCCCAACGTGAGAGTAGCCATCATCGAGCAGTCGGTCAGCCCCGGCGGTGGAGCATGGCTTGGCGGCCAGCTCTTTTCTGCTATGGTCGTCAGGAAGCCTGCCCACCTCTTCCTCGACGAGATTGGCGTCGACTACGACGAACAGGATGACTACGTCGTCATCAAGCATGCTGCCCTCTTTACATCGACTATCATGAGCAAGGTAGATGATGGGTGGTAGTCAGGAGATTTCATTTCCTCTGTATTTCTAATTAAACAAATATCTCATTTGAAAGACTCAACAACACGGAGTCGCTGCTTCTTCACCATTCGTTTTCATCAATTTCTCCTCTGTTTTTTGAGATGACAATTTTTTAAAATCTGAAAAATTTCAAATAAATGGTGAAGATGCAGCGTTTGATGGTAGTAATGCCGGTCTTGCTGGATTTTTTTTAAAGGATATTGGGTTAGTGACATTTTAATAGAATAAGTGAAAATAAAATGGAAGTAATCTTGACTCTGTTTTTCTCTATAGATCTTGCAACGGCCAAACGTAAAGTTGTTCAACGCCGTCGCTGCAGAGGATCTGATAGTGAAAGAAGGGAGAGTTGGGGGAGTGGTGACGAACTGGGCGTTGGTGTCCATGAACCACAACACCCAGTCGTGCATGGATCCAAACGTGATGGAGGCGAAGGTGGTTGTCAGCTCGTGTGGCCACGACGGGCCGTTCGGAGCAACCGGGGTGAAGAGGCTGAAGAGCATTGGGATGATCGACTCTGTGCCAGGGATGAAGGCTCTGGATATGAATGCTGCTGAGGATGCCATTGTTAGGCTCACGAGGGAGATTGTGCCAGGCATGATCGTCACTGGCATGGAAGTTGCAGAGATAGACGGCTCTCCCAGGATGGTATGCTTTCATTACTCTTATTTACTCTCTTTCTCATTCCATCTGGCATCAGGACAAAATGCGAACCAGAATTAATTAATTTAATAATTAATTGAGTTAGAATTTTAATCGTCAACTCAGCAACTTGAATTAAACTTGGTACAGAAATTTAGGATCAACTCTGTTAAAAAAATAAAGAATGGTAACATGGGTATATCGACCCTTTTAAGTTGGGGTCATCTTTCGAAAAGGAAAAAAATAAGTAAATAAAAGATTAATTGGTCACTGAAATCAACCTCTGTGGGCTATGACAATGGGCTCTCTCTGTTATTTTTAATTTTTTTTTTGCTGGAATGGGTTTTGGTTCAGTATTGGTACTGACGAGAGAGTTATTTTGCGAACAGGGTCCGACCTTTGGAGCCATGATGATATCAGGACAGAAGGCAGCTCAATTGGCTTTGAAGGCTTTGGGTTTGCCAAATGCTTTGGATGGCACTTACAGCCTTGGAAGCATTCACCCAGAACTCGTCCTTGCAGCTTCTGATGACAATCAGGTTGCGGATGCTTAGAAGGGAACAGAAAGAAATACCAACAACTCAAGAAGAAGGAAGCTGCAGAAGCAGCAGCAGAAGAAGAAGGGGAGTCGTGAACATTTTCGTGTTTGTGGGATGTTGTGAGGTGTTTTCTTCCTTTTAGGATTTTTAGAAAGAAGCATTGGGCTTCTATTTTGCTCTTTTTTCTCTCTTTTCAACTTTTCTCTTTCTTTATAAATAAATAATATGGTGGTTTTTCTTCTATGAAGAAGCTTCATTGTACTCTTTTTATGTCATTTTTATGAAGCGTCATCCATGGAGGTTTCGATTTTATTTTATTTAATAAACCCTATAAAGATTTGGATATGTAGTATGGTTAGTTTACAGGATGGAAAGGACATGAACGAATAGTCTTCAGACTTTTTTATTTCTTAAGTATCACTATGGTGCGAAGGCGCTCTAAAAGCTCTTATTTATAAATTCTCATGAATCAATGCAAACTTAATAAAAAGAAAAAGAAAAGATAACTGCAGTTGTGTAGTTATTATTTAATAATGTTTTTCTTAAAGTTTTGATTTAATATAAAAATAAAGAAATAAAATAAATAATTTGAAATAATTTTAAAATACATAAAAGGCAAGTAATTTGGGAGGGAGGGAGGGAGGGAGGGCGTCTTATCATTCATGTCATTGTGTCTAGGAACAAATGTTCTTTTAACCACATTGAAAGGGGTTGGCATGGAGCTCAAGAACTCACCTTATGTTTAATTTGTGTTCAATTTCAAAAGGTCCTTGAGAGGTGAGATGGAGGAGATTGGAGAAGACGCCTGTAGGATCAGATGAGATGGAGGAGAATCAAGAAGGCATCTATTTTTGAGTCGGATAAGTTCAGACTTAGAGGGATAGTTAAAAAAATGTTCCCTTAACAGTATTGAAAGAACACATTCTAAACAACTTAAAAAAAAAAATCTAAACAACAAAGGACCTGTATAGTTTTAAAAATACAAAGAATGAAGTGATTCCGTTAATTCTTTCTGTTTCACCTAGACTTGTAGTCACAGGCTCGCAGCTTAGGCCTTTAGAGTTTTCAAAAGAGGTATTTAGAAAATTTTGGAGATTCTAAATTAGGTTTTCAAAATACCTCTTTTGAAAAGTCTAATTTTTTTATTAAATTTTTAACAAAATCTTGGTCTTAAATATGATTTTTGTCAAAAATAAGTACTCAAAAAATTTAAAATATTATTTTCAAAATCAAGAAATCTTGAGAAAAAATCGAAAACAAAATATTTTGTGATTTTTCTATATTTTTTATGTGTATTTAATTGAGGAGCGTATGTTTGCATAATTTGGAAATCTAATAGTACAAATTCTAAATTTTTGTTTAATTTCTCAACTATTTTTCTTAGAAAATGACTGTCTCGAAGGCCTACATATCTCTTTAAAATCTAGAAATATCGGATTGGATCGTCACATTAGATACTAAGAAGGTCTCATTTAGATTTTTTGTTTTAGGTCTCAACTTTTGTCGAAATGACCCTAGGTGGACTCTATCACTCCCAACAATATTACCAAAAGTAAAACTCATTCAATCAAGCTACTCATAGTATTGCTCAAAATTGATTTCTCCATTTCATTTTATAAAGAATGATTTCTTAGATGAGTCTCTCTAGTGAGTTTACTCAATCGTATTTGTCGTGTTTCAGTTCCTTCTCTGGCTTAATTGCCAATCCAGGCTACCTTCCAATTTGAGTTCTGACACCAATGGGTCTTGCTGCCTTTGGTTCCACGGCGAGACCCATGTGTCTCTGATGTAAGATTAAGGCGGAACCCACGAGGCACCAAATTAACTTGGTTTATTGGGCTTTTGGGTCTTGATCCACGAGTAAATTTTAAAATATTATAATTTAATGCTCAAATTACAGTTAAGGGATTTGGATGCGATTGGGTCTTAGTGTGTTTCCAAAGGGATTCATAACAATTAATGTTGAAATATCGCAATAGAACAAAATAATAGTAAAAAATGAAAAGATGTTGGAAATGGAGATTTTTTCCATTTAAAAACATTTTGTAGAATGATCTATTAAACAATTGAGACAACTTTATTATTCAACTTAATTAGTAGTATTCCAAAAGTCCACTTCTTTTCCATAGTACGTGTAAAGAGGAAAAATCTAAAAATTACCAAATAAACTAGCGAGACTTACTATATTCATGTGAATTGTGTCTCCTATTTTCATGGATATGAAGGATTATTTCATTATTATCACTTATAATAGTGGAATGTCAAAATGGGATTTTGATCAACGCTTTTAATGAATAAATCCAATAATTACACTCGTATTATGAAAATTAAAATTGAGTTAATGACCAGACTTTGGTGCTGTTGACAAGCCTCAAATGATTTACAACACTATTTCTTGGTTTTTGACTAAAAAAGAATGAACAATTTTCTGGTTTGTATAAGGATAAGATTGTAGAAAGATGCTGCAGATGACAAGCTTATAGAGGTTCTTAGGTATCCTCAATAGGTAACAAAATTGAGGCCCACACTTGTTGGACCTAGACCTATTAAGCTACTGAGGCTTAGCCTATTTAGGCCCAGCCCACAAATCCTAACCTAACTTTCCTAGCGAGCTCAGCCTGCATCATGTTCGGCTTGTTGCTTGGCATGTAAGTCACACCCAGTTATTTTACGGAGAGTGAAAATAGAATTCAGAATTTTCACTTTCTAAGATAGATTCGTGACCATCACTGTAACTCCTTTGAATTAAGATGCAATAATATTTTAATAGATTTTTTTATTTAGAAACCAGTAAAGAGCGATGAAGAAGCTTTTTCAACCCAAATACCAAAGAGAAGAACTCTACCACAAGAGGGTTGTTCACTCAAATTTAACAAAATCAACGGTTCCCCGTCATTATAAAATATTTGAATAAATCGATTAAAATAGAAAAAAATTATGACAAACTATTAAATCAATTGTGCTTAAGACTCGGTATCTCTTAATTTGAACCCAACATAGTGTTTATTTGTGGATTTACTTGTATTATTTGTGATAAAAAGTTTTAAACAAAAGATCTTTAGATGTTAATTCTTGTATATAACTTGCACTACAATTTTGAGCACTGATGTGAAATTATTTGTCTGTACTTATATGACCTAGTACTAATTTAGATATTAATGATTATTCTAAAAAAGTAACTTTAATTTTCATAGAAAGAACACCACTTTATTGTTCATAAAGGTGAGTGTATTCAAATTTAGTATAATATCTCGGCCTCTCTCTTATTTTTTTTTTTAATACTTTCTTTGAATTAAAAAAATAGAAAAATAGGAAAAAAAATTTCTGAAAAAATACATAATATCGGCCAATATAGCCAAATATCGGTGGACCCATCACCAATATTTGAATTTTTTTTCTTTAAAAAAAAAACCTCTGAAGCCCGGAAAGGAGAGACAATACACATATATTAATTTTCTTTAGATACTTGCTAAGATTTGAATTTTAGATGAAGTACAGGTCCAAATGTTTTAGTGATGTCTTAAGTCTTAACCAAAATGTGAAATTTTCGATTGATGGTTAATGTGTGTGAAAAACTTATGCTGAGTGATATTTGGAAAAATTCAAAATTGTAAAACTTTGAAACCAAAAGTCTTAGTTTATTTTTTTAAGAACTATTTAGTTTCAATCTAAATTGTAAAACAAGGTATTTGACTATTTACATACAAACACACCATTTGGTGAATAAAAAAAATATGACGTATAATGGTAATTAGTGTGAACAGTTCTCAAGAAAAAATATTCTTTTATAAATTGATTCATAATAAATTAGTGTGATCTTTCCATCACAACTTTTGATTAAAATATTAATTAAATTTAGAAATAAAATCTGAGACATTTAACTTTTGTAATTGTAAAGACTGTAAATCAAAATTCACACCAATTTTTTTAGATAGCTATCTTTCCACGGATATTTTGTTTAACGAGACACGGGTTTTAGGGTATTGCCCATTTTACCCTTCCACTGTCGTACAAAAGTATTTTAAAAAAATTCAGTGATCCGATCAGTGAGCAGCCGGTCAGTGATCTAATTTCAGTGATCCAATCAGTAATCTGATTTGTTGTTCTGTATGAAAAAACAGTCTCACTTAGATAAATTTCAGTGATCCAATTTTAGTGAGTCGGTCAGTGATCCGGTGAGCTGACCAGTGAGCCGATTATGTCACAGTGAAAGAGCAAAATGGACAATACCTTAAATCTCATAGTCTGGTTACACAAAACACCCGTGAAAGAATCCTACTTTTTTTAACTGATACATCTCCAATAATCTATACATTACTGATGATTTCTAACAAACTTCTTCCATCGTATTTTTATCATGTGACTATGTGAGAAAGATTCCTTTTTCTTTTATTTGTTTGTTTCATCAAATTAGTAAGATACCCTTTATCTTTTATTTGTTTGTAACTTCGTTTCATCAAAGTAGTGGTCGGGTACTTGGGTCTCTCGCCAATCTCTAAGAGTCTAAGTGGAATACATAATGTTGGTGTCCATCTTAGACCCTCTTGTCTGCTATTTAAGCTGCCAACACAACATTTTTAAAATATTAATATGATCTCTTTTATCTTAATCATGGTTTTATACTTATTAAATGTATTTAGTGCTCCATTAATTTAGACTTATCAACATTCTTCTCTTAATTTCAATAAAGAGGCAAAAAGATAAGTCTCTCTTTTTCTATAACGACACTGGATTAGAAAATAGCTTCAATTTCACGTGCTATAACGACAAAAGAGGGGAATCACATAAAGCCTTGTCTCACTCATTGATATTATATTTCCTATTATAAGGTTTCTGTCCAAACCCATAATCTGACACTAAGTTTAGATTTACATGAACATTCTTAGCTTAATTAATAAAAAAACAGGTCCACATGAATTTAATTATTAACTTTTGGAATTGAAGTAAGATAAGTTCATGATAAATTAATGCGGTAAATTGCTAATGCAACTCTAGTTCCAAAATTAATTTACAGCTTAGATCGCCATTTTCCATTAATTCGATGATCAAGTTCTAATTTGAGGTTGGCTCAACAACTGAACTTAAGGTTTTAAAAATCAAGTGAAATTTGAAATTCTTACGTGTTGATGCATATTAGGTTTTAAAAAAGATCAGGTAGAGTAGCATGTGCCATGAAAAATAAATAAAGCGTTGTCTCCGTAAATAAGAAAAATCTTTCTCTTTTTTTATAAAACATTATATTCCAATATGAGAAATGAATTCTTAGAAAAGAGAGAAATGTCTCAATTTTCTTTTTATTTTGCTATAGAAAACTCTTATTTTTCTTTTTTTAGAAAAAGAGAGAGAAACGTCTTAGTTTCCGTACTCTTTATTTTTCATTAATAAAAATAACTGACTAACTAGTCGGTGAAAATCATCTTCTGGACTTCACAGACAACCATGTCAGAAAAGAGAAATCAACAAAGAGAAGCAAATCGAAATTGGAACTCATTGCAAAATTTTCGTTTAATTGAATTGGTGGAAGGTGTCGCAGCGGAGGATTGAATTGGGTTTTAAAGTAGACGGAGGACTCGATTAAAGGGGAAAGAAATGGAATTAATTGGATTTTAAATGGGTCATTAAATGGTCAATGGGGTTTATGGAGAGGTTAATAGGTTAAATTAATGGGTTTAAATGAGGTGGACAAAAGATGGGGAAGGGCAAATGGGTATTGGCTGGACATTAATGAAAGAATAAAAAGAAAGTGGGATGGGATCACCGTCCCTGGCGGCTGGAGGGATGAGAATAGAAGAAGAAGAGGTTTGCAACAGAAGAGAAAATAAATTCTAATTTAATTTGATTTCAACAATATTTATTTTTTACAATCCCGATTGAGAATCTTATACAAATTAAAAAAAGAAAATTTAATATGAGATTAATCTCACCTTCAAAATATGAAATGGGAATATTCATTATATATAAAAAAAAGAAAACCTAACAAAATAAAAAGGAGAATAAAAAAAGGAAAGAAAAATAATAGAAAATAAACTACTGAAGTCTATTCTTCGATTACGAGTTGAGTTTATTTTTCAGTAGATCGTACGTTGCTCTAGCGATTTGAGCTATTAAAAAAAAAATAGATGAAAAAGCAGTTAAAAGAAAAAGTCACTAATAAAATAAGAGAAGTAATTCTATGCACTTATTTTAATAATAAATATGATAGCAGATTGTATTATATAGGTGGCGTCTAACTTTTAAAAATCTAAATCATTGATAAGATCTAAATCTTTCTAGATTATGTAGAACTTTTGAATTCATGTTTAGATAGATTAAATGAGAAAGGCATGATAAAATTTATAGATTTTTTAATTAAATATTTTTCTATTTCTAAATAATAAAATTTGAGATATTTTTAAAGAATACTCCATCTATCTTAAATAAAATCAATTATTGCTTATTTATGGTAAAGTAATTGTACACTAGCAAAAGCCCCGTCGATCACACGTTCAATGAAACTTTGGAGGGTCAATGGTCTGAGAGAGATCAGATAAGGTTTCCACTTCTCACTCTCTGGATGTCTCTGTCACGTCCTTTATTATATAAGGGAAGGCGAAGGGTATGTGATACACGACAAATCAAATAGATTTGCAGATGGCAACCATGAATGAACCCTTGTTAGGCTCTCCCAAAAGGAGAATTCCAAGTTGCAGGACCATCCTCCTTACACTCTCCTTTGCCACTATCCTTTGCTTCGCTGCATTGGCAACCCTTCATCTCCATCTGACCACTAGTGATCAAGATCAAGATCAAGATCACACCCATCTATGTCACAATGCCCACAACCCAACTTCATGTCAAGCCATTCTTTCCAACCTACCCAATGTCACTGCCACCAAACCTAGCAAGTTGGACCTCCTAAGGATCTTGATGGAACAGTCCGTGGCCCATGTCGATGCGGCGGCCGCAACGGCGAGAAGCATCCGTCGTCGGATCAACGATCCAAAGCAGCAAGCGGGTCTAGCAGATTGTATGGATCTGATGGATTTATCGCGTACCCGTTTACAAGATTCACTACTGGTTCTTGGGTCTGTAAGTGAAGAGCCAGACTCCCATGCCAATGTACACACATGGTTCAGTGCTGTCCTGACCAACTATGCGACATGTATGGATGGTCTGCAAGGAGAAGCTGGATCGGCAATGAAGGCCCAGCTTGATAACATGATGGCCATTGGAAGCACGTCTCTGGCCCTCATCAAGGCCGTCTCTTCGTCGAACGTCGATGTGATCCGACCGTTGAATGGGAGATATCCGTCATGGGTCACGATGAGGGATCGGAAGCTTCTTGAGGCCTCTTCTCCGAAGGCCATTAAGGTGGATGTTGTGGTGGCACAGGATGGGAGTGGGAAGTACAAGAAAGTGCAAGATGCAATTTCAGCGGCACCGGACAACAGCAAGATCCGATACGTGATCTATGTGAAGAAAGGGACATATAAGGAGAAGGTGGAGGTGGGGAAGAAAAAGAAGAACATCATGATGGTTGGAGACGGCATGGATTCGACGATCATCACCGGCAGTCTCAACTTCGTTGACGGAACGACGACGTTCAACACTGCAACAGTCGGTACACGACTAACTCCTACTTATATTATATTAAAAACTCTATTAGTTTGTCTTTTCATTTACCTCTGCAGGAAAGATCAAAACACAAAAGAACCGATGAAGACATTCTTAAAAAATTATTAAAGGAGAATGATAATATATTAAAGTAAAGTAATCTTATCTCGTGCCGCTGAAGGCAATCTCTACCCTTGATTTTTTTTTTAACCAAGGGGTAAATATCAGGAGGGAAAAAAATATTTCTAAAATTACAAAGGCACTGAACAGAAAAGAAAACAAAGCCACAAATCTATAAATTTGTACAAAACACTGCAGTACAAATAGTAGACAAAATGAGAAATAATAGTATTTGTTCTAGTAAACAATCTTTGGTACGAAAGATCAATATTCTTAAACAAATTCAGATACTTGACATGAAGACACTTTAGATAAGATTTGAATATAAAAAAAAAAATCAAAGACTGAAAGTGATGGGCAGAAAAATGGTTTGGAAAACTAAAGAGCTGCATCTCTTTCCCACTCTCCGCCCTTCGAATTCCATTATAGAAATCGTCTCTTACAAGGCCCATATCAAGCCAACTCTTTCAGACCATATCTAATGGCCATCTTTTTCAACTTTGCACCCGCCACTTAAAGTAAGTTTGGTCCCTCTTGGAAGACAAGCTTCAGTCTATTTCAAATTCTTTTTCAACAAAATAAATTATATCGACTAATCATTTTCTCTCCTCCATTATAAGAAAATTATCTTTGGCACCATACGGGTTGCTCTGGTGGGTTGGACTGGGTTAAACCCAACTCAATTTATGTTAAACATTGTTGAGTCCGGTCAGATCTGACCCAAATTTCACACTCTAACTCGACTTGACCCAAATTTCACACCCCAACCTGACTTGACCTAGAGTGTGAGAATCAGCCCAACCCGATTCAACCCGATTTCTAAGAAAAAAAACAACTTTAAATAATATAAAACTTAAAACAAAATATCTAAATGGAAGCTGCAGGAGAAGGAGAAGGGATCGCTTTGACCACAGATGGTGATGGAGAACAAGAGTGGGAGAAGATTAGGAGCTAAAAGGATCAAGAGCCGAAGAAGATTGAAAGGGAGAGATGAGTGAGATTGTCGTCATAGGAAGAGACTCAAAATTAGGACATTGAGGGATTAGGGTATCTAAATACTTCGATATTAAATTTTTTTAGTAGGTTTAGTCAGGTCAATTTTAAAAAAATTTAGTTTAATTGAATCCGAATTTAATTCGATTTTTTTCTTCAATTGAACCTGACTCTAATTTTAAAAATTTATAATTTAGCGAACTAATTTTTCAGATCAAATCATGCAGGTTAAGTTAAAACTCGGGCCAAATTTCACCTCTGGCATCATATCATCCTATATATACCAACCCAAGTTTTAGTAGATAGTTCGATTCGAACGAGTTAAACCACGGAGAGGTTCCAACATCATATGAAAATTTGAAAAATAAACAGAATATAAAACTTAAATAAACAAATAAATTAAGCTTTTATAACGAATCTACTTTCAGATTGAACAAATATTACGGTTCAATTTGTATAAGAAGAATGATCTAATGGTAAAAATAATTTAAAATATCATGATTTGAGACAATTGAAATATATCTTTTAAAAAATTAAATTATTTATTAATTTATATAATATCTTTAAATATTGTAAAATTGTTAAATTCACTGTTAATAAATTAAATAAATTTATCTCACGCATTGTAACTTAAGTAGTAGACATTCTGATTTAAAAATCAGAGCTTTTAGATTTAAGTTTATATTAACTCGATCAGATAACTTACAAAAAGATTTTAGATTTTCTACTTACATGAGTGTAGGTCAATTAGTTGTCTCCCACTTTAGAAAGTAAGATGTTGCGGGTTCAAGCTCTCATGGCCTAACTTTGATGTGTCATAGGATATTGAGTTTACTCATGAAGATTTTGCACTGGGTATCCCTTGATTTCCTATATATAAATTCAAAAAATGATATGTTTTACTCCAAAGTTTTACTCGACAAATTTTTTCTTGATAAAACATAAGTGTGGAAAGCTTTGAGGGTTTGAAATTATCGTAGTTGGGTGTGCAAAAATTCTAACTAGGATCTCTTTGGGATAAAGAACTGGGTGAGGCCTACTTTCCACTTTGACAAAATTGATGGCCAGATTTTTTATTTTGGATAGGTGATGGGCATGAATATTATTCTAAATGCAATTGATTCAAGTGGCTTATTCAATTTCCATTGAGTACTTGGGATTCCTTCAAAGTTGTAAAATACTAAAATCAAATGTCACTCGTTACTTTATTGAAATAAGGGTTATGGTAAATGTAGCATTCACACCATATTCGGTGGAGGCAGTCACAATCATTGATAAAATGAGACCAATTTTATCTAAAATGATTTTTGATTAAATAAATGAGATCCAATTTTAATTTTTAAGTCATAATAACTCAAATTCATAACTTTCAAAGTATTTTTCGTAAATATCTCAATGTTCTACCTCAAATCAGATAACTGAAATCTGAATAGTAAAATTTTGGTCAAAAAGAATAAAAAATTTTAAATCAGTAGAATGTCTGTACGAGGCATGTGACACATGTACTGCCCATGATATCATCGATGACAGAAAAAAGGAAGACATTTGTCAAATAAATAAATAATGATTATTACCAATGAGAGTATATTTTAAGTTCAACTTTTAATTTTAAAATTTCATTTTATTTTATTAAAGATTTCCATCTTTTGTCGCTCTGTATTTTATCACATATGCTATTATTCTTTAATTCATGTTTCTAAACGTGTGTGCTTTCTTCCATTCTCTAGTCGTAGTTTATGAAGCTTTTATAGTAATTTTTTTTCATTGTCTAAAGACATATTCAATTATTTAAATAAATAAAAATCGAATAATAATAAGGTTTTTTAAATATAACCATCTATTTGTTTAAAAGAAATTTATTAATTCGAAGTTTATCATGACTGGATCTTGTAATTCACCATTTTACACATGCTGTGGCTTAAGTTTATCACATTGATTGTTTATTTTCATTTAATTTGAATATAAGTCTAAAATTTAGATTTAATATATCAATTTAAAAATATAGAATATTTTCTTTTTTAATAAAAAATTATCAAATAAATCTAAATCGTGAACCGCTAAATCTAATAATATACAGAACTAGAAGTATATCAAAATGTGTTTGGGAAACTTACGTTGCATAAAAAAATGTGATGCGATTCAAAAGATTCAATTAAATAATCATTCAAATATAAACATTTCAACAAAATTACTATAAGGTTAACAATAAAATTTTATAATATATTAACCATTAAAAAAAAAAAAAGGTTAACAATAAAATTAAAATTAAAATGATTTTAAATCAATACATGGTTCAACTTGCCTGTTGTGTAATCCAGCCGCCGTCGGCGATGGATTCATAGCACAAGACATGTGGTTTCAGAACACAGCAGGGCCGGAGAAACACCAGGCTGTGGCACTTCGAGTAGGAGCAGATACATCTGTGATAAACCGTTGCCGGATAGATGCCTACCAAGACACCCTTTATGCTCATTCTCTCCGCCAATTCTACCGAGATTGTTCGATAACCGGCACCGTCGATTTCATCTTCGGCAACGCCGCAGTGGTCTTTCAAAATTGCACTCTCATTGCGCGTAAGCCCATGAGCAATCAGAAGAACATAGTGACTGCACAAGGCCGAACAGACCCCAACCAAAACACTGCAACTTCAATTCAGAATTGTCAAGTGATCGCGAGCTCCGATCTAACACCGGTAAAGGCGAAGATACCGTCGTATCTGGGTAGGCCATGGAAAGAGTACTCGAGGACTGTTTATATCCAATCTTACATTGATGATCATGTGAATCCAGCGGGGTGGTTGGAGTGGAGTGGTGACTTTGCATTGAACACATTGTATTACGGGGAGTACGCAAATAAAGGGCCGGGCGCCGGAACCAGCAAGCGGGTGCAATGGCCTGGTTATCACGTGATCACCGACGCCAAGGAAGCAAAGAAGTTCACTGTGGGGGAACTGATACAAGGAGGGACATGGTTGACGTCTACTGGAGTGGCTTTCACTGAAGGACTCTGATTTTGTGATAGAATCAGGACTGTTTCCTCTGTTGTAGTGTTTGTTTTTATGACTCGTTATATCATCTTTTGGTATCTATCCATAAATGTAGAATGTAGTGAGACTCTAAATAATGGGGTATGAAACAGAGGAAGTGTTGGTCCTTAGCTCCTGCCAAGGAAATGTACTACTTATTCCTACTAAATCTTGATTGTGCGAGTGTTTTGAGTTTCTGATGCCTTCTGCTAAGGATGCTCGACTTCTTTCTTCTTACTCTAGGGGAGTCTGATGATCTACCCCTGATGGTGTATTGGGTTCTTGTAATCTGAGGCGACGACAGTGGTCGGAGATGGAAACTCCCAAACACGGTGTTGGTCATCGAAAGGAATACCCGAGAGGTGTTGATGGGTGTGGAGAGTGGATTCAATCCCACGTCACCTCGGAGCTGTCCTGGTCTTGAAAGTGAAAAATTGTTAGATCACCGGAGAACAGGAGTAGTACAACTTTAATTTTAGGAGTCAACTAAATACTTGAATTTCTTTTGTGCAAAATCAAAATCATGTTGAGAAAGAATTTTTGAAAAAATAATACGAAAGAAATTTGAATGAATTAAGGGGAACGGATCATAATGTTATAAAAAAGGTTTAAAGACTTAAAATAATTGAAGCCCTCAAAAGTTTAAGGGCACACACTCCAACTAAACTCTTATTTTTTTAATCTTGCTCAAGCTTTTACATTGGATAAAAATGAGATCTATATAAGATGCAAAAATTTAAAGATAAAAAGAAGAAGTTAAAATGAACAAAAATATAGAGAACTTAAAAATATAACTTTATTGATTCATTCAAGAAATTCGTTCAATTTTTTTAATATTGGATAAAAAAGTAAGGATTCAAAGCCCCAAAAGTTTGGCAACTTACAAAAATGGTGACTAAGATCCAGTTATGTTATTTTTATTTTATATTTCAATCTCATAAACTTCAATAGTAAGACTTTTTTTTTTAATGGAGAGTAAGTATTCATTCAAAGAGAAAGACTTTGTTGAATGAAGGGTAAGAATGAAGAGTAAGACGTTGTTGATCTAATTATGGTAAACCTTTTTCTCTCCTGCTTAGACATTTGTAATGAATCCTAGAAGAACCTACGTAGGATAAAAAAAGTAAAAAAAAATTAAAATAATTTAAAATGCTCTACGGCTTCAAATCTGAAAAATATAGTTTCAAACTGAATCCCAAAGAGAGTGTAGAAAACTAGAAGTGTGTTAATATCCGGAATCTTCACTTGCCTCTGGTAGAACTGGTGGACCATCAAAAGTTACATCTTTCATTTAATTAATTATCCCTAGTATTCTTTAGTGAAAAAGCTTTTGACGAGGTATTGTGATAGTTTTGGTTCTTCAATCCATGGTTAACACGCATGCCTAACTACATAAATCAAGAGTTAATTGCTCATTATGCAACCTAATATGGTCATTGACTCAATATTACTGCCTCTGTCCCAAATTAGTTGTCTTAAATAGATTTTGGAATTGTCCCAAAATAGTTGTCTCATTTATATTGGAGTAATTTAAAGTGTGTTGAAAATTGATGAGATCACATGGAGTGCTAGCCTTTTATAGAGAGTTCCTTAAAAAATACAAATTTTTCAAATGAGACAAGTAAAATGAGACGGAGAGAGTATTTTTTTAAGAATAAGGTGTCCAGACCTTTTAAAGCACCTGATTAATCTTCAGGATATGTCTAAGTTTTTCTATCCACACACATCAGATAATTCTGCTGAAAGTGGCCCATTGAAATAAAGTGGGAATAAAAAAATGCCACTTCCTAAAATAAGTTTTTAACCATCATTCCAACTCCTTTAAATTTAAGATATCATGATGAGTGTTGCTGCTGATGGTATGACACAAAAGCATGGAAATCCCTGTTGATTCATTCCACGTGATAGGTGTCCACACTCTGAAAGATTATTCTAAAATAGAAGTTTAATTTTCATAGAAAGAACACCACTTTATTGTTCATAAAGGTGAGTGTATTCAAGTTTAGTATAATATCTCGGCCGCTCTCCTATATTTTTTTTTATTTTTTTTATTTTTGAATTAAAAAATAGAAAAACAGGAAAAATTATTTTCTGGAAAAATACATAATATCGGCCAATATAGCCAAATATCGGTGGACCCATCACCAATATTTGAATTTTTTTTCTTTAAAAAAACTCTTCTGAAGCCCGGAAAGGAGAGACAATACACATATATTAATTTTCTTTAGATACTTGCTAAGATTTGAATTGTAGATGAAGAGCAGGTCCAAATGTTTTATTGATGTCTTAAGTCTTAACCAAAATGTGAAATTTTCGATTGATGGTTAATGTGTGTTAAAAACTAATGCAGAGTGATATTTGGAAAAATTCAAAATTGTAAAACTTTGAAACCAAAAGTCTTAGTTAATTTTTTTAAGAACTATTTAATTTCAATCTAAATTGTAAAACAAGGTATTTGACTATTTGCATACAAACACACCATTTGGTGAATAAAAATAAATATGACGTATAATGGTAATTAATGTGAACAGTTCTCAAGAAAAACATATTCTTTTATAAATTGATTCATAATAAATTAGTGTGATCTTTCCATCACAACTTTTGATTAAAATATTAATTAAACTTAGAAATAAAATCTGAGACATTTAATTTTTGTAATGGTAAAGACTGTAAAGCAAAATTCACACCAATTTTTTTAGGATAGCGATCTTTCCACGGACATTTTGTTTAACGTGATACGGGTTTTAGGGTATTGTCCATTTTACCGTTCGACTGCGGTACGAAAGCATTTTAAAAAAAATTCAGTGAGCCAATTTCAGTGATCCAATCAGTAATCCGATTTGTTGTTTTATATAAAAAAACAGTCTCACTTAAATAAATTTCAATGAATCGATTTATGCCGCGGTGGAAGAGTAAAATTGACAATAATCTAAATCCCATGTCTCGTTATACAAAACACCTGTGAGAGAATCACTACTTTTTTTACCCGATACATCTCCAATAATTTATACATTACTGATGATTTCCAACAAACTTCCTCCATCGTATTTTTATCATGTGACTATGTGAGAAAGATTCCTTTTATTTGTTTGTTTCATCAAATTAGTAAGATTCACTTTATCTTTTATTTCTTTGTTACTTTGTTTCATCAAATTAGTGGTCGGGTACTCGGGTCTGTCACCAATCTCTAAGAGTCTAAGTGGAGTACATAATGTTGGTGTCCATCTTAGACCCTCTTGTCTGCTATTTAAGTGCCAACACAACATTTTAAAATGATCTCTTTTATCTTTATCATGTTTTCATACTTACTAAATGTGTTTAGTGCTCTATTAATTTAGACTTATCATCATTCTCTTCTCTTAATTTCAATAAAGAGGCAAAGATGAATCTCTCTTTTTCAAAAGAAAGGATGGTGATGAAGGCTTCAGTCAGGCACTGGATTAGAAAATGGCTTCAATTTCACGTGCTATATTGACATAAGAGGGGAATCACATAAAGCGTTGTCCCATTGTCCCACTCATTGATATTATATTTCATATTATAAGGTTTCTGTCCAAACCCATTATATGACACTAAGTTTAGATTTACATGAACGTTCTTAGCTTAATTAATAATTATACAGGTCCACATGAATTTAGTTAATAACTTTTGGAAATGAAGAAGATAAGTTCATGATAAATCCAGCCCCTAGAAGCAATGCCATAAATTGTTAATGCAACTCTAGTTCCAAGATTAATTTAGAGCTTAGATCACCATTTTCCATTAATTTGATGATCAGTTCTAATTTTAAGTTTTTAAAAATCAAGTGAAATTTGAAATTCTTACCTGTTGATGTATATTAGGTTTTAAAAAAGATTAGCCACAGGAGCATGTGCCATGAAAAATAAATAAAGTGTTGTCTCGGTAAATAAGAAAAATCTCTTTTTTTTTTTTTATAAAACATTATATTCCAATACGAGAAATGAATTCTTAGAAAAGAGAGAAATGTCTCAATTTTCTTTTTATTTTTTTTTATAGAAAACTCTTATTATTATTTTTTCTTTTAAAAAGAGAGAAACGTCTTGGTTTCCATACTCTTTATTTTTCATTAATAAAAATGACTGACTAACTATTCGGTGAAAATCATCTTTTGGACTACACAGACAACCATATCAGAAAAGAGAAATCAACAAAGCATCCTATTAACATATAGATTTACGTGGTTCCAATTTGATAAGTGCGTGAGTTCAACACTGATCTATTATAGTCAAAGTCAAAAAATAAAAGAGAAACAACTCTTGTTACAGACGTTCTACTCTCTTGACCCACGATCAAATCGTTAATACATCTTTGATAATTAGGCTCTACAGAGTCTATTACTAACAACCTTTAGAAATTTGTATCATTAAATCCTTTCTCTAATCTATGATGAACCTCGTAACTCTATTTTAAATTTGATTTTACACCACGTGTTTTTATCACTATTCTCTGCACATTAATGTTTTCAGAGAAACAAAAAATATTTGTTAAACAGTTTTTAATCTCTAATAACATTTCACATTAAAATAAGTATAAATTTGAGGTATTTATTTTTATACTATAAAATTACTAAGCTTTTCTATTTTCCAATTTCATAAATGTACCTCTCTCTCCAAATCGGTCTCTCATGCGCATGCCCATGGGCGTACGACTGTCTACGGACGATAAGGACTTTCCCTCTTTCTTTGAGTGGGTGTTTCACTGGAAAATCTAACACGTGCTCCTCATGGCTGCGTTTGGATGGGGTCACCCTCCTTATCCTTGTT
Organism: Chimonanthus salicifolius; assembly: GCA_013350335.1. Lineage (NCBI taxonomy): Eukaryota > Viridiplantae > Streptophyta > Magnoliopsida > Laurales > Calycanthaceae > Chimonanthus > Chimonanthus salicifolius. Next base: position 46,860,961 of record CM023539.1, read on the forward strand.
TGATAATTTAAAATTTATCTTAAGTGAACAGTAAAAAATTCAGAAAATCACATCTCCCATCACCTTTTTTTAATACCCTATTGAAGTTTGGGGTATTCAAGGGATAAGGGTGACTCCAAGCTTAGGGGTGACCCTAGGTGAGGGGTGATCCCTGTAAAATTACCCTTCATCCAAACACAATCTATGTATTATAAAAATGAAAAAATCATTTTTTACTCAAGAGTTTTATTCAAAGTTTATTTATTAATAATAATTTTCGGGGGTAGCCATTTAGACATTTGACTTTTCTTTTAAAAGACACCCCGTTTCAAAATTTTATAGGGAATTAGAATTTTCTCCCTTAATTTTGTGTAGAAGAATTGTCTTTTTTAAAAAATTGAGAGGCAAAATGATAATTTTCATGTAAAATTTTGAAATGAAGATATCTTAAAAGAAAAGTAGAGTATCTAAATGGCCACTCTTTACGGGTCTCCTGATTTCACTAAGAAAGATGATTACATGATTCTTGAACATAGGTTTTTCTTAGATTTTCTGGCTCAAAAGCCCTTTAGGGCCTGGGTTGTCAATTGGGCCCGTCTATGTTGTATACTTGTATCCCAACAGTATATACAGTCTCTTGCATTTAGAGTTTTCTTTGACTGTGCTGCTTTTCTAAGGGGATTGAGAGAGGAAAGAAACAGAGGAGAAAGAGAGATGGAGAGGAAGGGTATGTACGGTTGGTGTGAAATCCTTGTAATATGTCTGATAATTTTCTTCTTAGTGGATTTATCACTTCCCGTAGGATGTAGACGATTTAGTCCAACTACGTAAAATCCCATGTTTGTGGTTTTACTTATGTGTGCTTGTTCTTTGATTTGTGACAGTTTTCACGGATTCAAAAGTATTATGGAAGAGGTTGAAATCAAGAGACCGTTACTTGGTCTAAAATTTTTAAGATCCTAATGATGCTACTGTCGACTTTGTCAAATGCACTTCGAGATGCAAAATGATTTATTTAAATTAATTTCTACATACTTTTGTACAAATATATTTTTAAGATCAACCCATTTCGTAATCCAAATTGGAACTCATTGAAAATTTTTCATTTAATTGCTGGAAGGTGACGCAGCGGAGGATTAAATTGGGTTTTAAAGTAGACGCGTGACTCGATTAAAGGGGAAAGAAATGGAATTAATTGGATTTTAAATGGGTCATTAAATGGTCAATGGGGTTTATGGAGAGGTTAATAGGTTAACTTAATGGGTTTAAATGAGGTGGACAAAAGATGGGGAAGGGTAAGTGGGTATTGGCTGGGCATTAATGAAAGAATTAAAAGAAATTGGGATGGGATCACCGTCTCTGGCGGCTGAGAAAAGAGCAGAAAGGGATGACAAGGAGAAGAAGAAGAAGAGGAAGGCAACAGAAGAGAAAATAAATTTAATTTAATTTGATTTCAACAATATTAATTTTTTACAATCCCGATTGAGAATCTTATATAAACTAAAAAAAATAAAAAAGAACATTTAATGTGAGATTAGTCTCACCTCAAAAATATGAAATGGGAATATTCATTATATATAAAAAAAGAAAATCTAACAAAATAAAAAGGAAAATAAAATAAGGAAAGAAAAATAATAGAAAATAAAATACTGAAGTCTATTCTTCGATTACGCGTTGAGTTTATTTTTCAGTAGATCGTACGTTGCTATAGTGACTTGAGCTATTAAAAAAAGAAAAATAGATGAAAAAGCAGTTAAAAGAAAAAGAAAAAGCAGTTAAAAGAAAAAGTCACTAATAAAATAAGAGAAGTAATTCTATGCACTTATTTTAATAATAAAGACGATAGCAGATTGTATTACATAGGTGGCGTCTTAACTTTTAAAAATCTAAATCATTGATAAGATATATAGATATAAATCTTTCTAGATTATGTAGAACTTTTGAATTCATGTTTAGATAGATTAAATGAGAAAGGCATGACAAAATTTATAATTTTTTAATTAAATATTTTTATATTTCTAAATAATAAAAATTTGTGATTTTTTTAAAGAATACTCCATCTATCTTAAATAAAATCATTTATTGCTTATTTCTGGTCTAGCAAAAGCCCCGTCGATCACATTATCAATGGTCTAAGAGAGATCAGATAAAGATTCCACCACTCATTCTGTGTATGTCTCAGTCATGTCCTCTATATAAGGCAAGGCGAAGGGTATGATTTATGACAAATCAAATAGATTTGCAGATGGCAGCCATGAATGAACCCTTCTTAGGCTCTCCCAGAAGGAGAATTCCTAGTTGCAGTACCATCCTCCTTGCACTCTTATTTGCCACAATCCTTTGCCTGGCTGCATTTGCAACCCTTCATCTCCATCTGACCACTAGAGATCAAGATCAAGATCAAGATCACACCCATCTATGTCACAATGCCCACAACCCAACTTCATGTCAAGCCATTCTTTCCAACCTACCCAATATCACTGCGACCAAACCTAGCAAGTTGGACCTCCTAAGGATCTTGATGGAACAGTCCGTGGCCCATGTCGATGTCGCGGCCGCAACGGCGGGCAGCATCCGTCGTCGGATCAACGACCCAAAACAGCAAGCGGGTCTAGCAGATTGTGTGGATCTGATGGATTTATCACATACCCGTTTACAAGATTCACTACTGGCTCTTGGGTCAGTAAGTGAAGATCCAGACTCCCATGCCAATGTACACACATGGCTCAGTGCAGTCCTGACCAACTATGGAACATGCATGGATGGTCTCCAAGGAGATGCTGGATCGGCGATGAAGGCCCAGCTTGATCACATGATGGCCATTGGAAGCACGTCTCTGGCTCTCATCATGGCGGTCTCTTCGTCGAACATCGATGTGATCCGACCGTTGAATGGGAGATATCCTTCATGGGTCACGATGAGGGATCGGAAGCTTCTTGAGGCCTCTTCTCCGAAGGCCATTAAGGCCGATGTTGTGGTGGCAAAGGATGGGAGTGGGAAGTACAAGAAAGTGCAAGATGCAGTTTCAGCGGCACCGGACAACAGCAAGATCCGATACGTGATCTATGTGAAGAAAGGGACGTATAAGGAGAAGGTGGAGGTGGGGAAGAAGAAGAAGAACATCATGATGGTTGGAGACGGCATGGATTCGACGATCATCACCGGCAGTCTCAACTTCGTTGACGGAACGACGACGTTCAACACTGCAACAGTCGGTACTACGACTAACTCCTACTTTTATTATATTAAAAACTCTATTAGTTTGTCTTTTCATTTACCTCTGCAGGAAAGATCAAAACACAAAAGAACAGATGATACATTCTTAAAAAATATTAAAGGAGAATGATACTATATTAAAGTAAGTAATCTTATCTCGTGCCGCTGAAGGCAATCTCTACGCTTGATTTGAATATATAAAGAAATCAAAGACTGAAAGTGATGGGCAGAAAAATTGTTTGGAAAACTAAAAAGCTCCAGCTCTTTCCCACTCTCCGACCTTCGTATTCCATTATAGAAATCGTCTCTTACAAGGCCCAGATCAAATCATCTCTTTCAGACCATATCTAATGGCCATCTTTTTCAACTTTGCACCCACCACTTAAAGTTAGTTTGGTCCATCTTGGAAGACAAGCTTGAGTAGTTGAGTCTATTTCAAATTCTTTTTTAACAAAATAAATTATATCGACTAATCATTTTCTCTCCACTATAAGGGAAATGTCTTTGGTACCATACGGGTTGAAACTCTGGTGGGTTGGACTGGGTTAAACCCAACTCAATCTATGTTAAAAATTGTTGAGTCTCATCAGATCTGACTCAAATATCACACTCTAACTCGACCCGAGCCAACCCAAATTTCACACCGAAACCCGACTTGACTTAGAGTTTGAGAATTCAGCCCGACCCGATTCAACCCGATTTCTAAGAAAAAAACAACTTAAACTAATATAAAATTTAAAATAAAATATCTAAAAAGAAGCTGCAAGAGAAGGAGAAGGGATCGCTTTGACGACAGATGGTGATGGAGAACAAGAGTGGGAGAAGATTGGGAGCTAAAATGATCAAGAGCCGAAGAAGATTGAAAGGGAGAGACGACTGAGATTGTCGTTATAGGAAGATACTCAAAATTAAGACATTGAGGGATTAGGGTATCTGAATACTTAGATATTAAATTTTTTTAGTAGGTTTAGTCGGATCAGTTTTAAAAAAGTTTAGTTTAGTTGAATCCTAATTTAATTCGATTTTTTTCTTCAATCGAACCTAACTCTAATTTTAAAAATTTATAATTTAGCGAACGAATTTTTCAGATCAAATCATGCAGGTTAGGTTAAAACTCGGGCCAAATTTCACCCCTGGCATCATATCATCCTATATATACCAACCCGAGTTTTAGTAGATAGTTCAACTCGAACGAGTTAAACCACGGTGAGGTTCCAACATCATATGGAAATTTGAAAAATAAACAGAATATAAAACTTAAATAAACAAATAAATTAAGCTTTTATAACGAATCTACTTTCTAATTGAACAAATATTATGGTTCAATTTTTATAAGAAGAATGATCTAATGGTAAAAATAATTTAAAATATCATGATTTGAGACAATTGAAATATATCTTTTAAAAAATTAAATTATTTATTAATTTATATATAATAATATCTTTAAATATTGTAAAACTGTTAAATTCACTGTTAATAAATTAAATAAATTATCTCACATATTGTAACTTAACTAGTAGACATTCTGATTTAAAAATCAGAGATTTTAGATTTAAGTTCTACAATAACTCAATCACATAATTTACAAAAAGATTTTAGATTTCCTATCCACTATGGGCGTAGTTCAACTGGTTGGATCCTGTTTCAGGAAGCGGGAGGTTGCTGGTTCGACCCCCCCATGGCCTAACTTTGGTGTGTCCTAAGGGTAGTGGACTCACCCATGAAAGGATCTTACGTCGTATATCCTGTGGTTTTCCATATATAAATTAAAAAAATATATGTTTTCCTCCAAAGCTTTTCTTGAAAAAGTTTTAAGTGTGGAAAGCTTTGAGGGTTTGAAATCATCGTAGTTGGGTGTGCAAAAATTCTAAGTAGGATCTCTTTGGGATAAAGAACTGGGTGAGGCCTACTTTCCCCTTTGTACAAAATTGATGGCCAGATTTTTTATTTTGGATAGGTAATGGGCATGAATATTATTCTATATGCAATTGATTCAAGTGGCTTATTCAATTTCCATTGAGTACTTGGGATTCCTACAAAGTTGTAAAATACTAAAATCAAATGTCACTCCTTACTTTATTGAAATAAGGGTTATGGTAAATGTAGCATTCACACCATATTCGGTGGAGGCAGTCACAATCATTGATAAAATGAGAGCAATTTTATCTAAAATGATTTTGGTTAAATATATGAGATCCAATTTTAATTTCTAAGTCATAATAACATAAATTCATAATTTTGAAAGTATTTTTCGTAAATATCTCAATTTTCTACCTCAAATTAGATAAATGAAATCTGTATAGTAAAATTTTGGTCAAAAAGAATAAAATTTTTTAAATCAGGAGAATGTCTGTACGAGGCATGTGACACATGTACTGCCCATGATATGATCCATGACAGAAAAAAGGAAGACATTTGTCAAATAATTAAATAATGATTATTACCAATGAGAGTATATTTTAAGTTCAATTTTTTATTTTATTTTATTAAAGATTTCATCTTTTGTCGCTCTATATTTTATCACATATGCTATTATTCTTTAATTCATGTTTCTAAACATTTATACTTTCTTCCATTCTCTAGTCGTAGTTTATGAAGTTTTTATATTAAATTATTTTTCATTTTCTAAAGACATAAATCAATTATTTTAAAAAATAAAACTCGAATAATAATAAGGTTTTGTTAAATATAACCATATATTTGTTTAAAAGGAATTTATTAATCCCAAGTTTATCATGACTGGATCTTGTAATTCACCATTTACACATGCTATGGCTTAAGTTTATCCCATTGATTGTTTATTTTCATTTAATTTGAACATAGATTTAATATATCGATTTAAAAATATAGAATATTTTATTTTTAGTAAAAAATTATCAAATGAATCTAAATCGTAAACCGCTAAATCTAATAATATACAAGACTAGAAGTATATCAAAATGTGTTTGGGAAACTTTCGTTGCATAAAAAAATGTGATGCGATTCAAAGATTCAATTAAATAATCATTCAAATATAAACATCTGAACAAAATTAATATAAGGTTAACAATAAAATTAAAATTAAAATGATTTTAAATCAATACATGATTCAACTTGCCTGTTGTGTAATGCAGCCGCCGTCGGCGACGGATTCATGGCACAAGACATGTGGTTTCAGAACACAGCAGGGCCGGAGAAACACCAGGCTGTGGCACTACGAGTAGGAGCAGATACATCTGTGATAAACCGTTGCCGGATAGATGCCTACCAAGACACCCTTTATGCTCATTCTCTCCGCCAATTCTACCGAGATTGTTCGATAACGGGCACCGTCGATTTCATCTTCGGCAACGCCGCAGTGGTCTTTCAAAATTGCAAACTCATTGCGCGTAAGCCCATGAGCAATCAGAAGAACATAGTGACTGCACAAGGCCGAACAGACCCCAACCAAAACACTGCAACTTCAATTCAGAATTGTCAAGTGATCGCGAGCTCCGATCTAACACCAGTAAAGGCGAAGATACCGTCGTATCTGGGTAGGCCATGGAAAGAGTACTCGAGGACTGTTTATATCAAATCTTACATTGATGATCATGTGAATCCAGCGGGGTGGTTGGAGTGGAGTGGTGACTTTGCATTGAAGACATTGTATTACGGGGAGTATGCAAATAAAGGGCCGGGCGCCGGAACCAGCAAGCGGGTGAAATGGCCTGGTTATCATGTGATCACCGATGCCAAGGAAGCAAAGAAGTTCACTGTGGGGGAACTGATACAAGGAGGGACATGGTTGAAGTCTACTGGAGTGGCTTTCACTGAAGGACTCTGATTTTGTGATAGAATTAGGACTGTTTCCTCTGTTGTAGTGTTTGTTTTTATGACTCGTTGTATCATCTTTTGGTATCTATCCATGAATGTAGAATGTGGAGAGACTATAAATAATGGGGTATGAAACAGAGGAAGTGTTGGCCCTTAGTTGCTGCCAAGGAAATGTATTACTTATTCCTACTAAATCTTGATTGTGCAAGTGTTTTGAGTTTCTGATGCCTTCTGCTAAGGATGCTCGACTACTTTCTTCTAAACTCTAATCTCAGATGGGGGAGTCTGATGATCTACACCTGATGGTGTATTGGGTTCTCTTAATCTGGGGCGATGACAGTGGTCGGGGATGGAAACTCCCAAACACAGTGATGGTCATCGAAAGGAGGAGGAGAACAACAGTTTACAAGGGAAAAATTCTCCACTCAACTGTCCTTTTTTTTTTTCTTTTCCTGCTGAAGGTGTGCAGACGTCTCAACTGAGTAATCTTTTGGTTAAGTGCACACCTCTATGCACACACATCGAGTTCTGCGATGGGAAATATCTGGATGAAGAGCACCCGAGAGGTGTTGATGGGGTGTGGAGAGTGGATAAATCCCACATTGCCTGAAAGCTCTCCTGATTTTGAAAGTTAAAATTGTTAGATCACCGGAGAATAGGAGTAGTCCAATTTTAATTTTAGGAGTCAACTAAATACTGAAATTACTTTTAAGCAAAATCAAAATCATCTTGAGAAAGAATTTTTGAAAAAATAATACAAAAGAAATTTTATGAAGAATGAATTAAGGGAACAGGATTAGAATGTTATAAAAAAGTTTACACACTTAAAATAATTAAAGGGCCAGCGATCCTTACACGAGTATTTTGTATTTATCGATACGGATTTTAGTGTATTCTCAATTTTAACCTTTGCATGAAAAGTAAAATTTCAATAGCCTGATTTTTACTGTTTATGTGAATTTCGGCGAGCTGGTTTGAAATTTCGGAGAGTCGAATTGTACTGTTCATGAATTTTGGTAAGCCGAATTACACTCTTCATGAATTTTAGCAAGCCGACTTGCAATTCCGGTGAGCCGATTTGTACTGTTCATGAATTTTGGCGAGACGACTTGGAATTTCGGCGAGCCGATTGCACTGTTCATGAATTTTGACATTCTTTTTTCTTTGGTACGGCAGGTGGAGGGCAAATTGGGCATCACAGTAAAACCCTTTTCTGTATACACAAAATGCCCGTGTGAAGGCCTAATTAAAGCCCTCAAAAGTTTAAGAGCATACAAAAATATATCTTCGATTGTCCATCACTCCTACTAAACTCTTATTTTGTATTTTTTAGTCTCTTGTTCAAGCTTTCATATTGGATAAAAATAAGACCTACATAAGATGCAAAAGTTTAAAGATAAAAGAACATTTAAAATGAACAAAATATAAAAAGCTTAAAAATATAATTTTATTGATTCACTCAAGAAATTCATTCAAAAAATTTAATATTGGATAGAAAAGTTAAGGATTCAAAACTAATTCAAAGCCCTCAAAGTTTTTTTTTTTTTTTTTAATTTACGTGTGGGAAACCGCTGAATACCTAACAAAAAACCTCACGGATGAGCCTACTACCCTTTGGGCACACCAAAATTAGGTCATGAAGGCTCAAACCCACAACCTCTTGCTTCCTAAAGCAGGAGGCAACCAGTTGAAATACACCATATAGGAGACTCAAACACTCAAAAGTTTGGCAACTTAAAAAAATGGCGTCAAAGATCCAATCATGGTATTTTTATTTTATCTTTCAATCTCATACCCAAGTTTCGACATTTTCAACAAACCGATCACATTGGACGAAAACAAGAATCATATTAGGTACAAAGCTTGAAGAGTAAGAAATAATTTAAAATCACTAAGATTTAGAGGGTTTTAAAAATATGACTTTATTGATCTGGTAAGCCTTTTTCTCTCATGCTTAGACTGAATCCTAGTAGGGCCTACGTAGGATAAAAAAGTAAAAAAAATTAAAAAATAATTTAAAATGCTCCACAGCTTCAAATCTGAAAAATATAGTTTAAAACTGAATCCCACAAAGAGTGTAGAAGTGTGTTAATATCCCGAATCTTCACTTGACTCTGGTACGACTGGTGGGCCATCAAAAGTTACATCTTTCATTTAATTAATTATCTCCAGTATTCTTCAGTAAAAAAGATTTTGACCAGGTCTTGTGACAGTTTTGGTTCTTCAATCAATCCATCCTTAAGACGCATGCCTAACTACACTAATCAAGAGTTAATTGCTGATTATGCAACCTAACATTGTCATTGACTTAGTATTATTTTTTTAAGACTACAGTGTCTAAACCTCTTAACGCACTTGACCAATCTCTATGACATGTGAAAGTTTTTCTATCTACGTACATCGAATAATTCTATTGAAAGTGATCCATTAAAATGAAGTGAGAATTAAATTAAAAAGTTCCACTTTCTAAAATGAATTCCTGACCATCATTAATGATAAGTGTTACTGCTTATCATTTGACACCAAAGCATGGAAATCCTTGTTGATTCTTTCCACGTGATAGTTGTCCACACTCTGGAAGATTGCCTCCCATGTTTCTATCATCTTCTTGCTGTCTCCAATCTGACAATAACCATCTAATCTACTCTAATCAAACGTGGTTCCAACCATCATTCAGAGGGCGACTCCCAAAATCTAAGGCTTTTTCTTCAAGAACTTGTATGTCTGCAATCAGAACATAATAATAATAATAATAATAATACCCTTGAATTCTCTATGACAAGTATATTATTAAAAAAACTGCAATTGATTTTTCAGTAGCACCTAAGAGTTGGTAGGCTTTGCCAAATGGACGACATCAAGTAACATGACATGGATCCTCTCACTCTCTTACCAACTTTCTTGAACAAACAAAATCTGAAAGCTCAAGGACTGGATGTACTCATGTGACCCATCCAATTGTCTGAGGACTAATTGGAATCCTCATTCAGAGAATAGACTACTGTCTCATCTGTCCTACACACAATTAAAGTGGATAAAATGGTAAAGAGAAGATGTTTGATCAACTACTTTTTGTCAAAAGAAGTGGGTGAGGATGCTTTTAAGTCTCACTGATTAGGGAGATTATTTATCAATTTTATTTTTTTAAATGATTCATATATTAATAGATAAATGCACTAAAGTGCAAAAGCACAAAAGAAAACCATAAAAATTACAAGAGGTAGATAGAAACCTCCAATCGCAACAACAAAAGCGAAAAAGATCAGGTATACTTTTGAATGTGGATGACTATTTATCAATTTTATAAGTTGATTATATATGTTGTATTGGAATGTGTATAAAGTGGCATTTATAATAAGTAGACAAGAATTCACTTCATCTAATCATTCTAATTTTATAATTTTAGATTTTAAAATTTTAACTGTTATGTGTTATTTATTTTTCATTACTTATCTCATAAATTAAGACAATTATATGTTAGATGGTCAATAACATGGGATGGAGTTGAGAGCTGGGCAGAAAACAATTCTTATGCCACCGAAGGAGATGGAGGACGCCTCCCACTCTTGACAAGTGTCTCTCACCCATTTAATGAGTAATTTGCAATATAGACTTATGAGAACCACAATTCAGAGAACTCCTTCAGATCACCTGCCATTTACCTTGAAGTAAGAGACTCGTCCGAGTTATCCAAATCATTCATCAACCTTCTCCGAAGTTTCATTATTATTGCCTTCGCTTTCTCAATCTCTCTTCTCTTCTACCCTCGTTTCTCACCCCTCAAATCCAGTCCTCCTATATCAAGAAGCTCAAGGAGCAGTTTTTCTTTGTTCAGATACTTATGTCAACCCTGAAACACAACCCATCTGTGTTCAGCATTTTCTCTCATCAATTGAGGAAGATGACTGAGAATGGAATGTATAGATTATAGAGAGCAAGTTCTCATTTCAGTCGACATGCCCTCCACATGATATTAGCATTTCCCTCAAGGTGAGTTCCTTGCTACATTTCTCTCATCGTATTTTCTTATTTGCAATTGAAAAAAGAAAAGAAAAACAAATTCCCATTACACAATGAGGCGAGTCCTTCGAATTTTTGAAGCCGTCAATTCAAATCTAATGCACTTTCATTCTCCCCAAACCAACCATTTCGAAGTTGAAATGCATCCCATCTGACAACTTTATCTCAATAACCATTTGCCTTTACTCTTTTCATTTGCTTTGTGTAGCTCTTTGAGGTTGCCATGGCCACCAAAATGAAGGGGATCTTTAAGGGCATCAAATACATTTCACAAATCTTTGGTATCATTTCTGACATTCATGCCTCTTTTGGTTCCTTGGTGTTCTTTTTCTTCTTTTGTATTTCTTTATTTTTTCTGGGTCAAAATCCTTTGTTAATTGTTATAATGTTATTATCATTTTTTCTTTTATTATTGTTTTTTATTTTTGGGTGATTGGATCTTTACATTGATTCATTCAGTTTATAAGGAGCATGAGATGGAGATTGGGTACCCAACAGATGTGAGGCATATGGCACATGTAGGGTGGGATGGCACATCTGTCAATGCTCCTCATTGGGTATGGAAAGATTGATAACTTGAAGCTTAGACATTGCCACCTTTTTATTTTTATTTATTTATAACTTTTCCTGAATCTTTTTGGTGGAAATGCATGAAATTCACATGACCCATTGCATCTTTTGAAACCATTGTAGATGACTGAGTTTAAGACTGCATCTGATTTTTCTTCTACACAGCTTGCCAACTTTGGCCAATCAAGGGATGGGAACTGTCCTGCAGTTGCCTCATGGTCTTCTCAAGGTCTGTTTCTTTGTTTTCTCTCCTTTATCAAACCTCCTGTTGGATGAATAGCATTTATCTATTAAAACTGAGGCTTTTAAACCATGGATCTAAATGATGATGAACCCAACCTGATAAATTGTCCACAGTTCATCCGCAAGTGTCACATTTGCACTTTGGGTCTAGGGCACAATGCACAGACAGTACACGTGGCAACCACCGATTGATGATACCATAGATTATCTTGTGCTACAGCATTCTAAGAGAGATACAATGTACAAATTACAACATTCTAAAAGGGGGGCAATAATTATTTTTTAAAATTATAAGTTTTTCTTTAAATAAATTTTGAGGGTCAAGCTCCCCTGCCCTACCCTTACTTCTCTGCCTGGTAGATTCAAAGAGAGAGAGAGTGATGGACTGAAATTTATGAAGACAGAACAGAGTGACTAGTTTCCTACCCACAGCGGATGAGGGCCTGAAACATAAAGTTTAGAATGTTAGATACAGTGATCCAGACTTCCAAGTCACCAGATTAGGTTTTATTTTATTATAAAAAATTATAAGTAAATAACTTAGGAAAGCATAAATAAAATAAGGGATTTGATGCATCTTCCTCAATTGAAAGAAGAGTATGTGTATCAAAAATACAATTATTAAATAAAGAAGATAATTTACAAAGAAAGAAAGTCATACAAAATAGTATTCTTGACACGAGAAATTTGTTGTATCTTCTTCAATTGAGGGAAGAACCCGTATATCTTTTGTATTTATAGAAAAAATACAATCAACAACTAAAGAAGGTAATCTATAAATAAAGAAAATCATACAAATAAAGAAAATTATACAAACAGTATCTTTCACATAAGAGATTTACTGTGTCTTCCTCAATCCAGAGAAGAGCCCGTGTATGTTTTATATTATAGAAAAAAATACCCATTTTTTATACTATAGTAATCCAACAAGGATTTTATTGTATTACCCATTTTCCCCTTCAAATCAGCTCGCCGAATCCTTCGGTTCACCGGGTCACTGAAAGTTATGTAAGTGAGACTGTTTTTTTTATATAGAACAACAAATCGGATCACTGACTGCCTCACTGATGGGATCACTGATTTTTTTTTTTAAATGCTTTCGTACGGCAATAGAAGGGTAAAATGGGCAATACCCTAAATCCCGTGTCTCGTTACACAAAATACCCATGGGAAGATCGATACCCTTTACTATTCAATACCCATATGCTCGATGAAGGTAAATATCATATTCTTGCAAAAAATAGTGGTGATCAAACTATGTCTTCTTTTACCGTCGACATATTAATCAAAACTACACTTTCATATTTGTCATAATTTCTTGTGACCCAGATCGCAAAATGGGTGGCTTTCAATGGATTTTACTTACCAAACCAAAGCATGCTTCTGCATTGATAACATAAAATAAAAACTCATCATTTAATATTTTTACCCATTTACTTTATTCAAATGAAATGAATAGTTGGATTGAAATCCCATTTTAATCATCGTATTTTATATTCTTTAGATCAAATAGCTTGGAGACTGAATTTTATTTAGTTGAATATCTACATCCCCTACTTAATTTTTGTGCAGTCACCACTCACTGATCTCTAACTCAGTTAACTCAAGCTGTATGATGTGATTCGAGAAATCAGTGGGTTTGGATTATAAATTTACATTTTTGGTTGAGTCAGGTTCAGAAAAAAGACTCCCCTTGAAATTTGGATTGGATTAGACCTGACCCGATTTGATGTAACTCAAGTGCATTGAGTTATAAAACAACACGATGTAACTCAAGTGCATTAAGTTATAAAACAACACTCGGATTTAATCAAGTTAGAGATTTGAGTCACATTGAATTGAGTATTCGGATTGAATTCAACCACTTTTGATATGAGTTGAGTTGGTTTTATTAAAACTCGACCCAATCCGGCCTGAGTTTGGCTCTCAAATTCTTCCACTGACTACATTTCTCATGTGTCTACAGATTTTCAACAATCCTTCGGACTCCAGCCTGCTTCAGCGATTTTCGGTGATTCCCCCAACTCAGAGCTACTGAAAGCTCCCAAGAAGACAAAGCAAAAGAAGATAAAAGCTTCCTCTCCTCCGTTGTCATCAAGATCATCAAAATCAAAATGTTCATTCACAGCTGATGAAGAAGGAACTGATATCCAGCTTGGGCTCATTTGAGCAATACTGTACAAGTGTGTCGCAAGAATCTCTTCACCCTTTTTGACTTTTGGAATGTTCACATTATAAGAGGGAAATATTTATGGAAATATAAATTCAAAAGGAAGTTCAATTTCAGTTTTGAATGTAATGTTGGGCTGCATAGGTCCAAGCATGGCGGATTTGACTTGATCATATGTTAATATGATAGATCTAATAAAACATATCATCAAAGTAAAAACTAATATGTTTTTAGATCTAAGAGCCAAAATATTTAATCTTGATGATCAAATAGAAACAATCACAACTAGAAAGCTCTACACAATTCATCTCTTTTAATTCAACGGACTAGATGGCCTTCATGATGAAGTGAGGGATATTAATAAGGTAGATGATGGCAAATAAAGTTTTCAAAACCATAAATTTCTCATTTGAATTTATGGGTTTATGTAGGATTGGTTAACCGTGCCATCATGTGACACGTAGAGAGCTAGATATCAATACGAGGATAAAGCTCACACAACCTAGAGATGGGAAGGGCCGGGCTTAGGTTATGCTAAGCTCGAGCCCGATTATGAAGGAGAAGCCTGACTCGGCCGAGCCCAATTTCCAAGTCAAATTGCCAAGCCCCACTAGAGCCCAAGAAAGCCCGATCAGCCTTATTACAGCCTGAGCCCGAATATGAGACCAAAAATAAGTATTTTTCAAATAAAAAATTTGGCTAAAATGTCAATAAATTGTATTTTTTATGAAGTATGAGTTTTAATTATTATCTAACTATCAATATATAAAATAACAATTAAGTAAAGTACATATAGATAATGAGTTCAAATCATTATGCATATTTTTTGTATTTTATATTTTTGGTATCATCATCATTATCATAAACAGATAATCTTCCATCTAAAATTCATAATTTATAATTTTATACGGCTACATAATTGGACTGAGTTGGGTCTTTTGTGCCAACACATACATAAAGCTCGACCCAAGCCCAAATAGTAATCAGGCTTAATGTGTTTGTCCAAGTCCAACCTTATTATAATTCGAGTTGAATTTTTTTTGGTCAAGCCCACTTTTTCTTTGAGTTCTTCGAGCTTTCAGGGTTTTGAGATTTTGTACCCAATTCCATCTCTATCCTGACACGTGATGACTAGGTATCAATGAGAGAGAAAGCTCGTAACACATTCTATTTCATGAATAATTAGGTGTTAGTGGGAGAGAAAACTCGCGACACCATATGACAAATGGTAAAGGTGAAAATGATTCGACACATGATATACTAGGTGTTAATGGGATAAAAAACTCATACAATTAGCTTAAACATGTATGAGTTAGATGGCAGAGAAATTTAGATGACAAGTGCATGAATCAAGAATTATATAGAAAATAATCAAATTATCTCCACTGAATGGGCTGGACTCAATTTATTAACTTAAGTGATTTTACTGCCAACACGCAGCATGTATTTGGACATAGGAAAAAAAAATCTCTGAGAGAAGCACATACTGAGGAATAGCCGGGTAGAACTTTATTTATTAATTTAAGTGATTTTATATCTTTTCCTCTTATCCAAGCTCTTAATAAAATAGATGGAGGAAATAAAATCATTAGAACGGTTCAATTTTTACATTGAATGGGTAGAAATTATTAGAATGATTGTTTACTTAAATTTAATGAGAATAGTGGATCTCAAAATTTGTTACATTTTGAAATAATTATATGTTCCTCTGATACAAAATACATTTTAAATTATTAAAATTCATCTTCTCTTTTACTTGGGTGGTCAAGATCAACAAATCAATTGAGATTCGGTTTTCAATCAAATCAGTGGATAGTTTTTGTGGGGTATTTTATTTCTGTTCCTCTCTCTTACCATTTTATAAATTAGTTTAAATCAATTTTCAATTGCACTTATTAGTAAATTAAGAATAAGTCATATGACATTATTAAATTTTTTTAACTTGTAAAATCATAATAACAGTGATGTATTTAAATTTTAAGATGAATAAAAATCATAATCAATCTTTTTTTTATTACCTCATTTTCATAATCCAAAATGGGCCTACAAAAATATGCCTCTTGAGTTGTTAACAGATAATAATAATATCTTATATCTCAGCGTATCTATTGTCTAAGAGGGGTTGCTGGCACTCATTTGTGGAATTGTGGAAGACTAACAAGGTTGTCCAAGAGTTGTAAATTTGAAAGACAGTTACAGTTAGATGTCCTTGCCGCCAATTCCGTTGTAAAGTGAAAGTGAGAGGAGGAGGTTTTGAGTTGACTTGGTCTCACCCAACTTCCCCAATTGCCTCTTCGTGTAACTCCCTTTTATACCATCTGTTTCATCTTCTCTTGTTGGTTCCCGGCCACCGGGCGGAGACCAGGCTCCAAAAGAATTAGAGTAGATGCCGTAGGTTGCAAATCCGCCCCACCGCCGGTCTGGAGCTCAAAGATCCATAGTCATAAGAGAACCCATGTACTGAAATCAGGCCGTCCATTGAATTGGTCCAACAAAAAGCAAAAAAAAATAAAAAAATAAAAATGGCGTTACCGAGATCTCTTTTCGTCTCATTTATTCTATTTTCTTGCATAGTTTATTTTAGTATAGCTCAAGATTACGATGAAGAAAAGGCAGCGGCGCCACCGCCATCGTTGGACAAATGCAATGGGATCTTTTTAATGTACACATTCATTTCACGAGAGAAAGAGCTCCCCCATTTGAAGAATGTGTCTGCACAGGCCTGGGCATTTAAATCCACTGCTTCTATATTGAATGCAGGGTCTGTTGATCTCAAGGCCTGGAAGATGTACATTGGGTTTCAACATGACGAGATTTTAGTATCGGAAGGTGGGGCGGTACTATCCGATGGCAAAGATTTGCCGGCAGCCATAGGGAATGGCACTTATCTATCTGGGTTTCCAAACTCGGATTTGAAGACTTCCGTAGAGACGGCAGGAGACTGGAAGCAAATTCAGGTGAACATTGATATCACAGGCACACAGTTCGGTGTGAAGCCGCCTGCAGGTTCCAATGCCTAAAACGATACGCCTTGCCAATGACGGGTACAAATGTCCAACGCCTGTTCATCACAGTAAGCATTTTTTTTTTCTCTCTTGGTAATTCTCATGCCATTGCCCAAAATTCAGGTCCATCTGCGTGACAAGAGAGCTTCATTTCCAGAAATCTATTCGCCAAAATACTGAAAACATTTTCAAAAAGTGACTTGACATTCGCTTAACATGAGCAAAGGGATTTTTAAGACCTTTTTTATGACTAAAATTAACAATGAAATACCAACTATTTTTTTTTAAAAAAAAAACAATAATGTCCCCATTAATTCTCAAACTAATATGCATCTTGATTCCTCCATGTGTAGAAGAAACAAAGGTTGATTGCCCATGCTTGACAAGGTCTTTGTTTGAATATGTGTCCATCGAAAATCATCTTAACTGGATCAATCAAGTCATGTTTTTAAATATAAGAAAAGTTAGGGGATTAAAAAGTATTTCAAAGTAATCAAATCTAGGGTGTTTCGAAAGCATGGTTTGATTGATTTAATAGAAGTGCGTTTGGTGGGCCACTTACTTGAGGAAAGACCTTTTTATAGACCCATCATCATCCCATTTGGTGGATTCTACACCTAACTGCCTGTGTGCAGGTGATCATTTCACACATAAAAATCTCTATCCAGTATCTACCCCTGCCAAAGAATCGGCTTCTGAATGAGCACTTGTACTTCAATTATCATGAAGGATACTCTTCTGTCATTATATGTTGATAATTTTTTTGGCAGAACATAATAAATACTGTTTGTACTTGTGCAGAGACTGAAATGCATGTATGCTGCGTCCGAAACCTGAAATTGAAGGCCAACAAGACAAACACCAAGTTCTTGCCTCGCCAAAGTGGTGATCTCATCCTCATGTATGATGTGATCCACGCCTATGAAGGAGATTATGAGGCCCAAGTAACAATTGAGAATAATCACCCTATGGGACGACTTGACAATTGGAACGTGACATGGGAATGGATGAGAGGTGAGTTCATCTTCTCCATGAAAGGTGCTTTCACCCGCTTAAAAGACCAATCTGGATGCATTTATGGACCAGCTGGAGCCTTCTACAAAGATTTGGATTTCAGCCCTGTCATGAACTGTGAAAAGCGGCCCGTGATCACCGATCTCCCGCCTGATCGAGCCAAAGACGATGTAGTTGGAAACATACCGTTCTGTTGCCGAAATGGAAGCCTCCTACCTCCCACCATGGATGAGAGAAGATCGAAAGCAGCTTTCCATTTGAAAGTGTACAAGATCCCACCCGATATGAATCGAACTGCTCTTTTCCCTCCTCAGAATTGGAAGATCCATGGAGTTCTTAATCCAGACTACAGATGTGGCCCCCCTATCAGGGTGAGCCCAACAGAGCTTCCAGACCCAAGTGGACTTGGGTTGGTAAGCACAGCAATTGCTTCCTGGCAAGTAGTCTGCAACATTACACGACCCAAGAACAAGCAGTCCCGCTGTTGTGTTTCCTTTTCCTCCTTCCACAGTGACTCCGCCGTGCCATGTAATACCTGTTCCTGTGGGTGCCCCGAGTCCGACACATGCGACCCAGACTCACCGGCTTTGCTTCTTCCATCAGAGGCACTTCTTGTACCTTATGAAAACAGAACAGCAAAAGCCAGAGCATGGGCAAGGCTAAAACACCAAACTGTCCCTAACCCATTACCATGTGGCGACAACTGCGGCGTGAGCATCAATTGGCACATAAATTCAGACTACAGAAAAGGTTGGACAGCAAGGGCAACTGTGTTCAATTGGCAGAAGTATGATTTCGAAGATTGGTTCATTGCAATCCAAATTCCCAAGGCTTACCGTGGCTACGAAGCCGTGTATTCATTCAACGGAACCAAGATGCCAGAACTCAACAACACCATCTTCTTCGAAGGCTTGCCAGGTTTGAACTATTTAATTGGGAAGAGAAATGGGTCCAATCCAAATGTTGATCCACCTGTACCAGGTAAGCAACAATCAGTGATTTCATTTGAAAAGAAACAGACTCCTGGTATAAAAGTAGCAGCTGGGGAAGGGTACCCTACAAGGGTGTTCTTCAATGGTGAGGAGTGTGAGTTACCTAGCACATTCCCTACGGGAGATGCATTTCGATATCATGTTAGCCTTCTATTCACCATCTCCCTGCCACTAATGATATTTATAATATTAACAGATTATCTCTGGTGATCATCATCATTTCTCTTCTTCTTCTTCTTCTTCTTTTAAGCACAAGTTACGCTGTGCCTAAATCATAATTACTTTGAATGATCTTCACAACAATTAGTTGCTGCCCAAGTATCACTGTCCCCTCTTGCCTGAATTCATCCTAATGAGCAAAGCATGTGTGATACTCTCCAGAAACTGTCTTTGATACCTACCCATGTCATGATCTAAAATACAAGTTTAAATGTATGGTCAAAACACATTTCTTAAGTCGGAGTTGGATTTAAAACTAAGCTTCTGTCCAACTGATTGAGTTTTGAATTAGAATGTGATTTGAGTAGGTTATATCAAGTAAACTCAGGCTCAGACTTGGGTTAAGCCCAAAACCCAACCTGAACTATCCAATACCCCTGGTCGTTGTCTTGGCCCGAGACCGATAGATATTATGAGACAAATGTAAAGCCGAATCCCAAGTGGAAGCCCCAAAACAAGTTTCTTCCTCATGAGGCCTGTGATTTTGGAAAACAAAAACCAAAAATTGCAATCCCTCAAATTTTAAAAAAATTATATTTTCATAGAAAATAGAGAATCTAGGGAAAAATACAAAGATATTTTTTTTAATGAAGACTAAGAGGGAGTCCTCTTTTTCTTTCCCCTTTAATCTGAAAAAAAAAAAAAAGGTAAGAATGAGAGAGATGCCCTCTTCTGATCTGAGAGAGAGATCTCCAAGCACAGACAAGTCATGATAATAAAGTTAAGATGCCATGCAAGCAAAAACAGACATTTATCTTTTGAAAAGTATTCAGCGACTTTATAATGCAGGCCTAATGATGTGCCATATGTAAGGGGTTCAAGGTCCTTTAATTAACTGTTTTTTGGATTATTGAAGTTTAGATTGTATTTGATTGTATTTTTGTGAGTCTCAATTATGGTCACATTTCAAGTATAATACTAGGTTCTGTACAAAATGAAATTGAATTTTATTAGATAACACATTTGATTAAATATCAAATGAGCTCCAGTTTCTATAATTCTGACAATGTTTGAATAACCTATTTAAGGAGAAGCGTTTTTACCGTTAAGATTTTTTTTTTTTTTAAGACTATGATATCCACGTCCACCTAACTAATTCTTGGGACATGTGTAAACCTCCCAATTCATACACACCACTTGGCTAATCCTTGGAACATGTGTAAACCTCCCAATCCACACACACCGTAACCCTTTTTGAATTGAGGGGGGCCTTATTCCAAGTTAAGATTAAAGGTATTTTAGTCATTTTTAATTTTTTTTATTATGATTGAAAAGTTAATATTAAAATTGCATCTTCATTAACTAATTGATATTGTACCTAGGATTTTCTTTTCTACAAAACAATATATAAATATTAAAGTCTGGCTACAGTTTTGGTTTTGTGAAATTTGTTGAAGCTTGAAAACTTTTTTAAGGTTTCTTTGATCTCTTGAAGTAGAGACTTTACAGCCAAGAGAAAGAGCATCTCCTTCATATCAAGAATGAGATCTACTATCTGGTGAGAATTCTCGTATGTTTCTCTCTAGTTCATCCTCCATTCTTCATTATTTATAGCTAATGCTTGTAGATTTGTACTTGAGCATACTCATTGGAATCTCAGATTACATCCTCAAAATCACCTAAGCAGTCACGAGGGAGCACAAAATCATCAAAATTTAGCTTGACTTCTGAAGGAGCAAAATTATGTTTTGCCTGGCCCAACCAATAGCTCAACTGGATGGTTCTCTGTTGCACCATTAACATTTCAAGGCTCAATCCTAGCATAATGTCAAAACAAAATAATCATTTACTTGAAATATGAATAGTTATCACACGCAATTTTCAGTAGTTTTCGTCGAGCTCAAGGGTACAAGGAAAAATTTGAATGAATAGGCAGCTTTATTGTATTACAAAGTTACAACAGACTATAATATACATAAATTCAAGTGAATTCAATGGAGGAAAGATTTAGAAACTTGATATACATGAACCCTCGCAAAACTTCTGCTCAACAGCAGTGTTGGAAGAAGGAAGAAATCGGCATGTCAGAAATTTGTAGAACACCAACCTCAAATTGCCTCCAGACCAAGTATTATATTATAACAATTACTTGCACCAACAATCCAGTCACGTCATCAATAAAGAAAACCTTGTATTGCTTCTTTCGTTATTCGGACAATCATGACCCAGAATAACAGGGTCTTGTTTCACATCAAGAACTATAGAATCTTTGCCTGTAAAACAAGGATTCAAGGGGGATAGTAATGTTAAAAGACCACAGAAATAAACCTTTTGCATAAAGCATGAGAACAGACATGATGAGTATCATGGATGGTGTGAAGTACTGGGGGAAAAAAGATCGATATTATTCCCCTAGGATGTTCAGATGCAGATAAGAAGACTGAACATGCACAAAAATTATTCAAAGAATCAAGATTGTTACTTGCATCATGGCATAACATTTCAAAGAGCTAAGAAAATTAATGGACACATTCAGCAGGCATTTGCTTAAGCACTAGCAGTATCTTGTATCAACTTCCCTATCTATATGATAAGTCAGCTTAATGCAACATAGGATCATCAAGAAGAAGAATAGCTGCATTATCTATCCAGTGAAGCCTTTTGCAGTGCAGAAAGCATATTGCTGTATTGGTGACTGGTTATTTATCCATTTGAACTCCAAACCCCCATCTTCCAAATGTCACATGTGTGAAGAACTTTGCAACAATTTGTAGATTGGGTGGCCCACAAACTACCCTAACTTTTCAAGCATCCCAGTTTTATCATAGAGCATTATCAAGAGAGAGCGTGCTTCGCAAGACCAAACCAAATATCATCCATTATTTAAGGTATTCAATGGATTCCCAGTCATCAGCTTTATGGAAGATGGGTAGGGTTATCACAGAAGGTTACTTATTCGGTTTGTGTATGACGTTTTCACTTTATGGATAGGGCCCAACACCTCACTGACTACTGAGTCTTTTGTAAATCCCTCTTGCAAATAGATTATTATATATATATACCACACCTAGGTTCACCCGAGCGATGTCATGCATGGGCGACGAAATTTTTTGACTCCCAAGTGGGGCCAGGACTTCTTTTTTTTTTTAAAAGAAAGGTGTCCAAACCTCTTAGAGCACCTGACTAATTTTTGGGGCATGTACCAACCTCCCTATTCACACACATTAGGTAAAACTACGGGGAGTGGCCCTTTCAGAGGTGGGTTCTTGGCTATCACTCCAACCCGATTGGGTTGGGCCCAGAACTCTTTACCCCCTCACAACCTACCTACCCAGTGAATTGGATCCCTACCCAATTTTAACCCCCATTCCGAGTTGATCTCATTATTGGATTGAAATCCATGCAAAACTGCCCCCATTTCTACCGTTGATTTTGGGAGCCTTGAAAATCATGACTTTTGATATTCAATGGGCTTGATTTTTTTTGAGTAACATCATCAAAAAAATACCTTTCAAGGTAAGCCCCATAGGTGCACCTACACAATGTTGCGCATGCGCAGATGATGATAATGGAACTAGGCATGTTCATGGGCCGGGCTTTGTAAAAAAATAGCCCGAGCCCATTTATATCTACAAAAGCCAAGTCGTTTGAAGCATATCGGACTTTTAACGTCAAAGCCCGAACCTGCCGTTTAAAGCCCGTTTATTTTGCGCCCGACACCTTTTTTATTTTATTTTATTATTTTTGTTTTGTAACATGAAATTATAGCCGTAAAGATTGAAAATATACTTAAATATCTACTATCAATTAAAATTTCAATTCAAAACTCAATTTCTAGCCACTTGAACTTGATAGTCAGTTGGCAAATGTTATTGAAAAGATGACGTCATGTGATTTTGACTGTTAAGATCAAGTGGCTAGAAATTGATTTCTGAAATGAAATTTTTAGAGATGGTCAAGTTTTCTTTCAATCTGTATGGTCATATTTTCAATTTATAAAATAAAAAATATAAAATATAAAAAGGGCTAAAATCCCAATAGACCTCGACACTCCGGCCTGTCAAACAAAATCTTGTCCAAGCTCGTTTATTTGAATCAGGCTCGAGCTAGATTCGGACAAATGAACACCCCTAAATGGAACCAATTCAGGTTGTTATACCATATATGTATGCAATTTGTATGTGTAGGGTGCTTTCAGTGATGCAAAATGGGAATACATGATGGGTCCAAACATGGGTGACTCCACCTACATTGATCTGTACATATCTAAGTTTGACAGGGTGTGACCAGGGACACAGTTCAGAATGTCCGATTGGGCCTAGACAAGGGTAACACACCTTGGGCTGAAAATGGATCCAGATCTAAGCCAGTCTTTACTGATCATATGATTATATGGGTTCAGATGAAGACTGATGGCATTCAATTTGTATGCGCCACATGCGTGTCAGTTTTTGACATAGGTACAAGGTGTTTGATTCAGCAAATTCCAAAATTATAAAATATGATTCCCAAAAACAAAATAATGTGCACAATAAACATTTCAATGTTAGTAAATTCCGAAAGAAGGGAATGGGGTAATAACGTTTTTGTCATCTTGAATAAGATGTTAAGATAGAAGAATCCAAGATGCCCCATGGAGAATCCAACATAGAATTAGACTATGGTTTGTCACTTTTTTTTTCAAAGACGAATATTTTGGAGATTGACCCGATCTGATCCAATAGGATTTAGTTTTAATCAACCGAACAAACCCAAATCGACCTAACCTTTGGTAGAATTGGACAATGAGAAAAAAAAAAAAAACTCAAATGGAAAAATAACTTTCTATAGATAATGATAAAGAAAAGTGTTTTCCTTTTAAATTGGAGATTAGGAAATGGATAATGGACAATGAAGGAATGAGTTTGAACCTCTAGCCTTTATGGCTGGGGTGCATGGGCTAGAATCTCCAGGCTGGGGAATGGGATGCTACATGGGTGATATTTTATTTGGGTTGGATTAATTCTTTGACATAACACAAATGAGTTCTAAAGTGGGAGGCAATACTGACTTGAGGGTGAGGAGAATCTCCCTCTTCATCTTCAATATTCTAGATTACTTCTCCACGCTTGACATTTTCATATTACTCAGCAGGGCCATTAGAATCCTCGATAGATATATTCCTATCAGCAAGGAGTCTGGGAAGCAACAAGGCTTCACTTTTGCGAGTTTGCATCTAAGGTGGAGGTTTACATCTATGCCCCACACTTATTTTGAAATTTCAACATTTAAATTCATATACAGCATATGTTGTATGGAGACAAAAGGGGTTTCCTTAAAAAAAGTCACTTCTTTCACATTAAGAATGTTCCCTCTACTAAATAGCTATTGGCTAGAGAGAGGGAGGGAGGGAGATGTCCATTGTATCAACTGATAACCAACTCCCCTAGTCGTGCATGTTGCCCACAACATCTAAATAGCCTATCCCATGCACTTCACCTTTATTAGCATTAATCCTAATCCCAAACAATGGAGTTTAAGGAATGGCATGAATCATGAATCATTTTTAATGCATACTCTAAATTCTAGATGTTTACATGTGTCCAATTAGTGAGACTGTCCAAGTTGCATTCATGCTGAAAATAAACCTGGTCGACCAAGTGAACAGTTTCCCGAGAGAGTTCACATATTTACCTTTTTAACCTTTTGAAGGTATTTCTTGTGAAGCTTCATTGCTCCCTTACAAGCTTTTCTGGCATCTAAATTTCCAGTTACATCATTCAAGATCTGAAGGTAGACAAGACATGAGAAAGATTCTAGCAAAAAAAGGATATAAAATTAAAGAAGAATACATGCTTGTAATGTTTCTATACTTTACCCTCATCACAATGGAATGAACAAATTATATGCCACCGACAAAAAATGAGCCTCGTGATATTGAGTAATATAAAATTTCCTATTTATAGAATTACAAAGGCCTTAGACCATTTAGAATCAAGTAATCAACTACGGTACCCCACATTAACCATCATGAAGCTTGATCTAGTGCAGTGAGTTGTGCATATGAGAAGTCTGCATGATCAAATGATTAACTTCAAATGCATTTAGTGTGTTCATCCAAAAAAATCCTTTTTTTTTCAAGAACTCTTAGAGGCTGTTGTCTATTTCCTCAAGGAAAGAAATTCTGCAGAAATATGTTTGGGTCCGATTCACGTCATCCAACAAATGCTATGAAATCCAGTCTTATGTCGAGCAGTGGAAATCAGTGTTTTAAAAAATGAACTGAATCATGGGAGAGTTTTTGTCCATATAGATTCAAAACAGTTCAAATTCCTTTTCTCAGTATAATTTGTCTTCATGCCACGTGGCCAACTTTGTAGGGACCTGACCACAACAGATGGTCAGCCTGCTAGAGTAAAGTACCACCTCAAGTTCCCTAGAGTTGTGGAAAGAATTTTTTATAATTTATGATCTTTCTGCAAAACGGCATAATGAAACCATAATGTGAGTATTTGGTGCCATTGCTGCTGCAAACATCAAATTCCACATTCAATTTAAACTTTTCACTTCTGCTGAGAATGCACAAACATGGTGAAAGAAACAGCATGACATGAAAATAAAATCGTTCATGTATAATACTATCTATCTTGTGCGATACATTAGAAACACGACATATGACATTATCTTTTACCTTGACAACGTCGTCTAGTCCTCGTGCTTCTTGCAAAAGCTTCAAGCTCTTTGACTTGAGGACACTGGCAACAAGAAACACTGAAATAGGGAGGTTTTCTGTATTTTTTCCTCCAATTTTCATGTTATCCCTTTCAAATTTCCCACATTGGCGTACCGACTTCACTTTTCTTTTAGACCCTTCTCTTTTTTCACGAATTAGGCCTTGGTCTTCATACATGGAAAAGATGTCAGGATCATACTCCAGAGCCCACATCATCTGTCCCAACATTTAAACAAGGGGATATTAGCTACAGAACCCAAGAAACAGGACCACTGGCAGGCACAATGACAGGCCACATTCAGCAGTCCTCACAGATTGCAGTCTCAAGAGAAGAACCACCATTATCCCTTTCTTTGTTTTTGATTAATGAAGTTACCTTTCAAAAAAAAAAGAGAAAGAACCACCACCCTGTATTGAAACCTTTCTTCATTGTTATGGCCTCAACCATTTTTAGCGGGATATCATCATTGATAAAGCTACAAACATTGTATGCACTTCAACACGGGGTTCACACACATCTTTGAATTCTATGCTGACCATTCTCAAGACCTGTTTCTGAAGCCCATTTGTTATAGATTAGATGGTTAAGATTGTCTGATTAATGACTTTCCTCAAGTGGTTTCTTCAAAGTGAACTCTATATGATGAACTGTCAAGGCCATTGATCATCAACGACTGATTCATATTTACCCTCGATAATTGAGGATAATTAATTCATTTTAGACATCTTCTGAAACTAAGGGGAAAAGTCACCATCAACTGGAGACTTGCAATATTCAGAATAGCAGTGAAGAATGTGTATTCTGAAAGTCATCATTACTCCTTCCAATTCATGTAAGAGTAAACTCCAAAATTAAGATAAAACAGAGTACATATTGCTCACAACAAAATAAATATGTCCAACTCCTACGTCAGCCAAACTGTCCACTTCCAAGTTTCACACACACAGCAAATGAAGCACCAAACTCCTTCAATATATCAACTATGTCCTCCATAGTATCAGCTTATTGCCAATGAGTTAACCAATAAACGTTTCAATGATTTCTTAAGAGCATTTGAGAAGTAAAGCTACTTTTTCATTTATACTAAGTTAAATATTTAGAACATCATAGCCAAGTGAAATATTTATAAAACCATAATGAATTTACGAGAAATGGGAGACAGGGAAAAGAGCAATTGATATCTAATTACTTACTTCATAATTGTAGGAGTTCAAAGATAGAGTGTCCATGGGTAACCAAGAACAAATGCTTGGGTGAGCAGGAAGAAGAATGTAGAGTTGTCAAAGTCATCGTTTAAGATCTATTTCATTGAAAATTAAAGAGCAAGCCTGAATTCCGCATTTTCTAAAAATAGGTGGTTCAGTTCCCAAAATTTAATGGATTTAGAGCAACATTCTGCAACTTCATGCCTAAAATGATTCATCCATTGTCTGATGTCAACTTTGTGCCACTAAAATTTACATATCCAGCTACTACCACTCCTTAAGCAGAAATCAATGCTCTTAAAATCTATACATTTATGGATTTGGGAATTGATGACATCTATAGACATGTATTCCATCTTAAAACAGTGGAGTCTGCCTCATTTGACTCAAATCAGTTTAGCCAATTCCACATGATTCCATCCCGTTTGTTCATTTTCTGTTTCTATTTGGTTATAATCTTGATGGATTTATTGTATAAGTTAACCTTTATTGTATCTTTTTCTTTTTAAATGGCTAAACTGATTTGACTCAAGTCGGTTTAGCCAATTCTGGATGCTTCCATCCCATTTTGTTCCTTTTCTTGTTTCTATCTGGTTATAATCTTGATGGATTTACTCTAAACTAACCATTTATGTATGGATTTCCACTTGTATCTCCTTTTATCTTTATATGGCAAACTGCACCACTAAAATCATAGAAAGCAGAAGGTGCATCAAAAGCAAAAGATATCGAAGATTTAAAAGCCATGACAAGAAAATGATCTGTTGACAAGCTTATTTCAAGATATAGTGAATGCATACCTCCCATAGGTACAAAGAATCACCAAATGAGAACTCTCGGCGAAACAAGACCATAAGCATTCGGAATGCAAATAAATAGTTTCCTCCACCTAGTGTTTCTGCACACCAAGATCATAACACAAATTTTCATTACTTTCTAATCTGAGGAAAGAGATCTATATATGTAAGTGAAAATAAAAATAACTTCTATTAATAATGATAAAGAAACAAATAGAGGCATATACACAGGAGTCCAAACTATGCTAATGACTAACATAGTGGAACATGGATCAACATACATTTATATACATTTCAATGCTTCCACTGTCATATGGGAATTGTATGCTGTCACTGGGATTTCCTGAGTTGCAATTTAGTTGTTTGAATCATTTCTCTAAGTGAAACAGACACAGTTGGTTTATTCTGGTTCCAGTTACAAAAGAAAAGAAACATATGGCAGGATAATAGACTTATGTAGCGTTTATAGAAACTAAGATTACACGTTAAAAAAGTTGGAAAGAAGAGATTGCTAACATCCGGTAATATGAGTTTATCGATGGAGGAACTGATCAAGCTTTGGCTGGGACAAGACTTATCCAATTCAGCTTCTATAACTGCCATGTAAGACAGATGCTGAACTCCTTTTTCACCCTTTTGTTTGAAGAGGATGTGAGGCAGATGCTCTATATCTAAAGGTGAATAGAGTGAATTTCTCAGATAACATAATGTTTTTTGTGGAACTGTTAGATATTCTTTAGGGGCACTTCCATATTCAGAGTGATGCAGACAATAATTTCTCATAGTACTGCATAATAGACTTATGCAGCATTTATAGAAAGTAAGATTACAAGTTAAATAAGTTGAACAGAAGAGATTGCTAACATCCTGTAATATGAATTTATCTGCAGAGGAACTGATCAAGCTTTGGCTGGGATAAGGCTTATCCAATTCAGCTTCCATAACTGCCATGTAAGGAAGCTGCTTAGCTCTCTTTTTTTACCCTTTTATTTTGAAGAGGATGAGAGGCAGGTGCTTTAAATCTAAAGGTGAGTAAAGTAAATTTCTGAGTTAATAGAATGTTTTTTGCAGAACTCTTGGATATTCTTTAGGGCCACTTCCATTTTCATAGTGATGCAGACAATAAGGTTTCTAAGTTTAGCTAATGCAGCTGATCAAGCAAGGAAACTATCACATGATTTGTCACTAGATTATTTTTCTAAGCTTTGTGGTATCAAAACCACATAATCTTTGAGGAGAAGAAACCAATACCCTCTCATCCTAATAATGGCGTCCCATTGTACTGAATGGAGGGTAAAGAAATTGATGGAATATTTACATGGTACTGTTTTATCCTGCTTTATTAAGTAAAAGAAAATTAGATGGTTAGCATAGTTATAAAATGTAGCTGAAAGTGCCCTTTCATGGTGAAAAGAAATACCAAAGTGTTGATGAAGCTTCGGGTCAAGAATTTGTGTAACTGATGCCAGACTGCGAAGTTGACTCTCCACCCCAACAGAGTTCTCTGTACATCTGAAATTTCCTCGCTTAAATTTTCAAATGAGAACACATAATAAGCAACAGGAGAATGTAAAATATTCACAAGCTATCGACATTTTAGTCAGAGAGAGAGAGAGAGAGAGAGAGAGAGAGAGAGAGAGAGGATATATATGAAGAAAGAATACTATCACATGGTCAATTGACTCAGCTCTCAAATAATTGTTTGAACATGAAATGCATTTAATACCATAATAAGCTGAAGGTGATGCAAGTTTTAATCCAAATACAATGAACTGTCTCCTGAATTCAAAATTCAATAATGGCATGATCTAGGGGCATTAATGCATCCAGCACTGCAAATATCACCATTCTCTCGATGACAGGATGTGTTTTGGCCAATGATGGAAGAAATGGATGAAAACCTGTGAGTAGGACATCACCTACTCAGTACTACTGGTGAATTGCTCTCCTACCCAACCTATAGCAGCCACTAGAGATCTTAAGTAGGGAGACCCTGCTTTCTCCCTTCATCTTCACACTAGTAGGCAAGACACTGAACAAATTAGTGGAAAAAGCTAGGGACCCGGGTATTATTGTCAAGGGCTTTGAAGTGACTACACTAGGCCAGTGGTCACGCACCTTCAGTTCACAGATGACACTTTCTTCTTTTGCGAACCCAACAAAGATAAAGTTATAGGATACAAAGCGATCCTCAAGTGTTTTGAACTAGTTTCTGGACTCATAGTCAACTTAGGAAAAAGTACCCTCGTATAAATAGGTGTGGAGGATGATTTGCTTAAAGAGTTGGCAGATGAGATAGGTTGCACTATTGGAAAACTACCCTTCATCTATCTAGATTTACCAATGGGTGGGAACCCAAGGCTCAAGAGGTTCTGGATACCAGTGGTGGAGAAGATTGAGAGGAGACTGGCAAGTTGGGGTAGGAAATACCAGTCATTAGGTGGAAGATTAACCCTCATCAAATTTATTCTAACAAATCTCCACATGTACTATATGTCTATCTTTGAGATGCCTTAAGGAATAGTAACAAAACTAGAACAGTTCTTTCAAAAATTCCTCCAAAATGATAAAGAGGACAAAAAGAATGTGCATTTGGCTGCATGGTCAGAAGTGATCGAGCCAAAATCAAAGGGAGGTCTTGGGATACTACAAGTTAGGAATAAATCCCTATTATGCAAGTGGAGTTGGAGATTTAAGAGAGAGAAAGGAAGTTTTGTGGGTAAGGGTGTCGATTGCAAGTATGGAATATAAGACATCGGCTGGTGGGTGTTGGGAGAAAACGTTGAGAAGTCTGGCTCTCAAATCGTTAGGGCATGGTGGAGTCTGGATAGGGGTAGGAGCTTAGTGGGAAACATTTATAGAGATACGCTTAGACTCCTGATTGGAAGAGGAGACAAGACTCTTTTGGAAGAATCTATGGCTCGGTTAAAAGGCCTATAAAGGATGTGTATCCTAGGTTATATAGAATAGATAGGAGCAAACATGGCCTCGTTCAGGACTGCTACAAAGTTGAGGGGGGACACATCTTGGCAGCTCCAATTTTAGAAGAGAGTTGAGGAATTTTGAGAAAGAGGGCCTGGAAGAGTTGTTAACCCAGTTAGGTGAATTTCCTTTATCCAGGGAAGAAGAGGATGAGCTAATTTGGATCGAAAATTCCTCGAGTACCTTCTCGGTCAAGATGATGGTTGAATTGGCTCTTCATCAACAAAACAATAACGAGTCTCTAACTTGCCTAGCTTTGAGTAGCTTAGCACCACCAAGGGTCCAATATTTTGTGTGGCGCACTTTAAAAGGAAAAGTACTTACCATAATGGACCTAAATAGGAGATGTTGCTTAGATCGGAGGAGGACCTTTGCTGCCCACTTTGTGGATCGATGAAAGAAGACATAGATCACCTATTCGCAGGGTGCCCAGTTTCTAGGAAACTGTGGACATAATTCACTAGTCTAACGGGAGTACCATGGGTTTCTGACAAAACTTGTGGGGGGAGTAGTGGGGTCCTGGTCTCTTTCTCGTCTTGGCCCCAAGATGAAGATTGCTTGAAATATGATTCCAACGGTAACCCTATGGTTCATTTGGAAGGAGAGGAACTCCAGGATCTTAGAGGATAAGATATCCGAGGAAAGTGAGATCTTTCAAAAAGCAAAGTGACATCTTTGCATTTTGCTCCTATCTGGAAAAGATTTTAAATGATTTTAATTAACTGATTTCTATAGCTCATGGGAGGGTTGTTTGAGTAGAAATCCAAGAAAGTCGAAAACCCTAGTCATTTAGTCTCCTCAATAGCTAGGT
The DNA here is from genome assembly GCA_013350335.1 of Chimonanthus salicifolius. Taxonomy (NCBI): domain Eukaryota; kingdom Viridiplantae; phylum Streptophyta; class Magnoliopsida; order Laurales; family Calycanthaceae; genus Chimonanthus; species Chimonanthus salicifolius. Next base: position 46,892,632 of record CM023539.1, read on the forward strand.
GTACATAAATTTAACATTGACGAGGCAACAAAAAGAAAACCGGGACTTGTAGTAATAGTGGGTGTTCTACGAGATCATAACGACAAAAGCTTCTTTAGTATTCTCAGAGCTGGTAGGGCTAAAAGATTCAAACGAGGCGGAACTTCTCAGTATTAGGAGAGTTTTGACCATATGGAACTCAGTTGAGTATGGTAAACTAGTCAAAGAAGGAGACTCAGCAAATGCAATCAGGTGAACTAAGAGGTTGAAGCAACCTCCTTGGAGACCGATTATTGTGGTAGGGGAGATAAGGGCTCTTTGTTTGGGTCACGAGATTTCCGTCGCTCTAGTCAGAAGATTTGCCAATAGAATGATGGACTTCTTCACTAAGAACGGGGTAGACTCCACAACCATAGGCGTTTTCCATCTATGAGACAGTGATAGGACGATCATGAGAGAGAGGGTCTTCTACATATGTCTTGTTGGATGACATCCGGATGTATCTCCCATTAGTTCCATGGATGTACTTTTCTTTCTTTTGTTTTTCTTTATTCTAGGTTGAAGTCTTTTAGACCAACTTTTTTGTATTTGTACTTTCACTTTTAATATATTAAGGTTTTGTTACCGCTAACAAAAAAATATTCCTTTTGTCCCAAATTAGTTGTCTTAAATGGATTTGGGAATTGTTCCAAAATAGTTGTCTCATTTATATTTGAGTAGCATATAGTGTGTTGAAAATGGATGATGTCATATGGAGTGCTAGTCTTATATAGAGAGTTCTTTAAAAAATACAAATGTTTCAAATGAGACAACTAAAATGGGATAGAGGGAGTATAACTTATTCAAAACAACTCTGGACTAAGGGATAAGCCTAGACAATATGTGATTTTTCGATAATCTGCATGCCAAATCGAGGGGAGCATATTCATACTATACCATCATTGTAACGGAATAGATAATTCTAGCAGCTTTGACTGACATATAGTGAATGTAGAAAATAAATATTCTTGAAAAATTAAATAAAAGAATTACTTTTCATGCACATGCATGACTGAAAAATTACATTCATACGATACCATCAATGTAATGGATTAGATACTTCTACAGCTTTGACTGAGACAACATGAATATGAAAGGAAATATTCTTGAAAAATGAAATAAAAGAATTACTTTTCATGAACATGCATGACTCTTTAAAAAAAAAATCTCCAAGATAGTAGAAAGACACTCATTAAAATACACTAGTAGCAGATATATAAAATGGTATCTGGATTTGATTAAAAGCTGTGAAGTGGATGGGCTAAATAACGTGGTCAAAAGAAAAGAACAAAAGGGATCATATTTTCCCTAAGACACCAGATCCAAAAATGCACATGTGATAAATATCATAAATTTATGATTATAAGCTGACAGAGAAGAAACTTCAATACAAACATTAACTAAAAAAGGGTGTATCAATGTACGCAATGTTAACATATACTCTTGAAATACGTAAGTAACATCAGGCATATGAAACTTCAATCATTATGTGACAACACAGTTTCTCATGTCAAAGAAGCAACCACAAGCATAATTTGAAGCTTCTGGTGAATTCTGAAGCAAATAAATAGGAATAACACTCTATCATCTAGTTATCTTTCAAAAAACAAAAATTGGTCATCTAGTAGATAAAGGAAAAATATGTACCAATCTGCACATCAGACGCTCAAAGCACCAAAATGCATCTGCTTCATCTTCAAGAAGGACAACCATTGGAGAACAAAGATCACTCATTCCTGCTCTCCAGTGTCATGAAACTAGATATTTTAGAACCTCTACAAATAGCGTCAAACAGGAGAAAAATAAAATGTTCATGTGGCTAAGATGCCCATGGTAATATGGACATGTGGAGTAACCAAAAGAGGACACAATTACAAATGAGTAAATAAAGGAAATGTACAAATGACTCTAGCAGAAGAAAAGAAATGAAGAAAGCCATCTGAGATAGTTTAAGCGAGTGTGAGACCTAAGGTAGCCCCTACCAGAAAACTAAGGGGTCACTAACTTTAGTTACTACAAGAAGGAAACCAATAAGGACTTGGAATGGTGTAGTTATAAGCAACTCGGAAGATTTTGGACAAGAGAATTTAGCCTAAATAGGGGTGAGTGGTGAAGTACACAATAGATCAGATAATGCTTTAAACGAAGATGACAATGATGAAAAAGACGGTAAAATAGTTAAAAATAGAGATGATTATAGCAAATAAGAACCATACAAGACATGGCATCATAAGCCATCATGATGCAAGGGTATTGCCTCATCATTTTATAGAGAGGTATTCTACAATGCTCAATGAGACTCAGTGTTGCATTCTAGTCAGCGCCCTAGATAAGGAGAGTACTACTAAAGACGTTTGCAAATTTAAAGAAATGGTATTTCCCTTTCACTTCATCAGTAAGTGGCAGTGTACAATGCTTACTGAGACTATAAATATTGCATTCTACATAACAATCAAACAAGTAGAATCAACTTTCAGTATATGATGATCTTTCATCTAGTGGAGTCATCATGGTGAACATTTAACATTGCATCCATATTTATCTTTAATAGACCTTTCTAGACACAGCTGAATGGACACAGTTGCCCAACAGAAAATATTTTGGCACCATCATTCCTAGTGAGCCCCTCAAAAAAAAATGCAATCTGGATTGCTGAAAGATGGGCCATGCCCAATCACGATGCGAGTACGGGTGAATGTTCAGTCAATTTGGGTTGTCTTGTATATTTATTCCACAGTAAATAATAAGATTGAATAAAGAATCCGTGTTATTTCTGAGGGTCCCTTCAATCATAGAAGCTCACACTCAGTGAATCCTACACTATTCTTGATACGATGCCAAATAACCACCTCAAAGTGCCACATCTAACCCACCTTGACAATAGCCAATGTCTTTATCGATCCAGGAGTAAACAGCAAGAATATCCCAAAGCTTTGATAAATGCTCTTGATTCTCATAGAAAACCATTGTCCTGTCAGTGCGAATGACATCGAGACCTAGCATATGATAAAAGTTTTTCAGACATGGTTACAAATTGCAACAATACCAGTATACAGTAAGTACTATAATTGGAGAAGAGAATTTACAAATTCTATAAGATAACGTCACCAAGCTCAAATTGTGCTGGGAATCATCTCAATACTCCAGCTTGGTGGAATGTTGCAAGTGGTAATAATTACTAATTTGTTTCGCTATCTAGAATGCATGTGGAAACATTAATAGCTATGTATTCGGATAACTTGAGAAAGATTCATAACAAACAATTTTCTCAGAACTTCTATACCTCTCTCTTCTTTCTTCTTTTTTCCCCTCAATCAGTAACAAACAGTATTAAGGAAAAAGTACGAACTGTAAGAGAACTAACATAAACATTTGATAAATTCCTGTCTACGTATCAGAATTAACATTGGAAGGAAAGTGGTATTAGAAGTTATGCCTCCATGTATGTCTAAAAATGTATAAGTTCCAGCATGAACTCTAAATTAGTAGCAGTAATTCATTAGCTTTTAATAAATCTTAAAAAAGATACTAGCTTTTAATGCAAAGGAAAGAGCCTTAAGAAATTTTTTTTGATACAGTCCACTGATTAATCTCAAATTTAATGTACTTGGAAAAGATAGTGAAGAAAATTCCAATGTTTCCTTCATTGTGCTTCAAATGATTTAGTAGAACAAAATTAACAAAATGAAAACATCTTTAAGAACTACGATTGATCAAATTTACATTTTAAGTCACTTTGAGAATGGCTCTTCCTGTAACAACTAGACCAAACAAATTTCTACCATTTTATGTTATTACTGTTTTTCATCAGCAACAGTAAACTTTTATTTACTCGAATAGAAGTAAAAAAAAAAAAGAGCAAACAATACAATATATAACATAATAAAATCTAATATAAGGATCACATAGCACTAGTGCTTAGGGATGACAAAATTACAACATAAAAAATTGACAATATGAAGTATACACCGCTTGTTTTGCCAAATTGTCTGATATTTCATTGGAACTCCAAAGAATACAACAAAAAGAAGGTATCAGAGGACATCACAGTAGCTGGATTTCTTCCAACTCTGGAAACAGTCTCCCAGCCATTTCTTTTTCTTTGATACCCCCCACCACCCTCTTCCCCCTTTTTTCTTCCAAAAAAAAACTCTTAGAAAGGTCTCAGGGACTAATCATTTAATGAATTTGTTTGTTACTGTTTCAAAAAAAAAAGGTCACAGGGACTATTGGTTACGAAACATGAGACAGTATTATACATACCATGCTCTACAGATTAAAAGTAATCAAGTTGCATAGTAGAAGATTGTTAATACAAATGTGTTATTCCTATTACATACAATATTGGCATTTCTGAATTTACTAAAATAAATGCCGAAACCACCAAACCCCATTTGCCAAGAAGCCACACCAAGTTGAGAGAGAAAGGAGTGAATAAGAAGTGGTCACAAAATGTATTTGAGACTCAATTTGGAACTCTCTTTAGGACAGAAATATAACAAATTACTTCTCCAAACCAACCTACCTATTTGATGGAGGGTAAGCTTCCATTGAATCACTTTCTTATCCAACAGAGCATGATTTGTGAAGTCCTTCACATCCTTGAAACCATGACCGATGTTTGAAGTCAAATGATCCGAGGCACTCTCTGCACATTCATTTCCAGTGGAAAGCCCTGAATTTATTGAGCCACCATTGGCTCGCAGGGTAGAAGTCAGACCCTCATCTGGATTTGCTTCAAGAAGGACCAAACGATCGTGAATAGGCTTACCATCCTCCGTGATTATAGGAGAAGTGATAATATTGCCACTGCCAACAATGGGAGCCATGTGTCGACACTCTTCTTTCCATCTAGCATATTGCACCCTACAGATGCAAGTAAAAAGACCTTAATTATCGTAAACAGGTTATCATGAGAATTCAGAACAACATCAATATTAGAAGAAAAAAAAAGATAAATTGAACATATGAAAATACCTTCAATAAAATGTTAATAACGAAATAATAATAGTAGTAGTTACAACAACAAAACAATCATAAAAAGTTACCAAGACAGAGTATTTGTAGCTCATTAGAGGGGAAAAATCCCAACGTCTTATTGTCTTGAGCACCTTCAGTCCAGAAAACCTTATTTTCTCCATAAAATCACTGAAATTGATATCTCTAACATGCGACCAGTGGAGTTCAATAATCCAAAGATTCTCATCGTCCACTCTTTCCATGTTTCCCACATTATGGTGGAAGGGAATTTGGTCCACGAAATAACAGGAAAATAAAATCATTAAGATCCTCTGACAAACATGATTTAGGTCTTGGGAGAGATCTTGATTGACATGCGTATCTAGAGTTTCAACAATAGAAGACTTGCCTCAAATATTCCTTTGGTGGAAACAGTAGGAACCAACCAAGTGGCACTTATCTAAAGAAGACACATGGTATGGATTTATAACAACAGTGATTCATTTTTTAAAAAAAATACACAAACATAGCCAAAATCCATAGCATTCGTGTATTGGTTTTGAGCATGGTTGTTAAAATCTTACGATACACGATTCGTATCTTACGATTCATACGATATGATAAGAGGAACGATTCGTATCTATTAACAAATCTTACGATTTGTATAAATAATAGAATTATGGGGTTATTAGGAATGTGAAAGCATGAAACATTTCGTTTTAATGGTTTTTAAGGTTTGAGTTAATGAGCATTTAAGACCTTTCGATTTTTTGAGGGTTTTTTAGTTCATTATTGATTTTTCACAATATAGTTGGATTATATACTGGTCTTATACTTTTTGGAGTTAGAGCATTGAAATTTGAGCTCCAATGAATTAATTATATAGAATTCACTTAATATTCAAAGAAAGTTAGAGAATTGCTCATGTTATTACATTTTAGATATATTTTACGTTATTTCAAATTTTAAATATTTTTGAGGAAAGACACTTATGAATCTTACGATTCTACGATTTACGATACACGAATTGCGATTCAAGATGTATTAACGATTTACGATACGATTCGATTTTCACAACATTGCTTTTGAGTATTGAATCGCCAAAAAGGAAAATCACAATGATTGAACATCCTATCCATTTAATTGAACACATAAAGATGGACATGAAAGATGACAAAAGTGATAGTTCTTATTTAAAACTATCGCTAATGCACAAAGAGGTGATAAATGTCAACAAATGTTTTGATGATTAGGATGATTGTTAGAAATTTTCAAATAGCATAGGTGCCCAAATAGGTGAAGAACACCAGAAGCCTGGAATCATCAAATGAATGTACCATATATATGGTGCACAAAGAGGAGACAGATATCTTGGCACCAGGATGAGTGAATCTCTTTACATGATACTTTGCCTACTCCTATCCTTTCAAAGTGGTTTATGTTTAATAAAACCGTATGACACGTATAATACTTGGATTTTTATTTCCACAAGTTCTGGAAAATATCCCAAGAAAAACCCCAAAAAATATCTGAAAATTTCTACAAAAGAATCAAAAATGTCCTCATGGTGGAATAAAGTAAGCACTCAAAGGCATGCACAAATACCAAACACACGTTTTTTTTTTTTTTAAACATTGACGACTTAATACCATTAAAATAAAAGGAATGCGAGTATAGGAGATATATACTCAGAGCCAAAGAAAAGGAAAAGAGACATAAAAAGAAACAGGAAAATAAGAAATAAAAAGATACAACAAATGATCCACCCAACACAAGATCCAAATGAACCCCCAATCCCCAAGATTCAAGGTTAGTGAGATGAGAAAAATTCCAAGGATGGCCTTTGTAAGAGAACACCAGCTTTCGCCAAGAAGTCTGCCACACAGTTTGCTGATCGAGGTGAATGAGTGAAAGAGACGACATCTCGCCTGCACAACCTCCAAATGTTCCTAGCAATACCGATCAATCTCTTCGGGGGGGATTTTCTATTACTAGCGCAAGAGATGGCATTGGTTGAATCACCTTCGATAATGAGGTTATCACTCCTAAACCCAAACCAAACCTAAAGTACTCTCCTAATTGCCTCAGTTCAGCCTCATTAGACTCCATCAATCCTACTGATTCGGAAAAAGTTGCCAGCATTCTACCCCTATCGTCATGTAACACACCTCCTATTCCTGCCGACCCAAGGTTTACCCCTTGCTGCCCCATCAACATTGAATTTACATGAACCTAGGGGTGGCACAACCCACTTGACCAATCTCTTTTTAGCTCTACCAACACCTTTCAAACACCTATCCCAAGACAAGTAAAAATCCTCAGATGTTAGACCCCGAAATTCCTTGCATACAGACAACCAACCAATCACTTGCCATTTTGCCCTCTCAAACACATCTCTGGTGTCTCCCCTCTTTCCCTCAAAGATCCTCCCATGTTTTCTCTACTTAGTGTTCACAAAAAATGTACATACCAGTCTTTTTTTCTTTTTATTTCGAGTATGTAGCAGAATAAAGCCCAACTCATTTATTGGCAGAAATAAAACTTGCCCCACAATAGATCTTATACTACAACCCAAGTTACATACCAATTTTTCGATATCAAGTTGTAAATGAAGGGTAAGAACCAAATGATGATGAAGGGTAAGAACCATATGATGGGTATTAGTATATTCAGGACCAGTGGCGCACTGCAGAAAGATTCAAGGTTTTTCTTTTTATCTTTCTAGACATTTAGACATTTGTCCATTTATGTGTATGTGGACAGAACACGTCAAATGGAGATGCAGAAATTAAACAAAAAAAGTAGTTTTTAAATTTGGTATAGAAAAAAAAAACACTTATAACTAAATAGTATGCACAACATATTGACACTCTGCAAAAGGTTAGAATTCTAAGAAGGCATTGGAGAAGGAATAGAAATACCTTCGACGTTGGCGCAGCTCATCCCGCACTTCATGGGTACTCTTAGGATCAAAACAACCAAGCAGAAACTCCCAAACTTCTCCTCTTATTGATGGATGGATACCCTAATTTTACCAAAGTTCAAAATGTAAGACAGATAATTTCTGTAATATAAAAAAAAATTGCAACTTTTCAAGCCCCTAACATTTGGCACTTCCTTGGGAGAAAGGAAATTGGTTTTCAAAGAGAGGCATGATTGGCAGGGAGATTCATCAATTGAGGCTAGCCATGGTTGCTTATACCTTGCAAGTGGATGGGTCCCATATGTGTCCTTCTATACCATTTGCATCATACTTTATGATTCAAATTTATTTGCAATTGATGATCACAAGTAAAATCTGGGAACGTAAGGGAAAAACTAATAAGTTACTTGACCGATTGCCAAGTAAAATGGACAGAACAGACTGTTGTAGAGGTTTCTTTGATAATGTCGCAATGAGAGAATTGACAGTGGAATTCCATTGGATTTGTTGGTGAATCGTAAGTTGATATAGTAGAAAATCTAGGAAGTCCAATTTAAAAGCATTTTATTAAGCGATCATCATAGCCATCTCATATATATCAGGGACGGCTTTTTAAGATTTGCATTTACACTCCATCCTATTGAAAACTATATTGTCTATCATTCTACTATCTTCTTGTCCATTTATGAGAAAGATAAGAATGAAGCAAGGTACATATAAATGCACAAGGAAATTTTCATTTGTTTCATAGAACAATGAAGACAAGAGGCGCATGGCAGATAACAAAACAATGACAATGATGATGGTAGGGGTAGTGGTGGTGGTGGTGGAGATGATCAGAAGAAAAACTATTGCAGATAAGTGTAAATCTGCATAGAATAGATCGTCTATAATTTCCAATTAAGAGATTATATGATTGTATTGTTTTTGACTGAGCATATTATAATTTAGGTAATCTCTCAATGAAAATACAACACATTCACCGAAACCACTCTCTTATTTTGTCAGTTCTCTTTTTTTCCCTATAAGAACACTAAAAGTCGGAAGAAAAATACATGAAAAGCATAGCCATAGCTTATCAAGACATTACATTTTAGAGAATTACAAAATATTCAAGAATTAGCTAGTTGTACGAAAGACTGAAAATCTGAAATACCGTCAAAGTAATTATGCTAACAACAAATCATAAACTTTTTCCCATCATTACTTTTGTTAACCACAAAATTTAATTAGCGAAAAAAGATAATGCACAAAAAATACAAAATTAACAAGAAAAATGAGCAAGTATATAAACAGTCTATAAAGAAAACCCTTCTTGAGAGCTTAAATAGTTTGTCCTCTCAAGATACAATAAAAAAGATATATTCAACCTTGACACTAAAGCACTGGACTTGTCACCAAGAATCTCCAACCAAATGTTTAGTATCTTGATGCCAACAAGATGACACACTGGAAAACAATAGACTAGTTTTATCTCTTCTATTACCATTTATGAGGACCTCATCAAAATGCAGGTGATGATGCCCATGATCTGCATACATTGTCCAAAGTGCACTATAGGAATGGCTCCTCTTTTTTATGACATGTATTGAAGTTGAATGGTGTCTGAATGAAGCAAAGATACATGTGTTTGATGGGTTACTCAACTACCTTTCCAACAGTAACAAGTTTGTGAAATTTTGATTGCAAAAGGTATGGCCTATTTTATAAAACAATAGAGTAGCATTGCTACTTCTGTTAGTAATCTAACACTGAGTCAAGGAGCTTATTGCCATGAAGCTATGAATTTTGGTCAGTTACATGAAAGTGCAGTAGGATAGTCTCAGAAACAAGTTCGTTTTAGGAATATGATGCACTTAATTGTTTGAAGATAAAGCCACCGTTAATGAAAAGGGATGGAGACTCCACACTTGCATCAATTCAACCTCTATTGATTTTAAGAAAATGGTCTGGGTATGGTACTCTTCAAACTTGGACCTGTATCATGCCTGGTATAAAGGCCTAATTCATGCTTCTTTACTGATAGAATCAACTAAATGGAAAGCTTGACTTGTAGATAGTGAATTTAAAAGTTGCTTGGGATTTTTGAGGATATTCATCAGAGGCAAAGCACTATAATTGAGAACCCTTATGAGAGAAGTCTCCCAATTTCTTAGGACATCTCAAGGTTCATATTTATGTGATTTTATTCAATTTGCACAATCATTCAAGAGTGGTTTTGGGGATACAATACTTCAGGTTACAATTTAGAATTTTGAGGACATATCATAGAATCAAATTGATAAAGAAGAAGTTGGATTGCACCAATGGTAACTCTAGACTGCTTCAAGTTGGTATGAGAGCATATCTGGCTACATGCATAGTAACCCAGCCTATCATCACAAGTGGGACTTTGTGATACATCTGCAGGTTGAAATAGCCAACTTTGGGACTAGTCATAAGTGAAAGGCTGAAATTCACCCATTGAAGGGAGGTTTCTTTTAGCAAATTGATGGGATTTACAAGACTACAATATCCTAGAAGCATAAAAAGTAGCTCAGAAGGATCCAGAGTACTCAAGAAGACCATACAAGGATCTAAAATTTGGAGTTCTCTAGAGTAGTGTGGATTATTATATAGAGTTCCTTGAGTTGTCTAAAGTTGTGAGGGAAACTCTGGAATCATGTAAAAGTCTAGTAGCATTGTTAGGATATAAAGTGAGTAGTGTATAAAATATAAAATTTCGTAGAAAGGTGTTGTAGAGAAGTCAGATAAGTTCCAGATAAGGTGATGACATGTGGTAGCACCCTAACAATAATGTGTTTTAGTAGCTTGTAGTATAAATAGGGATGAGGACCATGTCTCATTTTTGAACCAAGCATTTTTAGTCATTTTAGCAATCCAGTTCTATTTGGTAAAGATTGTGTTCCCTCTCTTCAGTGCGAGAGAAACCTGAATTTTAGGGTGTAACATGTTGGCCCAAAGGAGTGAGTGTTGGTATAGGCTTACTCACTTAGCATGTGGGGCATAAGTTGAATACCATGGGGGTCAAATCCAACGATAATTCTCCAAGCCCATGACACCATGCAATGAAGTATCTAGCTTGCCCAATTAAATACTAACAATGTTTAGCTATCCATGGGATACCATCAATCATTTGCTAACTAAGTGATAATACAAAAGAAAACAGTCACAATTCCCAATTTATTATCAAATCGACCACAGAACCACACTCGTGAACTTCTGGGAGATCTATGGCCATTTGATAAAATCTAATTTTAAGTAATTTCTTTTCTTCATAATCAATAGTAGACATTGAAATACTTATGCTTAATTACTTAGAGTAAAGCTTGCAGAATATCTTTTACTAGTGCTATTTTGCATATTGTTTTTAACAAAATTGTCATCTTTTAATTAATACAATATTGTATCAAATCCATGAATCATATTTCATGGGATTACCCACATTGAATGCCCAATATCAATTTCAGACACTGGCACACGTAAATACTAATACAATTTAGATTCTACTAATTCCAACACTACCCAATCCATATATAAATGTTTGACCTTGCCCGAAGCAAGTATAATAGTCATCATCTACCAAACACCACAAACCATCACTAAATGTTGCCTAACATCACTTTCCAAGTACCCATAGAATATCAGGAGACGAATATCACCAGGTTTAGTGCAGCAGCATAGTTATCCATCATGTTTCTAAAAAGGATCCACAAAACATCAAATCATCAATGGCATCAAACAACTCTTCCAACTAGAAAACCTTAAGACCAATTAAATATACTCTTGAAGATAAAATTCCAAGTAATTCAAGACAATTGTTATGGTAGTTATCATTATAAATATGTCACACCAACACATTGTAGCAGCTGATATGGTACACAGAGATGATTTTATGGTAGAAATCTTTAGACAAGGTCCTAAACAACACAATTTGGCAGTTTATGGACCAAGAGATATATCTTTACCCCACGATGGATTCGACCAAGTATTTTAGCTATATCCAGGTAACCTTCTTGAGTAAATGCAGCTCGCCACCTGCGTGGACTAAGAGTTTTTCCAACCTATACAAGAAGATGATATAAGAACATGATAATGGATCAGCAAGTAGAAAGATAAATTTAATAAAAAAACAACAACAACAACAACAACAACAAAAAGACAACATAAAATTCAGTTACCAGCAAAGCCTAAATAACCTGATTCTTCACTTCAAAATCTTTGTAGACAAGAAAGTTAAAAGTTCACATGTATGTAAATTTAATCTATGTAAATCCTGATTTAACACTCCCTACTTTAAAAAGCAGCATACAGTAATAGAAGATTTTTAATCAAGATTTTCTATATCATGGTTTAAATAAGCAGCCGACACACAGATCCACGATGATAAGAAAAGGTGTTAACCAGCCATATGCCGAAAAAGATAACAGCTGCAGCGAATTGGGAATATGCAACACTTCACTCAGCAATATATCAACATGTATTGGCTGATAAATCCAATATGTAGCAATGTGACTTCAGCAACAAAAATAAAAATATAACGAGAAAGTCCTATAAATTATGTCCTGTTTTCTGCCAAAGAAGTTGAACTGATCAAATTATCTTCTCAACCAAATCCATCTTCCTGTTGATTCAACATAATGATATAACCATAATAAGTCGTTAGTCATTTTCCAACTAGATGCAAAATGGTAGATTAAAAGATAAGACCCTCTCCTATTTTTCATAGAATCCATTTCCTATGGAGAGGATCCTAAAATTTGAGATGGAAAAATGCTGTGGTTTCCACATTCAGCATGCTGAAATCTACCGCTTTCCGCTGAATACAGAGGCAGGAAAGAAGCAATGAAGAAGTAGGTTGACCATGACCCGACACATCTCACAAAAGTATGATGATTGGATGGACGAGTTTCCCTCGAATTATATCATCCACGAAATCCTCTATCCATTCCACCCAAAGACGAGAGGCGCCAAGGGCCAACTTGTGATAAATGTGCATTCTGTGCATTCTCCTTAGAGAAGATTAGCAGTCCACCTTCCTTAGAGCTACTCTTCAACTCCCATAGTTGGAAAACTTTGCTAAGTCCATCTCCAAGGGAACTAAAAATTTGGTGGGACACCTAAGGTTGGGGGTTTGAATCACGCCTATATCAATCCAAAAGGGTTGGAGTGCTGGCTACCAACCCACCACAAGAAGTGGAAGTCTTGAGTTTGATTCTCACTCCACTCCAAAGGGACACTCCCCATAGAGTTACATAGAGTGTATCGGTAGGGAGGCTTGCACATGCCCAGAGAATTAGTCGGGTGCTCTAAGAGGCCTAGACACCTTGGTCATAAAAAAAAAATCACTCCTATATCAAATTACATTTCTTCAACATTTAAATCCATATAATAAAAACCATATGCTTTATTGCTTAACAACATCTTCTACCATGGCAATTATGCTAAATAATGCTATATGCCTCCATCATATCCAATTCTCAACTCAAAAATATCAAGACCAAATTAAAACCACCAGGTAAAACCATCATCTATACCATCATCATCCCCACCACTAAAGCCATTTATCATCTTTCTGCAGCTCAAACTAATAATTTGATTTGGCAAATTCCTTATATGGATCGATGGCTTGTCTAATACCCAGCAACTTAGTTGTTGCAGGAATGATTGCCTAGAAACTGCACTACACGCTCCTGTCACCACTACAATTATCTATTGTTTAAACTAAATATCACAAAACGTGATCCAATGAAATTGATAAAAATCCAAAAAAAAATCAGCAACCCAAAAAAATCAACTAGCTCCCAGAAAATGCAGTCTTGATCACGAATTGATTCTTGAAACATCATCAGCCATTGCCCCATCAAATTCAAATCTTCACTCTAAAATTTAAACCAAACGAAAACCACTACTAGAATCCATTCAAAAAAAAAAAAAAACCACTACTAGAACTATCCAAACAGATTTTCTCTTCGAAACAACAACAAAATTTAATCCAATTATATTGACAAGGATTCTTAAAAAACAAAAAACTACCGCAACCTAAATAACACACAGAAAAATCCGATCTTCATCTTGAATTAAGTCTTGGGAACATCGTCAATTGCCCATCAAATCCAACTCCAAACTCTGAAAATCCAGAACAAAATAAAACTACCACTACAACCATCCCAGATAAAAAGTCACGGAATCCAATCCAATTAAATTAACAAAAATTCAGAAACTGAAAAAGAAAAAGCACATTCGCAAAAAAAAAAAAAAAAATCCAACCTTGATCTTGAAACGAGTCTTGGGAACATCGTTAGCGGATTCGGGCCGAACTGCATAGAATGAATCCACATCCGACCCCTTGTCTTTTCTCATACCGAGTCCAAACATCGATTCCTCGGAAAACCCAAGACTGCAACCCAAACAGAGAATCTAAATTCAGTAAAAGGATCTTCTGGAGTTTCCTCAAGTGCAACTGGGATCCAGCGATAAATCTTGACCTTACGATCGAGAACTAATTCCTTTCTAAATACTAGAAAAAGATCGTACTTTCCATATAATATATATTCATAGAGAGAGAGAGAGAGAGAGAGAGAGAGAGTAGGTTCGTGGGATAGTCCGTGGAAAGAAGAGTGAGAAAGTGATGTGTGGGTTTAAAAAGGGAAAGGGGTTTTCGGAATTTGGAGTATTTGGCGATCTCTGCAACAAGAAACGGTCACTCTGCCGCTTAGTCTCAACTTCGCTCGCTTTCTGTTATTTCTTCTTCTATTTTTCATTTTTTTTCCCTTTTGGGATACATTTTGTAAGAGTCAGACCTCGAAATTAAAAAAAAAAAAACAATTATTGAGAGAAGAATGTTGCATATGTAGATGGAACATTGTATTTACAATTCTTCATTTCAATTTAAAATCTTTATTTAATTTGTCCTATATTAAATTATAGCTTTTTTCAAAAAATATATTTAAATAAAAATATAACAACTTAATATGATTAATGGAGTTCAAAATATTTTATATATCAATTACTAATAAAAATATTTATCGACTTATAAACAAAAACTCTAGCACAAAAGAATAAATCATAAATGGCAGAAATTTTCTTATTTAAATAGAAATATGTTTCATAAATGGCAGAAACAAATAAAATTAAGTTATTAAAGATTGTTGTGGAGATTTAGTATTAAGACTTTGTACCTTCCGACTCCAATTATACATTACAGACAGCGCCCAGCCCTCACGTGTTTCACGACAAGAAGGTCGAATATGAAACTAGAAAATGGTGGTGGTTGCACACGTGAATTCGCCCGTCCAGGACTTTCTCTAAATTCTCTGAAAAATATAAGAGGATCCCTCCATATCTGAGGGAAATTTCATGCTTAGATGGAAAAAATTGTAAAACACATTGTTAATTTTACTTAGTTTTAGAATCCATAGAAGTTTTCCACATAATCACGTCTAGCATGTCACGTAATTAAGGATTTTTTTTTTTTTTTATAATACAGGTATTTCTGTCCTACATTGGAGGTGAAAATGATCGCAAGGAGCATGTGTAAACTTTCTAAGCAACAAACATTGATAAATCGATAAAGAGTAACTTCATAGAGAATAGCTAGATGAATTGAATCCAAAATCTCTTTTTATTAGGAGAGTTTCTTGACCATCTGACCAATTCCTCTTAGTTAAAAGATTCCTCTTAGTTAAAAGATAAAATGAAAAATCGATATCTTTATCACTAAGCAACAATAATTTTCATATCTATTAATTACTTTAAGGATTTTTCATAAGATTTTATCTTAGATGTGGATCACATGACATAGGATCTACTTGTGATGGTGGGTGGTTTTCAATATTAGATTTAATTTCTAAAATAACTTAGATTAATTTAGGAGAATTCCGTATTTTTTTAAATTGTTCCTATAATGAAAATTTCATTTTTCTCTTATAAAAAGAGGTGAGGAGATCTCTCACCCCTTTTAGTGCTCTACTTTTGTAAGAGGAGGGTAAAGAAGATCATGCTCCACTATTTAAACTTAAATTTCAGAGATAATTGTGCAAAATTTGAAATCAACTCAATTTTTCTAAAATAATTCGAACTTTTAATTTAAAAGTTAGAATTAGAATTTTATTTAACTAAAGAATAAATTAACTCAATTTGGCCAAATCAATTACAATTAAATCTTCTTAAATTTTTCGTCAAGACCTTAGTTCAGAGATAATTAATTCACTTTATGGATTAGTTGTTGAGAGATCTTTTCGATAATGAGTGCGACACACTAACCACAAACACAGCTGTGTCATGGGAATTGAAGGCTCCTGTTTTCGTTGAAGACCAACATTATGACCCTCTTCTATAAAATCATTTTCGATTGTTGCCTTGTCTCAATACAAGTGTCCTACACTTATCTTTATTATATTGTGGAAAATGAACAACTCGAACCTTCTGAGTTGAGAAACTCAACAGATTTAAAAAAAAAAAAAAAACTGAAAGATTCATTGACTTTATTGAGTCCACTCAAATTGATTCATGTGAGTCTTTTTAAAAAATTTAGAAATGGTAATGAAGAAAGAAATCCAAAAAATTATAGTGTATACCCACTGTCTGAGTCAAGTAGAGTGGCTTGGAAGATGAACGTGGATTTATGTTTCAAGTTATGAGCAATTGATCTATTTGTTCATATGTCAACTCACAATAGGTAGTCTTTAAGAAGAGAGTGAGACTAATTTAATTGAAAATCTGAAACTACTACACAGAAATTATTAATTTTGTTCATTGAGATTGACTACACGACTGTTCACTTAATGTATATTTTATGGGTGCTATTACTTTTTTGTAAGACCCCGCTCCAGAAAGGAGATCTTAGAGGGTGAAGTGTCTCAATCTAGTTAAAAAAGTAGTCAGATTTGATCACGAAGTCTTCTAATTGTAATCATAATGTTGTTGTTTGAGTGCTTGTTTCTTCGATGTAAATTATTATTTGATGTTTTCTCATATACTTAGAGCTAATGCTCTTGTTTTGAGTCTCATGTTTCTTTGAATGAATAAACTATTGTTTATCATTCAAAAAAAAAAAAAAATTAGTCAAGTTCGACCTAGAAGTGTTTCAAGAAATCCCACATCGCCTCTTTGGGTGGATTGGTGCTACTTTCCCTCTAGCAAAACGCGTTTTAAGGGTTCTCCTAGTGTGGGCCCTCAATACAACACCGTGTGGGTGCAGTTAGTGGGCCCAGAGTAAACAATATTGTGTTGAATCGATTAAGACATTATATTTTTCAAAATAAATTTTCAATTATTTTATTCTTTTGTGTGATGAACAATGAATTGTCGACTCCAATTTTCTTAAATTTGTTATCATTTTAGATACGTATTTATATGCAATAGCAATTACACATGCATTGTTAAATAGATTTTAGTGTCGAAAATAAAAATAAATATGCAATAAGTTGAAAAACATCCAGCTAAGATGAATATACAGAGCAATGAGATACATTGCCAATTGATCTAGTAATAAAGAGAACATTAGGGATGATATTTAGGGTGGTTTAAATATGAATTTAAAAATAAACACAATACTAAATCAAATATTTGAACCTTTACCTAATTAATATGCGAAAAATAGACACAACTTAAGTCGGGAACTAAAGAGTTACATATTAAGAAGTAGAATGAGAGAAGTAAAATCTCCCGCCTCAAGAAACGGGAGGTGCCAAGTTCGAGCTCGCATGATCTAACTTGATGTACTCTAAGAGCAGTAGATATCACCTATAGAGGTTTTACGCTAGGTTTTCAGCGGTTTCCCCTACATAGATTCAAAAAAAAATGAGAGAAGTAAAATCTTGAATTATATATAAATTATTGAGCGAAAATGGATGAAAAACATAGCAAAAAACTAAAAGCAACGGAGAGTTTGTCAAATGCCTTCACTAGACATTCACATACCAATCTGAACCATCCAAATTTGGGTCCTGTTCTGGAATTATTGCAGTAAAGAATTAAATGTAATTATACACCACTTGATTCTTTTGTTAAAGGCTATTGTGACAGGTAAGGTAGATTGAAAATTAGTATGAGTGACTAATGAGTCACGGCCACAATTCAGGGCCTAATGAAGGATGTGTGGCCACTGCTAATTATTGTGCTGGCATACTCATTTGATTTCGCCTCTACAACTTTGACAGCAAATTATTGTTTCCATGATAGAAATGCTTGTCTTCTTTTGGCTTCAAATTTCTAGTAAAACTGCTGATGCCATTTCCAACAGAGCTAATTTGATGATAACATACTCTGAATTTTTCCGGTTTTTAATGGCCAAACTATGGCCCCAGACTTCTATGGAGGCAGCAGTGGAGAATTTTCCACGATGGGCAAAATCCTGATAGAGCAATGCTACATAGAAGTAAATGGCTGACAGGTTGTGAGCTTAAAAAAAAAAAAATTGTTGACGGATTGTTAATTAAAAAAAAAAAAAAATGAAACTGTCTCTTAGAGCATCTGACTTAGTCCACTGGATAACAAAAGGGAATTTATTGGAATTCTAATCTTCACAAGTTAAGAATTAGCTAACTTTACATTAGTAGTTTGCTTTGAGATAAAAGATGCAAGCATTATCCAAAATAACCGAACATAACGCACGTTGAAGGTAGCTTTTCAAGTCCACCATCAAATCTCAAAGTTTAACCCAGCTTTGAAATACAATAAACTCTCTGTAATGTAGTACTGCATAAAGTTATAACTTGTCTAAAAAATATTGGCAGTTGTTCCTGACGTCGAGTCTATACAAAATATAATAAATCTCTCTAACTCAATACTCAATAGATTAAGAATAAAAAATGTAATGTTCCAATTATTTTATAAAGTAATATGAATATCCTGATCTATGAGCCAGAGGCCAGGCCGGGCTGATCGAAGTGAAATTGGGCCCTACCGGTCGGACCAGCAGTGTGGGCCGGTCAGATCCGACAGCCCAGCAATGGTTGGGAGTGTGGGAGCTTTGCAGAGTCCCACATTGGAAGTGAGGAACTTCCTGATCGGGTTTATAAGTGGTATCCCCCTTCACTCAGGTGTGACGTGTTTTACGCCTACCGGGTTGGGCCAGGCCCAAAGGCAAAACCGTGAGGGCCATGTTTTTGGACCCAGAACAAACAATTTCACACTGAGTTAGACCCTAAGCCCTGTTCACGGGTCGGGTCGTTACACATTTAGAATACAAAAATTACTGCAAAAGTGACTAAGAACCTTACAAACTAAATCATCTAAACTCCGGAAAAGTAATCTGAGATAGAATTCTACATAAGTTTCCTCATTCTTTGGGACAGTGTAGCACTCTGTTCTTAATGAATAAGAATTATATAGGAATGAATGAAGTGATTTGTTTTCATAAAGAGAAGTCGAAATGACATTTTAATGATAGGTGAAAGTTTTAAGGAGGTTTTTAGAAAGGAATACTGCTAGACCCTCAAATTTAATAACTTCTATAATATAATATATGTATTATGGTCCCAACCATATTATATTATAGAGATTTTTCTAGTATGTGATTCATCTCTCCAACAAGATGACCCATTTTAGATGGCCCACACAATAAATCTGCGAACATTTATTTCAAAAGAAAATGAGTATTAGGTGGCAAGGTGTTCCGATTGTGGAAAATTTTGCATGCAAGGCATCAAGGTGCAGGTTGGCCTGGGTTTAGCCTATGCCATGTCAAAAAAGCTTAAGAGCATGAGCCTGTTTATATCTATAAAAGTCTGAACTTGTCTGAAGCATGTTAGGCTTTTAAAGTTAAAGTTCGAGCTTCTAGTTTAAAGTTTATTTTATACTTGATACTATTTTTATTTTTATATAAATTTAAAAATCTATTCGTACATATTGAAAGTAAATTTAAAGACCTACCACTAATTAGAATTTTAATTCA
The DNA here is from genome assembly GCA_013350335.1 of Chimonanthus salicifolius. Lineage (NCBI taxonomy): Eukaryota > Viridiplantae > Streptophyta > Magnoliopsida > Laurales > Calycanthaceae > Chimonanthus > Chimonanthus salicifolius. Next base: position 46,912,431 of record CM023539.1, read on the forward strand.
AAACTCTTTCTAGTTTGACATTGTTAAAAAGATTTGACCTATGATATTTTGACCGTTAAAATCGAGTGACTAGAAATGGACTTTTAAGATGAAAGTTTAATACTTAGATGATATTTTTAAACTCTCCTTTCAATATGTACAATACATTTTCAATATGATCTTATGATATATGTAATATAATATAAAAAATAAATGGGTTTACGAAAAGAAATCTATTTTTTTAATTACAACATGCTTAAAATGGGTTTTCTTTTATTTTTTTCCCACTCTAACTTTCTATCATTTTTTTCTAATTTTCTAGAAGTGGGTTTTTTTTGGTTTACAAAATCGGCAGTTATGTGTCAACAGGAGAGTCGAGAAACTGATCCAGGGCAAATTTTAAAACACTGATTGCGGATTCAAAGCTAAATCATAAACAGTGGAATTGGAAACTTTTAGGTAGAGGTAGAATTCCTCTAATGCCAATTTCTTACCCGTTCAAAATAAAGAAAGATATAAATAGGCATCACGTGCACGGTCCCATAAATAGGCAGGAATAGATAAAAGGAAAACACAATTTTCATTCTCTCCTCCTCACAAGAAATCTAATGCTATAGATCTTTCTAATCCTTTATTCAAAGCTACCTTACCCTCCTTATCTAAATACCAAAGAAACCGTGTAAATTCATGTCAGACCTTCAACAGTGGAGCCATTCATGAGCCAGTCCAACATGAGTCCAGCCCAATTTAGGTTGCTTTCCAGTCAACCCTTTGGTCCATTGGTTTGGCATCGCTTAATTTCCCTATTCATTGAAAGATAGAATGAATAGTGTCTAAATGGTATGGGGATCACCAGGATAGTCTTGACCCGTGAAAGAAAACATGCCCAATAACTTAAAGGTTGGGCTTGGAAAAGCTGCAGACTGGCCCATATAAGGTCATGTACAATGCTACTCAAGTTTTCTATCATGTGCACAGCAAGTTATCAGCCAAAATATTTTACTATAGGACTTTTTTTAGAGCTATGTTACTGTAATCATCCTTATTTAAGCCAGAGTGAGCTACTAAAACTTGTAGTTCCCCATGGAAGTGATGTCAGAGACAGACAGATGTGTTGTGAATTCAATCTTTTCACGCATTTTGTAAAATTCTTCAAAGTTGTTTGCAGTCTCCACCACATTCGGGACAACATTTTTCTGCATTGATAGGTTTGCATGCATTTCCACATAAAGGATTGATAGGAAGTAAGATTGTTAAGTTGCACTGTCCATGGACTGAGGACACTTGGGTTTGATTCAAATTTTGCTTTGTTAGTAAGATTGTCAATCAAATTTAGCTCTCAATCTTGAGTATTGGAATGGCGAAATCTGCAGAAGAAAGCAACACACCATCCCATGGAAGCTTCAAAATGTTTTGTGGGTTTATAACCCTTGTCGCTGTTATTTTCGTTGGACTCTTATTTCTGAGTGTCTTGGCCTTAAAAAAACCCAGAGTCCAACCCAAACCTGTTAGCCTTAAAAGCATTGAATTTCATATGTCATCTACTCCTGAGCTAAATCTGATCTTGGGGCTTTTTGTTACTGTAAAGAATCCAAATTTCGGAGTTTTTGAGTACCCAAACGGTACGGCTTTCATCTACTACCATCGGAAACTTGTAGCAGAAGCTCCAATTGAAAGCGGGGTGATCCCTGCACGCTCGACACAGAATATCAGCACCTTTCGTGGAGATTATGGCTAATCAATTGGCGTCGAGCCCTTATTTTCTGACTGATGTGAGTGCTGGAGTGTTGCATCTTACAGCATCGACAACGCTGCGCGGGAAGGCCTCTGGCATTTTTAGGATCATCAAGATAAGTGCAACATCTCTTACAGAATGCTACATCTCTGTTTTTCTCAAAGGTTTCATTGATTCCATATGTGATTCAAAAATAACAATATGATTAGACTGTGTTTGAACAGATTGTATTGGTTCCATAGTAAGTTCTTCCATGATCATATATAAGTTTGTTGCTCAGACTAAACTGGAATGCCATCCAAAGTTGCTTATCCAGAGATCTTTATTGATGGTGGGCCTCAACAAAAATACACTTTGATCAGACAGAGAAAGAGAGAGAGATTGCTTAAGGATCCATCAATGGATTGTCTCAATGTATGTGATATTTTGGATAAAGAAAAACTGAATGAATTCATCGAACTTGTATGTGATTTCATTGTATTACGTAATTCAGTCACAGATAATCATTCTTACCACTTCATAATCATCATTATTGTCAATGGTATCATTGTAATCATCATATCATTATCAAAAGTTAAATCCTAAGTTTCTAATGTGTTTCAGTTGGATGATTAGGGAGGTCTTATATCAGAGGTTATCACGCCTAAAGCCCAATTGTCCTTTTGAGGTCTGTTTTGCCTCTTGGGCTGTCATTTATGTCCTTTTGCTGTTTTAATTAAATAATCTTTTCTACCAAAAAAATAAAAATTAAAGTTAAATCCTAAGTTTCTGTAACCATGTTTTAGAAAAGGATGCAAACCATAAGCCCCTGTTTTCATTTTTCAAGATTTTTGCCTTCCACCCACAATTTAAATATTGGCCTCAGGGTTGGAGATCTCAAACAGCATTAGCACCAATGCTGTAGAACTGAAATAGGATTGAAGGATTAAAATAAATGAAATTGTATTTAGTGATCTAAATAGGTGATTAGTCCATGAATTGGACCTATTTTCAATATTAAATCAATTTGAAGATAATCAGACTGTTGGGTTACACTCAAATCTTATAGACGATTTGAACTTTCTAACATTTAAAACTATATTTAGGATGAATTTTTCAAATTGAATTTCGATAGGACTTCTTATTGAAGGACAAATTTATCCAAATAACTCTTCCTCACAACAAGTTCACAATGGATAATTTCTCGAGTGGTTTCCTATAAGAAATTCCATATCAGAAGGGATGTGATAAAAAAATCATTGAAGGATTAGAAATTTAATGATGATTCTTGATGACTACAATCAATATGCCAATTCTCAGCCCCAAACTGCTGCATGTAAATGTGATAACTTGACAAATATAATTATTTTAATGGTGTGGATTGTGCCATTTTAAGTATTTTTATTTATTTTTATTGCTCGTGCTTCCACGTTGGCACACTCCATCCCCACCCCCAAAAGGAATATCCTTGGTTTTGTATCTGCCACCACGTCCATGTTTTATTTCAAATTTGAACTAAATGATGAACAATCCTTCTTTAAAAAAAATAAGAAGGATTCTATAATGTTAAGAATAACTTCAAATGAAATGCGAGATGCTTGTAATTCCTTGGAATATTCATGAGAACTCGGATCTCATGAATATTTAAAAAAAAAAATTCAGAAAATCACATCTGCACTCTACAAATTATGTCAATCACATTAAGACATCTCCATTGAATTCTAGAAGTACACAATATTATAACATTAAATTATTTTCACAAAAAATCCCAAAATCTGGATTATCTTAGAGCAAAAATTTTAAAAAGAAAATTGATAAAAATAACTCAAAATGGACAAATTATAAAGAGATTTTTTTTGGAATAATACCTCTCACATTTGAAGAACTTACTACTAAACCTTCTTAAAATTATATCCAATACAATATTCAATTTGAAAGACGGTCGAAATGACATTTTTTCATATATTTTTTTAAATGGCCAAATTTATGCCATATTGGCTGATATTGGCCGGCCAATTTTTTGGCTGACACTATATTTGTGTGGCCGATATACATATAAACTGATACATAACGGCCGAATTTTCGAGCCACTGTTATCATAGCTGCCTGCAGCATGATTTCAAATGAAAGTTCTACTCTTTTCCATGTTATTGGATGTTATTGGAAATGAAAACTAGAGTTTTCACTTTGGCTTTTTTTTTTCCCACTTCTTTATCCCCGATGGATGATCATTCACTGGACAAATTTGATCTTTACATAGTAAGGACGTGTCGAAATGGCTCTTCATTTCGAATCATTTATCAAGGGCTAGCTGTTTTTGCATTTTTTTTTTAAGGAAGAGGACCAGTACCGGCCCTGAAATCTCAGGGCCCTAGGCCCAGTGCATTAGTGGGGCCCTAGGCCATGAGAGCAGTGCAAGTGGGAGCTCTACAGTCCATTAGTCATATTGGGGACCCTAGACGACGGCCTAGTTGGTCTAAAATCAGGGCCGACCCTAAAGAGGACACCATCGTCAACTATTATTTAGAGGTGGTGATCTTATACATTGTCTTCTTTCTATTTAAATAAAAAAAATGGCATTTAAATCACTTGATGAACTCATTTAGTTGATCCGAAATCCATTTGAAATTTAAACCATCAAGGAAGGAACTACACTACCTACAAGGATTCACTACTTCACACTTAAGAAAGGACCGAAAGGGTATCTTTACATCAAAGCAAAGTACTTTTTACACTTTTTTTTCCTCTTTTATTGTGGATAGAGTTAAAAACAAATGAAAAAGAATGAATATAATAACCCAAAATGCAAGAAATGAACATTCTAATAACCACAAGCAAAGCATAAGATTGAGGAACTGTTGTTGCAAAGTAGATTCAAAAGCATTCAAGAACAAGACAACCGTCAGTCTGAAGTGCAAATGTGCTTTGTTCTGCAACTTAAGATATCCAAAGATGAAGAATCTAAGTAAAAGAAAGGCGAATTCTTCAATTCTACAGCTTGTAAAGCTCATGAAGAGGCCTACAAAATCCCCAACTCGAGGAACATCTTGTCAGTTCCTATCTCCACCCAACATTGTAAGAAAATACACATTATAGTTTCTTCCATGGCCCATATTACTGTAACCCCAAATCATCAGAGCAGGGCAATACATGGCTTGAGCCTCTTTGTGCTTCTTATACTAACGCAGAGAGCTGGTGCAATTCAGTTCAAGGTTGGAGGTGCAAATGGGTGGGGTGTTCCCTCAAATGCCAATTTTTACAATCAATGGGCAGAAAGCAACAGGTTTCAAATTGGAGACTCCTTGTGTAAGTTGTCACCTTTCTTAACATGAAGCCGTGCGTTGGCCTTTAAAATAACAGGGTTGTGTTTGGATAGGGAGAAGAGGGGAGACTTCTCTTATTTGAACCCATTTTCTATAAGAGAAAGTGGGGTTGCAAACAATGAATCCTCCCCTCCTTCAGTAGGAGATGGTTTGCTCCTAACAGAAGTTGAGAAAACCATCTTCTCCAAGAGAAAATAAGATGGGTAGAAGTTCTTCTACCTTACTTCTACCCTTAGGGATCCACCAGCTTTAAGGTCTCATTCAAACACTTCCTAGGAGTACAGTTAGATTGTGAGAAGACTCTCATGTGGATCCTTCAATGCAAGGATCCTCCACTCTAAGAAGTTCTTTACGAAAGTAAGTATGATTCTAAAAAGTAATCACTGCCCTTCTATAAAATCTAGAGAATTCAATGATGTCTTTGTTATGTCATTTAATACAAATTTTATTTTAATGAAAAAGCAAGCAAGATAGAGAAAACCCTCGAATTTATTTTTTTCCTATTCAGTTTGATTGAATAATAAACAATAAATATATATGCACAAAATTTGTCAAAATAATCCAAGTGCTTAGCCGGCCATGGTGAAGCCACATTCAAAATTCCAAAGCCTCTTTTACGAAAATCCAGACCCTCTGCAGTTCACACTTCCTACCCAGTGTATGACCCTTCAGCCAATCGTCACAAACTCGAATTCAGAAAAAAGAACAAGAAAAGAGTTCTTTGGAAGCCTTCTTACACTATGTAATTTGTGCTCCAAAGTGAACCTCAGATGGGTTGAATTAAATTTTAATAAACTGAATTCAACTCATATAAAAAAAATATTGAGCCCACCAGGCTTGGATTGCTAGCTTAAATTGCTCAACCCGACCCGACCTAAGTTGCTAACCCAATTGTCCAACCCATTTTTAGCCCAAATTTGGGGGAAAAAAAATCAATTACAGGTTTTTTATATTTCCTGGAACTCGAATCGGATCGGGTCAACTCGGGTTGAGTCGGATTGATTTAAAATTTCTGAAGCTCAGCTCACTGATTTCTCAAGTCGGGATCATGCGGGTCAGATTAAAACTTGACCTAAGTTTCACCCTAGTTTCAAATGAACAAATGATATGATTAACATAGACTTGGCAGCTCCCTAATTCATAAAATGCCATAACTATTCTTGTAAGGTGATGTTCCAAATGTACAAAAGGCGTGCCGAAACCCTCATTGTTGATATGGCAAATGTACAATAGGCGTCGCCAAATCCACATGACAACTATAGAAATTATGTCTCTTTTTTAAATAAGAGCTCTAACCCTTTCTTTACAAGATTCAATGTTAAAACAGTTGCTTAAATAGATACTGAGTCTCAAATGGATGGATTTTCCAATCTGCTGAATAACCCTATGTGATTTCCTCTGCACTAAACTCATCTAATAGGAACAGAACACTTGCGGGATTTTCTTAACATTGAATGTTACTAAAAGTCTTGACAATGAATTCTTATATCAAACACATTGAATCTATGCATTCAATGGATGGAATCAAGTTATCTTGGTGAGAGTTGCAACTCTCATTCATTCAATCTCTTACTTCAGAGGGTGCAGATGGCTCGATGGTCATTCCGCTTATTTATTTATTTGAGAGATTTAAGTCATACCAGTTAGGCATATTCATCCACAAATTCTTTTGCATTAAAAGCTTACAACTATGATTTATATAAATTGTCTGCTCCAAAATCAATGGTGGCACACCACAATATCAATGGTCATCGTCATCACCATATCAACTTGGTGATAAATTTTTCTAATAAATACAGGCAAATCAATTGGAGTGGACTGGACTGTCCAAGGATAAATAGTTTTGATGATGAAAATGAAATGAATTTAGAGAATCACAAGCACATTCCAACCGTTCTGTCACTAAAATTTTAAAATTTAGATCAGAGTCATAACGTTGGCTCAGCTCAGGTGGTCCTTTCTTTCATTGAGCCAACTGCAAACAGGGAATGGCTACTAGCGACAACTGGAGATTGAAAGATTAAAAGGCTTCCACTTTTATTGATCATTGTATTGATTTGTAATAATAAAGTTCAGGCTGTGAGCATTAGCTTGTTAACTCATTGCAGCCATCATTAACAGTACAATTATATTTTTGTTGCAGTCTTTACCTATCAACCCGGAGACTCAGTGCTTCAAGTTAACAGTGATGCTTTCGGCAACTGCTCCACGGAATCACCAATTGCATCTTTCTATGACTGGAAACACCAACTTCATGTTCCATCAATCAGGGCCCTACTTTTTTATTAGTGGGAACAGAGAGAACTGCCAAAAGAATGAGAAGATGGCGGTTATAGTCATGGCTGATAGAAGCAACAGAACTTCTAACCCAACCCCAACAACCAATGTTTCTCCTCCTTCTCCTCCACCCTCTTCACCTGCAAGCCCGCCTGAGCTCAACCCATCAACACCTCCTACCAGGCGAACAAACTCCATATCCACCCCCTCCACCACCACCAAACGGAGTCTCCTCCTCAATGATTGTGAGTTACTTGCGTTCCATTGGAGTCCTTGGGTCAACTCTTCTCCTTGTTCTATAATTAACTAGCGTGATTGAGACAAATTGTTGTGTGTATACTAGGAATGGGGTGTGTGAAAACATTGGATTTGAATGAGAGCAGTTGGGTTCACTTCAATATTTTTTTTTATTTTTTACTTTATATCATGTGACTGAATGAACTAGAATTTTCCAAGGCTATTCGGACTCATTGTTTGCAACACATGAAATAAAAGAGTCCAATGTATTGCTTGGGTTGTGTGGCTCTTCACCATTTAGACAGTGTAAAGATGAAATAAAAGGAGTGAGTATTGTTTAGTTTTACCTCTTTGTCCTAAACCATCTTTTGTTAACAAAATGGTCATGTGAATCTTTATTATATACTACTCTAGGGCCTTTATTTTGTCCTTTGGCTATTTAAATTTTTTTTTTTTTAAGATAACTGCGTTAATTACAAAACAAGAAGAAATACAATCAGAAAGACAAAACAACTAAGCAAAAAGAGCCTGCCACACATAAAAGAGAACCTTACAAGAAAATCCACCCCCCTAAAAATTACATGAATTTATTTACAATTTCAGCAGACAAAGCCAAATCCTGACGCGTCATTTCATCAACAGCTGAAATTGCAGATCTTGGTACTTAAGAAATCATAAAACCAAAAGAAGCGATAGAATGGCAAATCCTTTTAAGTTTATCTAAATAGATCCATGGAAAATGAGAACCCGAAGCCCAACCAACAACAATCTTAGAATCTCCTTCTAAATACTCCCTCTCTTCCAACTCCAAAATAGCTCTCCATAAAGTATGAAGTTCTGCTTCAATCATTGACCCATTTAGAAGAGGACCAGCAAAAGAGATCCTAGTATCTCCAGATTGAACCAGTAATATGACTCGAACTCTATTTATTTGAGATCCATCTAGTGGTTGAAAACATGTTTGGAAGTAGACTCAAGATTATAACTACACAACCCCCGTAGTCAAGAAGATTCCATGTAAATTTTAGGCTGGGTCTTTCATGCTTGGGCGCGACGTTTTGGGGACATTAAATGACAAGAGGGAAGTTTCAGCCCTCCATCCCAATCTAGTCGTCCTAGCCTTGTCATTTTGGTGCTTGGAATTTTGACCGTCATAAGCCATTGATTTTTCATGGCCCACTCAAGCGCCAAGATTATTAGATGGGGATGAAAGGTCAGTCCCCTGCTCTCCTCCCCAACACATCCCACACTATCACATTTACAAACCCACAACCTTGTGGTTGCAACAGTGAGCACTTTGTTGTACTACATGTTCTTGTTTACACCAAGATGAGTTGTTCAAATCCAACTTCTAAGCATAGGTGTGGACCAATGGTGGTGGTTGATTGAATTGACAAACAATTAACCAAGTTAAAAACAAGAATGCAAGAGGTTGATGGAGGTTATGGTCCAAAGTAGAAATAGGCTTAAATTATTTGCTATAATGGGTCCACTTTGTTACTTGTTTTATTTTTCGACTAAGACTCACCCGGGTCTCCTCACACTTCCTTAATTCTACAGTTTTCTGGGAAAAGTTGTGCAATGTGACCAATGAAAGAGAATGGGACAAGGTAAGAAAATTTCATGTGCAAGTGCAGATCGCAATGTTTTCAGTAAGCTCTTAGTTGTCCTGGACTGGACAAGTACGTAGAGATCTTCATGGGACCAGGGAGGTGAGGGAGTATCAATTGATCTTTTCTAGGATTCCAAATCACTGTCATCATCATCGTCAATAGGGGATTGATGGGAACACCATTCAGTACTTTTTAAATTTAATTGATAAAAATGCTTGTGCTGAAATTTTAATGCAAGTGATGGTTTGGAATGCCTTTGTGACAGTTCATCACTACCCAAAAAAAATTAAGAGAACTTTTCATCTGCAGATGAATAGTCTACTGTACAGACACAACAGGCCAAATGTAATGTCTGTGGCACCTGTGACTTCAAGTAATAATTTTTGAAAGGTGACTTCCAGTAATAATTATCAGGGACAAACAATCAGGATTGAATTGTCTACCAAGTAGATTTATACTTACGTAATAATATAAGGACCAACAAAAACAAAAGATGACAGAAAAAAGAATTAGGAAAAAGGGAAGTAAATTAGACACTATATGATAGTCAAATCATGCAAATTATAGGACAATAGATTGGTGCTATTCCGACCCTATCAGCTCTGATGGAAATTTTATACATGCAAGGCTGCATCTATCAGTGAAAGACACGCTTAGTGACTTACTGAACCAGGGGTGTGGTCCTCCAAAATTATAAATTGGGTAAATTATGAATGAGCATGGGACTGATATGGACCCCTAAAGGAGCAAAGAACAATTGACATGGGCAAAATGCAATATGCAAGATGCGCCTAAGCACCAACGAACAAGCATCCATGTACTTGCTCAATGTGACCACATCATAGGTCAGGCAGATAAGCACGAGGGCTTGGGTCACCTGATTCTTAAAACAAAGAAATGGAGTGCATGACTTCCACTCTACATTACAAAAACTAAGAGTGGAGCTAGATAAAAGAACACCCATTTGGAAGCACACTGTCCCAAGGGTTCTTGCAACATCTGAAGAAGAAAACGGAAGGGCACAATTGGGCTTCACTATTAAACCAAAGATAACTCAGACTGTGAGAGCCCCCCTACCCTTTGCCGAACTGCCTAACAACTAGCTGACCTCGTGATGTTCCAAATTGTGTGACAACCTTCCTTTTTTTGGAAAGCAATGATAAAATTTTATTAAACCAAAAAAAGGAAGAAGAAGAGATACAAGGTTCCATTCCAGTGAGAAATTGGACAGAGCCAACATGAACGAGGCACTAGAAAATATCACCACATGATATAATTCTATAAAGACTACCCAAATTCCATGTGATCTTTCAACTAGAAGCCATGCATGAAAATAAACCGAAGCCCACTGAATAACATTTGACTTAATCTTCTGAAGCACCACTGCATCAGATAGGGCTTTATCCTCGAAAACTCTCCTTTTCTGCTCCAGGGGGACAAACTACGCAATTGCCAAAGGTATCATTTTCCACAACATTTGGCCCTCCATAGGATGGGACCTGAACCCCAACTCAAACTGAAAGCCAAAGTATGCAATTGCTTGTTCCTCCATCTTCATTATTAGTGGCTGGTTTGTTTTCTTTGGAGGAGGAGTTTTGTTAGAAATCCTACATCTTGAGGTTGTAGTCTTGGGAGTTGGGATAGACACTTAGACTACATCAAAGATACAATGTTCAATTAGGGCATGGAAGACAGACAAATAGTTATGCCCTAAACAAGGATAAGAAGTAGATCTCACAAAGTCAGCTCCGGGAAAAAGGCTAGAGTGGTATGATAATATTGTTTTCACATAATAACTAAAATACTATAGGCTGAACAGTTCAAGTAATTGTGACTCGAAAAATAAGCTTGTCATATATTTGTAGAAGAGGAATAGATGCACCACTGATATTACAAAACCCAAGTTACACAAGTATGACTTGTCCACCTTTTGAAAAAAAGAAAAAAAATTGTTTTAATTTAAGGGTTATATACAAGAAACAGGAGCAGGATACCTAGGAATTGGTTTAGAAATTTATTTATGTTTAGGTAAGTTGCAAATCTCAATCAACTTGTGTGAATTCCAGTGCATTTTCATCTGGATCTCGTGCAAAAATTGCTGGTCTCCCAGATCGACTAAGAGTGTAGCTAATACCTGCAAACACAGATAATTGAAATATTAACATCTACCCCTCTTCTTCTTACTGTCAATATTTAAGATATCATTTACTCATATCCATACAATTTACATATTCAGAGAAGAATGTCCAAGATCAAAAGTGTATTATGGTGAAGTTAAATATTTAGGATGATCAATGGAAAAAAAAAAAGCTTTTATAAACATATATATGTACAAGGTAATTAATGGAGACCCAGTGGTGAAACCTGCAAGATATTTGGCCTCACAAGGCACTGGACTTGGTAACCATGTTGCATATGGCTATGGATACAGATATGGTATTTGCAAAAATGGGTATGAGACTCACTCGTAAAATCCAGTACAAGATTGTAAAAAGCATTGCGTACATATACTTAATATGTTCTTTTGTTTTTAATGCTAATGATTTTATTCAACTACAGAAACCATAATATACAACAAAAAAGCCCTGCAGGGCCAAAACTGAGAAAGGAACAGCATACAACTAAGAATCAGGGAAAGAACTGCAGCAGCAGGACGGCTTAACAGGAAAACGTTAAAAGAAAGGAGAAACTGGGCCAAGCAGAAGTCGTAGTCTCCCACAATCACTTGGTGTCTCCCAATCCCTCTCTTTGCAAGATTATCTGCCTCCGCATTGGCTTCTCTAGGCACTTCAACAAAACATACAGGAATGATGCGACAGACATCACCTATTTCTTCCAGAGTGTCTGCCACTGACCAAGGAAAGGATTCCCCACCAGAAGCCCACTTGATGACACAAGTGGGGGTCCCCTCCATTGAATTATTATTTATACTATTTTTAAATGACAAGATTTTCATTTATATTGTGGTGAATAGAACTACTCTCAGATCCTGCCCAAGTGGCTAGGAATCCTAGAAAAGATCCAAAGAAATTTTTTATGTTATGGGACTTGTGATAAAAAGAAATTTCACCTTGTATATTCGAAGAAGATGAAACTTCCCTTGGAGAATGTAGGTTTAGGCTTGGGTAACATAACTGAGAGGAGTTGACTCTTCTTGCCAAAATCTAGTGGAGATTTCAGAGGGTGATGAGAAAATCATGGAACATCATCAAAGGAGGCTGCATTAGACTCTAGAGTTCACCCCATCATGGCTGGATAGTGAATTTCTATGCAATCCCTAAATATCTCACTATGGATAGAGACAAATACAGTCATGGATAGCACAGATTGTCCATTGATCTAGCAGTGGATTTGAAGATTTGGCTCAATCCATCCATTTACATCAGCTAAGTTGTTCAATGATGGATTAGACCGATCCAGCCTTTGATCAAGCACCATCCGGGCATTTGTCTTTCTCACATATTTTTTTTATTTATGGTTTTAGATCGTTTACATGTGTGTCTTCTTCTTTCTGTATTTTGCACCCCAACCTCTATATCCCTACCTTAGATTCGTAGATCTAACCCTAAACTACTGTTTCACCCTATTTGAGACCTAGTTTTGTCCAAGAATAAAAGACCCTAATCCCTTTGGCAAACCCTAGGTGGCATAGCCCTATTTCATCCTTTAGGTGACTTTTTTTAAATCTACAAGACCTAGGACAGGGTTAGATATGATTTAATTAGTCTTTTGAGAGATTTTGCATTAAAGGACAACAATACAACCTTGAAAGCTTTATGGGTAGGTGCGATGCTTTTTTTTGGATTTCTTTGATTAATTGTGTGCATATTTGCCTAGGTCTTTTGTTTATTCTTTATTTAATATCAATTTATCTTTCTAACATCTTATGTGAATCATAAAATATAGCTTGCAAGTCATTTTGCAGTTTGCAACACACATTTTGCATTCTTGTAACGGCATCCGTCTAGTATTTAGATATAGGGTTTTCAATATTTTGACTATTCCTGTGTCAGATTTGGTATCAGAGCTAATCCTAAGATTTGGTATCAAATCTTGTCTAGCACCAGAGGGGGGAAAAGAATTCTATGAAGATAAGTTATTAAAGCAAAATATGGGGAAATAGATAGAGGTTAGATCCCTGGTAGCATAGATCATATAGGTGTATCAAAAACCATGAGAGAGATTTTCGAGTTGGGAGTACTAGGGTATAGTGTAGGTGAAAAGATAAAAGAATGCTCAAAACTAGTAGTTTGCAATGGGGCTAGAATCAATTTTTGGGAGGATGTGTAGGACGGAGAGGAACCCCTAAAACAATTTTTACATATTCTTTACTAGTTATAACCAAAAAGAAGCATTAATCAAGGATTGTGAGGATGGTGATAGGGGAAAAATTGTTGTGGTTAAACGTTTAGAAGAAATCTCATAAGAGTTTGAGATCACAGTTGGAGGATTTACTCTCTGACTAACATTCATACCCTCAAAGGTGTAGGAGATAAGAGGACTTGGGTTAACGAATGTAACGGGATCTAATTGGTCCACTACCTCTTGAAACCTTTAGATGATTCTTTTTATCCTGATAAAGCTATTTGGTCTTCTCTTGCCCCCTCTAAGGTCAAGGCTTCTTGTTGGATAGTTTTGCTGGATAAAATCCTTACTTTGGACAACCTAAAGTCCTACCATTTTGTATCTCCCAATATTTGTCTCCCATTTAGGAACAATGAAGAATCTTTCGGTCATATCCTATTGCATTGTTCTTTTGTCTCCCGCATTTGGTTTTTCTTCCTCTTCCTTTTAGCATGTCTTGGGTTCTTCCTTCTTCTTTCAGGAGCCCCCTAGACTGGTAGGGTTCAGTCCCTTTGAAAAGAAGGTCAAGCCTTGAAGAAACTTGTACCTCCAGTCATCACATGGTTTATTTGAAACGAGTTCAACAAGCGACACTTTGAAGATAAAGCTTCCCCAATGACCAGCATCATAGAGTGTATCAAACATGATATCACCTGATGGACGATGCTTAGAAACTTTTAATGGGATTTTTTGGTGGACCAATTCAAAGGGCGTCGATCATTATTTGCATAATAGTGTTATGATGCCTAACAATCATGATTGTGTCCTTGTATTTTTACCTTCTTCTGTAGTTGATTTTCTTGTCCCACAATCCCATTGGGGCTGAAATCACTATTGTATATTCTCCATCATCGTCCTTAATAATTAAAAAAAAAAAAAACCTAAATCATTATTGAAAAGGGAAGAAAAATAAGACCTCCAAACATAATCATTAAACACTAGTAGTACCATAACAGTAAAAGGTGTCCCTAGGTGAGCCTAAGGCGCACTTGAATGAAGATTATAAGTTACTCACATTGAAATATCAGTATATCAGAAATGAAACATAATGTATATGAACAGGTTCCTCATGAATATTACAATTATATGGGCCCCTAAAAAAGACCCAGAATTAATTGCTGTAAAATCTATGCACTGAAGACTCACCTGCTTTATCGAAAATGGATTTAAGCTTGGATACATCTCTAATTGCAATGCAGGCATGACGATCTCGGCCCCCATGTTCTGGCCGCCCTGTCAAGGGATCAGGATTTGGAAGCTCCATCAAGTGAATCATCTCGGAACCCACCCACAACCAAGCACCTCTGTACGGAAGTTTGTCATGTGGTCTTGCTTCATTTATCTTCAGACCTAATTTTACAACAAAATGTTAAAAATGATGCTAATTCAGATTGATGATCATTATATTATTGGGTGAAGTCATCTGATATACCCAAAAGATTCTGGTAAAAGTCAAGTGACTTTTCAAGGTTTTGGCAAAGCAATCCAACATGATGGATACTGACAACCCCAATATCTGCAAAAGGAATGAAACATTGTTAAAAGAAAGCTGGAGACACCCAAACAGACAGGTATATAAGAGCAATCAGTGCTAACTTCCCATTTCTACCTGTTTTTCTCATTAGTCAAATTATTAAAGATTACACAACTTCTCCATGACCCCAAGATTATTTATAAGTTTAAGATAGAAAATCTTCAGAACTCCAATCTTCCTCATTCTAGGCATGAAATCATTCAGTTTAGTATTAAAGTTATTGAGATAGGCTTTCAATCAAGAATACTGTGTATTCACATGGTCACTGGCAGGTTTAGCTAATTAAAAGACGGGCTACTTACAAATATTGTAGCTTATCTATTATTACCTAAAGAAAATTTTATGCATGTCATCACATCAGGTTCTTCGCTTTCAATTCAATAAAATAAAAATATTGATAGTACCTTTCCAAAAAATAAAAAATATTGATATTATGCAAATATTTCTACAAGTACCCCAAGGCAGTGCAAATTATGGATATCATGTTCACTATCTTGTGTAAATCATTCAGGATAGTCAAAACTAACCACCACTCTCCCAATCATGAGCACACTTGCACATTATCGTCAAGCTATTTATCCCATCTCGTGTGTCATCATCATCATCATCATCACCTAAGTCATTTATCCCATCAATCTAGGTTTATCTTTTTATATCTGGATATGACAAATTACTTCCATTGGCCAACTAGCTATCTAACACCATGGGACTTGAACCCACAACACAAAGGTTGTAACAATAAGCCTTTACCAATTGTGCATGCATGCGTGTTGCATCTTTTTCGTTCTCCTTTATAGATTTAGTGGTGCAGCGGGGGAAGAACAACCCCAAGAAAGGCACAAAGACTGGGAAAAAGCAAAGAGAACACATAGGACACGAGCCTAGGGAAAGTGATGGGCCTAAGGGGGAATACTAGAGGCCAACCCTCTAGAGGGCTTGGCATGGTAGCAAGTAACCCCCAGAAAGGTGCTGAGACTTGGAAACAACAAAAAGAACCAGTAATTGGGAACAAGCATAGTGCAAGAGATGGGCCTAAGGGCGAACCCTAGAGGCCAACCATCCAGAGGGCTCAAATGACATCAAAGTCTGCCTTGACAGCAGAAAGGACCAGCAGCAAACACAGCAAAGGAAGATTCACAAAGATGCCTAAATCCCACAACTTTTGATCTAAACTATTAACTTGTGCAAGAGGCTACAACAATGTCCATCCACGTCTACTTCTATATGCGATTATAATTACTTGCTCAAAAAAATGTGATCAATCCCATGCGTTTGTTAGCTGCTGTCACGATGAAGTCTGCACATATAAGTAAAGAAAAGAAGTAAAACTAACCAGCATTATCATTAATAGCAGTAGAATCTTTTTCAAGAATATGTCCTTCAACAGATGCCTTAGCCTTTTGCAGCAAGCGGCTTTTATGACTTTGCACATTTCTAGAATTTGCAAGGAAACATTGGCCTGATGGCACAATTGTGGAAATAAGACTGGATTTGAGATGGTTCACCTGTTAGAAACAATCAAAGACAGGAATTAGAGCAGCACATGATGACTGCTGATAAAAACAGTAGGATTAAGACATGAGAATGAACAAGCTATTCCAACTGGTGAAGATTCATAACCACCCTTTGTATGATCGATATTTTCCTTGAATTGACATGACTTCTTTATGTCAAAAATTAGTTATATAAACCAAATGATGAAGAGAACATCAAATTAAAAAGGTCAGAAACTAAAGACAAGTAACTTTTCAAGGTGATAGTGAAAGATACAGCATGATTTTATTTTCCAAGTCAAAGATCTCTAGCGGCGGACACCAATGGGTTGCTAAAGTTTTCAATCAGTGAAAATATTTAGAGATCATTTCAAGTTGAGGGCACATTTCCCATATATTCTCAAGAAGTTGGGACTAAATTGATTTGGTAATATGTGTAAAAATGAAAAAAATAATAATAACATCAAATGTCACAGGAGAGAATATAGAACATCATCTACTACTCAATTTCGAATCTATATTAGAGAAAACATTAAATAATAACACTATCATCAAACTTGTATAACTATAATCATTTAAATAACAAAGCTAAGAATTTGTTATCAGTTATCACATTCTTTATTTCAAAGCAATAAGGGAGAAAATCACCGTGAAGAAATTCATTCTAAAGAAAAAAAGAAGGTACAAAAACCGTGGAATTCATAGGTTTAGTAAAATCAACTTGACTCAAGCCATTCATCAAGAAGGTACAAAATTTTACCAAATGTTTTATAAACATCCACTTTACAAACTCTTTATAAACTGTTCAGGCTCTCAAGGAGATTCTTGACCAGTATAATGACTTCTTAACAAGTGCTTATTTTCCTCAAGTCGTCGATACCCAATAGTGAAGGTGACCTTCGGATCGGTATTGCCATAATTTACCCCTGATCTTGCCAGCAGGATAGCCAGTTTCTCAGAATGACCACTCAAAAGCCCTCCAGGCAATGGAATTGAATAAGCATCATTAAAAAATAATAAATGAAAAATGAAAACTCAGCATTTCCCATCCATCAGGCCTAAGGTTGTGAAACGTATAATAAAAGAGAAACAAAATGAAGAACTGCCTCCAACTAATTAGGAAAGCAGCAGCACCATATCATCCAAAAGATTCAAACAAAATCCAAAATCCATTTTCAGAACAACGGCGATGGATTAGAAAGAAGAAAAGAAATTGATTTTTCCTCGGTTTTGGGCGTTGGGAGAAATTAAACCTGATTGGAAGCAATGGGAAGAACACTAGAGATGTTGATGAGAGACGACGCCATAGTGTTGCAGAAATCAAAGACGCTTGTGCTTTGCTGTTTCAATTCATCAAATAATTGGTGGGTGATTCGACTGCAACTATTCTTTATCAATTTATCAGATGGACCTTAATTTGGGTGGCCAAGGATTATTACAAATGTGATTGGGTGGGTGGCTAGCCTAGCTATTGCTTACCTGATCCGTTAAAGCCGTTCATAAAATAAGAATTAATATTAAATCATTTCGTTTTTAATAAATGAAACAATTCTTATCAACCTCCATAATTATCATAGATTTGATCCTATTGCAGTTTTACAAAAAAGTATGAATGTGTTTGTGATGTCGATTTTATCTAATCAACCCAACAAGAGCAATTTTTAATACTATATAATCTACAACATTCATTTATTAAATAGATAAATTTTACTTAATAAATGAGCACAATTTTGAATTGTGATACAAAATTTTGACCATAAATTTAATCTAACCCTTAGTAATAAACTTCAGTTGAATTTTAAATTTCAACAGAAATTGAAATCTATTTATCAGTTCATATATAAGTTAAAATTTGAAATTTTAAAAAATATTAATAAACTTTTAAAATATAAATTGTTATAGAAAATATTAATGAAAATTTGTATTTCTAGTCTAAATTATTAAGTTACGAGACGATTTATATTTGTTTGTATTATCTAAACCTGATTTTAAACCCAAAATGTATATGTGAGATTCTTTGAGATTTGACTTTTCTTAGTTTAAAATGGATTTATTGGTGTATTTTATAAAAATATATATTATATATTACATAAATTTATATTTGTATATGAGATCAATTAAATAAAATAAGGATTTTATAAAATTTGGCTCAAATTTGGTCTTTAAGGCTAAATTTTGGCCTTCTTGCATTAGGCCAACCTAAGCCCAGTTCAACCCGAAAATTGGTTGACCCAATATGACTCGCACCTTACTCAAACAATTTATTAAACAACATGGCTTAGCTCTAAATAATCCTGAATGGGTCACTTTGACCCATAATTAAGACCTGACCCGGGTAGTTTTTTAAACTAAAAAAAGTTGACCTACATGATCTTATTAAACGGTAGACCCATCTCAATTTCTACCAAGCTTGACTTATTTATCAAAGGATTTAAAAGCCAACCTGACTCGATCTATTTATTAACTACTTTTTTAATTTAGGTCAGCGGCAATTTTTTTCTTCTGAAAATTAATGGCAAACAAATATAGAAAAAAAAAAATAGATCACAAAGGAAATTCCTACCAAGCCATTTTCTCAAGAATTTTTTATAAGAATTCTTAAAGTAATGGTGGAGCTTTTCCTTGTCTAATGGCTATCTTTGTGAAAATTTCAAATATCGTATCCTTTTGGCATAACTTCAAGGGAACAGATTAGAGAACAAAACTCCTACACCCTTCTTCTATAACATTTTAGGAGTTCATTAAATAAATATTAATTATTATTTTATTAAATAATTTAACTACTTTTTTTCAATGTGACTGCAGAGATCTTTATTGAGCACTGGACTTTAAGAAATTTTTCCGGATTCAATTATATAAGCCATTTTTTAACTCATATTTTGATTACTTTAAATTATTTTTTATTTACTGACTTTTTACATTTTACATTATGGTTTAACTTTACCCCATATCGTAAATCTTTTGACTTGATCTTTTCATCTATAAATATGATGTTAAAAAACTTGTCATTCATTTCTATTAAAATATAAGCATTTCTTGTTGATGTTTAAAATCATTACATTAATATATACTTTTGTCACTTAAATTCAAAACGAGTCATCTAATTAGTTCTATCTAACAAATGTTTAAAGAGAAGAGAATTATAGTAAGCTATAAGGTATTGAAGTATCCTTTATTAAAATAATAAGTAATAAATAAAAATAATAACACATGCAAAAGAAAATGTCTTCTAATTATATAGTAACACAAGTGTTAGACTGTCACTGGATATTTATTAGTCTATCTTAGCTTCCTTTATTTGATCTAGCAATGAGTATCATTGAAGCCCACAAGCTTTGAAATGTTTCTTTAATGACTACAACTGAAGCTAGATATCTATGATCATTCTATTAGTGGGCTTGTATATGAATGTGGCAAGCCTACTCCACACCACTTCAGCTGTGTATGGATAAAAATATCAGGTCGTTGCATGGTTCTGGGCCTATATTTTTGGGCCAAAACATGCATGGGCTTAATATGCCAGTCGGCTGGTCTTAGGGCTAACTTTTAGTCTTCTGACTAGAATGGGCCTTCACATGCATGACGAACTAATACATTGGGCTTGTACATGCTTTGACCCAGCCTGATCCATGTGTCATACTATGCAGTGGCATAAAGATACTGCTTCTACCTTTTGACTGTAGTATGACTGGTATACCGTATACCTTTTGAGGAGCAACCTAAACCAACCAAGCTCAACTTGGGTTCACAAGTATCATGCCAAGCCCACCCATAGCCCAAACATTCCCAACAAAAGCCGACCCACATTGGGTTTTGGTTGGGGCTGATCAAGGGGTTCAAAATTCGGTGGGGCCGAGATCTCGACCGATATTACTTTTTCTCTCTTTCTTTTTGGGGCAAATCTCAATCGAGACCGAGATGTATCACTCGAGATGACAAGATCTCAGTCATATCGGCTGAAGTATCTCGAGCGTCCAAAACCCGAGATATCTCGGTCGATACGTGTCGTATCGGCCAAATTTTAGACCCCTGGGCTGACCCAAATTTCAACCCATAATTGGAGTCACGCGATTAAAGCAGTTGAATGAGAGAAGGAGAGTGGCATCTTTAATGTCATTTCCCCCCTTCACTCACTAATATAGCTACTTTTTGACTGACGATTTCAAACAGTTCAAAGCATGAAAGATACTTCATTTTCTGTGAAATTCATATTTTACATAAATTCATTGAGCATAACGTGTTAAGGAATTGACTAATAAATCAAAAGTTTCAAAGGTAATGGCACGAAGCGCAGTAAAACATTGTTTCTTTAGATTGGCCCACACCTCACGCGACTCTTATCAACACATGACAAGTCAATGAATCTCAATATCACATGCATAAAGCAATAAGCCATATGGAATAGAACATAGCCTTAGACTGCATTCTAGAAGGATTGATTGCTTGGTTGGTGTCATGCCTTTAACATATGTAGAAACATTTAAGAAAGAGAAAGGGAGGAATTGTACAAGAGTGCCAAAGAAATTGATTTGTACACAGGTACTTTTTCTTAAATGAGATACCAAATGATATAATTTTGAGAAGTTTTCCATTTTACCTACTAATATTGTCCTTGATGAATTAAAGTGAAAGAGTGAAATTGAAAAATCTCCAAAATCACATTATCATGTGCCCCATTAAAAGAAAAATATTGGCATATAAGAATCAATTTCGATTATCCAAGATAGTTTGCTAACAATGACAAGGGTACTAAGCATAGCCCTCTTTTCTTCAAATCTGTCTCTTCATTTCCGGTGAAGCCCATCTCATCTTTGCCATCTCCTCCTGAATCTACTCTCATCTCTGAACATACTCCAGAACCCATCTCCCTTTCATGCTATATCAGAATCAAAAGAAAATTATAATCCAACCATGACCTCGTAGCATCAAGCCCACAAAAGAAAGCAAAATTAAAAGAAGATACACGTTTATTTTACCTGAAACTTGCTTATATTGTTCTCTTCCTTGCTTGGTTGCCTACCCAACTTTTGCTGGACACTAACCTATTGAGATAAAACAACTATTTCGTTTTAATTTCAATTAAAATCATTGGTTTCACATCTACCCATGTGTTTGTATTTGTTTCGTTACCTTGGGACTGTTGACTGGTGAACTAGCAGTGTCTTCCAAAGAATCATCTTCTAAAGAACACCCAGCCCTCCACTGCTTGAAGCTCAATTTTTTGGGCATGGTCGAGTTCTCGGCACGATCGTTCTTCTTCCACACAATGACACAAGAAGCAGCATCTGAAACTAAAGAAGACGACCCCCAATAACCAGAAGAATTCTCGGTTGCTTCTCTGTTCTCCGGTGACAAGAAATCATCAAAATACTTAGTCCAACCACTCTCATCTCCCTCTGATACAGCAGCAACATCATCTTTGGAAGGTGTGGCTCTGCCCATTGAAGAAGGATGTATTGAATTCTCCATAAAGATTAAAGAAGGCCTATAGAAAGGAAGAAGGAAGCTGTCTGGCCTGCATATCTGGAGAGGACCCAAGAGGCATATATAATAGAAGGGAGGTTGAACAATTAAAAGAATATATGAGACTGTGGGCCAGAGAAAATGGGAGTTGGAGAAGTTAAAATCAGCTGATGGAACAAAAACGTGCAAGAAGAAATGTACCATCGACCATTAGAGCCATGGAATTTAACCATTTCTTCACACTTGTCAAATGTATGTATCTTCTCACTTTTGGTCCCTTCAAGCCGCTTTCTATACAGTTTCTAGAGTATATATAATATCAAGGGAATCTAGATTCCATTAATTAATTTAAAAAAAAAAATATGAAAAGCTTTGGTCGATGCAGTGTATGGAAGGAGAAGAAAAGAAATATAAGGAATTATCCTGAAAGAGGAGGAGACATATTCGATACATGAATAACTTGAAAAGATACAGCCAAGATTTTATGTAGAGATTTCTTTAGAAATGAGTTTAAGATGCTTGGCAAGTATGTGAAAATGATAGTCGATACTTTAAAAAGGTAAAAACCCTACCAATTTATTCTCTCATTATATATTTATTATTGTAAGTGGACTCTCTATTTTGATCACTTTTTTTTTATACAATTGTTTACTAAGTCAAATTGTTGAGGCTGAGAACTAGTCCTCTTCATGTGAACTCAGGAGATCTCCTAGTATTACAGAATAAATCAACCAAACCACAGGTCAATCACACATAAGATACAGAGATTTACATAGTTCAACAAAAATCTGTCTACGTCCACGGAGCGTGATGCACGATTCCACTATGAAGAAAATACTGGACAACTGGTTATAAGGATTATCCAACCATTTCCCTCTGTCTCCTTCATAGTCTCTCATTTTCTCTCTGTTTTCTTTTCTTTCTTTTCTCTCTCACCCAGAGAAGAACACAGAACACACATAAAACCCTAGATAAAAAGCCCTCATATACTGGACATTACATAAACACAAACTAGGCCTGGTGAGCCTTACATAAACAGACCTTGGCCGAATAAGGCCTTTCGAGCCTAAATCCAATACCTAAGTGGATAGGATAGCTGGCCTCATTCGAGGAGGAATTGTTGGGACTGCAAACGAGTCCCATATTGAAAGTATAGAAGGAGATCATCTAGAGACTTAGCAAAAAATTTAGGTCACACTACCTAATAGGCTAGTTTTTTAGGATGGATATTCAATTCTAACACGAATGATTAAAAATTTCAAAGAAAATTAAGTTTTATAACAAATCATTTTCATTTTTTAGAATAAATTAAATAGATGATAAAGAATTAAGTTAATTGTGGCCGACTTGTGACCTAAGTAATGAGGTGTTTTTGATACCACGTCATATGGTGCTTCTATTTCTAATACGTTGAAAACAATATGAGGTCCCATCATTGGTGGGATTGACTTGAGGACGAGATAATGGAATGCCCTTGACTTTGTCTCTGCTCCTTAATACTCTACTACTTTTTGCTTCCTACTAATTATTTGCCGCCCACTGCATTTTATTCCCTATTTAAGGCAAGTTTTTCTTTCCAGAGGAGTTGGGGGCATACTTGATATTTGGTAGCTCTTGTAAAAGAATTAGGATGGAAATGGGAGATGAGATAACTTGGTTTTGATCTGAAATGGAAGTACAAATTTTGGGTTACCAACTGTTTTTAATTTTTTTGAAAAATAAGACGGAAATGGAAAATAAAAAATTCAGTCAAAATGAACAGATGTTTTAGCCCTATTTTTCCTAAATTTTGGGTCTGTTGCAATGTTATTAGATTTTTGATAAATTCCAATTGTCAAGAATTTTCAAAGAAAGTCACACTCATTGTGTCAAAAATGTATTTTGATAGATTGTGGTATCTCCTCATGTGAAATGGTTTATTTGAACCATTTTTATAGAAAATTTTATAAATAGGAAATATTGGGGAGGAAAGGCTAGAATGGTGGAAGACGAACAAGAGGAGAGTATAGTCTAAAACTTGAGTCTTTATCATTTAACGTGAATAGATAGTTTTCTATGTTAGATAAGTCAACAAGTTTTATTGAATTTTTTCAAGTTAAGTTGACAAAACACATTTAAATTTGATAACTCAATAGTATTTTTAGTCGAAATTCGAATGTCGAGTGAGCCACCCATGGTTCAAAATTTTGTGATATTCAATTTCAACTAAAGTTTATCAAATTTACAGTGAAAGCCTTAGACAGCTTGCATGGTTATAAGGTGCAGAAAGGAAATGATGGTGAGGTTGTGAAATACCATTGCAGACTTTGTTAGTACAAATTTCCAAACATATACACCAAATTGTCTTCTTGTCTAGAGAGAAGAGTCCCTTGCACAGGACAAAGGATGTTGGGTCATGTCCTCAGTGAACTGACCCATGCCTCGTTCTGTCTCAACATACCAGCTGTGTTCATACGGCTCCACTGTCTCTCAAATTGGTATCATTGTCCCTCCTCCAAAACCCTATCATCAATCATCCCTCAACTCCTTTTCATCAACATCATCTCTGTCATAATCAATATCAATATCATCATTCTTTTCATAAATCTCAGCTCCAAATATAAAAAAAATCAGCTGAGTATACATTGATTTTTGGAGAAATCGGAATCAATACTTGTCTAGGCATCGAGCAAATTCAGCCCCACCACCCAAGTCAATAGATTACTAGACTTGTTCAATGCGGGATCATATATTAAGGTCTGAAACTCGTAAAAGTTGGAGTGATGGTGAAGAACCCGTTTAAAAAAATTGAATATTATACTATAGCCAGTGATCCTTTTATTAACTCAGCATTTTTTTTCTCAAAAGTGTGATCTCCAAATTATGTAGTTAGAACAATAGCTGATAGTCCTTTTATTGACTTAATTTTTATTCCTTTGTTTATTATTGTAGAGCAGGAATGTGGGATTCGTGGACACCTCATTCAAGTTAAAATTCAAACATTTCTCTCTCTCTCTCATTATTTTAGAGAAAAACCTTAATAGTGAAAGCAATCTAAGAACTCTCTCTCATTAATTTAATGCAAAGCGTAATCGAAGCAATCAGGGACTCCCATTTTCTCTAATTACTTTAATGAAACTCAAATGAAAGCAATCTAGGGATAATGTTAGTTGGGGCAACTACTTTTGTCAGTGGGCCCAAACTAAAGACTTTATATAAAATTTGTTTGAATTAGACTAGATACTTTGCACCCAACCTCTTCTTTTTCAAGATAATTCTCATTAGGATGTGAGAATTTTAATTATAAAGAATATAAATGGTTCATTATTTTTTATTTATGTGCTTAGATCTATGTCTCTCAGCATATGTAGTTAAAATATTGAACCGATCATTTGAAGAATTAAACGAAAAGAGCTTGATTAAAATTCCATAGAATTCTACATATTTTTGATATTGATGTTAGCAAATTCCCACGTCGCCAGTGGATCTTAAGTGCATGAATCTCTTCTTCTTAATAATGTGTTTTAACAATTGCTTCATCTTTCACTGACTCGATGGAATCCAATAGAGAATATGAATGCACGCTGGAGAGTAGGTGAATAGAAAAAGATAAATTCTTTATAAGTGAACCTTACATCTTTCAACAGTCATTAGAATAAGAATATTACATAAAATCAATTTTCAACCTTAAAAAGTGCAATATTATAAAATATTAAAATATGGTTTGTAGCTGAAGATAGGGTCACTGAATTGATCCTCCTGAGATGTTTTAGAAGAAAATGGACGTGATGTTCTCGATTCACATACAAAGCCAAAGGAGTTTGATTGTTACTCACATGAAAGCACATGAGACTGCATATATTAATGTACAAAAAGGTTACATGCCAGCAATGTTATAGGCAAAGGAGGGACAAACATACCCCACCCCCCCCAAACAAATGAATTGAATGAAGTGGACGTCAATTCACATTGTCAATTGGAACCATTTCCTGTCATGTCTACATTTCCATCAAATTTAAAAAAGCTTCAATGCCACTGCTGCAGTTGATTATGTGACAAATGTTATATAAATCCCTTTTATTCTGATTCGATATTTTTTTTTGGAAAATATAGAGATAAGATTAATCTTACGTGCATGTGTAAATCTCTTAAGCCACAGATACTGATTAAGTTTACAGAGAGTGGCTCGTCGAGATAGAACATGAATCGAACTCAAGACTCTACTCCATGAAATGTGTATCTTGACCATTAGACCAAAAGTGCTTCAATATTAGTCTTATAAAGTATTTGGTCTGACTTCTCTAAAGAAAAGTTCAAAATTTTTAATCGAATGCCCATCTAGCCTACTTATCAAGTATTTGGTGGGTTGTGCCATTGATGGCATAGATAGTTAAAAAACAATTATTGGTAAAGATTTAGATTGATAGAGGATTTTGACTATAACAATAATGATGAGAAATAAATTTAAATGTTACATTCATAATGATTTACTTACTATCTACAAATTGAATTACTTAAACACAATGTCTATGAGGTATAGAAATTTTATAAGTATATATTTGAAAAGAGAGGAACCCACTACAAAATTATAAAACAAAGTGTCAATAAAATCTTATTATTGAAACTTTAAGGAAGTCAATTAATATGTGACACAAATGCTTTTTTTTTAAATCTATTTTCTAGAAGGAAAGAAAGATTAAAAAATTTAAAGAGATATTGTTTGTTATATAAGACAATAGCTTATTTATTTTTTATAAAAATAAATATTTTTATGTAAATATTAGAAGAAAATAGCAGAAATCCAAGAGACAAGGGCGGCAAAGAATGACCAACCAAGCCCCAAAGAAACCCACATATAAGACTGGACCTTCAAAATCAGCAAGACCAAGAAACATGATGTGCATGAAATTAGTCTAATCACATCGCCTTGTAAGGAACAGACTTGAGAGGATACAAGTC
The DNA here is from genome assembly GCA_013350335.1 of Chimonanthus salicifolius. Lineage (NCBI taxonomy): Eukaryota > Viridiplantae > Streptophyta > Magnoliopsida > Laurales > Calycanthaceae > Chimonanthus > Chimonanthus salicifolius. The sequence goes on from CM023539.1 coordinate 46,939,346, forward strand.
AGATAGGTTTGGGTTTCAGAGAAAATCAAGAGCATTTTTGAGGTATTTTATTCGATAGGCATCTTTCGGGGCCAGTAATACATTATTTCTTTTATGTAGAAAGTTATTAATTTTTTTTATAATAATTAATTCTCGTTGGTAATTTATAGTACTATATATTATCTAGTGTTATAATACAAGATGATCCAAATTACAAATTTAATATATTTTAGACTCTAAAATCTTAATATAATGCTATTACAAGAATTTCATGGCATTCATGTTAGGACCAGACTTCCAGCCCAAAATATTATTCTGATATGTAGAGTGACTTGGTCCCATATAAATCCCCCCTTCCTAATTTTTGATAATTTTTTATTTTTATGTTAAAATTTACTCCCTCTGTCCTAATTTAGTTGTCTTTTATAAATTTTGAGATCGTCTTAAAATAGTTATCCCATTCATATTGGAGTAGCACAAAGTGTGTTGAAAATAGATGAGATCACATGGAGTGCAAGCCTTACATAAAGCGTTTCTTAAAAAATACAAATGTTTCAAATGAAGACAACTAAAATGGGACGAAGAGAGTATTATTGTTATCAAAATTTTGTGTTAACAAAAGTATGTGGTTAAATTTAAACCACTTTTTGCTTATATTGGATGTAGAGCAAAATGTCTAAATCTTGTTTATTTTTATATTTTTAACTTGAATAAATTGTTCAAAATATAAATTTAAAGACTACAAATTCTTTACCTGATAATATAATACGAGTACTATCCAACCCTAGCAATATCTCAAAATTGTTTAAGCGGATAAAATTCAATTCATGAAGTGATAAAAATAATATCGATAAAAAAGTAAGTTAATAGATTGGCAACGAACCATTTCACAATGGATAACTTCTTGTCCAATACAAATTTGAATCATTTTCTACATGAGAAATAATGTGTTGTGAGAAATTGTTCATTGTAAAATAATTTGTCGTTAATTAAATAATTAATTCTTAATGGGTTATATACTTCCTATGTTTCAATTTAATTGTCTAATATGCATTTTAAGACAGTCCCAAAATAGTTGTCTGATATGCACTTTTGATTCTCTCTATCCATCTATCTACTCTGACTATATATATCTTTTTTATTGGAAGAGTTACAGTTTTATAGGATATTCGAGAGAAGTTCAAAGTCTATTGAAAATCCTTCTTTAAAAAAATCAAAAAATTTAAAATCGGACAACTATACCGTGTTTCTCTATTACCCATGAGTTGTCTTTATACTCGATTTGAACCTTTTTGAGATAAATTCATAGTTGAATTAAAGTTCAAAGTATTGATAAAAAATGAGGGATAAGAATTTTTTAAAAAAAAATAAATGAAATTCTTATTACTTTTATTTAGAGAGGTAATTTTGTCATTTTGAACATTTAGCCTAGCAAGTAATTGTGGATTTAAGTTTGAAGAAATTTTTTGAGATTATCATGAAAACTTTGGAAATTTTTAATAGTAAAACCCAAAAAATTCCATAGTGATTTTTTCAAATTTTAAGAAAACTTAAAAGTTCTTTTCGAATTCTGCCAAAAAATATTTTTACCTAATCTCCAGTCAAATCCAAATGTAAAAGATATTTACATAATATTAAAACATACAAGTTTTCATTTTTCACTGAAAGACTGCAACATGTAATGCTAACGTTGCGTTTGAATTGGGTCCTAATTTCTTAAGTCTATCATGCTTCAACACTCAACTTTGATTTTTTCAATTGAACTTAAACACAAATTGGGTCTTTAGAAATAACAAATATTACCATACTTCCTTTTTTTTATAATATGTTTTGAAATTATATGCGAAAATGTTTGCATAATAGAATGTCAAATATATAGTTTGTAGTTGATGAATATAGTATTTATTGATTCTACATGTTGTTGTCTCACAACAAGCGTTTGTAGTCCAACGGTTAGGATAATTGCCTTCCAAGCAATAGACCCGGGTTCGACTCCCGGCAGACGCATCTTTTTACATTTTCTTTTACCATTATTTTTATCATTTTCAGTCTCCTTATTTTTTAGTTTTCCTGAATGGTATACAACATTTTCTTTTACCATTATTTTTATCATTTTCAGTCTCCTTATTTTTTAGTTTTCCTGAATGGTATACAAAATCTCCTCATGCTGAAATTAAGTTCTTATATTTTCGTATTATTTAAATTATGTAATATATTTTTCATTAAAGATAGATCCCTGTATTCTTATAACTTGTAAAAGCTGAGCTAGACATTTCTTATAGAATAATCAAGTGACATCATATCATCTTATTTAAAAATAATAAGATATGATAAGATATGTCATTGAAAAATAAATTTTAATCTTACATTTTGATTTTAGAGTACTCTAAATTTTACATTATTCTGTATAAATCATAAATTAAAAAATATTTTTCTACTTAGGTAAAGAAACAAGTTTATGTTACTTAAGCATTTTGCTATTTGCAATTTGCATGATTATCTAAAAGTTGATAATTTGTCACAGCGCTTAGATTTTTATAAAATTGTTCAGGAGTGGCCATTTTACTTACTTTTGATGTATTTTTAGATTTTTAACACTATTTTGAGACCCATCAAAATTAATTAAAAATAATTTTTTAACAAATAGAATTGAAATCGACTGTATCTTGATTGGGATCAAAAGATGGGGAGGCATAGATCTCCAACTGGGTTTTAGGCCCGTTTGGACCTTAAGCTGATTTGGGATTATAGGGCCTAAGCCCACGTCTAGGCCCTTATTTGTTTAGTCCAGCCAAGGCAGAGCTTTGTTTGATTTGTGCAAGGCCAAGGCTTGAGTAGAAACCCAAATTGCACATTTGGGCTTTTCTTGAATCTAAGATGGGTAGGATTTGATTAAGTTATATTAAATAAATCTTATGTAATGTATAATATTTTACAAAATATAATAAAAATTTGGCTTTTAGATTTTGATGTTGTGCAAATTGAAGAAATTACTAAATTTGGGACAAGCTTTTGGGCACAACATCTATTCACATTTTGTATTTTTGTATTTTAGTTTTATTTTTAGTTAAAACGCATATGATTCAACGATTGATGGAAAAGAATGGTGTAACTTTAAAGACATATTTGATATATCAAATGATATCAGATTTTCACAAATTAAATTCATTAGAAGGCTTATTAAATAACATTTTCAACAAATCTAAGTTTTTGCAATTCTGATTATGTTAGACGAAGTCATAATGAGTTTTTAAGCAAGTGTTGTAGAGTGATGGAAAAGTTTTTGTTATTTTTTGTATTCCAAACACTATAAATAAGAGGGTTTACATGCCTCAAGAATTGCATTCGTTTAGATTTTGAGTTCATGCAGACCTCCAATTGTTAAGTTCTAGTTTTTTTTTTTTTTTTCAAATTTCTTGAATTTTAATTTTCCATTTATGCTATTTAAATTTTCAAACTTTGCATTCAAATTAATTGTGTGCAACTTTTATCTTGAGAATTTTAATTTGAAGACTTTGTTCAATTTTTCCATAGAAAAAGGTTAGTTTGGGCCTTTGAACAATTTCTTCATGAGCAAAATTTCCATTAGTTCTCTAATCAAATTTGAGCTCCCAAGTTAAAATTCGGCACAAATTAGATTAGATTTTTGAGCGATTAATTTATTAATTTTTCATCTCTAACTTCTATCTCTTAGAGAATAAAATTTTACCTTTAATTAGAAAATTTTGCCTTGAATTTCTTCTCCCAAACTCCATTATTTTTTAGCCTTGATTAATTTTTTTTCAAAATCCTCCTGTTCTTCTTTTTGAAGCTGGACTACATCAGATTTTCTTAAATTTGGGCTCAAAATAGAGTTTTCATGATAGGGCTTGGACTACTAATGCAATGGGCCTGGCTTATCTCAATTTTAAATTTGGGATTTCTGTCTTGATCCAAAAAGGAGCCTGATGCAAATTTGGTGAGGGAGCCCAAGTTGCTTTTCTACACTACTATTGATCACCTTCATTGGGCTTGATTAAGGCCCATTGATAATTAAAATACGTTTCATCTTGTTGTGCACCTTAGCAACCTATTAAATATTTGGAATACACATGTTTTGTAAATGGGACCCATTAAATATTTATCTTCATGATAGATAAACCAATATAATCACTCTATATTTCTTTATTTAAATAATAAAATAAACGTGCTTTATATTTAGAATCCACTAAATATTCACTTTGATAATAAATGTACAACACTATTAATCAATCTCTATTCATATGCAACATAAATGATTAATTGATAATTATTATCAATAGACTATAAAATTATTCACATAATAATAATTCTAAAGATCACATTCATCATAAATGACTTATTCAAGTTAAAAATTAATCGAATATTTAAACACCATAAAAGAGAACCAAACTTCCACATTGATCTAAATGGATGTGAACTAACTTGGCATGTGTTGTCAACTTGTCATTGTTGTGACATAAATAAGGAGCCCATACCTTGTATGATTTCATCGTTGATGACTCAGCTAAGGAATCTGACCCAAGCTGATTAAAAAAAATTAAAAGTTAAAGTTATTCACATTATGAAAAAAATTAAAATTGATCTGAACTGACCCAATTGAGATAAATTGGATTGCTCCAACTTCAATCCAAACCACAATTAAAAAAAAAAAAAAACGTCATTTAAGCAGTGTATTTGTTTTTACCCATACTCGAAATTTAAAATTGTTAACTCATTGACGCAAGTTTTTATAGCCTAATGGCTTTACATGAAAGAAAGAATTTCTTATCTTTCATTTTTTTTAAAAAAATAATTTTTTCACATTTTTAATTCTTTCAAACAAGGAATCCCGCGAGAAGAGTTAGAATCGGGGTTTTGGGCATAAAGATTTCACTGACCTATAAAAAGTGGGGCCAACCCTTGGGGATGCAAACTAGGAACGGGGAGCCCTTCCCCTTTTTCCGTCTAACTCTTTGATCTTCAGAATGCTGATTTTAAGAATTAGTGATTGCCCTTCTTCAACCTTTACTGTCCAACCAGAGAGCAGAGAGCTATTGTGTTCCACTTATTGAACATGCTCTATGGTCGGGTATAAGATTATTTTTCATTTTAATCCCCATTTTTCTCATTTTAACAAATTCTATTGAACATACAAGTAGTTTTTTTTACAATATATTCATTTCATACTAATTAAATACATCCATAACTTGGTAGAAAATTACTACTCCCTCCGTTCCATTTTAGTTGTCTGATTTGAAAGATTTATATTTTTTAAGAAACTCTCTATATAAGGCTAGTATTTCATGTGATCTTATTCATTTTCAACACACTTTATACCAGGGGTTAAAAAAACGGTGCGGCCGATATATCGGCCGAGAAAATTCTCTCTCTTCCGATATCGGCATTTTCTCTCTCCTCCGATATCGGAACCGTGAAAAAACCGCAAAAAACCGTGAAAGCAGTAAACCCTGAACCGTTAAAAACCGTGAAGAACCGTGAAAAATCGTTAAAAAACGCAAAAAACCGCCAAAAATCGTGAAAGCAGTAAACCCTGAACCGTTAAAAACCGTGAAGAACAGCGAAAAACTGTTAAAAACCGCCAAGAACCGTGTAAAAACCGTATCGGTGTTTTAAAAAAAAAAAATTAAATACCGATATTTATGAATATCGGCCGATATTTATGAATATCGGCCGATATTTGTACCGATATTTCGGATCGAATATCGGCCATATCGGCTGATAATACTACAGTACAGCCGATACTTATCGTATCGGCCGATATTGATCGGTTTGAAAAAACTAATATATATCGGCCGATATTTGCACCTTAACTTTATACTACTCTAGTATAAATAAGACAACTATTTTGAGACAATTCCAAAATCCATATAAGACAACTAATTTGGGACAAAGGGAGTAGAATTTATACTATTTTTCTAAATTTTTTAGCAATTTTTCCAATTCTTTTAAATATTTGAAAACCTCGATTGTATAACTTAAAAACTCAATTTTGATATTTAAATATCTGTTAAATAATAATACAATTTACATAGAAATGAAGTTCATAACTTTCTGAATCTATGTAAATTTTTCCAAAAAAAAAAAAAAAAACACTGAGAGAGAGATAAACTGTATCGGCGCAACGGCCGGCCATGTGGACGATACAGGTTTTTTATGCCCAGATATTGGTAAAAACAAGGCTTGACCAATTGATGTAATTGTTCCCAGAAGAACAGTAAATAAATGGTCCGGCACAATGGCGGTGTTACTTACATTCCTGAATCCTGACACGTATCGTTGCGGTTGTAGAAAAATCCAAAAGTTTTGTGGGCCCGGTGCAATTTATGTGGTCCCACTATCTGAGGCAGTTAATATCTTCCAAGTACTGCTAATAAACGACACTTCAAGAGGAAACCCTGCATTGGTACTCGTCAAATCATATTTAGTACGGGGGTAAGAGATGTTTTTTTTTTTTGTTTTTTTTAGTACAGATAAAAGAATTGCCAAGAACCAACGAGGCAACGACCAAGAGTACGTGGGTTTTTTCTCATAGCATTTTGCAAAGAGAGTTCAATTTAAAAAAAAAAATTGTTTATTAATTTTTAAATATATGTATTTAGATTTTGTGAAATTGTGCGACCAAAATGTTTAATTAGAAAATTTATTATGATTCATTCAACGATGGGATTATAAAATTTAAAAGACAGTTAAAAATTAATGAATACTTAGATTTTAAGAAGTGAATTTTACTTATCTCAAATAGTGCCTTTTGAAGTCATCTTTACCATTAAAATGATAACATATAACTATTTTTAAAATTAATTTTTATTCTATATTTAAAAAAAAAAAAGAGCACTGAACAATGTAACTATAGAAACTTTTTCTTTTTCTCTCTACCACTTTTAATTCATAATGACAAAAAAAAGGATAAAATAAAAAGGTTCAAATATTTGCATCAACGGGTGCTTTCTTTAAGAGAAAATACCGATATACAAATCAATTTCCAATTATTTCTATTTTATTAAATAAGAATATGAGATATTTAATATATTTTTATTATTGAATGAAAGAAGAGTCAGTTAAGAACTCTTATATCAATATTAAAAAAATTCTAGCAAATTAATCTAAATTCATGAAATTAACCATCAATACTTATTTTTTATTTATCTCAATTCGCCACATTTAATATTTTTAAATAAATTGTTTTTTCAATTACGTAAGATTTCTTAGTAGAAAATATACAATATATCTTACTTTCAAAATATTATAGAAACTTTATTACAATTGTGATAGATCTTTTCTGCTCAAAATTGTCGTCATTAATAATCCATTTCAAAAAGTGAAAGCTTGAGTTTGATTTCCAATTCAGTATAATTAGCTAATAGAATTATACAATATATATGAATAAGAATATCTACACATATTTTAAGAATTAATTCATGCTCTAAAAGGCATGGACGTTTTAGTTATAAAAAAGTTTCAGCATCTCTTACCATTACTGATATAATGCTACATTCATCTGGTGGGCCCAAATCCTGATCATTATCCCCACTGTTTTACATTCTATCAATGGTAGAATTTATGGAAATTACTTTTACCATTGATGTAAGGAGTAAGGAACAACAATAAATGCCAACAAAACTTTTAAATAGTAGTTTTATGTAACCGTTTAAAATATCATTATTATCTAGACAAAGCATGTCAGATTGGGCCATATCAAGCATAAATTTAAGTTCTTTATTTATAAGAAATAAAGGGGCAAGTGATTAGATTTCATAAAATTTAATTTAAACATTTAAATTTAACCTTACTTTCCATTTAAAATTCGTATCCTTCCAATAAGAGATTGCTAAATAATAACTTTCTGACATTGAATGATGAAGAATCTTACATAAAAATTAAAGCTCATTAAATAAATATATTAATTTTTTTCCTAGTAGTTCATAGGTAGCCTTCACAGTGTTGCCATATGCCTTGATGATGGGAGTACGATCAAAGGGCCAAATAATGATGATGATCTGATGATCATAGTCACAATAAATTATGATTATCATTATGATTTTCATAATCTTTAAGTTAACTTATCATCAAATATTTAGATTAATTTAGATCGAATCATTTTTTTTTATTTAATACATCCTATTTAATCTCCAATTAGTTGTTAGTTTTGGCTATTGCAGCCTGTTTTTTATTTTTATTTTTATTGGTTTATGGGTTTGATGCATTTTAGAAAAGTTTAAAAGTACGTTTTTTTTTTTCATATTTCTTAGCTATTTTTCTTTTCTATCTCATTTTCGTTTAGATATGTTTCTTTTGAGTTATTTTTTATTTATTGTTAATTTCTTATCTAGGAATCTCTATTTTTTTTTTTTTAAAAAAAAATTAAGTCTTTGCTCTAATTCTGGTTTCAAGTTTTAAACATTTTTTAATTTAATCAATTTTTTACACACGCTATAAATGCCAGTATTTTTGTCTTGGCCCAGTACCTTATGAAAATGTAATTTTTTGTTGGGCTAGGTTTTAATAAACCCACTCAATCCATGCTAAAACTTATTAAATTCGACCCGAACTATCAAACCTAACTTAATTTGAATTTTTTACCCGATTCAACTTGAGTGCTAGTCTGACTTGAGTTTTAGCCCTAATCACTGCTTGTTTCATATGATTTTTTTCTTAATCCAACCTGACTCAAAACATACAAATACATAATTCCAACCCACTGATTTCTCGGGTCGGGTCATACAGGTCAGGTTAAAACTCGACCCAAGCTTCACCTCTATTATGATCTTCTTTACATCATATTAAATTAATCAAAATTTAAATACATTAAAAATGGTTTTCCAAATTAAATATCAAAAGAAAAATCACATTAGACTTTTCAAAAATAAAACATTCTAAAAGTACCAACTGTAGAGCACGTAGTAGAGCTTGTGCTGAGTGAGTTGAGTCATCTGACCGTGGAGGAATGTGGTCAACTCTCTTGACTTTTTCACAACTAGCAACGACCGTTGTCAACGAAATCATCCCTCCCAGTCATGAATGGAAAATTAGGGTAACCTGAGATTGATGCGCACGAATTGTGAGTACTGTAGCACTAATAATAAGCCAACATTGGTCACAGACTTTGTCACTAACAAAAAGGACAGTGTGGACCAATAAAAAGTAACACATCCATTCATAACTTTTGTTTTAATATTTATCTAATTATTTTAAATTAAAAATTGACTAATAGAATAGAACCTTTTTTAATATGGATATCGCTGCTCTACATTGGAGGTGAGACCAATTCTACAAATATGTGTAAATTTCCCAATCCACACACCGATTAAGTCAACGGAGAGTAATTCCATAAAGAGTGGCTCAGAGAGATTGAACGTAAATCGAACTCAAGACTTCATTTCGTAAGAGAGACATCTTGACCGTCAAACCACCCCTCAAATTAGTAGAATTAATTTTTTGATACATAGCAAATTGCAAAATCTTTCGTCGTCTTAGACTCGTTGAACATTACAGCCCATTAATTATTTTTCTATGTCAATGTATTTCATTATTTTTACATTAAATCATGAGACTAATGCGTAGAACTAATTTTGAATTGTGGATATTTCATCATCATACATTATATTTTATGCTTAGTTTTGGGGATTTTACTTTTCCAATCTACGTTAAAAAAACCTACATCATCTTCTACGTATTCATATGGTATTTTTCATTCTTAAAAATCAATCTTTCGTTGTATATTTTTTTATTACAACTCTCCAAATATTCTTACTCATACCTAACCTATTTCTAATTTTTCACATCTGCAGTCATTTAAATTTTTAGGGCTGCAACTCGGGTCGGACGGGTCGGGTTCTTTAAAATCCAACATGATCCGAGTTGATATTTATGGAACCTGAATTCTCAATCCGAACTTCTCAATCCGACCCGACCCGACCTGACCCGAATTCTAACCTAAATCAATCCAAATTCTGATCTGACCCACATTTTGAACCCATTTTAGTCTAACTTTAGCCGAGTCATGTCGAGTTAACTTGTAAAATCCTTAACCCGACCAGACCTGAATTCCAAATAGGTTTTTGTCTTCTCAACCTGATCCGACTCACTGACTCGAAATTCCCAACCCGACCAGCATGATTTCTAGGGTCGGGTCGTCCCGACCCGAGTTGCAGCACTAGAAATTTCTCATATTCTCTTACACAAGGGCTATCTTTAAGATTTCTCTGATGTCAATTTTAAATAAAAATAATTACGTTATAGTATTAATTAAAATCTTTGTCTAGAATCCACATTCTGTATTTTATGGGGATTAAAACGACGATAAAATGAATAGAAGGCCAGATAAAGAAGAGTGAGAAACTTGGTTAGGAATGAAGAGGTGTGTGGGACCCTAGAAAATGGAGTGATTGGGGGTGGTGAATCACTTTCAAGAGAAAGAATGAAATATATTTTGAAAATGAAGGTCATGCAACCAACCGAGGCTTGATTGCGGTGATGAGACTAGCCACGCATGCAGCTTCTGCCTTTCTTCAGTCTCCATTCAATGGAGAGATACCAATTATGAAGATAGTGTAGTTGGGTCCCAGTGAGAAGTATCAAGCATTCAACACACACTAGTTGATTGGGTCCCAGTGAGAAGTATCAGGCATTCAACACACACTAGTTGGTTGGGTCCCAGTGTGTCAGAAGTATCAAGCATTCAACACACTTCTGTATCATAATCATGTTATATTCACACCCATAGAATCATTTACGTGCAATGCTTGATGGCCTGCAATAAGATGGACGAGACACTCGAACCCTTCATGTTATGAAAATATTATGTGGAATGGGTACTGATTGAGTAGAAAATAATTTAGAATGTGATTGTGATGAAAGATGAGATGGAACGATGAATTCAGATTGAACTCTGGTCGAGGAATATGTTCTCGAAGTCTCATTTAGGAGAGATTCTATCAAAATTTCAGTAGAATTCTTAGATATATGTAGAGACTTAGAATGGTGGGTTTCCCACGTCTGCCTGTGTCCCAGATGCGAACTAGGTCAACATAACGAAGAAAATAAGTTAAAAAAAAATGGTAGGTTTTAAAAAATATGTAGTTTTATATTTGCATTTTTCTTTAATGCACTGGTTTCATGTTTTGGCTTGAATATTCTTGAATAGAATAGCCAATGCTTTGATATCTTAACATTTTGTGGGTGAATAGATATCTAATTAAATGGTTGATGGAAACAATGAAATCTTTGCAATTCATTGAGCATCAGCACATATCAACAATTTCATTGTTTAGGTAAGTACATGCACTTTTCTAAATAAACCATTTGATATCTTTGTTTTGAATGATCATTCATTTTATCCCTAAAAACAAGGTATTCTTTTACCGATCTGAACAAAATATGTTCATCAAAATTGTCTTCATTTATCTGATTACTTCTTAGGATATAGATAAACCATTTAATGTTCTATCAATTCAAAGATTACAATTTGTTTTTTCTATCTGAATTTTCAAAGAAAGTTTGCAGGATGAAGGATCATATGGATCCACACTTCTCTTGAAAACTTTTGGTAAAAGACATTTACATATTGTTGAGTTATGGGGTAAACAGTAAGCTATAAACAATATATCTCCTAATATTTAGCTGGCAAGGATACCATTTTTTTTACTAATAATTGATCACCTTTCTCTTACTTTATATTTAAAATTAATTTGAATGGATGGTAGAAAAAAAAAAAAAAAAAGCCAATTGTTACACTTTTTTATGGTAAGCCATTACCATTAAAATTTGAATAAAAGGTAAGCAAGTAGGAAGTGTGTTTATTATTGCAAGAAATATATGTGCACAGATTGGTTGCCACAGAGAGAGAATTTCAGAATTTCAAGCGATTTTAAATGCATAGTGTATTGAATGACTATTTAATTATATAAAGTATTTAAATATTTATATAACAAGAAGGATTGTGATTTAGATACTTCATTTGTAAGATGATATATATAAATTAAAGAATTATCTTTTCATAAAAATGAGTGTTTCAATTACTATCTTTTTAATGAAATTTTAAATTAATAAAATCGTTGAGAGAGTAATTGGATTGAATTTTTTGTTTATGATCGAGTGAATTGTTTATAGGAATATAGTATTATAAATTTTTAGAATCAAAATCACAAAGATAAAATGATCAAATATGTAATTAATTTTATAAACATTCTATCTATACAGTTTCCTACATATTTCATTGGATCTTATAATCCTTTAATCATTTTATAAAGTTGTTCTCTTATTCTATTTTTCTTAATCTACTCTAATGAGAGTTTCTCCCTCAGTCTCTCTCAATTAATGCCATTGCATCCTCTCATTACGCTCTGCAATTACTCCTTACTACCGCATCCTCACCACCGCTTTCCTTTTCTTTCTATTCTCCCCTTGCCTTCCTTCCCCTCCTTACATTCTCTCTCTCTCGTCATGAACATACGCAGAAATGGAATCTTAATCGAAACACATAAAAAGGTCCTCTCTTATAGAAATCGAACAGTTTTCGAACGATGAAAAGCCCAAAAGTTAGATCTGAATCGACCCATCTCTCATTTGGACTTTACAAGACCTGGGAAACCATCTCTCCCTTTTTGTAGCTTTAAAACTGATTATGTGAGCAAAGCCACCATTCTCTCTGTCTCGTAAAGTTGGTCAACTCTTATTCTCGTGTTTTGACACGTTGAGATTGAACGCATTTTTTTTTTAAAAAAAGCAGAAGAGTCAGCCCCTGCGTTTTAATTATGTGTAAGAAAACTATTAATATTGCTAAAAAGGCCAGCAAAGAAGCTAATCAAAACAAAACCTGATAAAGAGAGAAAACCTATCTAAGAGCAAAAAACCTTTGAGAAGAGGAGAGAGTGGCGTGTGAAAAAGGATTTAGGTTTTGGAAGAGAAACAAGTATGCCAGCCGGGATCGTGACTCCGGCGAGGCACATTGAGGTGGTGATGGAAAGAAATGAGACAGTCGGTGGTGGATTGGGCAATGTCAACGAGTCAAAGGTGCTTGAATTCTTCTTTTCCATCTTACCATTTCGTCGATTTTCATTTCATTTAGATTGGCATCATCTCTCCTTCTTCTTCTTCTTCTTCTTGGATTTTCATTAAGCTATTTAGGGAAAATTCACCTCGAAAGACGATAAAACGCGTTAATTTTCTTCTGCGTCTCTTTTATTGACATTTGAGAGAGAGAGCATTTTTATTTATTACTGCTTCTGCTCTTTTATTGCCTTTTGAGAAATGGAGGAGAGAGAGAGAGAGAGAGAGAGAGAGAGAGAGAGAGAGAGAGAGAGAGCATTTTAATTGTTTCTGCTGCCCATTAATAATTATTTGCTGTACGAGAAAGAGAGAGTTTTCTTACTCTCTTATCCACTGCACTGAACTTATATGAGAGAGACAGAGAGAGTTGTGCTGATACTTCTTATATGGATTGAGAAGTTGGGTTTCCTTTGGAATCACTATTTTTTTTCTGCACTTCCTAAATCTTCTGCTTCTTCTTCAACTTGTGTTCTGTTGAATGGTTTGCGTGGATTCTGTTGGTTGATTGAGAAAATCACAAGGGTGTGTAGGTGATGTTCCAGGCTAATATGTTGGAAGGAAAGCAACGCAGTTTGGAGAAGAAGCGCAGCTCTGAGAGTGAAATGGCTAAGGTCCGAGAGGACGATTTTGAGAGCAAATACTGCAGCGAGAACGTTGAAGGTGCCTCTGGAGATGATCAAGATCCCAACCAAAACCCCCGAAAGAAGCGATACCATCGCCATACCCAGCATCAAATCCAGGAAATGGAAGCGTAAGCTTTGAAAACACATTTAAAATCTCCTCCTCCACCTCCTCCTCCTCCTTGATGTCTTATTTGTTTCTGGCATGCATCTTGTCTTTGTGATCAGTTTCTTCAAGGAATGCCCACATCCAGATGACAAGCAGAGGAAAGAGCTGAGCCGTGAATTAGGGTTAGATCCTCTACAAGTCAAGTTTTGGTTTCAAAACAAGCGCACCCAAATCAAGGTAAAACTGCCTCCAAAAAGGAGTTGACCACGTTCAAAGTACAAAACATACTCTTCGGTTAATGTTCATTTCTATTGAGTACCATATTTTAAACGAGTACCAGTGACAGTATTCTACTTTTAGGAAACTTTATAAGTCATTATCATTACGATTAATTTATTTGCTCCATGCTTCGCATTTCTTCATCTTAAATTTGTTATATCAATCTACATAAATACTACCTCAACGAAAGAATTGAGTATTTTTTAAGATCATGCTTCTCACCTGATTAATCTTTGAGGCATATGTAATACGCTGAATAAAAATGTGTTGAGCGGGACTTGATCCTAAGATCTCTCATAAATAAAGGTGAGAATTGACCATCAAACTAACTTCTCATGGTTAATAAAATTGAGTATTTAGTGATTGGATTCTTGCTCTATAGTCTTCATCCATTTTCCATGGAGATAACTATGCTTGTTTAATTCAACAGTCACAACATGAACGTCATGAGAACACACAGCTGAGGGCGGAGAATGAGAAGCTGAGGACTGAGAACATGAGGTACAAAGCGACTCTTAGGAATGTCTCCTGCCCAAACTGTGGTGGTTCTACCGCCCTCGGTGAGATGTCCTCCGACGAGCACCATCTGCGAATGGACAATGCTATTCTAAGAGAAGAGGTAGAGATACTCAAAATCTCATACTTCATTTTTGCATTTGGGAAGGGTTATGGATTTCTTACATGGGTTTCTCTTCCTCTGGTCTTACAGATTGACAAGATTTCGGGCATTGCTGCCAAGTATGTTGGGAAACCAATGGTTCCCTATCCACTTGTTTCTCAACCAATCCCTTCTCGCTCACCTCTTGATCTTGGAAACTTTGGGGTACAGCAAAGTCTAGGAGGAGATACGTATGGGACAGGGGATATCCTCAGGTCGGTTTCGGCATCGGCTTCTGGTTCAGTCTCTGCGTCGTCAGACATAGACAAGCCAATGGTAATTGAGCTTGCAGTTGCTGCAATGGAAGAGCTCGTCAGAATGGCACAGCTTGGCCAGCCCCTATGGATTCCTGGACTGGATTGCTCTTCTGAAATTTTAAACGAAGAGGAATACGTTCGATCATTTCCTAGGGGATTTGGACGGAAGCCCTTTGGACTGAAATCTGAAGCTTCTCGTGAAACTGCAGTTGTGATCATGAATTCCATCAGCCTAGTTGAGATCCTAATGGATGCGGTAAGAGAAATCAAACTTCAATTACATTTTGGTTTTTTTTTTCCATGGTGATTAGGGATGACAGTGAGTTGCTTTCACTTGTTTGATAAACAGAATCAATGGGCAAATGTGTTTTCTGGCATTGTCCCAAGAACCATGACACTGGAAGTTCTATCAACAGGAGTAGCAGGCAACTACAATGGAGCCTTGCAAGTGGTATTCCTTTTTTCATTTTCTTTTTTCTGAATTTTCATATACAGGAGGGGAAGAACTTATTTCCTTGTTCTTATTGGAGCCTTTAGTTTGATGAAACTTGCCATTAACTTTCTATCAAGAAAGAAAAGAAAGGAGCCATTCATCTGAGCTAAGGTCTATATTATGAACAAGCACCTTATAAATATTCATGTGTATGAGAAAGGTGAATGAATGAAAAGGGTGATGAGGTGAGAACGAGGAGTCCAACGTCGATTGTGAGGAGGAAAATTAAAGACTTATATGGGACTGGATCATTCCACCTACCAGGTTAGTCTTCCAGCCCAATCCTAATAGTAGTATTAGAGCTAGGTCTCCAAGCCACTGCATGTGGACTCAGTGATCCCCTAGTCGAAACGGGATAGTTGGTGACGTTCTATTTGCAGAGAACCTCATTCGAGAGGGGGATTGTTGGGGTGAGAACGAGAGTCCCATATCGATTGTGAGGGGAAAAATGAAAGACTTATATGTGACTGCATCACTCCACCTATAATGCTAGTCTTTTGGGCTGAAAGTCTAATCCTAACAAAGTGAGGGATTTGATAAACCTTATTTTTTGTTTGCTCATTTTAATATCTATTTGAAAAGTTAAATACAACGGGGAACAAAAGAATCTATACAACTGAAACTAATTCTCCTGAGTAGAATAACCCAATCTTTTACTGATTTCCTTGATGACAATCCTAATATCTTGTTTTTCAGATATCGGCAGAATTCCAAGTACCTTCACCATTAGTTCCGACCAGAGAAAGTTACTTTGTAAGGTACTGCAAACGGCACTCTGATGGAACTTGGGCAGTGGTTGATGTTTCTTTGGACAGTTTACGCCCTAGCCCAGTGTTGAGATGTAGGCGGAGGCCATCAGGCTGTTTGATCCAAGAAATGCCCAACGGTTACTCAAAGGTTACATGGGTCGAACATGTCGAAGTCGACGACAGAGCAGTTCACAGCATATACAGACCACTGGTTAACTCCGGGCTAGCGTTTGGGGCAAAACGATGGGTTGCAACACTAGATCGGCAGTGCCAACGCCTGGCGAGCGTCATGGCCAGTAACATGCCCTCTGGAGATTTTGTTGGTGGTAATAATCCTTTTGCAGTAAATTTTATTTTGGAAGTGAACCTTTCATGAAGGGGCAGACATAATACTTAGTCTTATTGTTTATTGAAGGTTAATTTCGTTAATAGGTCTTAATCCAATCTTAATACTTGTTCATTGCTACATTGTATCATTTTAGGGCATCTCTAATCTAATATATATATATTCAATTATATAGAAAGTCTATCCCCATCTTTCATTAACTTGTTTCCATCATTGGCGACTCTTTTGTACATGGTATTGGTACAGTGATAGCAAACCAAGAAGGGAGAAAGAGCATGTTGAAGCTGGCAGAGAGAATGGTGACAAGCTTTTGTGCTGGTGTGAGTGCATCCACTGCTCATACATGGACCAACTTATCTGGAAGTGGTGCTGAAGATGTTAGGGTTATGACCAGGAAGAGCATAGATGATCCTGGAGGCCTCCTGGTATTGTCTTGAGTGCTGCAACTTCCTTCTGGCTTCCAGTCCCTCCCAAGAGAGTTTTCAATTTCCTCCGAGACGAGAATTCTCGAATTGAGGTATTATCAAAATTTCAATTTCAAATATTAGAATCCATGAAAACAACTCATTGAGTCCAAGGCCAACTCTAAATTGATGTGATAAATGACTCAAAAAACGACAATAAAAATATAAGAATCCTTTCTTCCACAAATTTATCAATAACATGTAAATATACGAGTATTTTGAAGTCTCTCATATTGTTTGAAATAATTGATGCAATTTCAGTGGGATATCCTCTCGAGTGGGGGCATTGTTCAAGAAATGGCTCACATTGCTAATGGCCGTGATCCGGGCAACTGTGTTTCTCTCTTGCGAGTAAATGTAAGAGTGTTAAATATTTTTTTTTCGTTGCTCTTGATTATTGTCCATTCATATGTATGTCAAAATACAGAAGTTCTAACTCTTATCTAATTCTTGGTAACAATTTTAGAGTACAAATTCAAATCAAAGCAACATGCTGATACTGCAAGAGAGTTGCACCGACTCTTGGGGATCTTTCGTAATTTACGCTCCCGTCGACATCGGTGCCATGAATTTGGTTCTCAGCGGCGGGGATCCGGAGTATGTAGCTCCCCTGCCTTCTGGGTTTGCTATACTTCCTGATGGCACAGCAATGCCTGGAGGAGGAATTGATGAAATTGGGTGTGGAGGATCTCTCTTGACCGTTGCGTTCCAGATCTTGGTTGATTCTACTCCATCTGCGAAACTTTCTCTCGGATCGGTGGCAACAGTTAACAGTCTCATATCTTGCACCGTCGAACGGATCAAGGCCGCAGTCACCTGTGAGAACAGATGAAACAGGTGGCTTTTAGAGGTAAGATTGACAACTTCCCATTGAGTTTGGCTCTCCAATTAGGGTTTTGGGCATGATACTATTAGGCTAGCATCCTTGTCTTTAAATTCAGATCAACTTCCATCCTTGAATACTTGAGGTTTATTAGGGTTTTTGTTGTTTCTTGGCAGTAGGAGAAAACTAAGTTGGCATATGGCATCGAAGCAAGGGAAGTCAAGAACGCACCTCATATTGTTTTAGGCCATGTAAGTTTACAACCAATCAAGGGTATTGGTTCGGGTATTGACTTTCCCTACCAGAGATGAACCATAAATTATCCCACCCAAGACCCCTTTTCCTTACTCATAAGAGAACAGCTTATGTTTTCAATTCCTCTTGTTTTTCTTCTCTTCTTTCATGGTTTCGAATGTAGCAATTGTGCAAGGAGTTTTTACCAGTGAAAAGCCACTGGTTGTACTCTCTTTCAACTGTTTTTTCAATTAATGTCTCTCTGTTCTTCCAAGGCTTCTCGATTGCATGATTTTGGTATGTGGATGGTTTTTGTTGGGACCTTATGTTGGGATCTGTATGGAAGTCGGGCCTATTAACCAAAGAATGAGGGCTATTTCCATGGCATCGTCATATGTTCAATGAGAAAGGACTATAGCTATAATGGTAGATTGATATCGAATGCTCGACAGAAAGATTTATGCATGGATCTATCCCATGGACTTGAAGCTCAAGAAGAGAGATGTAACTGGATTAATATGATTTACTTCGTCAATGTAAAACATGAACCAAACATAAAAAGTGGTGCAAGTTGGTAGTAGGTTAGGGGCCTAGTGTGACTATTTGGATAAAATTTGACAATTTCTCACTTAGTTACTTAGGAGCCTTGTGTACATTTGGTGAAGTTGGTGGGGTATTAGCAATTGTTTTAGTTCTCTCCTAGAGGACAATTTCCTGCTCCATAGTCAACATGGACTAGGTCATTGTTATAAAATCACAGCATACTCAGTTTTAAGCACAATTTTGCCAAATGAATGTTAGTTATCCATCTTAAAATGGTCATGGCATGAACTTATAATGTTCATTGATGAGAGTCAAGATGCATCAATCGATATGCTAACGCATTGGCAATCGACTTTGTAACGACCCGTCCCTTTAACAAAATATTGTTCGCTTTAGGCTTGAAAAATCCACATGGCTTTGCTTTGGGCCCAAGTCTCACGTTTAGACCTAGTAGGCTTTGTACTAGAAGGGAGGAGTGCTCCCTCTTATAAGCCACAACATATTCAACTCCTTTAGCAGTATGAAACATTTTCTCTTCCATACATGCCCCTCTCATAACAGCCCCCTTCTGGAACAAAGGTATTACAATCCACTCTCCTTAGGACCATAGTCGTCACTGGCTCTGTCACTGACACACAGATACATGGGCGAAACACACAAATACATGGGCAGGCACACAGACAGAGGGTTGAACCATTCTCTGATATGATTTGTAACGACCTGTCCTTCTAGCACAATATTGTCTTCTTTGAGTTTGAAAAACCCACATTGTTTTGCTTTAGGGCCTAGGTCTCACCTTTGAACCCAAAAAGCCTTGTACTAGAATGGAGTGAACTGATAATTCGTTCGAATGAATGAAAATATAGGGCAAAATGGTAATTTTATCCTAAAAATCTGAAAACGGGTATGTAGAGGCAGTTTTTCCAAATGTCTATAAGTCGCGTCTTATAAAAAGCATTATCATCGAGCAAGGTATCTTTTCTTTAATG
The DNA here is from genome assembly GCA_013350335.1 of Chimonanthus salicifolius. NCBI lineage: Eukaryota > Viridiplantae > Streptophyta > Magnoliopsida > Laurales > Calycanthaceae > Chimonanthus > Chimonanthus salicifolius. The sequence goes on from CM023539.1 coordinate 46,958,957, forward strand.
TGGTCTCTGTGTACACTATTGATTGCACTTCCCACTAATAGAATAAATTGAATTTAAGAAGAAGATGATAATGATATTGAATAAAAATGTTAAAAAATACAAAATCGCGTGTCTTATATCCTCGCTATGTAAGTAAGGTGTTTAGTGTGTAGTTGGCTCATAACTATTATTCACCATTCTCCTCAACTACTGCTGCAAATGACCAAGTTGAGCCTGTCTCATTTAACTGTAGTCAATGCTTTTTCAGTGGGCCTTCAGATTAAAATTACAGTAGAGTGATGGTTTTAAAATGTTAGACATGTATGCTTCAACGTAGAATTCATAGCAACACGAATGAATTTATTTAATGTGCTCAAACAAAATGTATACAACCGCACATAAGATTAAAAGGAAAATAGTAACTGTACGTCAGGTAAACGGGACGTCAGACCCGTGCTCCATTTGTGAGCAGATAGATAAATGGTTGTGGAACATTTTTACAGGTGATGGAGACGGAGATGGTGTCCTCGCCGTCCTCTGCAAGGTACTCGGCCCCCTAACGAGACTCTAAGATAAAATAGCATAAAGATAAAAGGTAATGTCATCCATCAAGGTAGGGCTCACAGAACCATTAGGTCCAATAAAGTCTTCTACTCCAAGTATATTATATGAAAAAACAAATTCTCTCTCTATTCTCTCTCTCATGGGATTCTAAGGAACAAGAATCCAAGGGATAGGTCAAGTCCGTCTTGTAAAGTTGAGGAGTTGAGCTCGAATCACACTCAACGTCAACAGGCTATTTGCTGTAGCCTTATATGGTATGTGTGGATTGAGAGGTTTATACATACCCCTAGGATAAGTTTTGTCAAACGTATGAGTAGAACTCATCCTTAAAAACCAGCGTGAAATGAGAGGGTGCTCATGCATTTATAAACTCCAAGACCCAAAGGTCCACATGCAATGTGGGACTTTGCTAATACTCCCCCTCAGTACCAGGACCGGAGACACTCAGCTCTTCCTTTCCACACAGGGCTGGAGTTATGAACTTGACTCATCCATGTGGTACTCCACTCTCATACCATGTTTAAACTCGTGAGAAGAACTCATCTTTAAAAACCGATTTATAAAGAGAAGGTGCTCGTGCATTTATAAACTCCAAGACCCAAAGGTCCACAAGTAATGTGGAATTTTACTAACAAATGTCACCTCTAATATAAGCTAAGAATACGTACGTTATCCAAAAAGAAAAACACGTTACATAGGTTATATTCAAACAACAGAACCCATAATCCAATTATAATTGGGAATTGTTGGTGCAATTAGTGCAGTAAGTCATATAAAAAATCGTCAATTATGATTTTTCTTAGAAATTCATAACTCATATACGCTTCTCTTATTTTATCTTTTAGAAGTGGAGCTCACTTATGTTTAACTTAATTTTTACACTTTATTCCTGTGATTTGGTTTAATTTTATTTAATACATATATAAATCAATATCAACTGTGGAATTAAAATTCATCATAAAACATAAAATATCAGCCGTAACATAGAGACTACAAAGTGAAAAATTATCATAATCAAGTCATAGTGAGGTTTGACCTATTAAAATAATTAAAAATTCACAAATATGTTCACTCTGACCAACAATTAAAACAATGAAATAATAGACTTCGTAAGGGCATTCTGTAAGCGGTGTAAATCAATGAACTTTCGATCTAACTGGTTCAAATTCATTTTCTATTCTTAAAAAAATAAAAATAAAAAGAGAAAATTCCAGGTCTGACTAATGTGATCAATCACACTTGATTTGGACTTGTATTATGATAATACTTAAAAATTATATCCTCTTTAAGGGCTCTTGCCTCAATAAAAAAAATAAGCCCATTTCATATTTTAGTCTTTTATATAAGAATTCTGAGTTTAGAAAAATTAAAAAAAAAAAAAAAAGACCAAATAAGTTGCCTCGGGTTTTAGTGTTGACTCCATATACAGTATAAAAATTTGGATGGTCAGGATCTCATATTCTAGCTGGCTTCCTGTTATTGTTTATCAAGTGGGTCTCAGCAGATTGAGTTCCAGAGTCTGGGTCTGCAGCAGAGGGTTCCTTGGTCCCCTCAAGTAAGAAGTTAAAGCTCAAACTCAGTGGGTACTGGACAATAAGTTGTGGATACTTGGATGATTCTGCTGCAGTACAGTTTTTGCCAGGACGATTTCCGTAAAGAAGTAAAGATGGATGGGAGCTTAGTCCAACGCAAGGATGAAAATGTATCCGTAGTATCGGTCATACTGTGGTGATACTGGGCGATATATATCGGCTGATATTATTAAATATTATTTTTTTTTTTCAATTATTCTGGCGTGGGCCCAGGCCAATATTTACGATTTTAATTTTTTTTCAAAATCAGTCCTCCTTTCATTTTTTTTATTTACCTTTTAATTCAGAAAAACTAAAATATAAAAAAAATCTGGTATTTTTCAAAAAAAAAAAAGAGGAGAGAGAGAGATCTCGGCCAATAATCGAGATTTTTATCCCTGGTCCAACTGTTTGGATTTGAGATAAAATAAGTGTTGGATATCCAACTTAAAAGACTATTCTATCAGGTGGAGTGATTCAAGTTCTTTATAAATTCTTACATCTTCTCCTAGACTTTCAAGGTGAGACTCATTCGCAATCCCAACAATAAAAAATAGGGCTTCCTTGACTGATGAAGAAAACTGGAGGGGCCTAATATAGGTGGATTTCTATCTCCTGAATATGTAAATAAAAAATCTACCTAATCTTTAAGCACTGGAACAACAATCAATGCTCCCCATCCTATATTGACAATCAAATGGCAATATTATAATTTAAATAGGTTTTTTCCTAATATTTTAGATTCAGAATCTTCTATATCTGAAGGGAGTGGAGGAATCTTATCATAGAATGTTGAAAGGATAGCTTCTACACTCTTGAGAAATATAATAGATCTGAGCCACAATTCTCTCTGGAAAGTGGAAACTTCTTTTTCCTCTCGATAATTTGATAAAGTTCACAGATTCTCTGGTTATTTAAAATCTAAATGAATTGATCCAATTTGAACTGTCTCGCACCCACTTTTGTTTTATTTTATTATTCTTTTTGGAATTTGAAACTATAATACTTGTACATCTACTATTTGGGCCTAGGCCCAGATGTATGGATCGGCCCGTTTATAGAAAGCTGTGTTAAATGAGCAGGCTTCTCTTTGATTGATTATTTACTTTAGTTAATGGGCTGGCTCGGATCCACCGTTTAAATATCAACCTAAATTCATAACCTTAAGAATCAAATAGGTACGGATTGGGATCTTTTATGACCCCCTCTGAATCCTGCAATTGACAGCTAGCATTTCCGAAACTTGCTTCATTAACGGCCTCGAGCTTTAAATTACAGGCCTGCAGTTAAGAATACTGAGAGGATGGCCGTCCATCTAACTTGTCAGAAGCTCAATTCATTTTGTGTAGACCAATGAGCACGTGTAAAATGAGTCATCGTTTTCATGATAGATTTCAAGATTTTAGAAAAATAGAATAAGAAAACACATCATTCTTCGGATTTTTAACCACATGTATTCTTTCTTCTTAATACTTGATTTTTAAGAATGAGTTCTAATATTGTGTTTTATTATGATATTAAAGCATGGGCACTAGAGAGATGATTTAGGTTCATTTCTCCAACTTTACATAGAAGAGAAGAGTCGAGTGTCTCTGACATTAGTGCTGAATAGTACTATTAACATCGCATGTAGATTTTGGAGTTATGAGATTTATAAGCATATGAGTTCTCTTTTCTTAATAATCGATTTTTAAGCATGACTTCTATTAATATGTTTTATCACTCGAATGTCAATCAAAAAGGATTTTAAGAAGATTGCAGTGTGGGCCATCTAAGCTCGAAAGTTATTCTTGAATGATCATGCAGGTTCCATAAACTGTTGTCTTCATGTTTGGATAATTAAGTTGATGGTCTTTTCTATTCTTCTTCAGCATTGAAAAGTTTAGAGAGGCTCATTCATTCAAACTGCATTTACACATAAGCCAATCAATGAGAGAGAGTTTTGTTCAAACAATTGAAGAGTTTGATACATGACAGCTGATATATATGCAGATAGAACGAATTATATTGATTGAAGATAATTCAATATCTTGATCAGCCCCGTATTGATAGCATCGGTTGCCATGCGTTCTGATATACAATATGTTGATTTTATTTGATTTATTGAGGAAGTGATAAATATCCACCAATATTTAAAATAGGTTTCAAGAAGGACGGACAAATCCCTGAATTCGTTCATCCCCACCAGCAAATTGAAAATTCAGAACAGCATTGATTCCACATTAAATATTGATAAATATGGACCATTGGCAAAAACGTTTCCAACTACCCATTTACACCATGCAATAATCGGCCCAGTTAATGTGAATTTACTCATTAGAGTTCACGTTGAGAATGGGAATGTGTCGTTTGGCAATTGGACAAGAAGAAAATATGAAATACAGAGTAAAAGGAGATTAAAGAGAGAAAAGATCATCCAACAATGAACGTCTTCACAAGTAAATTTCTTCATTCAGTCTGGTTCGAACTCTCATGGCCTAATTTAGTATATTTTAAGGGCAGTGGATATTACCCGTAAAAGTTTTATACTGGGTTTTCTACAATTTCCCATATGTAAATTCAAAAAGAAAGAAAAAGAAATTGTTGACTCTCATAAAACTTATACATATGAAAGAAACTCTAATTCTTTTGGCTTCCAAATTGCAATGACTTCGCTTCTAAATGTAATAATTTGCTTGGATAAAAGATAAAGAGTACAGAAAAACATAGAAAACTATGGTGTTCTCCATCCACCTTGGTTGATGATCTTGCTTATCATGTAAGGTGTTTCACCATAATGGGTATTTGTATCTTTCAAGGAATATTCAAATTTAATTGGTTCTTTGTTTCAGTTTCAGTGTTTTAAGTCATATGTTTAATCCTACTATTGAAGCTGATTAACATTTCATCTGCTTGCTTTCTAACAAGTTCATTATCTTGATAGCCTTTTCAGTAGGTTCATCCAGTAGGTTACCTTCATCTGACACTACCTATTTCTACTGTAGGATCGAGCTCAAGCTCTTGTAAATTTTATCTTGCGTGTTTTATTATGTTCATTGTAGGATCAAGCTTCAGCTCTAGCGGTTAAAACAATTTTGTTATTTTCCAATGAAGTTAACTGGAGCTCTTTTGTTTAATGGAGAAAAGTCATAAATGACTAATTGGAATAAAGAAAATATGGTTGATTATGGATTTATAGATGTTATAGTTTATCATGGTTGAAATGAGAGGGTGCGACTCAAAACACCAACCAGAAAAAGTAACATTTGATGATAATAGCGATGGTTATGATGTGCAAGAACCAATTCTGTTGGGAGAAAATCATATTCTCGACCACACCGAAACAATAATATTGGAAAAATCAAAAAGAGAAATCAACACAGAGATTTACCTAGTTCTCTTCCGATACATCTACAGGTTCAACACCGACCACTATGCTCAAAGGCAAGAAAAAATTAAAGGAGAGTCAGCTCTGGCTTTTGATTACAGTTTCCGTTCACATATCTCTCTCTGACAAAAGAACATTATATACTACCCTAATTAGAGTTTACAAAGGTGCAAAGTGAAAATTACAAAATTATTCTCCAATAAAAAATTTGGCTAGGGGACAGAGGGAGCTGCCCCCGTGAACTCAATGCGGAGCTTAACATACGATTAAATAGATAATACATCTCTGATAATCAGACTCCACATAGTCTAACAATTTTTTAAATTGGATGATCTCTTGAGAAGATTTCATATCTATTGTTACCAACTTCATATTTGTTCAACACAAAACATTGATTTGCTTGTAAAAAATTTGAATGGATCATTCATATGAACTCTTAGTTTGTCCTCATAAAGCAAGCTTCTTCTTTGAGGCCATTTCATCGGCACTGCTTTCTATTAAGAAGTGAGATTGGCTTTAGACTGTAACAACAGTACCATACCTCTCAAAATCTTAGAAATGGTTCAGAATGTCACAACCAAATGACAAAGACCTTTTCATTTTCATCTTTATTTTCTCCATTTCAACTTTCAAATCTCTCAAGGTTGTTGAGACCTAATGTTTTTAAATTAAAGAACTCTACATGATTGCTGAAGTCTGATTAATCTCTTCATGGGAGTGTTTCTTCCAGGAATTTAAAATTCGGTATAGGCCGTTATTTTCTCTCCTCTTTTTTTTTTTTTACAAAAACGACAGATATCAACTGATATGATACGGTCGATATATCGACATATTGAAATCGTATTATATTGTCCGTTACAATTTGTATCGGCCGATACTTTCCCCTTTCCTGTTGAATGATACAACACTGACCCACTGCCCTGCTCTTTCATCTTCATCCATTAATACAAGTTAATTTCACCGTACCCATGTTTCAGTTCTGCATGTGAGGGATTCTTTACTACATTTAAGTTGCCAATGCTGAGATTCTCATCTAATCAACAGCAACGTACATCCTCACCATATTTATAATATGCCCTACTGAAATAGTACTTCTTCATCTCAAGTCCTCTCATCTCTTCAGATTGTCGCAATACAATTGTCATTGCAAAACATGCCCTAATAAAATTATCAAAAAGACTAACCACTATTGCTGACGCCATTAAGAGCTAAAAGGATCTAATTGCAAGTAATGAAGACCCATTAGAAGATGGTGGGGTCAATGTGAGCTTAATTGAATAGGATATGCACCAAGGCCTGCTACGATGTATTTGGAGCCTCCAAAGCCCAAGTTTTGAAGCTCATTTGGATGCCATACCACATGCCATTTAGGATGGAATCTTGCAAAATTAGAAGTCTTTGGATGTGCATATCAGCAAAGGGTTATCATGTAATTTTCATTTTTTATTTTTGTGTAGGATATATTACAAGAGGATTTGAAAAAAAAAATATACTCTAATTTTACAGGAAGATTTGAGGTACCAAACAATGCCAGATTTTCATAAAATAGGATTCATTAGAAAGCTTATTCAATTAACTTTCCCACAAATCCAAATTTACACAATTCTAAAATACGTAAATGAAATTATGACCATTTTTGTAACCATGTGTCAAAAATAACTATAAATTGTGGTTTTTAGAAATCTTTCTATTTTTATAACCATGAACTCTATAAATTGGAGGCATAGACGACCGTCGTTGTATACACAAGTTGAATTTGAATTTTTTTACAACAAGAGTGCTTTGGGGTCTCTCCCATTGTGGTTAGTTGTTTATTTATTTTTATTTTTTTTTGAATTCCATTTCAGTTTTAAGTTGAATTAATTTGAATTTCTTTTTCAAATTATGGAAAACAATTGTTGTTGTGTTTTTTATTCAGATCTTAATTATTCATTCCACATTTCAGCAATGAAATTTGAAACCAAATTTCAATTTAATTGACTTTTAATTGGTTGGCTTTTGCATACGCGATACTTATTCAGTTTTGAGCAATTTTGGGTTTAAAACGGTTTTAATTTTGCTGAATTTTTTGGGCAAATTCATGTATGAAAGATACTAATCTAAATTAATTCATATTTCAGATTACAAGATCGGAAATAATGAATTTAGTTAACCCAAATTAGAGACTTCAATTTACTCAATTAACCGATTTGATTCCATTGAAGTTTAGTCTAGTTTAGGGGAAAGTGAAGTATGTTGGTTGACACGATTATTTAACAAAATTTGAGCTGCAAAAAAATATGTCGAATGAGTGGCGCAAGAGCATAGTAGTCCCTTTTTTTTTATAAAAATAAAGGAGATAATCAAAGCTCTGCCAATTACCGAGTGATCAAATTCATGAGTCACACAAGAAATTTTGGAAAAAGTAATAGAGGACCGTCTAAAACAAGAATCAAATGTATGAGAAAAATAATTTGGATTTATGCCAAGTAGGTCAACCACAAAAGCAATTTTTATTGTAAGACAATGATAGAGAAATTTATGGAGAAGAGGAAACCGTCTATATGATTTTTATTAACCTAGAAAAGGCCTATGATAGAGTACCAAAAAAAATAATTTAGAAAACTCTAAGAAATAAAAACATTGCCCAACGATTATGTTGAGATTATCTAGGATAAGAACAAGGGAACCACTAATATTAGAACCATTTGTGGTAAGACATGGGAGTTCTCTTGGAGTAGGACTCTATCAAGGATCCACTCTGAGCCAATATTTGTTTGCGCTAATCATAGACAACTTAACATTAGGAATCTAAGATGAAATACCTTGGTGTATGTTTTTAATGGATGATATAGTATTAAATAGTAAAACGAAACAACAACTCAACATTAGGCTAGATTTGCAGAGGAGAACTTTAGAGTCAAATGGTTTGAAAATTAGCAAAACTAAAACATAATATATGGACGGTAACTTTAGCAGCTTAGACAATACTTGTGTAACATGGTAAAAATAGGAAACTACGTAGAAGCACATTGTGATAAATTTAAATATCTGAGCTCAATAGACTCCAGATTAGACCCCATCAAATACATGACATGTCATCGATGAATCTCAATACATACTGTGGGTGAGTGGAATTTGTATTTGATTTCAACCATAGTCACAGATATCTCCAATATTTTCAAATTTATCATGTTTTTACCAGTAAATTACCAATTGACGTTAATATTCCCGTGATTTATTGGCATTATGGTAAATTCACAATAAATAGTAATATCACGATAATATCTCGATAAATTTCTGATAAATTCCTGATAAAATACCGATAAATTCCATAATTTAAAAGCTATCAGTTTGAGTAACATTTTGGATGACTAAAGAGCTAAGATGATCCATGAAAGTGGAATTTGATCCAAACCCTATCAATTTTATCTCTACAAATTCTACTAATTTCATGTATTGACATTGATATAAGTGGACTTCATGTACACACTTGCAGCCTCACATAAATATAGAGTCAATTGGAATGAGTTTGGCAGTAGCGAGTGCTACATGGTACTACTTTAGGTGCCGAAGATATGCTCAAATTCAATCCTTTACGTTCAAGATGTTCAGACTGGGCCTACGTATTTGTCCAGTGCATAATAAGAATGGGACCATCATCCACTTGTCAAACAAACAATCTCTTGCTTTCTTCTCTGCGTGGAACTATAATATCAAATGTAAAGACTTCATTCATTCTTGCCATTACAATCCTAAAAAGTTTTAAAAGGTCGCTTGTCTATTTCTTTTTTGTAAGCAATTTTACATCGGATTATGTTTAAATTTGATTCATATTATTCAATGAATGCTACGAAATTTAAGCCTCGTATCGAATTTTAAAAATACCAAATTTTCTTTAAAAATATTTATTCGTCGGGCAAAAATATTTGTTCAAATCTATTTATTTAATTTAGATTCAGATCAATAGTAAATCGACTTGATAGAAATAAACACCCCTAATCATATTGAAAAATATTTCCAAAACCCACATGAAAGAATTCAAACATTTTAAGTTGAGACTGGTAGGTCACTTTCAATAAAATGAAAGCGCATTGTTGCAGTTATGGATGAAATAGTACAAGCATATTTACGTTCCATAAATGCAAAAAGATTTATTGCTAGGAAAAGTGACTGACAATGAAAACATTTGGAGAGACCCGTCTATTAAATGCCACATCTCTTGTCAACATCGGAGATTTGGAGGAGATCTGTGGCTGAAAAATTAAGGAAGGAGCCCCCTGGTCCCTGCAATAATGTTAAAAAGATCCAGTTAAATTCAAAACCTGAAAAGAAGGAAAATGTTTTAAAAGAAGAATCACAAATAATACAGATAAATGCAAGAGCACATCAAAAGGGTTAATTTTTTCTTTTCTTTTCTTTTCTTTTTTACGTACTGTTCTTCTTCTCCATATTGACACTGTCTTTGATTTGGAGTGAACTGGTAAAATGATGCTCCTAAATCATCATTCCAGTTATTCTCTTAAAAACAGATATCTATTAAAACCATTCAACTTTATGAGTAGAACTAATTCTTAAAAATTGATTTATAAAGAGAGAGTGAACATGCATTTATAAACTCTAAGATTTTAAAGTCTATCGGCAATATAGGACATACTAACACTCTCCCTCAATAATAGTGTTCGAGACACTTGGCTCTTTCCCTCTACATAGGGCTGGAGATACGAACTCGACTCGTCCTTTTGGTTAGAGGTGAAACTTAAATCCGACCCGAAAAATCAATGGATTTGGGTTATGTTTTTTTATATCTAAGTCGAGGCAGATTGGAAAAAAATAAACCTGCATGAAATTCAGATCGGGTCAGGTTGAGAAATTTAAAAGCAACCCGACCCAACCCAAGTGCATTAAGTTATAAAACAACACTCGGTTGAGTCGGTTCAGAAATGCGGGTCGGGTCGGGTCAACAACTCGGGTCAGGTCAAGTTCAATAATTTTTTACATGGACTAGGTTGGGTTTATTGAAACCAGACCTGACCCGACCTGAGTTTCAGCCTTACTTGTGGTACGTCCACTCTAATATCAAGTTAAAACACATGAGTAGAACTGATCATTAAAAATCGACTTATAAGGAAAAAGTGTCCATGCATTTATAAATTTCAAAATCCCAAATCCCACGTACAATGTGGAATATACTAACACAAACAACATCTCAATGTGCAGGAGACCATGGCACCTAATTTGTGATTTGGAACATAATGTATTTTCTACTGTTGTAAATAATTTTAGTTCTCAAGGGCCATGCTTGTGAAATCTTGATCGGTAGTGCTGCAACTGAAGCAGGCCCCCCCAAGACAACATGTTAGACCTGACTCGAGCTGGCTTTTCAGCTTGGATAGGACCCCAACATTAAGACCAATTTTAATATTCCCCAAGACAACATGTTAGACCTGACTCGAGCTGGCTTTTCAGCTTGGATAGGACCCCAACATTAAGACCAATTTTAATATTACTGGTCCAGGTAGGGCCATCTCAAGGGCCCTAGGCGACAGCCTATGCATAAGGCTGGCCCTGGGTCCAACCTTAGGCCTGTTTATCCTGAGACCCTATTTTGTACCTTCAATATGGATTCTCCGTCTTTCTTCATGTTACTAGTTTTGATTTGGTGTTTCAGCATGGGTCAAAAAAATGCTCCGGCCGACATTTCGGCCGATATGCAAATATCAGTTGATATGCATATCGGCCGCAATATTGGCCGATAATTTTCTCTCTCCTTCGATATCGGCATTTCTCTCTCCTTCAATATCGAAACCGTGAAAAAACCTCAAAAAACAGTGTAAAACCCGTGAAAAATCGTATCGGTTTTTAAAAAAAAAAATAAAAAAATAAAACTTTTAAATACCGATATTTATGCATATCGGCTGATATGGTGACCGATATTGTGGACCGAATATCGGCTATATCGGCCGATATTCATTTTATACGGCCAATACATATCGTTTCGGCTGATATTGTTCGGTCTTAAAAAACCGATACATATCGGCCGATACGATATGCATCGGCCGATATTTCGACCCCTGGATGGTAGTTGGTACTTAAAGGGACTATTGAGGGTGGTTGAAGGGAAGATTCCAGGCTGAAACGTAAGCCCAAGTCAAATGCATAGGCGATTAATACGAATTAGGCTCAGGCTCAAAATGTAATTTGGTCTTTTCTCATGACTGAAGATCATACCAATGTTGGGCTGTTGCTCAAGTCTCACATATAAGCTCAGGCTTCGGTTAATACAGACCACTCCAGCCTAATCAAGGGTCAAGCTGGGCCATCATAATATGTTGGGCTTTCAAGTCTGTTTGCACGTTGCCCAAAGACCAGTCCAGCCCACAAGAGGTTTCATTCTTACACTCCCGTATACAGAAGTAGGCCTCATACTTGATACCGTGGATTTTTTAACAATATCCATATTCATTTGTTCTTTGAAAAACTATTAAAATATGGACCAGGGTTTCGGACCAACTATGCTCCATCCTTCGTGATTTAGGTGAACCAAGTTAGGCGGTGTAGAACAGTTTTTCAAGGAACAGTTTAAGAAGAATGGATGATCAGATCGCAGAGAATGCCTGGGCTACCTGGCCCTTATATGGGAGACATGTATTAGGCCCAAATTTATATCCACCATTCATAATATTTGTATCCTCAATGGCTTTGCTGAAGGGAGCAACTAGGGCCAACCCAAAGTAAACCTGCAATCCTTATGCCAAAGCCCAACTTATTCCAGGTGTGGAGAACGGGCTTGGTTTTAGGGTTAGTGTTAATTTGGGTGGTATATATGGAGGAATGACAGTGGTTTAGGGCCAAACTTGGGCTTCGATGTAAGCCCATTAACAGGCCTGGGATGCTTAGCCCTGCCATTGACTAAGTTTCTCCCACATCCTAATAAGCTGGGACATTGGACTGATTCATGCTTCGGGTTAAGCCATTGGCTCTGTTCCCCACACATCGAGAGGCCCAAGTCTGATGGATATCTATTTCTATAGAGAAATAACAAAAAAAAAAAAAAAACCCATCTAACAAAAATTATCAAGAGTCTTGTGGCCACTCTTTTTCAATAGTGTGACATAATTGGATAGCTGTCTTTCGATTTACCTATTTATTTACAGGCCCAATAAATTTCCTTCATTTCTTGCTAATTTTAATTTTAAACTTTAAACTAACTAAGAAAAGCAATCATGTGAATGGTTGTGATCAGTCATCGATCCATACACCCACCCCACCTACAACAAGATGAATGGTTGTGATCAGTCGCCCTGGAACTCAAAAGGCCACAATCAGATGTTCATACATGTGTTCGGCCCAGTTGGCCAATTAGTGCAGAAAAACGTTTTTCAGTTCTTACCATCCAAGATTTAGGTTTGGGTCGTTATGGGCCTCAATGGGTTGGGTTTTGTTCGTGTGAACTTTGATCCAAAAGGGTCCTATTGCTTGGACTTATGCCCACTTGAATGCTACATGGGCCCTTAATTCTGTTGATATGCTTGTAACTTACCTTTTTTGTACAATGTATACAACATAGAAAAAGTATAGACATCAAATACATCTGAAGAAAAACATTTTGAAGTTTTCTCTGTTCAAAATAGATTCTGATTTGTAATTTTGTATGGACACTCAAGTCATCTTTTTAACTGGATTGATGAAAGCTAGGAAGCCTGTAAAGAACTTTTCTTCACTTGATTATAAAGCAAAAGTTTTGGAGAAAGAGAAAAAGAAAAAGAAAAAAACAAAAACGATCATCATAAAGCAGCTCAACAAATACTGCTGTTAAAAATCGTGAAATACAAAATAATTATAGTTCAAGTCATCAATATTTTCATAAAAAATACATTACTTTTGTGCTTTAACTATTCAATTTATTGAGGACTAATTCAATCCACTAAAAGAATTAGAAGTGATGAAATGTATAAAATCAAGTCATTTATCTTATCTTATGTTAAGTAAGCTCAACTCAATACCTTTACTTCAAATTTCCCGACTAGATCTCACTAGGAACGTGATAAGTTATTGATGAATTACAATAGAACTACTCTGATGACTTCTTTTAATAGCCCACTTTCATATTTTTAAAGCTGATTAAATGTGTGAAATAAAGTCATTATTTTTTCTCACTAGTCGGCTCGGTTCAATGGTTATATTTTGGCTCTCTTAAATAAACCCCAACATGTATAATATATGTATGTCATTGACAAATTCCAATACAATTGATGAAGACTATAAAAAATACTTAAAAGAATTAAGTATCTCCATCTCTAAGCATAAATCTGTAATTACATGATAAGTTGTTCTCAAGTAAGAACAAGTTTGATATCTCCCTTTTCAAACTCAGTAGCTCCGAGAGAGTCACAGTCGTACCCAACAGAGCAGTGGTCCATCCATATGTATAAAACAAAATGGGGCAGTAAGAGTGCGAAACTGGATAAAGAGATTGATGATACTGCAGAAGACAATGGTTCGCTTGTTCCTCATCCCCAGTCCTGACTTCTGCAAAATTAGACACCTTTCTATTCAGTGGCTCACTCAAGACCAGAAGAGATGACAAGAGTTGAATGCAAATTGGAAATGAAAGTCAAGCACGTAATTTACATGGCGGTTATTCGTTCCGTTATTAATATAATAATTGAATGTTTTAAATATTAAACAATTACTTAAATATAATAATTGAGCGTGACAAGAGTATATTGTGATGTATGAGGGGGGTTCGAGGCACCTGACAGACTCTCATGGTAGGAGATCATTAGTCCCACATCGAAAATGGACTCATTCAACATAGGTTCATAAGTAAGATATTTACGGTTCATTGTAAGGAGGTCTTTTCCCAATGAAAGCTTGGGAAAAACAAAACATTGGGCTAGTATGGGCTGGTTTGGGCCTCCTTCCTTCACCTAACCCGGGTTGTGGGCTTCCTTGTTTCTTGTTGGACGTATATTGTTTGCCCGCTCCTTTGGCTGCATTTTTTGAGCCGTTCTTGTTGGCTTTGGGTTTATTTATCTATCTTTGCCCCCTACTTGAAAAAAAAAAAAAGAGTAAGATCCATACAAGTGGGGTGAGGGACGGGTAATTACAAATTAGTATTAGAGACGGCTCTAATTTCTAGATGAGAGGATTATGATGGATGCTATGTGTGAGTGGATGCGAGGCACTAGCAAGCTACTATGATAAGTGATCATAAGTAGGATGTTTACACTTCATTGTATGGAGGTCTTTTTTCCAAAGGAAATTTGAATAAAACAAAATTAATAAAGCGAACAATATCCATACAAGTGAATGGTGGGTTGATACAAATTTTTTTTTACGAATTTCACTATAATTACATGGGCTTAGCCATTGTCCAAAAGACCCAAAATTCAAGTGAAGCAATAAAGAATTCTTCAAACAAAGTTAGCTTGAGTTTTCTCCAAATCTTGGTGAGTTTTAGTTCTTTTGAATTAATTCTATGCTTTTTGGTGATTTGAATTTATGTCCTCAGTTCGAATTCCAATTTCATTTAATTAATTACATAATTCGGCCAAGGATACTTGAATTCAGTTCCATTCTTAAATTTCTAATTCAATTGAATTTTAATTTCATTGGCGTTCAATTCCATTGTGCTAATTTGACCTAGTGAGAGTTGAGGCAATTTTTTTTTTCCATTGAGTGAAATTAATCTTAGTTATCCATTTTAAATTCGGGTTTTCTCTTAATCACCGCTGAAAGGAATTTGGTTTGGAGTTTCTAAGATTTAAATTCTAGATCGTGATTATAGAAATTAGTAGGGCTGCAACTCGGATAGGGTTTTGGTCCGACCCGCATGACCCAACCCGAGAAATCATGCGGGTCGGATTGGGTTGAGAAGATAAAAACCCGCATGAAATTCAGGTCGGTCGAGTTGAGAATTTTACGAGTTAACCCGACTGGACCCGACCCGACCCGACCCCGCTTAAATTAGGCGAAAATAAGTTCAGAACGTGGGTCGGGTCAGAATTCAGGTTGATTCAGGTAGGGATACAAAATTCGGTATCGGCCGATACGATATATCAACCGATATATCATTATCGGTCGATATTATTCTCTCTCCTCATTTTTTTTTTAAAAAACGGCCGATATGATGCAATTTCAAAACCTATATCTCAGCCGATACGATACGTATCAGCCGATATTTGCACCCCTGGATTCGGGTTAGAACTTGGGTCGGATCAGGGTCGGGTTGGGTTATGAAGTTCAGATTGAGAATTCGGATCGAGTTCTATATATATCAACTCAGGTCGAGTTGAGTTTTAAGGAATCCAACCTGCCTGACCCAAGTTGTAGTCCAAAGTTTGGTGATAACGAGTCTCAATCGAGAAAAGAACACAAAGGGAAATGAGAGAAGAAGTGATCGTATCATAAGATTTTAGTACAAGTTACATCATCTTGTTATACATGTTGCTCTATGCAAGTATACAAAATTATTATTCAATTAATTTGCATAATGACACTTTGGTCGTAGAAGAATCTAGAAGAATCTAATCAAGTCCTTGTACATGAGTGCATGAAGAGTAAGACCAATGCCCCAGACTTGCCAATGACAGACCAAGGAATGCCATAACAACCTCTGCTGAAAAGACCTTTTACAAAGGGCATGAAGTTGAACAACAACCACAAGCTACAAATTATTTCTCCTAGCCCTGACCCGGACCCAGACCCAGACCCATCAGTAGCCAGTGGTTGCACCCCTAATAAGACCACGGCGACAGCAACCATATGCAGAAGCACAAGCGTCGTCACCGGAATGAAGATTGGCGATGAATCAAAGGTGAACCGGCCGGCATCGGTGTCGGCAGAGTTGGGGGCATTTTGTTCTTTTTTAGTGACTTCAAAGATGGTCTCTGATATCCCTAATAGCTTGAGAACAACTCCAAAGGAGCCAAAGAGAGAAGCAGTCAAGAAGGTGATCCTTTGCATTCTTTGGTTATTCCACCAATTGCGAATGGAGAGGCCTAAACAGAGGTATTCTGATAGTGTGTAAAGGTTGTAAAAGATGAAGAGACCAGCAGCCACCAATATCCATGGCTCTGATACCTGCATGCAGACACAAACTAATGTTAGGGCCAATTTAGGTGTTTCATATGTGTCAAGAAGTATTATTTTTATACACAAGGTCTAAATATATAGAGTACATAAGACAATTTTAAATGATAACAGATGATTTTCGCTTCTAATTGAAAAATATACACAATCTTTCACAATCAATCGTAATCTAATTTAAATCAACCATCATCGAAAATATATCTTAATAAATTATAACATATCTTTACACATTTATCCACAATATACAACATCATATATGAATAAACAATGTGTGAAATTTAAATTTTAATCCAGTAATTTGGAGTCATTTCAATAAATATATTGGCAGTCTCATTGAAATGGTCTTTTATTGAAGAAGAGAATAAGAAGAGAAATCTTACCTTGGGCAAGAAAGACGTGTTGGTGAGAAGACAATAGGCAGGGAGAAGAGCATAGCAGAATTCTGGAATAGATCGTGGGGCCCACATATTTGCCAAGAGATAGGCCAGGCATTGTCTGAACGTCAGCCTCTTGGTGAATGTGGCCACCAATGGGCTCTGCTTCCCAAACAAAATTTCGAAAAGGCCCGTGGCCCATCTCTTTAACTGGGTCAGGCAAGCAGGCCCACCCATGGGGGCGCAGCCTAGGAAACCGGGTGGGTTTGGTGTGCAATAGGTCGACGTCCATCCCATTGAATGGATCTTTAGTCCTGTCAGTACATCTTCAGTCATCGATCCATACACCCACCCCACCTACAACAAGATCAATGGCTGTGATCAGTCGCCCTGGAACTCAAAAGGCCACAATCAGATGTTCATATATATACGCTGATCCCAGCTGGCCGATTAGTGCCGATAAACATTCTTGTTTTCAGTTCTTACATCAAAGATTTAGCATTGGATCGTTATGGATCTAAATGGGTTAGGCTTTGTTCATGTGGGCTTCGATCCAAAAGGGTCAAAAGATTTTGAAAGTAAAACACCCATTAATAAAAATTCTTGTTTTTTTTTCTAACTTTAATACAATTTGTCTTTTAATATATTAGATAAACAATTAGAATTCAAGAGTCAACTAACTGCCAATGTGACAAATGTCAATTATGATAACAACAATAGGATTATGTCTACATGGGTGTAATTCAACTAGTAATCTCCTGCCTCAAGAAGCAAGAAGTGTCCTGATTTGAACTTCTATGGCTTCATCTGATGTGCCCTAAGAGCAGTCAGTATCATCTGAGGAGGTTTTTTAAGTTGGGTTTCTCGCGGTTTCCCACGTGTAAATTTAAAAAAGAACAATGGAATTGAAGGAAAAGAAAAACAGCGCTAGACTCACCTCTTTTCCCCACTGAGTCCCAAACTCGTAGCGGCAACTCGCAACCTCTTCAGCAGCTGCAAGGGTGGCTGAGAGCTCCTGAGAAGTCTGTATTTCTTGGGGCACTGCTGACAGTATCTTGGCTATTGATTTTGATAATTGAGAAGACTGCCCAAATCTTTGTCTCAGCACTTCTTCATTTAATTTACCTACATGGAAACAACCATGATGAATAATACAAAACCTTGTAATTAACTGAATAGTTAAGAATAAAAAACCAAGACATTAATTTTATGATAGTCAGACCCATAAGATTTGAATTTTTTTATAAAAAAAGAAAATGTATGGAGCCGATACTTGTGTTGTTAGTTGGAGTAGACTCTTCGCAATCTGGTGACTGCCCATATATAATTTTTCTTCGGTGAAAACATCCTGTTCCTGCATACAATGGGCCTTGCATTCCTCCCATTCCACGAAGGAGATACTGTGAAAAGAAACATATTATACATGTGTAAGTGACCAGAATAATAAATCCTTCTTAGCAATGAGTAAAACTTAACCCAACTCAAATCTTAATATAACAGGTTTTATATAACATCAGCAAAGGATTAGCAGTTAACAACAAAAGTCAAACAGCAAGAACTCATTTGAAAATGTTTGTGAGCTAGTTTGGTATTTAAACAAAGAAGGTCAAGTGTTTGCTTACTTCATTTGTAGCAGCGAAATGATTCCCAAATGGATCATCCTTCAAGCCACCATAGAATACCTGAGGAAACTGCACAAATCCGCTTTCCTTTTCTGTCTTGCATCCAAGCAGAATGCTCATTGCATGAAGAACTACTTGTGGATTGTTGGCGAACATGTCAGCAGTCAACGTTGAGCATGAACGGAGCATTCGTCATCACTCCTGAGACTCTTGCCTATTGATAATTTTCAAAAAAAAAAAAATTAATCCTTAAAGTATGTGCAAACCTCCCTATCCACACACACTGGATAACACTATGGGGAGTGACCTTTTTTTTGTTTAGCGCGACTTGAACCCAAGACCTTTCACATCTTAGGATGGGTTCTTGACCACCAAGCCAACCCTCGTAGATTATCAGTTAATATTATTTATCTACCATTGAACAATAGTTGATTCACTTGATATTGTTGTATCACTATTTTAAGAATTTGGTAAATATTTGTGTGTCGAATATGGACTTTGTTATTTTCTTTTCTAAGCTTTCACCCCTAAATGGATTTTGATGGGGAAGTGGGGACTGGGGAGGAGGACGATGATGTCAATTCCTTTCACCTTTCATGCTTAAATTACTTCTTCTTTTTTGGGTTTGTAGACTAACATTGGTCCATTGTTGAAATATTGCACTGTAAATATAATAAAATATGACTTTTGTACCATGCTATTGTGTTTGAAAAATTCAAATCTTGGGAGATTGACCGAGTACAGAAGACACTCCGGCGGCCGGAATATGGATGGAAATTTGACCACAAAGCCCAGAGGGATATAAGGCCTTCTAAGATAAAGCCCGGCCCAAACACGGCTCCTTACCATCTGTAGGATGGAAATTTGGCCAAAAACCGAAGATCTTGCTATGAACCATAGAGCTTGGTGCATGATTGGCCTAGCATTAAAATGGCCCATCTCCAATTTCAATTATAAATGATTTAAGTCACGATTGGACATGGCCCAGTTCGAGCCCATCAGTTGACAACATGGGTTTAAATCTGGGCCAATACATATCATATATGCCGAGATATCTCGGTTTTCTGAAGACCAAGATATCTCGGCCGATACGAAAAAAAAATTGGCCGGCCAAGATCTCTACCGATTTCTTTTTTTTTTAGAAAAAAAATATTGGTTGTGGGCCCGGGCCGATATTTGCCCATATCGGATGAATATCGACCTAAATATCTGCTGATATTTATATTTTTTAATTTAAAAAAAAAAGCCTTTTTCAAAATTTTTTAAATGATTTTTTTCAAAAAAAAAATACTGAGATTTTAAAAAAATTGAAGAGATAGAAAGATATCGCCTGAGCCTATTTTTTGACCCTTGGTTAACAAGCCCAACCTTTATGACCCAAAATTACAAATTACCAGAACGTTCATGGCCCCAGCTTTGAAACGATGATGTTGCTTCGGCCTCTTCTCTCTGGCTACATAAATAAGATGTGGTATTCCATGTGGTTGATTGTCCTTGTTTTCCCAAATGACCTATAAAACATTGATTAGAAAACAAAATTAATGAAAACGAAAGCTCTTCTGTTCCAAACATGTACTCCATAATCATGTTTAATAAATAATAACTTCCTTAATCAACATATACAAAATACCTTAACTATGCTTGGATGGTTTCCACGTTCAATGTTTAAGAAGTCGGCAAATTCATCCATCCGATGGTAAGGAGCTGATTTTTCGACTGCACAATCTATTTTCTGACTGAGTTCTTCATATGCTCTCTGAAAAAAAAAAAAAGAAGAAAAATATAAGTAGAGCACATAATTGAAAATTATTTATTGATCGCACATCAAAATATTTATTTAAATAGTATCTCAAGAAGTCTTCATGATTATTAAGTCATATATTTCACCTATTTAAATTTAACAACTATTATCAAATTTAACAAATTATTTTTCATGATCAACTACTAATGTAACACTCTTTAAATCTTCACAAAAAACTTTAGTCAATATACCATTATAAATGGTGGGTCCTAGATATACGAAGAAATATCAATAGATCATTCATCAATATTGTTACGAAATATTTTTCAAGTTTTAATCAACTAACATTTATCATTGACTAAAAAAATAATAATATACAATGAAACTTATAAAGTCATAATATAATAGTAAATATCGAGCCCCTTCAATATTTTCCAGTTTCCATCACCCTTTTGGTGTTTGCCATGTGCGCTTCCTTGTCTTGTCCGGGCTTGTTTCTTATTGTTTATGTTCGGCGCCTTTGCTTTCCTTTGAGTGAGTAAATCTTTTTACCTTTCATTTAAAAAAAAATCGCTTATAAATTAATTAATTATATTCTAAATTATCTTTAAAATAACATATTTTCGAAAGACTTTTCAACAATATCCATGTAAAAACTTTAAAATTTAAAAATATTTTTGATATTATCATTAGCCAAATAATATTTATGATAATGGTCGGTAGAGATATGCTATGATATAGCTGGCCAGGTATAATCAATTTTAAACAAATAGGTTATTGTGTTGGCTAAAAACTCACTTTAATAAATGTGAGTTTTGATTTTGGATTCCATCTCTTTAAAAGGTTACTTCTTATAGTTTTATCTCATATGTAGGTAGAGAGATTTGTACCTATCTTGAGAATTAGTTGAATACTACAAATCTTCTTTAACAGTCGAACGAGCCTCATATCGATTGTGAAGAAGGAGATTTATGGATTTATATTAGAGTTGGGTCACTCTACCCCTATCAGTAGTCTTTTTGTTCAAAGCTTAGATGGACTGGAACTAATCTCTCTTTGATTAAGGAAAACGTTATGTTATTTTGCATGGTATGGCCATGTTTTATGAAGAAAGTTGAGTGAGTGTGATGAATGAATATGCTCTATACCTTCATCTTTCTCCACTCATCCATAAAATCTTCTGAAGAATACCCGCTGGGAATTTCTGGTTCAGAGGAAAAATACATGAAAGGAGCTCTAACTCGAATACTGTACTTCTTGCAAAAGGGAACCCATATATTGGCGAATTTGGATGCTTCAAGAGAGAGTAGAAGGTGAAGGGCGAACACCCGTCGTCGGAAACATAACAAGCAAGCTTGTGAGCCGGGTAGTCCACCGCCAACAGTGACAACACGGTGTTTACGGTCCCA
Source organism: Chimonanthus salicifolius (assembly GCA_013350335.1). NCBI lineage: Eukaryota > Viridiplantae > Streptophyta > Magnoliopsida > Laurales > Calycanthaceae > Chimonanthus > Chimonanthus salicifolius. The sequence continues at coordinate 46,980,660 of CM023539.1, forward strand.
ATCGGTGGCTCAAGCGTACAGTCTGCAGTGGTTACAAACATGTCCACTGGAGGAAGCTCTTTCCACCTAAACACCCAAAATTTGGAAAAAAAAAGACCAATCATGCATAATATGAAAGATTTTTTTAAAAAAATAAAAAAGAAAAAAAGAAAAGAAATTTAGATTGATGGGCATGTCAATTTTACCGATTTAGTAGGCGATCGGGATACGTTCGGTAGTCGATGGGGTTCCATTTGAAGTTCATCATCAAGAGCCACATGAAAGTGAACCATGACTCGCATAGCAGAGCAAGAAGCCATACTATTCCATGTGTACTAAGGTAGAGAAATCGGTAGCAGAGGAGAGAGATGAGGAAGAAGAGAATGATCACATCAGCAGCCCTCTTTAGGGTATTTTTGCGAGGGATTCTCTCATGCAGAGGAAGAGAGGTGGAGTTGGCCATTGCAGAATTAAGATAGAATGTGGCTTCAGATGCCTTATTTCGTGTGTTCGTGAATTCTCCTTTATATAAATGAATCTATGTTAGACTGTGATATATTATTAATTATTATTACCAGTCTAATGTGCTTAGCCGCCCACTAAAGTTGCCATGTCCATAATCCTTATGTGAGCTTCATGGACAATAAATCCAAAAAAAAATGATAAAATCTGAATTTAAAATTTCTATTTAAAAACTCTAAAATCTCCATTAATTTATCCATTTAGTAATATATTTAAATAAACTTAATAAATATTATGCAAATAATATAATTTATGAGCTCAAATTACACGATGATGCATGCAGTAAAAGCAGCGCCGAACCCATTCAGTGTGGCAAGTGAACGGTCAATGGCACCTTAAACGAGGCAAAACAGGTGGCCACCTTAATTAAATAAGGATTCTTAGACTCTGGTGAACTCGTACATATGGTCAGGGTCCATGTTGACGGCGCAAGTAGCCACCAACCAAAAAAGTCTAATTATAATTCTAAAGGAATATTAAAAATATTATTAATGATTATTAGTATTTGATTTTACTTGCATATATTGAATAGTTCTATACAAATCAACATATAAATAATCATCTTTTAACATTTTATTATTATAATCATCATCTTCATATTGAAATATTAAATTTTGGAATGTACTCAATTCTTAGAGTTTCATTTGACTAAGATTAAAATAAGTTTAAGTATTTTATTTTTACCTTTCTTTTTAGTAGAAACTAGAAACACCTTTGGATTATATTTGAATTTAAAATTATTTACGGTAACTTTGAATTGAGATTTTACGGTGACATTTGTGTTTTTTCTATTGTTATTTTCTTTTATAATTTAGATTTGAATATATTTCAATTCTACAAAAGTGAAGTTTGCAGCATAATTTACATCTAAAGAAAAACATTTTAAAGTTCCCTGTTCAAAGCAGATTCCATCCATGACATGGTAAAGACGAGGGAATTTGGGTGTTGTGCATTTTTCTTCTTTTTTTTTCCTTTTCATCCCTAACTGAGACTGGTTTGTGGACAATAATGAAGCAATTTCTATGGTTGGCAATACAAAAGACAAGTTATGAAAAACAAAAAATTTGCAAAGTTTCTCCAACATGTCAATTTTCGATCTGACAATGCATTGGATTCGCTAAAATCTCAATTTCAGAGGTGAAAATATTGGCCGATACATATTGTATTAGCCGATATGTATCGGTTTTTTAAGACCGAACAATATCGGTCGATACGATATGTATCGGCCGTACAAAACGAATATCGGCAGATATGGCCAATATTCGGTCCGCAATATCGGTCACCATATTGGGCTATATGCATAAATATCGATATTTAAAAGTTATTTTTTTAATTTTTTTTTAAATCGATACGATTTTTCACTGGTTTTTTAACTGTTTTTCATGGTTTTTAACGGTTCTTCCAATACGGCTTTCACAGGTTTTACACGATTTTTAGCGGTTTTTTGCGGTTTTTTACGATTTTTGGCTGTTTTTCACTGTTCTTCACAGTTTTTGCGGTTTTTCATGGTTCCGATATCGGATGAGAGAGAAATGCCGATATCGGAGGAGAGAGAAAATTATCGACCGATATTGTGGCCGATACTTGCATATCGGCCGGGGCGTTTTTTTTGACCCCTGCTCAATTCAAAGTTGATCGGTCGATTCATCTGTAGTCCAAATCCTACGAGATTCTTGCTTGTAACTATTTCTATTAAGTTATAAAAAGTTTCACATTCAATTAATTTGATAAACCAACTATTCCATATAACATTTGATACCAGCTAGATTTTTAGAGTGTGTTCTACCTAGGGCTTGAAACTCGAGTCGAGTCGGGTCGAGTTAGGTTTCATTAAACCCAACCCATTCCATGTCAAAATTTATTAAACCCAATTCAACCTAACCCAAATTGCTAACCTGAGTTACCTAACTCGACCTGACCCGAATTTCTAACTCGACTCAACCCAAGTGTTGTTTTATAACTTGGTACACTCGAGCGGATCGAGTTGAGTCGATTTGATTTTAAATTTCTTAGTCCAACCCGATCAAAATTTCATGTGGGTTTTTTTTTTCCAACTCGAGATATACAAAAACATAATCCAAATCTATTAATTTCTCAGGTCGGATTAAAACTCGACCCAAGTTTCACCCCTAGTTCTACCTAAAGAATGTAATCACATCATGATTTTCTAGCATGGTACCAGAGCAGGTTCCACGTGCAGCCATAAAATCTAGGTGTACGTAAGGGTAGGTATGAAGTTTACACGTGCAATTGCAGAGTCCAGTTGGACTTGACGGCAGGTGTGAAGTGACAAAAAGTCCTACGTTGATTAATTTGATAAACCAATGATTCTATATAACACTTGAGACACATTACTCTCGACGATTAACTTTTGAAAGTGAGTCATACCTCAAAAATATTATCATATCACGATTCTCTAACAATCTTTGTCTTTGATTACAAAAGAAGAGTTTTGGAAAAAAATTAAGTATCTCCATCTCTAAGTATAAATCTGTAATTAAATGATAAGCTATTCTCAAGTAAGAACAAGTTTGATATCTCCCTTTTAAAACTCAGTTAGAGCCAAGAGAGTCACAGTCGTACCCAACAGAGCAGTGGTCCATCCATATGTGTAAAACAAAAGGGGCAGTAGAGTGCGAAACTGGATAAAGAGATTGATAATACTGCAGAAGACAATGGTTCCTTTGTTCCTCATCCCCAATCCTGACTTCTGCAAAATTAGACACCTTTCTTTTCAGTGGCTCATTCAAAACCAGAAGAGATGACAAGAGTTCAGTGCAAATTGGAAATGATAGTGAAGCACGTAATTTACATGGCGCTTATTCATTTCTTATTAATATAAAAAATTGAATGTTCTAGATATTAAAATATAAATTTATAAAAAGTGTACGAATTGAAATATCTACTTAAAATGACAACCTTATTATATTACTGCTGACAGTAGAAAAGAAAACTCATGAAGCATTCTTCATATCATGGTTTTCTCTCACTTACCCTTATTTTTAACTTTATTGATAATTTATCATATGAATTTGGCAAGATAAGGAACAACCCATTAGACAATTATCTTCTCTTTTATCTCACAATAATTAAGAAAACGCAAAAAAAAAAAAAAAAAAAAAAGGCAATCTACTCCAACAGATACTAGCAGGCAATATCCATGCGATACATAGGCTGAAAGTGAAATGAAAAAAATATCAATATAAAATAAAATAAAATATTTGACTAAAATTTTCATAAATTAGACTCTTTACGTATCCCATACTAGACTAAGCCAATTCAATTCATATATCTCTAGTTTGGACCCACTAGATTTTACTCATTATGAAACAAGTTAACCTAGTGTAAGTCCTTAGTACGGGTTGACTCAACCTACCTATTTGTTAAATAGTAGGCCCAATTTATCTCATCCCAATCCCAAACCATTATTAGATAAGTAGATTTAATCTGGGATAGAGATTCTCCCACAAGCATTTTGTGTAATCCGACATGAATTTATTATATTACCCATTTTGCCCTTCGAATCGGCTTATCGAACCCTTTAAATTACTTACACCAAAGGATTCAGCAAACCAATTTAAAGGACAAAATGGACAATATAGTAAAACCCATATCGAATTACACAAAATGTCTGTAGAAGAATTGTTGGCCTTAATCCAATTTAACATATTTATTAAAGTGTGACCCAACCAACTTGCACCTTACTTTACCTATATATTAAATTGAGTGGTCAAATTTGATTTGATTCATTTATTAAATGAGTTAATTAACTTAACTAATTTTAAATAACTCAATTGAACTTATATCTTGTTAGATACTTGATCAATACACCAAGAGCTTTAGAATTGATGGAATACAGAAAACAAACCATTTATCTTATCCAATCCGACACTGGTCCAACTCAATGCCTATACCTCGGGTTAAACTTCACCAGACTCGTAGTCTTAATTGTTGGCTATTACACTGGCACCAGGTAGCACATTCCATGGGTTGCCCACTAAGTTCAAACATAGACATGGTACCTACTACAGTGCCAAATGTTAGGTACCTTGTCAATGAGTAGAAAGTTCGATAAAATACAAAAAATTGGATTGTTTACCTATTATATACTTAGACTAGTCCAATTCAATGCATATGACTCTAGATTGGACCGCACTAGATTTTACTCGTCATTTAACAAGTTAACCTACGGTCAGTCCTCGTTATGGGTTGACTCAATCTGCCTATTTGTTAAACAGTAGCCCCAATTTATCTCTTCCCAATCTCAAACCATTTTTAGATAAGTAGATTTAATATGACTCTGTAAATACTATTTAGCCTTAGAACAAGTTATTGTAAATGGATTGATTCGATCATACGTGTATTATAAGTTTGTAATTCATCTATTAAATAGATTGATAGATTTAATTATCTAAACAAATTTAAATTAATCTACCCAACACAACTCTTTTATTAAACAGACTTAACTTAGTTCATACTAACTTTAACTCATTTATTAATTATTTTGTTTTCTATAAAAACAATAAAAATTAGAAAATGAAAATAATTCTTATCATACTATTTAAAAGAAATCAAAATTTATGTTCTTAAAAAACTAGTAAACATGTGAAAAAGGATAGTGACTCGTAAAAAATCTACTTTCTTACAGGAGGTTGTGGGTTGAAGTCCCCATAATCTAACAGTGGTATACTCTAGAGATAGTAGATTCATCTGTAAAGATTTTATATTAGATATTTCATAATTTTCCACACTTAAATTAAAAAAAAAAAATTCTGCCCAAGCATCTTAGAATAGTACTCAATTTTGTGACATGGATTAGCAAAACATCTTTTCTTTGTAAAACAAAAAAATTAGTTGGCCCCAATTGGGTGGTCATGATAATTGGAACTTGGAAGATTTTGAATTGGACAGCAAAGGTGTTCCTTCTCTGCCGCGGCCTCTCTCTCTTAGTTGCCGGTTTGACTCAGCCTCTATTAATTAAAAACAACAGTACAAACAGCTGATTTGACATTATAATCTAATTGCCTGATACACGACCGCTTCTTTTCTACGTCAAGCTCCAAAATCTTGAAATGTCTAAGATTAAGAGAAAACAAACCATTTATCTTATTCAATCCTAGACTGATCCAACTCAATGCCTATATCTCAAGTTAAACTTCACCAGACTCGTAGTCTTAATTGTTGGCTATTACACTGGCACCTGGTAGCACATTCCATGGGTTGCCCTCACCAAGTCCAAACATAGACATGGTGCCTACTACAGTGCCAATGTTAGGTACCTTGCCAGGTAAGTAGAAAGCTATAAAGCCAATAAAAGACAGAAGACAAGTTATTGTAAATGGATTGATTTGATTCTACGTGCATTCTAACTCATTTATTAAATAGATTGATAGATTTAATTATTTAAATAAATTTAAATGAATCTGCCTAATACAACTCTTTTATTAAACAGTTGACTTAACTTAGTTCATACTAACTTTAACTCATTTATTAATTATTTTATTTTCTATAAAAACAATAAAAATTAGAAAATGAAAACAATTCTTTTCATACTATTTTAAAAAAATCAAAATTTATGTTCTTAAAAAACTAGTAAATGTGTGAAAAAAAATAGTTACTCATAAAAAATCTACTTCCTTATAAGTGATTATGGGTTCAAATCCCCATAATCTAATATTGGTATACTCTAAAGATAGTTGATTCACGTGTAAGAATTTTACATTAGATATTTCATAATTTTTCCCACGTTAAAAAAAAAAAATTCTGCCCAAGCATCTCGGAATAGTACTCAATTTTGTGACTTGGAGTAGCAAAACATCTTTTCTTTGTAAAACAAAAAAATTAGTTGGCCCCACTTGGGGGGTCATGATAATTGGAACTTAGAAGAGTTTGAATCGGACAGCAAAGGTGTTCCTTCTCTGCCGCATCCTCTCTTTCTCTTAGTTGCCGGTTTGACTCAGCCTCTATTAATTAAAAACAACAGTACAGACAGCTGATTTGACGTTATAATCTAATTGCCTGATACATGACCGCGTCTTTTCCATGTCAAGATTTAGAGAAAGTGACTAATTAATTAATTATAAAAAGTACGAAAGATGTCTATATCTTTTATATAATTTATTTATTTATATATTTGAATCATGTCGCCATTTGACTGGGAATGACGCATGTAATGTCGTCGGCTATTTTGGTCTGATGAGCAACAATAAAATAGAGCACATCTTATCTCTTATACATTATTAAGAGTCGGGTAAATTAAAAAGAATTTCAACTTTCTTGTAATTTATTGAGACGGTTGTCGATGCAAATGTCAGATAGAATAATATATCTATAAAAAAATTTATCAAATATAAATTAAAGATCCAACTCAAAAGGTCCAAATTTGAGCCCAAATTCATAAAATCTTATTGAAATAAATTTTTATAAAAAAATAAAATTGTTAGAATATAACATATTTTATAAAACTTAATAATTTAATCAAACTAATACTATCATGGGCCCCAATAAAGACCAAGTGCCACTCAGCCTCCATATTCAACTCAGGTTTAAAATCGGGCCTGAGCCTTCAATATACAAATCGAGCCACGCTTATGTTTGACTAGATTGAGCAACCCTTGCTGAACAACAATCATATGCTACAAAGAACAAACCGTTTCCAAGAAGCCCGGCCCAAACCCATCAATGGCCAGTGGCTGTACCCTCAGTGAGACCATGGCGAGTGCAGTCTTTGTGCACCAGCACGAGCGCTGTCACCGGCACAAAGAGCACCGATGAGTCGGAAGCGAATCTCCCTGTGTCGGTTTCATTACAGTTGAAGGGTGTTTTGCTCTTTTGGCGTGATAATGAAGATGTGAAAACTTAAATAAAAAATAAAAAATAAAAAATGAGTATATTAAAAAAAATCTTGCGATTGTTTCGATAGATAAAAAGATGAGAGAATGTTCTCTAAGGAAATTCTATGACATCCATTAAATTTAGAAATAATCTTAAAATACTAGGAAAAATAATCTAAGAAATAATGTAATATGGAATGATTGCCAATATAATTGAGAGAAATAGATGATCATGACAAAGTAGTCAAAGCTGACTTTAAAGAAATATTAAGGAGACAATATATAACATAATATTAAAATTACTAGGAGACATTAATATTTTATTAATCATAATGCAGACATTAAAGTAATATACTGAAAACAACATGAAAAAGAAAAATTAAGGGAAGTGAGATGCAAAATTTTACCTTGGGCAAGAAAGAAATGTTGGAGAGTAGAGAATAGATATGGTAGCTAATGTTGCACTATATTTTGTTTTGTTTCTTCGGCCACCGGAAAAACGTTCTGCACGAGCAAAATTATGCCTAATTTGGGATTTCGAGGTCAGCTTGAGTCAATAGATAAACTTATGGTATCTAGATTTGGCTAATACCACTATTTTTCGATCAAACAACTATATTAGGAGAATAGGTTTGAATTTGTTACTTTTGTATATGTTTAATTACTTAATCTACGTTGTATTTGCTGATTATATAACTACACATATACTCCCTCCGTCCCATTTTAATTGTCTTATTTGAAATATTTGTGCTTTTTAATAAACTCTCTCTATAAAGCTAACATTTCATGTGATCTCATCCATTTTCAATACACTTTATACAAAATGAGACAATTATTTTAGGACAATTCTAAAATCCATATAGGACAATTAATTTGGGACAGAGGGAGTATAAATGATGTTCTAATATTGCTAAGTTCATGCTAAATGAGAACCACATTAACACATGAGTTTGATTGAACAACAAAACTTAAGGAAAATTCAAGCAAGTACGTTCAAATTGACTCATCGTAATTGAAACTATAACAACAACCATTAAATAGGAATATCCTATCATGGATTTGAAATGGTCCAAAACTATCCAAGTTGGACAACCATTGCAATCCAGCAATAGTGTAATACTTAATTTTCCTTGGTATTTTAGAAGAGGCCTGTGATTTGGTTTCAGGGTTCACAACCATATCCATTGGACAGAAATTCTAAATGGCATGTGCGCAAAATCTAGTCATGTTTTAGATTTTTAGCCATTTGATGTAAATAATTAAAATAGATACTTGACATAAAAAAAAATTAATTAATTTTGTGTCAAGGTAAAGTTTTGTATGTGGCCATAAAGATTTACTTACCGGCACGATAGGTGAGCCAACAATGTAGCCGCTATTTCTAAAACTCCTACTCTAAATTTGGTACAAGGAACTTTACTCATGATAATGAAAAAACCCCTTGTCACACTTCTCAGGTTTATGTGATACACGTGGTCTTGAAGTGATTTCTTGTATTCGTGAGATAGGTGTAAAGTAGCGTATATAATGAAAAAAAAAAAATCAATTTCATTAGACATAATTAGCTATTCAATTCAACATAATGGTTTTAACTTTTAAAGCAAGAATCCAATGATGCTAGTTTTTATCCATTACAAGCGTTCTTAATAGGAGAGAGTTGTAGAGTTGGTTTTCATCCTTCAATCTTTATCTCATAAAATTTCATTGGAATAGGAAATCTAAGGAGTACATGAAAGATCCCCTAAAAACATTATTATTAGCAAATTATTAATATACAGGCATTCACCCATATGAATTATTAATCGAAATGAAATGTCACTCCATATCTAATCCAATTACAAATATTTAGCCTTAAAAAAAAAAGGATTTTATTTTTAGTCTTTTCTTTATCTACTTGTATAATGTCATGGGGAAAGGGATGTGAGTTTCTTATAAAGATGTCTGATATAGAAGCAGCAGCAGCAGCTAGTGATCGAAATTTTACAGTATAAGCGAAGCTTGCTGTAATTAGGAAATAGATCAACAAAAACCAAAATAAAGAAGTTGGCCATTGTAATATGACAGTCTTACTTAATATTCTATGAGTAGGAACTACATTAAAGAAAGAGTAAAATATAAGCAGCTAGGAATTGAAATATAACAGTATCAGTATGGCCTGAATTGGAATCAAATCTTGTCACTTGCAGAAGCATGGCTTTCTTCCATAAGAGGTGTTTCCTTCATTGCGAGAGATGTTGTTTGAAGGAGCAAGTAGTAAACTTGTTTGTCTCCGAATAGGGGAATACCTGGAAAAAATGGTGAGTGGAGATATGCATTTAGTAGCCTGGGAAAATGGGTGGCGGTGGTGATGGGTAGGGCATGCCAAAGATCGGGCTTTGAGGGGACGGCGTTGGTGGTAAGAAGGTTTCCGGAGATGGTGAAGGTGGTATTGGGACTTGTGGGGGAGGGAAGAAGTTTGGCGACTGCTGTGGTGCTGGTGTTGGTGATTGAACTGGTGATTTTGGTGAGGGTGCCATATTTGGTGCTAGAGATGGCGGCATCATCGAATTGGGCGCTGGTGCTGGTGCAAAGGGTGTCTGCATTGGTGATTCTGTTGGAGATGAAGATGGCATAGAGACAGGTGCTGGAGATGGTGCACTTCGGGAAGTTGTTGGTGCTTCAGATGGTGCACTTGGGGAAGTTGTTGGTGCTTCAGATGGTGCACTTGGGGAAGTTGTTGGTGCTTGGGATGGTGCACTTGGGGAAGTTGTTGGTGCTTGTTCTGGTGCTGGTTCAGGTGTTGCGGATGGGGTAAAGTCCATTGGCATGGGTGTTGGTGCTGAAATGGGCGACTCCGACGGTGTCAGCGATATGTGTGGTGTGTAATCATCAAATTGAGTTGGTGGAGGCACAGGATCAGGGGTTGGCGGTGGAGATGATGACGGTGGTGGTGCTATTGGGGCTTGAACAGGGCTAGATGAGGAAGAACCACCATCTTTTCTCCCGCAATTTCCGGCACTGCTGCAATCGACTGGAAGGTCCGCAATCGGCGCACAATCTTTTGTGGCCTTCTGCTGTGGTCGATCTGGTATGCAGTTGTTTGTATTGTCTATTGAAACCCCTGTTCTAGAAGGAGATTTGCATTCCTCTGCCTCTCCTTTGAAGTAGTTATTGGAACATGTAAGATTAACTAAGTTTGGCAACGCACAAATGCCCTCCGGTATGATCCCGGTGAACTTGTTGTTTGAGATATCCAGATCCACGATGTTTTTCAAATCAGAAAAGCTGTTTGGCAAGACTCCAACCAGTGAATTGGAAGACAAATCAATGACAGAGACATTGCCCAGCAAGCCAATTTCTGGCGGAAGGCAACCATTGAGCCCGTTCTCAAGCAAAATGATCTCATTCAGTGTATTTCCCATTTTGCCAATGCTGCTTGGAATGCAACCTTCGAATTCATTATTGGCAGCGACAAAGACAGAAACAGGTGAATTTCCGAGATTCTCCGGTATGCTAGATTTGAACCGGTTGTTGTTCAAGAACAGAGCGTCTAGTTCCTTATCGAATAACTCACTAGGCAGACTCCCTTCGAAGTCGTTGAATCGGATGTCGAGGTACTTCAACGTTGGGATTTCAAGGACAACCTTTGGGAATGAACCCACAAAGCGGTTGTTACTGATGTCGAGTTCAAAGAGTTGTTTTAGCTTGGAGAAGCTATTGGGAACAATGCCGCAGAAACGATTAGAATTGATATGGAGGAGGGAGATGTCTGTGAGTAGTCCCAGTTCAATGGGAAGGTAACCAGCAATGTCTCCATGATTGAGATCAACCCCTGCAACTACATTGATGGACGGATTATCGACCGCAGGGGAACAAAAGACACCGGTATACGAACATACATCCGATCCGTCCCAGTTACCAGTCATATTGAAAGGATCAGAATAAATTGCCTTCTTCCATGCTTGGAGGGCAACGTAGGCCTGTTTTAGCCTTTTATTTGTGAATGTAACCAAAACATCAACCGTGTAATCAACATTTTCTTTTAGATTGTCATCCTTGGCTAATGATTCTAGTTGTCGTCGGGTAATGAAGGCGGCTTCGGCATCGGAAAGCGAAAGGGAGAAGGAAGGCAAGGAAAGGAGAAGGAAGAGAGAGAGGATGAAGGAGAATGAGGAATGCATTGTTGAGGATTTGCTCATCTCTGGAGAGGCCCAATGCTTCTATGATTAGAGGAATTTAGAAATGAAAGGAGTAGAGAGGTTGTTACATTGATAGGGAGAAGTAACGGTCATGGTTTCACCAAATCCTCTCGGAACTCTTAACCTTTCATATTTCAGTTTCTTCAGTTGCTTTTGGCGGGTTTATAGCCGTTGCTTTCCAAATTTAGTACCCCGTTGACTCTGACCACTGGATAAATGAAACAGGGCTTGTTTTCTGTTTGGCTACTTGGTATTTCCGAGGGATGTTTCTTCGGGTAGCCATCCAATCACTAGAATTATTTTTGACCATTAAATAATAATTATTTTGGACTGTTTTTTTTTTTGTTAGGAGAGTTCCATGTAGAGGGATTTTTCATGTGAACCTTTGTGAATAGTATTTTCAGATCAATTTTTTTAAAACAATATTATGAGATAAATGACTTAATAATAATAAGATATTATATTATGTATTTATACGCTGGACTACGACCATAGTTAAAAGTTGAGATTTAAATAAAAGTTTAAACTAATATTTTTTTTAAACGATTGGGTAACATTCATTCAAGATGGGGGAAGATGTTTGAGAAACGTACAAAAATGAGTTCAAAACATGAGCAAAAGAGAGAAAAGAAGAGCCACAGCCAAAGCGAGACCACAAAAAGCAAAAAGGAGGATATTACAAAAGTGGTGATAAAATATTGATTGCTATTTTGATCCATTGAATGTGCATATCATAACTCATACTTAGGTGATAGGTAGCACATTAACTATAAATATCATATTGATAATTAGTTAATCCAATGATATCGGACAATTTATCAGTCAATATTAAAAGGCATCCCATATAGACACTCGATTTTTCTTTCTCTACACACTCAATTTCAAAAAAATCAAGTGAAATTATCATTCTACCTATCTGTGTTCTATTCATCTGGACGAACTGTCAGTTCATTTTCAGTTCATTCGGATGAATGTACTCATCCGAATGAATAAATCAGTGTAGTTTCAGTTCGTTTGAACGAATGAACATATATATGTCAATCCTTCATAAAATTCGATCCATTCACTCGAATGAATTCATTCGAATGAACCAAGGTGTTCATTTGGATTGATATTTTAAGCATTGTAAGGCTCACCTTTTAAAATATCAATCATGATAAAAGCTTACAATGCAAAAGATTGTGAAGTTACAATCAGTATATTCATTTGAACGAATTGATAATGAACTGAAATTTCGTTCGAATGAATTCATACATGATGGTAGAATGGTAACTTCACTCAAAAATTTAAAAACAAGTGTATAGAGTCAGATTTTTCGAATGTCTATATGGCTCTCCTATTAAAATATCAATCATGATAAAAGCTTAAAATGCAAAAGAAATAAAACTTATTCACTTTTGATATTTCTTTTTGGCCCCTAAAATATATGGATGTAACTTTCCATATCGAGAATCTGAATCGTCCAATATATGTGACAGTCATTATTAGTGATTCCCTAAATTGTTCAGTGCTACAGTACTGAAGGATCCTTACGCACATGTGAAAAAGTGTTGTGTTGCAAAGCATAAATATTAACTATTCTCTAAATACTTAAAAAATATGATTTTTAAGATCAAATTGTATAATTTTAAGGGCTTCCACATTAATGGAAAGATCTTTTAAGCATCCATAAAATGGAACCAAAATAGGTCCCACCTAAAGTTGTTAAGAATTAAAAATTATTAAAGCAATTTAACATTTGGGGAGCCTAAAAATACGGCTTATGACTAGATTAATGTAACTTTTTGTATAACATGTTTGTGGACGAAAGATCTATCTAAAGATGGGATATTTTTATTTTTTTTAAAAAAAACCACTTTTATCGACCGATATCTCTAATTTTGTCCGATACATATCGTATCGACCGAGATATTAAGATTTTAAAAATCGAGATTTATTTTTCTAATCTAAAAGACTGATCATATGGGACAAAGTTAAGCATCACAAAAGATGAAAAAATTCAGTGATTGAAAAATAATCTAAAGTCACAAAAGTTTGGAGAGTTAAAAAAGCATGGCTCCCATAATTAAATCAAGGTAATTTTATTGAAGCCTTTATATTCTCAGGATGTAAATGGGTTGAACTCAAATAGGACTTAGGTAAGATCCGAATTTAAATCCATTTAATAGTCTCGGAATCGTATCATGTGGGATTCATTTCAAATTCATAAATATATGAAGTAAGCCCGAATCCAGTTAAAGGTGTCAGATTCGAATTTGGATTTTAAAAAAATTCTAAAACTAGAAACAATGACATTCTCCTATATAAAAGAAAAAATCAGATTAAGTAAATAATCAAGTTTTCATATAAAAAAAAAACTTAAATCTTATAAAAAAAAAAAAAAAGCACACACAATACATTATTTTTAGATATTATAAGACAACTACAAAATTTATCTTAAAAAATATATTTAAAAAGTTATTACAAAACAAATTAAAAGAAAATAAGTAATAAATACATTTAACGCAAATAGTGGAATCCAATTATATCTCATATGTAATATTATTTCCTTATATCAAATATAATGTAGTATATATGTTAGGGAATATACAAGAGTAAATAGTAGAGTTTTATTGTCATAAAATTTAACACACAACATATTTATTAACAATAAATATATAATTTTCATATTATCGAATCCAATATGTCTAGATCCACGTCCACATCCGAAAACAAGGGGATTTTAGTTTCAGATTCGGACTCAGATTCAAAAAAATAAATGAATCTAAAGTTTGCATCCATTTATGTCCCTATCATATTCAATTGAATTGAAGATATTTATAATGAACTCACTTCACTGAATAAAATTGTGTCAATCATTTAATAAAAATATAACTGATCATGTATTCAATTAAAGATTTTTGTAATGAACCAGTTGGACTAGTTTAAAGTATATCGATCATTTAATAAAAATATAATCAATATTTATTTAATGGTCCTTCAAAATATTATGTGAAAAAAATATATTGAAGAAGTTTGGTCATTGTAAAGTCTCTCTTGGATAAACACAACTAAATAAACTGAGTATAATAAGAAAAAATTATTCTATTTTTTTTCTAATAGTACATGTCCGTGTAACATATGTCACATGGCTACTGTCACTTCTTTCAAATGAGATATTGACTACTCTAAATTATGGTAATATCCCCTCTATTCAATCAGATCCTGATTGAGTTTTTTCTCTTTTATTTATTTATTATTATTATTATTATTTTTCGAATGAGGTCTATAAATTCATGTTTAGGCTAGAAAATTCTAGACCAGAATTTGAGTTAAATTTATTTGAAGCTTTGAAATTTGTTTAGAGTCTCTCTTAGAGAGGTGAGTTCTAGTTTGATTCTTAATTTTAATTTATGTTTTTTCAGAGCTAAATTTCTTTTAAGTATTGTTTTATTTTGCAAGGTGAATTGAATGTTCAATGGCTTGTACATTTCTAATTACTTAATTAAGTTCTCTTCCATAATCAAATTAGGTCAAGAAGGTTCAATGTTTGTCAAATTGAACTAATGTTGGATTTAATTTTATACATGTTCAGAATAACCATTCCATGTTCTCTTTTTTTTCCATTGAATACCTAATTTTTTCTTGAATTCTGACTCACTCAAAATTATTCTGTTGAAATTAGTATCATCTTTCTTTTCTTGAGAGTAATCGAGAGAATTGAGAATTAATTTTCTTTAAATTTTTATCATTAAAATTCTTGATCTGAGATAAAACTCTAGTATATAATTTTATTTTAGCATAACGACTTAAGTAGACGTTAAAACTGTTTCTTACCCGTCATCACTATACATTATGGTTGTCCTTGTAGACTGAGTTATTGGGTTGACAAAAATAAAATAATAGCTTGCTAGTGGTTGGGTTACAGGTGTTATTATGTGGGCCAAGAAAGAAATTGCATGGTACATGGGTGCCCTGTTGTTATTAGGTGGACCTTTCATCTTCACTTGAACTAAAATGTTTTTATAAAGTAATTTAACTTGTTGGCTCCTGTTTTAAAAGTCGTGAGCTCACTTGTAGAATTTTAAATTCAAAAAAGAAAAAAATCCATAAAAAAAAAAAATATGAATTTTGCTTGCCAATGGAGGTACAAACCGACCTGATTAGTAACCAATTCTTAGTTTATATCCAAAGTTCTAAAGCAAATTTATAAATTGTTTGGACAGAGATATCATACTATAGTTTTGTTTTAATTACTAACAACATAATTAATAGTTTTTAGTTTTTAATAATTATAAAAAAAATATATGAATACCTTAATCAAATTTAAGTTTTTGAATTACTGCCAACTTTTTTTAGATCCTTTGCTCAAAATCATAGTGGATTTAGATTTAGATAAGGAAATTTCTTACCTAAACATTGGACTCTTATGGGTTCATTTGAGTTGAGTCGAGGGTTCACAACCTAACCTAAATTAAATACCACCCATTAAGCATTCAATCCCTTAGTCTAACACCCTGTTTTATATCAAAAATGATTTACTTGATTTGAGTCAACTCAATTTTTTGAAAATTGACCGTTGGTATTGGAATTTCATATAATTTAACCTAACTTAGACCTACACATGCCAAAGATATAAAAAAGATAGAAAAAATGAAAATGAAAATATTTCATTTTATACCTTGACTTTCTTTAGAGCACATTAGGTGAGACCATGGGAGCACGAACGTGGCACCTCTCATTTCCTGAAGCTAGAGATTATCAGTTGAACTACACCCATTTGGACAATAGAGTTATACCTCTAGGCCAAGGGTATAAATTTCGTATCGGCTGTACGGGCGAGATCTCAGCCGATATGACCGAGATCTCGCCAATATCGGCCGATACGGCTAAGATTTGTAAAAAGAAAAAAAGGAGAGAGAAAGAAATATTAGCTGAAATCGGTGAGATATCGGCCAATATTCGTCGGACCCGGGATCTCGGGTAGGCAATTTTTTTTACCCCTGCTCTAGGCCTACTGGTTGGGAAATGGTTTTAAAACCTTTGGGCCAAAGAAATGTTAGTTCGGTCTAAATAAGCCAAGTCTTGGACCTTTCAAATTGACATGAACCAAAATAGTTTTAGAATTTTATTTTATTTTTTAAGTATTTTACTGAATTGGTTTGCTTGAGATCCATGGACTTGGTTAGACTTTAGAAATTGCAATCCTTATCAAATACCCAACGGTCCCAACTCTGTAAGTCAATAAATACAACCCAGTTCCCCATTATTCATTACCCAATGCCCCACATAAAAAATAAAGCCTCTCTCTAAACATCTTTCATTTATGCTTTTAAATTTGTTTTATTTTACTTTTAAAAGTTAGGTGAAATTTGATTGAATCAAGTAAAATATTTGTTGACTAGCATTGTCAATTTGACCCAAATTCTACTTGATTTGGCACATTAACTCTCCTACTGAAATCCAAGTGTTCTTTATCAATTTTCATAGCGACCCTAGTTAAATGGCCATGTGATTGGGGACCAGAATTTTCAAAGTAAAGCATTTCCCTGAAATCTACTTTCTTAAGAAAATCTATGCAAACAAATCTGGGAAAATCTCAGTTTCTTAGGAAGTCAAGTCTTTTTTTTGGAGAAACTGCTTAAACAAATGTACCCTAAAGTTCATTGGTTGAGAGCACCGGTTAACAAACATGACACATTGAATATTTGAATACAGTAAAAAAATGATGTACTGTGAAATACTTTACAAAAATTAGTGTGAACTTTCAATGACAGTCTTCAGAGTTGAATCATGGGTTTGAATTTAAAATTTAAAATATAAAATCTGACAAATTTTTAATCATCCAAAGGTGGTACTTGAAAGTTTTCACTAATTTATTTTGAACCAATTGGCAACAAATAATTTATTGTATATTAACTAGTGAGGCTCGTCATGGATATGTTAAAATTTAAAGAAAAGAATAGCAACAACGTTGTCATTAAAATCTTTAAATCTAATGCAATAGAGTACAGTAGTACACAATTAAGTCAAATAATGATTTATAATTGTCAGGTGCAGTCAATTTAATCAATGGAGTCAATTTTTTAAGATATAAGATTAAGATATATTTTAATTGAACTAAAAAGAATGCTCTTTCATTTCCTGATATTATTAATAGTATTATTAAAACAATCAATGAGATTGAGTTTTTTATTTAAAAGGCATCGGAGAGAGACAATTTGAAGAAAACCAATTGGAAAAAGAAAAAACAAAACTTTTTTTTTTTTAATTTACGTGTGGGAAATCGTGGGATACTCAGCGTTAGGGGTAGAAAATTCGGCTGAATCGAGATTTCAGCGAGATATCAGCCTAGATTTTTTCTCTCTCCTCAATTTTTTTTTTTGAAAATCTCAATGGTTTTTTTTTTAAAAAAAAAAATCATTTTAAAAAATAAAAAATTTTGTTAAAAAAAACTTAAAACAAATATCTCGGTCGATATTTGGCTGTATTGGACAAATATCGGCTGAGATATCGACTAGGCCAACAATCGATATTTGTTTTTTTTTTTTTTTTAATTGGCCGATACTTACAGTATTAGTCGAGATATCTCGGGGGTCCAAAACCCAAGACATCGCGGCCAGTACGATACTTATCGGCTGAATTTTATACCTCTGCTCAGCGTAAAACTTCCACGGGTGAGCCCAAGATCCCTAGGGCACACTAAAATTAGGTCATGGGAGTTTGAACCCGCAATCTCGGGCTTCCTGATACTGAGATAGGAGGCAACCAATTGAGCCACACCAATGTAGGTTACTTTATTGAGAACTTGCCTACAGAGATTTTCTACCAAGATACGTTATCTAATGTCTTTTGGAGCCCACATAGTTAGGTACGATATAAAGAGGATTATATGAGTAGATTGTATACAAAACTTCACCTCTATATGATCATTCCATTTATTAATTTCAAACTTTTATAAATCAATGGTTCTATTTTTATCAAAATTTAAAAGACAAGATTATATAATTAAAATAATTAATTGATAGTAAAACTTTATAAATTTCATATCTATAAATTTATCTATCAAATGAATTCAATTATGTGAGACTTATCAACCATAAAAAAATTGTTTAATAGCTACTGAAATTTCATCCGAAATTTGTAAAAGTGTGTTTCACATGGCTGTCGGTTAAGAGGTGCCGACGTTGATTAATGAGAATGAATAGTTAAAGGCCCACGCCAGGACAGAAATGTTAAAAGTTTATAATGCAAGTTAACTGGAATTTTATTTTTACCACAATACATGAGTCAGTGGACTCTTGTCAAAGTTAGGATAAAATAATAATTTGATTATCAGACATAAATTCATCAAAATTAATTCTAATATATTTAGATTGAATGCCTAACAATAATTTTTAATCTCTTAATACGTTGAAACCCAATAATCTATTAAAAATTAGATGTTTAAGATATACTTTTACTATCATGATTATAATAATAGATTTACTTTACTTTAGCATGTTTTTGGGTGAGGCGACACTATTAGCACGAGTTTCTTGTGTTCACTAATTGTGTATCAATTATAAGAGTAATTAATTTTCTAAAAAACACGAAAATAAAACCTTTTTGAGCACACTAATGTTAAAAAATAAATAAAAATTAATATGTTGTCATGAGAACACTAAATTTTGTTCTTAAAGACCAACTTTTGGAGCCTCAAAAAATAAATCTTTCCACATGAACGGATATAGCTACTTTGAACTCGAAAGATTTTTAATATTTTAAAAACTCTACCAGATCTCAAATAGCGCCGAGTAACTAGCAACATGATAGAAAGTAAAGGTGAAACTTGGGTCGGGTTTTAATTTGAGAAATTAAGTGAGTTGGGTTTTATATCTTTTAAAATAGAGTTAGGTTTGATTGAAAAAAAAAATCTCGAATTAATTTTAGATCGAATTGAATCAAGCTTTTTTAAATTCACCCGACCCGACCCGAATTGACCAAATCTAACTCATTCAAAAAAATTAATATAACACTCGGATTAAGTTAAACCAACACTTAGGTTGAGTTGAGTCAGTAATTTAGGTCGGATGGGTTGAGCAATTCAAATCAAGTCAGGTCGGATCAAATTCAATAACTTTTATATGAATTGGATTGAGTTTATTAAAATCTGATGCGACCCACCCAACTTTCAACCATAAGAACAAAAAGAGAAAAGGAATTATAATGACAAAAAAAAACTAGAAAGTGAGATAAGTGAGTGAGTCCTACAAAAATCATATAGAGCGGGTTATGGAAAAAAAACAGGACAAAAATCAATGGCGGAAGTAATTTGTACAAGTTTTCTAAATATTTTGACATGAGCTAATTATATTTCATTTTTATGTATAAATATAGAGAAAAACACCCTTCAAAAATTCGGCCTGGCCAATATTTCGCCAAGAGATTGGCTGATAAATTTCTCTCTCCTCTTTTGTTTTTTTTTTTAAATATCGGTATTAATTTATTATTTTATTTTTTCTGAATTAAAAAAATATAAAAAAAACTGAAAAAGAAACTGTTTTTTTAAAAAAAAAATTGAAAACGTAAATATAGGCTGATATCGGCCGATATTTTGACCCGGGCCATCACCGATTTATTTTTTATTTTAAAAAAAATACCGATATAAATCATCTCGGCCGATATCGGACCGATATATATCGCCGATATTAAACGGCAGTTAAAAATCGATATCTGTACCCTTGCTTCACACTTTTTTTAAGGGTACCTATCCTAACATAGGCATACTCTTTTAATAGACACAGATTTTTCGGATTTCCCACTTTGCCTCTATCTACAGAAATCGGCTTACTTTTTCAGTGAATCAGATCACTCATTGGTGCACTGTCTGGTGCACCGATGAGTGAACCGATTTATGTGTAACATGATCCAATCAGTACACCAATTTGGACTCTCAAAAAATCGGTGCACCGATTTTCAAGTGATTCGGTTGGTCCACCTGTCCAGTGCACTGATAAGTCAACCGATTCACTGAAAAGTAAACTGATTTCTGCAAATAAATGATGGACAAATTGAAAAGTTATCTAAAAGATAACGCCATCGTTATTGTGGACACTTTTTTTAATTGTAAGTTATAAAATGTATCTAATTCCAGATTATGTGAGACCAAATGTGTCATAGTGTGTTGGGAATAGTGTAGATGGGATTCTTCCGTCTGATAGGAAACAGAAGCCCATTTTGATATAAATGTCTGCATTGAAAAGCCTCAGCGGTAATGTAGCTGTCAAAAAATATAATTAAGTGAAATATCTAGAAAATTATATCCACAATATGGTCAAAGTTAATTTTAGGGAGATAATTTTGTTTGAGAGAGGAGGCTTTATTTCACAGGGAGTCTAGTTTTAACAATCTAAATAATATATATATATATATAGTTAGTTAGTTAGTATATACTTATATTTAAATATATAATTAGTTAAATGGGCATTACTAAAAATCTCAATCCTTGCCATTTACTAAACAGGCTAAACGACATGGGCAGCCCAAGTCTGACTTGTCGTCCAAACCCATTGTAACCTATTCATTTACAAATTACAATGGATGTGAGTCTAGTTTCAGCGGAGTTACTTTTAAGCAAAGGTAAAAGTAATTAGAGTTAGAGGAAAGAAATTCACTAGAAGTATATCCATATGATTCTCGAATTTTTTTTATACAATCACATAAATTTAGTCCATATTAGAGAATCTACCCTTTCAAAAGAAAATGGCTGTGCACTTGCCCTGAGTTTAAGGTTAGTTTAAGGTTAAAACTCGAGCATTCGAATTACTCAATCTAATTTGATCCGTAAAATTATAACTCAACACAAATTTCACCTCTATCTGAATTTCAGCTCACCTTCTTTGATCTTCAGTAGGGACAAAGGAATCATGAAAACAAAGAAGAAAGTTGCTCCTTCGAGCGAGTGTCCAATGTCATTGTCTCTTTCAGGAAAAACTTCGACTTTCTACCGACATCTATGCGGGCATTTAGTAAAGACCTTTCACACATCCACCTGTCCCTCAATTCTTCTTGTTCTCAATTTTTCTTTCTTTTAAGCTTTACTATTTCTTGTGCAAATATTTTAGGAAATCATTCATTGAAAATTGGTTTATCTTGTTAATCATGTAAGCACTTTTATTTAGTCTAACATGAATCATAAACATTACTATTCTAGTATAAAGAAAGGGAATGTTCTAAGTCCATCATAAAAATGAAATGAAATACTAAAATTTCAGTACCAACTTTTATTTTTGTGAAAAGGGACCTAATTTAGACAATATTAGTCTATTTCAACCCTTAACCATTTTTCCCTAATGATTTTGTCTTATTTGTTTTTTTCTTTTTAAGTCCTTCAGAAATCTATCCAAATTTCTATTAAATGGATCATAAGCTCTCTATATAATATATAATCATATGGATATGAAGTATGTAAGTTTTCAGCACTAATTTATAATTCAAGTCATATAATTTTAATCTTTTATTTTTTTTATAAATATTTTTTTTTTTAAATTTAAAATCAAAGAATAAAATAATCTGATGAAAATAAAATTTCATAAATATTATCCTCATTTTTTTACGTCACACTTGATAAGTTTTTTACCCAAATCCCATTTAAAGAGCAGCAAGTGCACCGGCCTAAGACCATGTCCAGACTTAAAATTAAGATTCGCACATGTGGGGCGAGAGTACACATCTAAGCAAGGAGAGGAAAGCTTGTGACCTGGCCAGCATTTCATCATGTGGTCCACATTGTATCACTTTCGGTCGATGAAACGGGTTCAAGATGGGCGGTCAAGATCTCATCTGGACATGTTATAAATATAGGTGGTACTTTTAAATTTATTACATTTTTGTCGACAAAATATTATTGCCGCATTAAAAATGCATAGGCACAACGGTAAATTTCTGATAAATTTGCGTTCAAAACACGGTAAATGGTAATATCGTGATAATATTCTTGGAAAATTCTATATTAAGATTTTTATTTTATTAATATTTTAATTTAATCTATTTTTATTATTTTTAAATATTATATTTTTCGTGAGATTTTCCTGTTAATATCTCGGTAAAAATCTGAAAATTTGAAAATATCTCAATATTATTAATCATCGTTAATACCCCGATAACGATATTCATGACTATGATCCGGACTTGCACATAAGGCGTCCAATTTTGAATTTGATCTCTAAGATGATTCACCTCTTGAGATGATTCCATTTATTTAAAAATTATCTAGTTTTTTTTATCATTTTTTCTCCTTTTTTTTTAATTCAAATCATCATATTTATTATTGTTATTATAATACTACAATAATTCACACATTGTGTTAGACATGACCGTGTATTTAACTTTTGCATTGCACTGGAATGGACAATAATAATATGTTTCTTATTTCATCAAGAAACAAAATGAGATCCTAAAATAATACAAAAGTCTGAAGTAAAACGTCGATCATTATGAGAACCAACCCAATGAACATGAGAGTACCAGCGAAAATGTACTCCTCGAATTTAGAGTTTTAGACATGAGCCCACAAAAAAAATAATGATGGATCCATTTGAATAATCTTTTCTTAAATATATGTCCCATCAAAATTACTTAGATTTAATAAATTGAATCACATTTTGAAACTCTTTAAAAATTTGTCAACTTAAAAACATATCTTGATTAATTCAATCAAAATAATTTTTTGAGTAGTGATTCTCCTATGGGCATTTGGTGTAAAGAGACAAAGGATTTAGGATATTTCCCATTTTACCCTTCCACTGCGATACGAAAGCATTTAAAAAAAATTAGTGATCCGATTTGTTATTCAGTATGAAAAAAACAGTCTCACTTAAATAAATTTCAGTGAGCGAGTCAGTGCTCTGGTAAGTGATCCATCGAAGCGGTTAGTGAACCGATTTATACCGCAGTAGAAGGATCAATGATCCAGTGAACCGATTCAAAAGACAAAATGAACAATTATGTAAAACCTGCATGCGGTTACCGAGAACAAAATGCCTACCAAAGGATCGTTACCCTAATTTTTCATGTAGATACTTTTAAATAATTCCTCAAGGCTCGATGCCTCCATTTAGAATGTCCGGTGCCTTGTTGTGCACTTGACACCTATACATGCTTTCACAAAGTGGAATACCTATCGCCACTCATTGTTATCTCCAGTAGCGTCATAGTTCTTGAACAAAGATTATTGCAGTAAAGAAAGCTACAGGACGGAGGATTTAAACGGGTAGTGTACCCGTACCACCATTACTGTAAATAGGGTTAGGGTTTAGGGCCAATTACAGATGTCAGCACTTACGAGAAGAGCTTTCAAAATTGTGAAAGGGCCAAAGGTAACGGGTGTGAAACCATTGATGAAGGTTTCTTCCTATTTCTATTACATTGCTTTCAATCACCACCAAAAATAATATACAAACATAGTAGAAAATTAAAATCGCGTCTTTGTTTGACCCCCACAATCTACACTTTTATGTCAAGTGAGCCGGTGAAGATCATTCATTTCAACCCGTTGGCAGATGGGCCTCATTCACTGCCAAGTGCCAACCCTCTCTATATGTTTGGTACCAATCTTCACTACTTCCAAACCACCAGTACTACTCTTACACCCCTCACTGCCACCCTTTACTACAAACTCTGATTTCCTCACTCAAACTCGATCATGGATCTCTCAGACCTTCTTATCTTCTCCTTCTCAGTCCTTGTCGCCTGCTTCTGGTGGCGACAATGGTGGAACGCCGACCTCCGCCGTAGGAACCTCCCCCCGGGCCCAGTGGGCTGGCCACTGGTTGGCAACCTGGTGCAAGTCCTCCTCCAGCGGCGTGCCTTCATGTACATCGTGCGTGACCTACGTAAGAAGTATGGGCCCATCTTCACCATGAAAATGGGCCAACGGACTCTCATCATCGTCTCCAGCGCCAACCTCATCCACGAAGCCCTGGTACGGAAGGGCCCCATATTCGCCAGCCGGCCACCCGACTCCCCCATCCGCCTCACGTTCAGCGTCGGAAAGTGCACCGTCAACTCTGCTGAGTATGGACCACTGTGGCGGGCCTTGCGCCGGAACTTTGTCAATGAGTTTATAAACCCGGCTAGGATCCGGCAGTGCGGATGGGTCCGTGAGTGGGCCATAAAGAAGCACTTGGACAGGATGCAGAAGGAGTCGTCGGAGGTGGGCGCCGTCCTAGTCATGAACAACTGCAGACTCACCATATGCAGCATACTGGTCTGCCTCTGCTTCGGTATGAAGATTCCGGAGTCCGGAATCAAGGAGATTGAAGAAGTGCTGAAGGATGTAATGCTGATGACCACTCCCAATCTCCCGGATTTCCTCCCTGGCTTGATGCCGCTGTTTCGGGGGCAGCTGAAGAAGGCAAAGGAGCTGAGGAAGAGGCAGATGGAGTGCTTGCTGCCGCTCGTTCGCAGCCGGAAGGCGTTCGTGGAGAGCGGCAGAAGCAACGAAGAGGTCGGCGAGATGGTGAGCCCTGTTGGGGCAGCGTACATCGACTCACTCTTTGAGCTAGAGCCGGCCAACCGCGGCAGGCTAGGGGAGGAGGAGCTGGTGGCGCTGTGCTCAGAGGTGATGAATGCAGGGACAGACACCAGTGCAACGGCTCTAGAATGGGCACTGCTGCATTTGGTATTGGACCAAAACATGCAGGAGAGAGTGTATGCAGAGATTGTGGAGCAAGTAGGGAAGGAGGGGAGGGAGGTGAAGGAAGCAGATGTGGAGAAGTTGAGTTATCTAGGGGCGGTGGTGAAAGAGACGCTGAGGCGGCACCCTCCCAGCCATTTTGTGCTCTCCCATGCAGCGACGGACGATACAGAACTTGGAGGGTATTTGGTTCCTAAAGATGCAAACGTGGAGTTCTACACGGCGTGGGTGACGGAGGACCCGAGCATGTGGAAGCAGCCGGAGTTGTTCCGGCCGGAGAGGTTCTTGGAGGGAGGAGAAGGGGTGGGTGTAGATGTGACAGGGGCTAAGGGGGTGAAGATGGTGCCGTTTGGGGCAGGGAGGAGAATATGCCCGGCCATGACTTTGGGTACTCTGCACGTGTGCCTTTTTCTGGCGAGAATGGTTCAGGCATTCAGATGGGTGGCGGAGGAACAGGCACCTCCCGACCCGAAAGAGACGTTTGCTTTTACTGTGGTCATGAAGAAGCCACTCAGGGCTGTTATTTTGCCCAGGTGAAGACAGATTCCATGTACCCTCATCTCTCTTTGTTTGTGTTTTCTTCATTGTCACTCTTTCTTTCATCTCCAATTGTGTGCTTAGTTTTTACTCCCCTTATTGTTTTTCAACCCTTCATTCCCTCTAATCTCATATTTGTTTTTCCATTCTTTTTATTTCAAAATATCCAAAACTCTTAGAGCACTTACTAAGTCCTTTCCTACCCACACACTCAGTAAAACTAGGGGTAACAGCCTTCACAACTTATAAAAGTTCTTTACCGTCGAGCCAATCTTCACGATTCTCTCATTTGTTTTGCTTCAATCATATTCACGTTGATCGTCTCTCATCAGTCTCTCTACTCTCTCATTGTTTGTGTGCTCTTCACTTTCGTCTCAGGTTGAGAGTTTCATGTACGTGTCTACAATCTCTCTTTTTTTTTTAATGTTGTTCATCTCATACATGAGCCCAAGTGTTTTTGCCCCATTGATGGTGTCTCAATCTCTCTGATACTCAAATCAACGTCTCCCTTGTCCCTTTCTCCCTCTTTCTCGCGTGGAATTGAGTGAGTCAGAGGGTATTGAATGTGAAGAGTGAAGACACGGGGTGGAGCAAATGGGTGTCGAGCAACTACACATCTCTGAAGCATTTACTGTTGGACATATTTATGGTTTTATAAGGGAAACTCTTATACGAGTCATTGCTCAAATTCAATAAAGTTTGCGAGGTAAGGTTGGGAATAATGAAATTCAAGATCTATAGTTTAATGCGAATTAATTTTTATACTGATTAATGCTGCTTTATCTCTTATATTTTGTCTGTGTCACTATTTCTATTTAATGATATAAGATAAGTGCCTTCATTTCACTAACAAGGGAAGTTTCCTTTTTTCTCTTTAATAATTCCTTTCTTATAAAAAATGTTCGCTCTCTGTCTTCTTTACTTTAAATGGAAAAGCTCTATTAACGCAAAAGGCAGTACACCCACAAACCAGGTCACGTAGCATTGGACCCACAGCAGGTAAATGATCAAGAATTCAGAGAATCAAAACCTCAGACCAGCACTGAAATTGATAAATATATTTTTTATTAACACGTCTTTTTATTATAAAAAAAATATTATTTTCGATTATTTCTCAATGAAAAAATAATCTCTAGCGCGCACATGAGCTTTCAGATATACAAAATAGGAAAGAACAAAACACATAGACGAGGGACGTTCCCACCGACGATTCAAATCAATTTGTTCTTCTTTGAGCTTCTCATCTCCATGAATGTTTGCATTATCAACTGAGAGATGATCTTTCAATTTTGTAGACCTCTGATTCAGATGCGCAAACTCTAGAGAGTTCATGATCTATTTTGTTTCGCATTGCAGACGTTTTGGGGCAAATGTAGAGTGAGGTATAGGGATTTATAAATGACTTTGGTCACTCTATCTAATAGGCTAGTTTTTCGGAATAGATATCAGAGTCAAGACTCATGCTGTCTCATGTGGAATAAGGAGATTCTCCAGACGGATGGGACACTTGGCATCCGGATGTTGGAAATATAGAGACAGATTTAGAGATTTATAAATAACTTGGGTCATTTTAGCTAATAGGCTTCAGGAAGCAGGATCTTGATTTCGATTCACGCTCAACTACAATTTATCAAAATACCTGAACTTTTATACTCCAACTATATATATAAAAAAGAAATTTTTCAATATTTCAAAATATATTAAGAAAAGCATAACATATTTAACAATTTAAATATGCAGTCATTTAGACACTCAAATTTTATGCCATGAGACCCCGTTTTTCAAAATTTATAGTGTAATTATCATTTTACCTTTTCGATGTGTGTTTTGGATAAAAGATTTTTCGGAATAAAAAAAGGTAAAATGGTAATTGTATCTATGACACAAGTAGCTAAAGTCTTTTTTTGCAGTAGACAAGTACCCCAAAGTCCGTTGCCCTCACTAAGGTACTACTGCTGTGATTTATTATATTTACAGCGATGGGAGAAATGTTAGGCCAATATTTGTTCAATTGATGATAGCTGTCTAATTATAGGACTTAGTCTCTAAATAGATAAATATTCAATAGTTCTAAGTCTCTAAATATGTTTCAATGACAAACACATATGTATAGTCAATGTCATTGAATATTTTACTGTTGAAATTTTATTGGTGTCCTTTCCTACTATAGTGTTGGTGCTAATCTTCTTTAAGTCTTATTCAATTGCCAGATTTAGTTTCCTCAATTAATATCTCAATTAAAATAAATAATTCAAGATCTTAGATCCCATGTTAACTAAAAATTTAATGAACTTTCAAGTGGAATCCTGTGGTCCATTTGAAGAAGATACAAATCTTACAGTTTGATCAAGTCTTGTCTACATCCAATAATTAATTTCTGTACTAAGATTAATAAGATTGGATGGTCTAGTAAAATGTCATCATCTTATTTTCCTTCAAATGTATTAAAAATCTATTTAATTGAATCAATGAATTAACACATCAGGTTGGCAAAGGTCAATCGAGTTTCTTAATTATTCTTATATGAAACAGAAAATTATCAATTTAGAACTCGATAGGAACGTTTTTTATAGGGTTTAGGTTCATCTCTTGTGCAACTCTCACCCACAAAACCCATACAACAGTTCCATCCGCAATTTTGATACTTCATGTTGATAGGTATTAATATCGGTTGATGCGTATCCGATTTTTTACTGTTTATATGTATCTGTTGATGCGATACATATCTACCGTACGGTTATGATATCATAAATATCGCCCTAGATTCTTTCTTTCTTTCTTTCTTTTAAAAAAAAAACATATCAGCGACGGAGCCCACTGATATATCATCGATATTTCACCTAATCGGAGAGATATCGGCCGATATTATTTTTATCAATTTTTTTTAAAATGGGTCTCATTTTCTTTTCCTTTTTCTTTTTTATTTATCAAAAATAAATCAAAATTTCATAACCAATATTTTTCTTTTTCTTGAAGATACGTTTGCTTCAAGTTGCATTGCAGGTATGGCCGATAATGTGGCCATGTCATTGCGGACAATATCGGTTGATACTACATAATATCAGTCGATACAAATTTTTATAATTTAAAGAGAATATTTAGGTCATTTTTTGAATTAAATCTTACATTGGATATCATTTTAAGATGTTCCAAAGCAAGTTCTTCAAGTGTGAAATGTATTTATTAATTCCAAGCTTTTTCCCTAAACTTGACCATTTTAAGTTATTTTCATCATTTTTTGAATTTTTGCTCTCGAATAATCTCTATTTGAGAGTGTTTCTTGAAAATAATTGAATGGAATAATATTAAGTACTTATAAAATTAAATGGAGTTATTTTGATGTGTTTAGTATAATTGTAGAGTGAATGCCTGAATTTCCAATTTTTTTTTTTAATTAATGAAAGTTAGATTTTCTATGACAATTCATATTTTGCAATTTCTCATGGAAAAATTAATGAAATGATATAAAAATATTTTTAGAATTAAATGAAAAGTTATTAATATAATTGAAATAGCATTTAGGGTGTTTGTGTGATTTTTCTACATTTTTATGAAATTTAGATTTTTTTTTAAAAGTTTATGAATTATAATATAAGATACATGTCAATATTAAATACTCGAGAGTGAATTTCACATTACATCTCTCCTCCTATTAGTCTCCTATTTTCTAAAAACTTTAAAAAAATTTAAAGTATAAAAATTTTGGCTCTTAAAGGTCTAACACTCCGTAATAGTTACCATTTTTTTCAAAAATATAGCCACACTAGGTTTTTCTTTTTTTTCCCAATTTTTTTATATTTTTCTTTAAAATATTAAAAAAAAAAAAAGAAAGAAAGCATATCAACCATAGATATTGGCCCATCCTTATTTTTTAATTATGTCCTGGCCCTTAATTATCTTCAATAAAAGATGTCCTCAAAATATGATGACAGAGTCTTAAAGAGACAAGTCGGGAATCGTATGCAACATACAAATGGTACGCGGCTCCATCAATTCATCCCAACTACTGAGCCTTTCCTTCAAGCATTTAAATTCTTCATAACAAATTTCAATTTCCACTATAACGTTGCTGATTAATTGAATTGATTTTGACCTAAGTTTCTTTCAATTAGATTTTTTTTTAAGATCAAAGTATCTACACGTCTCATCGGACTAATATTTAAAATATGTGTAAACTTCTCAATCTGCTTACACAACTATAAAATAATGAGGATTAATATTTATTTTTTCAATATTGTCAGGTGACCGGAGATGTAAATGGATATTTGAAATCTGAAAACAAAGCTTACTCAAGATGAAAACATAGAAATGTAAGTAATTCATTTGATTCTAGCGATATTCAAATTCAATAATCCATCAACCCAACAATAAATAAAGTAATTCATTTATTGTTAATAAGTATATTCTGCTGCAAAAATTAAATATGTTATCTCTCAAAATATATATGTATAGAACTCTAATTTTTACTGAAATCGTAAAACTCAAAAAGACTTAAGCTTAATTACATTAATGAGCATAAGATTCAAATTACCTAAAAACAAACTAGAGACCCCAATAGGGTTTGTAGACTTTGGTAAAGATAGAGCGATCCTCCCACGGGCATTTCATGTTTATAGACACGGATTTTAGCGTATACCGAATTTGCCCTCCACCTGCTGTACCGGAAAGAAGAATGCATGAACAGTGTAATGTTTCTTGAAATCGGCTCTCCGAAATTGAAAGTCAGCTCGCCGAAAATCATGAATAGTGCAACGTTTCCTTAAATCGGCTCTCCGAAATTGAAGTCGGCTCGCCGAAAATCATGAATAGTGCAATATTTTCTTGAAATCGGCTATCCGAAATTACAAGTCGGCTCGCCGAAAATCATGAACAGTGCAATATTTCTTGAAATCGGCTCTCTGAAATTTCAAGTCAGCTTGCGAAAATCATGAACAGTGTAATGTTTCCTGAAATCGGCTCTCCGAAATTGTAGTCGGCTAGCCGAAATTCATGAACAGTGCAATGTTTCCTGAAATCGGCTCTCCGAAATTGCAAGTCGGTTCGCCAAAAATCATGAACAGTGCAATGTTTCCTAAAATCGGTTCTCCGAACTTTCAAGTCAGCTCGCCGAAATTCATGAGCAGTGCAATATTTCCTAAAATCGGCTCTTCAAAATTGTAAGTCAGGTAGCCGAAAATCATGAATAATGCAAATCGGCTCTCTGAAATTTCAAATTAGCTTGCCGATGAACTAGTAAAAATAACATGAACAGTAAAAATCAACCTATTGAAATTTTACTGTTCATGCGATGGGTAAAATTAGGAATACTTTAAAACATGAAATGCCCTTGGGAGGATCACTCTCCTAACTAGATTTAACTAGATTTAAAGAAACAAATGATTTTACAGCAAATGAAAAAAATGGTTTCTTCTCCGATCAAGAGCTGATGACCGACATTGAGAAGTTTGGAGAACCGGCTTTTGTTTATTTTATGCGTCTGATACTCTTTTTTTCCTTGTCCTTTCTTTCTTTTCTGGGCTATCAGAAATGATAGGGAAGAGTCGGTGGAGGGCCTGCACCTGCAAAGCTGCAGGCTATCTGCCACCCAAAGCAAAGCATGGGCAAATTGCCTTTGCTTTTAATGGTACCTTCTTCCACTTTAGGGCTCATCTACCCTCCACTACAAATTGAATTCGAAATCTTTCCAACCAATCGGCTCTTGAATAACTTGAGATTTTAGAATTGTTGTTTAATTAGGCTCTGAAGTTTGTCAGATTTATTTTATTTAGAATTAGAATAGAGTTTGAATTTATCTGTGATTAGTTGTAGATTTATATATTAAAATGTTATTGAGTTAATGAATACTGAGGAGGTCTTCAAATATAATTATCTCTCTGTTCCAAATTAGTTGTCCTATATGGATTTTGAAATTGTTCCAAAATAGTTGTCTCATTTATATTGAAGTAGTATAAAATGTGTTGAAATGGATCGGATCCCATAGAGTGCTAGCTTTATACAGAAAGTTCTTTAAAAAATATAAATATTTTAGGGACGGAGGGAGTATTAAAAATGTAGGTGAGGGTGGTGTGAGTCGAGGATTATGTTGCCATCCCAAAGCTACAAATGATCGACGCTCCTTCCACCGGGGGTTTAAATCTCGGTCGACACGAGATATTTCGGTTTTCTGAAGGCCGAGATCAGGGGTTTAAAATTCGGTATCGGCTGATATCTTGTTATCAGCCGATATTTTTCTCTCTCCTTTTTTTAACAAAAACGGCCGATATCTGTCGCTATTGTGATATCGACCGATATCACAATGCCAAGATATCGGCATATTGGCCGGCCGATACGTAAAAACAAAAAAAACAAAGATCGATTGTGGGTCCGGACCGATATCTCGGTCGATATTTGTTCGTATCGGACGAATATCGGCCGATATTTATATTTTTTTTTATTAGAAAACAGCTTTTTATTTTTTAAATAAATTTTATTAAAAAAAAGCCACCAAGATTTAAAAAAAAAAAACATTGAAGAGAGAGAAAAAGTTCAACCAAAATCTCAGTTCAATCGTATTTTCGACCACTCTGCCACACGCTGATTTTTTGGAGTGGGCCAACAGTTTTTCAATTGATAGAAGATTGAACCATGAATTTATTTCTTCACTGGATAACTGTCTACTTGTAGCAGGACTATTTAATATTTGTATAACTTTGTAAAATCATTTGGACGGTCTGATTTGCTTGTTGACTTTGAGAAATAACTTTAGATGCTATTTTAATATTTTGTTTAAGGGTTTTTTTTTCCGTATTTGTAAGTATATATATTCATCTATGTTATTTAAAGATCACTTTTCATAAAGTTACTCTATATATATTTAACCAGTGTGTATGAATTGATAGCTTTGCACAATGGTTGCTGAGATTAATCTCACCTTAAATGTAAGGTGGGGATACGATGTTCTCCAAAAGAAGGATTGATAGAGCATATTTAAAATAAAAAGTTTTGCCACATAGACTAGACATACCATTGATTATTTTTATGTGGACATATTTATATTCTAATTTCATTTTATTTTAAACAAAATATGAATAATTAAAAGAAAGAATTTGTATTATATATTTAAAAACATCAAAGTAATGTATTATGTGAATTTCAAAAGAAATCAATTAATTCGTCCTCAATCCTCATAAGGGTCTAATTTTTATAGAACGATTTTTTGAGAAAGAAGATTAAAAAGACATTTGGTATGAGAGAAAAATATTCATTAAAATCGGTTAATGAAGTACATGTATTTATATTTTCTCTTGTTTACATCCTTTACCAATATATAATTAAGTTATAATTAACTAACACTTATTTAATTACATTCACTGTTCGATTAAACCGAAGTTGTTGAAAACATTAAATATTTATGACACAATCAATCTAATAAACTAGTCAATCTAAAATTCATCAAAATTTTATTTTTCATTTTAAAACTTTATACTTTAAAAATATGATTTGATTAATGTAATAAACTGATTTTTATTAAATCTGTTATTTAAGTAAAATTATTTTCATTAAGGAGAATAATTCACCCCCCACCCCCACCCCCACCCAACGCGCTCACACTAATATCAAATGAAAATCAAGTTCAAGTGCGGGTCCATTGGCAGTAGGCCCCAGCTGAAATTAATAGGCTGCTAGACTCGAAGGCTTTCAGTGGTTTGTTCCAGCCATTTTTTATGATCCCTCCTGCTCCTCCATATCCTAGCTCTGTGATTGGTCGGCAATTCAGTCTCACGTGTGGGGCCCACTCGACAGATATTCACACCATGTAGTCATTGGCACCATCCGTCCGTACACTTCGAAAGATGATCCAGGACTGGAGATTGGGTGCTATTGAGTTTTGAGAACTGTGCGTCAAATTTTATCTCATGCATTTAACACAACTCATCCGTTGTTTTCAAGAAATAATATATATATATATATAGCAGCATAACACCCGGAAATCTTATACCAACAGCAACTGTTTTCAAAATTTTAGGTGAAAAGTACATTTTATCTTTTCACTTACATTACTGCCGAAACCACCGAAGGAACATTTCCCTCCGTCTAATGGATCCAATAAGGAAAAAAAAACCTGATCTACTGTTGATCCGAAACCTATAGGTTTTCTTATCCGTAGATAGGTGGGTCAGGGACAATCATAGTAGGTATCGATCTTAAGGTCAGAACTGTAAGATCCACTTGGATCTAAAAAAAACCCCACAAAATTGAGTTTCGGACGTCCAAAACAATAGCTGAAGAAACTGGTCAGAGGAGGGTCCCACCATACTTCCGATCAGAGATCTGATGGTACAGATGGATAGACCATCAAAAAATGGAATGGGTATGGTGGGACCCAGATCTTCTTCTTGGCCTTAGATCAGGTGATGAAGAAGGTTTCTACCCCTGGGTCCCACCATATCCATTCCATTTTTTTATGGTCTATCCATCTGTACCATCAGATCTCTGATCGGAGTATGGTGGGACCCTCCTCTAGCCAGTTTCTTCGACTACTGTTTTGGGCGTCCGAAACCCAATTTTGTGGGTTTTTTTCTTACATCCAAGTGGATCCTGCGCTTCTAACTCTAGTATCGACACCAGCGTGATCGCCCCTGGCTCACCTATCTACGACTAAGGAAGACCATGGGTTTCGATCAATGGTGGGGCCCATCGGTTTTGTCCCCCCCTTCACAGTCGATTCGGTGGTATCCTTCGAACTAATGGAAACCCTTCAGCTGATTTCGTGCGATGCGGCGGAAGTGGAAAGGCAAAACGGCCTTTTTCACCCAAAATGTAACGTCCCCTCCCGCTACGGGCACATTATCTCCGAAATATCTCAAAACATCACAAAGGAATAGGTAACGGATTTTTTTTTTTTTTTGAAACAGAGCAACTACCTCCCGCTCAAAAACTGGCAACAAGGTTCAACATACCAACATAACATGAAGCAATCAGAAACTATTCGAACACAATTATACATCATCTGAAATCAAATAACATACAAAGAGGAGTTATATAAAATAAGGTCTCTCAACTAAGACCAATGTAATTATAAAAATGTCTAACGACTGCTCCTCTGCGGGTGCCTGCTCAAGGGACCCTGCTCAGTCCCTTTGCAATCGGGTACCTGAAAGGTAAGGGGTGAGCTAACCAGCCCAATGAAAAGATAATGCATATCACATGTTAGCAATATAGGTAGATATCATATGCATGAGTGCAAAAATATCGTAATAAAATGGGTGCTCATATGTATGAGATCCAACCGCACCACCAACCAATAATGCACCGACTAGTCCACGACATCATTTCGGTGGCCCACATCGGGTCCTCCAACAAACTCCCGGAGAGAAATGGGTGAGCTAACTAATCCACTAAAGGGAATAATCATATCATACATCAACGATATATATGTATCACATATCTATAAAAAAAATAATGGATATCATAATAGAATGAATGTCTACGTACGAGAGTACTCAACTACTCAACTACACAATTAACCAATGGTCCCACTGACCAATCAGAGACATAATCTTCGTAGCTAACAACTGTCCTCCAACAACCCCGATCTCCCTACCAAAATAAACAGGAGACCGTATGATACACAACTGCCTCAACCGCCGGAATGCAACAGGGAAACCCTCATCCCTTACAGGGGTTTCGACAACCGGAGCATAACGGGAAGCCAATCTCAAGGGGCAGGCACCTCAACCGCCGAAACACAACGGGAAACCCCCATCTCTTATGGGGGTCTCGACCGCAGGAGCGCAATGGGGAAGTCCTCCCAAAACCCAAACCATCATCATTATCATAAACATATACTCATGTAAACAACATCCCCAAACACACACATGATGCCATGATCATATACAACGGTAGGACTATATTCTAATCCAACTAACTCAGAATCAGCAATATATTTCATCGTGCGAGTCAAGAGCTTATAATGGATTATTTAGTCACGCGTGTCTATATTCCACGCGATTCCAATAACGTCTAACGAATAAACATTCACAGTATCACCAGCAATTTTCCAAGTATCATATTCAATTCCAATTGTCCAATTGAAGTTATCTACAAAGCATATGGTTGACTGGAGTACCCCTGCGAACAGACCCTCTGCCACATATTTATTACAACAGTTTTCCCTTACCGAGTGGCTAAATGAATAGAGGGTCACCCCCGGTCACTCCATGTCCAGAGATAACAGTTTAATATATGCAAGTTTAATATATGCAAGTGCATGCTAAAACAGTGATAAGTCCCCTCACTGTGTGTGCGGAGTCGAAAATTCGAGGCAAGCAAGTGGCTTGAAAGGTTGCAGGGAACTCAGTCTGTTGAAACAAGGAAGAATGAATAAGTAAATAAGGTAAAAAGTGATAGAACGAGGCCGGACTGAAAAAAAAGGGCTTTAACTGGGTTGGGCCCAAAATGGGCCGATCTGGGCTGGGCCTGAAAAGGGGCCTGCCAGACTGGACCGGACCAGGTCTGGGCCTGGAAAAGATTTCAAGACTGGCTGGGCCAGATCCAGGGCTGAGCCCAAGGAAGAGTCTGGGCTCAGAAGTCGGGCCTGAGTGGACCGGGCCGGGTCCAAGACTGGGCCAACCTCGGGCTCAAACTGAGTCTGTCTGGAGACTCAGCCGAACCGACTCAGTTACCCAACTGAGTCGGGAAAAGGGGAAAAAAGAAATCAGGGAAAAATCAAGGAAAAACAAGAAAACCAGGGAAAATCACGGAAAAATCAAGGAAAACCGAGAGGGAAGAAAAGGAGAAGAAGGGAAAACAAAAGCGGGGCAAACCTGAGACGGGAGGGAAAGAGGGCTTCGCCGCCGGGGCTGATTGCAAGATCTGGGAGGCGGAGCGGAGACGGAAGAGTAGGAGAAGGTGGCTCGGGCCGAGGACCAAAAGCTGCAAGCCGAGGGAAGAAGAAGATCGAGGCGACGACCATCAACTGCAAGCCGAGGGAAGAAGAAGAAGAAGCACCAAGAGGGTTTCAAAGAAAGGGGGGTTTTTAGGTTTTTTTTTTTTTTTTTAAGAGGTAAACTGCTACGAATCGAAAACCCAAAAATTTTCTTGAATGTTGAAAGTCAAGTGGGAAAAATGTGTGATTTTCAACAAATTTTTCATGACTAAACATAAAAATTATAAAATTACTAAAATGCCCTTCGAGTTTTCAAACTTGAAATCAGATAACTAGGGTCCTCCACGGAGCCCACACTCTCCTCACTGCTGCTACGGTCTTGAAAACAACTTGGAGGTCCGAAATCTCTCCAAAAAAATCGAGAAACTCAAAACGGGTCGTTACACAAAATTTTGAAATCAGGTGTATTAGGGCAGGATTTTCGGGTGTCTATATGCGCTGTCTATATATATATTTGAACTAAACTTTTAAGCATCAGACATTAGATTGAATCATTAAATGATTTTAAAATAAAAAATTGATTAGAAGCTGAAATTAATTTTGATACATTGTTTACAATAAAAATTCTCAATATATAAAAGTCATATGAAGAGAGTGATTTTATTTAATAATAAAAAGTTTAGACAATTTTAGCCAGTGAATTGTATCTAGACTCAATTTGAATCCGTTCTAAGTTGATTTCATTTATGAATTGAAATCCATACAAAATTGCTCTTATTTTCACATTTTAGAACTCTTGAAAGTTATGACTTTTGAAATTCAATGGACCTAATTTTTTTTATAAGAAGCACCATCCTAAAAATACATTTTGAATGTATCCGACCGTACCCCTTGAACCCCATGGGTCCACCAACGTAATGGCCCTCATACACGACCTCACTTGGGTGAACCTATTTATGTGTACATGTATGTAACACTATCTATTAGGGGACAATATAAGACCGGGACATCTCTCACAGAGGAAACTTTTATTTTGCTTTAATGGGCCCACTGGCCTATGCTTCATCCACCTCGATGAATTTGATCGTAAATTAATTTGAACCTATTTTGAGTTAATCCCACTGTTGATTTGAAACTCACTCAAAATTTAAGAATTCATTTTCACCATTGATCTTTGAACTTATATATATATATATATAGTATAGCATTCAGTTGCACACCTCGTAAAATGCTTCCACGGTTAGAGCTCTATGTTAGGTGTACATACGATCATGGGGCTAGATAGCTTAAAAGATCTATGTATACACATTCTAACTTAGTTAAACAGAAGGATTTGAATGACTAAAAGAAGGTACAATTTTATTAAGTTTAGTCTTATGGCTAGACTCATTCAATTTTTTTTTTTATATATACTTGTGGAGATCAAAAGTGAGTTCCATGAAGAGCTCTCATTATAAGAGCATTTTATATATATTTTTAATATTAAAAGCATTTTATATAATTACATATATATATATATATATATATATTTTCTTTTTCTTTTTCTTTTGAGTTCGTCCACTTATATTATAACTTTTGATATTACTTAATATATGTTTTGGATGATAATATTTTCATATTGATCCACCTAAAAAAATCAGCTTAGAAGTGACTACAGTCCCACCAACTAGATAAGATCAAATTTTAATTTCGAGAATTGTCATCTGACAAAACTTAATTCTATCAATTTTTACCTTCACCATCATAAATATCGCATGAGATGGACAATAAAAATAAATGCGAAGACTGACCGAAATCACTGAGCTCCAACATGTAAGGATTGAACCCAAGCGTTAAAATCTCGGCAAACTCGGGTATTTTTGGCTGAGATATTTCTCTCATTTTTTTTTAGCAAATATTGGCTTTTTTCCTGAATTAAAAAAATAAAATAAAAAATAAAGTTTTTACCGTCCAATATCATGGTCGATATTTGACTGATATAGCCAAATATCGGCTACATATCAGTGACGCGAAATCTTGATATTTTAGTTTTTTTCTAATCATTTTAAATTACTGATATTATCGATATCGGCGATATCATATGTATTGAGGCTTAAAAAATGATATATATCAGTCGATATTATTAGCTATGTTTATAAAAGCAAAGAAATGATAAGGTTTTAATTATCTAAGTCTCAACTTCAGAAGAGATTATCTCTGAATAGTATTGACTAAATATAAGTCAAAATCAGTTGAGTTTTTAAATCGAATCAAGATAATAAAACTCAATCAAGTCACACTAAATTTCGATTAATTTTTAAAACCTCAAAAACCCCAGTTGCACGCTAAACAAGTCACTTTTCTACCTCACACAGTGCAGTCACTTTGGCTCAGAAACTATAAGTTTCAGGTTCAAATTCCATAGTACTTGGAGGGGGCTGTATGTATCCGGAATTTTATCCTTAGTACTTGAGGAGAGGTAGGAATCTTGAGTTTCTTTGTAAAAAGAAAAAAAATCACCTCTCTGATCATGTTTATTTTCCATATTCTATTTAAACATCTTCTTACATAATTCATTCAGGTACGCCAAATTGAATGCCAGAACATTCTTCAGAAACATCTTCTTACATAATTCATTCAGGTACGCCAAATTGAATGCCAGAACATTCTTCAGTTTGATCAAGTAAATCACAGTTAAATCCTAATCAAACTAAAGCCATTCAAATCAAACTCTAATCAAATTCAAGTCCAGTTTCCAAATTTCTTATACTTTTTCGCGGGGTGTAGCAGCAGGTCACTCTTATAAAACCAAACCAAACAGACCAATTTGGATCGATTTGTATAATGTTTGTTGTGAATCCTAGTTATTAATTTTTCCCTGCTTTTTATCTAAAATATTATTTCGACAATTGTTATTATAGAATCATAGTTTGAATGTGATTTTCAATTTTTATACTTTTGAAATTTCTTTTTCAACAATTTATCATATCATTTGTAAAATTCACAGTTCAAAGTAGTCTTAAGCTGACATTAGAATTAAATTTTATCAAACCATGAGAAAAAAATGACAACTTTTAAAACACGAGCAAGCACCATACAACCAGTGTTTGGAAAGGAAAGAACCAACAACAGAAGATCAAATCATCATCATCCATGGAGATTATAAAGTAAAATAATTCGTACATTTCTTTGTATCAGTTCGGAAAAATCAAATTACAATTTACATCTAAAGGTACTAGCATTCACCCAAGACTTATTTTAATTTCTCTTGTTTCCCCAGTCATTAATCTCTGCATGATGCTCTGAAAGTTAATAGTCAGTAGCACAAGAGAACTAATTTTATGTATGAGACAATTCCTATAGCAAATACCCAGACCAACATTAACAAACTATTTCTTGTCAATCCTAGACAATTGTTGATCGAAGCTGCACAAACATACTTGCCCGTCTGATATCTGTGTTTGTCGACTCCAAAACTTAAGCCGGAGCCAGCCGGTTAATCATAATTAATGAATTTAATAACAAGAGTATCGACTTTTGATCATTTTTACACTACCAAAACTCGGTTAAGATTGTCTGGCAAACATGATTTTGGGATGACCCTGCAAGTTGTTATTCTTGATTCAACAATGAAGATACTCATGTAAATTTTTTCTCAAGATCTAGGTGATGTATACTGATTAAAAAAAATCAAGCTTTATTCATGCTATCTGTTTTCTTTAATACATATGCAGCCCACCCAATGAATCATCTTAGAATTGTTGGTGAAGTCCCTCCTATGAATTGTTTGCTCTTTATGAACATATTCATTAGTGCAAGTGGTTGATAAATTACGTATGTTGTTGCTCATCACTTAGTGTTCTCTCCCAGTTTGAGCTTTGACTAGCTTTGTCTTGCTTATCACTTTGTTTTCTCTTCATGCTCTTCACTTCATCTTCCTTCGTATCCATAAAGTGAAGCAAATCCTTGATACTTTTTGTGCGAACTGGGCGTCTGATGTTGCGGTTTGATTCATCCCCTTCGACATTCTCACTGCTTTTGTTTGATCCATCCCCTTCAACATTCTCAGGAGGACCATACTTGTAATACTGACACAACAGTCTCAAGAAAAAGATGAATAATGCAAGAAAGGATGCAATACCACAGATGAGATAGAGGCCCCAGAAGCTTTTAAGGCTCAGTCTGTAAATATCCACTTCTTGGTTGACTTGCTGACCTGTGCATACTTTATGAGATAACCATTTATCATGGATCCTTTGAAGTTCACCACTCTCTGAGAGGGAAAGGAGAGCAGTAGACATATCCACTGCAAGAGGAGAGTCCCGTTGAAACACCTGGGGAGAAGAAAATATTAGATTATGTTGTATTGTACTTGTACTACCAATAATGTTTCGAACTGATACTTGGGCTTCTGATTACTTTATAGCTGTGTTCAAAATTACCTTTAAGCATGCTTTACAGAAGGACTTGTATGAATTAAATGGCAATCATTTGGAATATTTTGGCAAATGAATGTCAAAGTTTTCTTATTAGTGCAGTAGCATTTTTAGTATCAGGTGTTAGAACATGCAAGAAAAGGGGAGGAAGGTGGGGTTGTAAAATTGCTCCCGCTATATTTCAAATATAACAGAACAATGAGTATAAGGTGGTCTCATCACAAGTCAAACTTGGGTTACTAGTGCACCATTGTTATCATATCTTTTTTGGTATTCAATCCCTAACCCATACCATCATCCTCGCCGTCGTCATCATGATCATCAAAGCATTATCTCAGAAAGCTTTATAAGTTCCAGATCTTGACACTTCCTGTCTATGGTTAAATTTCTATTTCTGTCACTCCACAAACTAATGCTTCTAACTACTTGAACTCCTCAATGGTTTCATTCTCCTAGTACCTTGAACTGCTAAATTCTTAGATGTTAAGATCCATCACCATCATCCCAGATCAATGCCACTGATCTGCAATTACAGTGAATTTGCCAAAAAAGCAGGAAAATGATATCCCACCAATCTGATTTCCATTTTTCCTGACACAGTAGATGTGGATTTTGAAGACCCTCTGTTGTAATATTTGAACTGCTCGGATTTTGTGTTACATAAAATATAAGATAAACAAAAGATAAGTAGATAAAGAAGAATAACAAGAACACATATGGCTAAGATGGATGAGTGCGGTAACATTAAATGTAGAATTAAACACAACTACATTAGAGGAATCTTTAAGGTAGCAGCAGTGAAGGAGAAATAAGAGAGCTGTTTAAGATGGTCTGGTCATGTTCATAGACAGCCGAAAACAGTGACATATGAAAAAAATTGACAGGTACATCTGCCAAGGACTATGAGCTAAGGAACGCATCTAAAGACTTGGATCAATGGGGTAAAGAAAGACAATGAGGGAGTGCAGAGTGAGAAAGGATATAGCTTTTATAAGGAAGAAAGGAAATCAAGACCTGAAGAGCTGATTCAAAATAGATGGGAAAATGACTTATGATGATGGTCTATAACCATTCAGTAGAATACTATAACAATTTATGGATAAAAACTCATAAATTGGAAAGATCATTATTTTCCTTTGAACTAAACAAAAAGAAGAACGTCATTTATAGAAAAAAAAAAAGGGTCAAAATTCTTGTAGTTATTATTAGTGTCCTACGGTTGTCAGTATGATCAGTTGATCACCAATAATAATGGATAAAACATAATTACACAAGAAAGGGAAATGGATATAAATATAAAGTGACTGTTGTTCCGATGAAAAGAAACAGTCAGGACTAAGTGAAGGCTAAGGGTAAGCAAATTAACATCAAAACTACAAAAAATTATACCCCAGAAAATCTTGGCGACACAGTAATTAGCATTACTTCAAAACCCAACCAATTCAGCCAAAACCTTTGACCAAGCTTAGGCTGCTATCTGAACAAACTAGGGTAGTCATAACCAAGAAATAATAGTACAACACAGTCAACAGAAAGATTTTTCACAAATAATGTCCTAGAGAATGGTACAATGAAAATGAGGGGCGATAGGCAACTCTAGGGCGAGAGGTGAACCTGGAGTTATAGAAGGGCATGAAAAGGATCTGAGCAAGAGGAGAGAGTTGGGAGAGGTTAGAATATAATGTCTTGCTGCATAAAGGTGACGAATGTTTAGAGGGAGGCTCTAGGCAAAAGGGAAGGGGCTTGCATGAGAGTTCCCAATGAGGCTCCAAGTCAGGGAATGGCAGATACATTGGAAGTTTGCAAAGTTGTGCAAGACGGCAAGATAAAAGAAAGCAGCTTAGATAGGGAGGTGGAGTTGCGAGCACTAAAGAGGAGATCGTCTTCTGAAGCAGTTAAGTTTTTAAGAGTGGGAAGGATGATGCATATTAATTTTAAAGACGATGAAAGGGCAGAATCAATGTTGAGTTAGTTCGAATAGCATGTAGATCTACTTCTTCCTCCCACAAGGGGAAGGTGAAAGGGATAGCCACCAGTTTTGCTTTATTGGCTATTATACGTTTCCAAAAAATAAACAAGGCATGAAGGAGAGGGGGAAAAACATAGGAGTTAATGCATCTGCTTGGCAGGTGATCTTGGATCAGAGTTTTTCAGGGTGTTCAACAGGACTTAGGGCACAAGGGCAGGTGCTTCTTGGTGTTTCTTGGGAGTGGTATCATGGGGATACTTGTATATGGGCAATATTTTTGTTTCATTTTGCACATCTATTTCTAACTTTAATAAAATCCTGTTAAGATTTGGAGAGAGAGAGAAAACATACACACACATTTTCAACAGAAAGCATAGATAGGTATATAATAAAGTGTTTCAAGATGAAAAAAATCTATATGTATTACTCATGATAATCCAAGATACATACACACACACATTTTCAGCAGAAAGGAACAAGATAAAGTGTTTCAAGATGAAAAAAATCTATATGCATTATTCATGATAATCCAAACTTCTTAAAGCCATTGTCAATTCACCTTTACACTACTTCATCACTTTGGGATCAAGAAACCAATCGTAGTGCAATCCTAGCCATTCAAACAACAGGATTTTTTCTAATCTCAGGAATTTGACACATAATTTAAGAGAAAGGAATAACACTCCCATAACTTAAAAATCAAGAGCAAAGAGTTGTATGTAGAAAAGCCAATACTCAAGGAACACCTAATCATACGTCCCAATTTGGTGTTTGCATATGGTTGTGATGAGAGAATCTCAACCTGGACTCCACCTCCTCTCACTTCCATTTACACTCATGAGCATCAATCCTGCAAATGAAAGTGAGACTAAACTCATTTCCTCTTCACCATTGACCTCGTAGAACTAATTGCAGTAGAATCATGAAATCCTGCTGCCTAAACCATGCATTGCTATTGCAATAGCATCAATTTCATCTTTGTCATCATCATCGCCATCAAAGCCTTCATCCCATCAATATATCAATAGTCATTTCACAAAATGTACTT
This sequence comes from Chimonanthus salicifolius, assembly GCA_013350335.1. Classification (NCBI taxonomy): domain Eukaryota; kingdom Viridiplantae; phylum Streptophyta; class Magnoliopsida; order Laurales; family Calycanthaceae; genus Chimonanthus; species Chimonanthus salicifolius. The sequence continues at coordinate 47,024,665 of CM023539.1, forward strand.
GCATATGCTCCCAATGTGGATAAAAGAATTGATATAATTCTAGCATCAGCACTCATTTTTTTTAAGTGACATCATCACACTCTTATAAGGATCACCACCATCATCACATTTTTCCAGACAAATCATCACTCTCATCATTATGGTATAAATATCAGGACGTCGTCATACTGTGGTTCTAACAGACTAATCTGGAAATCATCAATTTGATTCATTCCAATACCAGATTGTCAAATGGTGAATGAAGTTCAAGCTTGTGTCCAAATGTATTTATATAATTAATTTCTTTTTCTACATTCCTTGACAAATGATGGACCTTTCTCAAAATCTATTTCTTCTTCTTTGATTCACAATCTGTAAAAAGATTGTGGACCACAAAATGGGTAAGTTCTCAATCATCCTCCAACGGTATCTTGCTTCTAGGAATTAACAGAAGTAGAACCCATCAAACTTGTAAAATTCATCACAATATATATATATATATATACACACACATTTTCATTCCATTGTTCAGATCTATATTTTTGACACGCATTTTTTGAAAGATATTATCAACTTCATGAAATCCCATTGTTGTTCATATCATTGATAGGACTTGACTTCCTATGTCAATTGGAGTAGTGGACTGTTCATAGTGATTTGATTCGCTGATCAAATTTATCACCAACTCATCCCACAACAGTGGTTGATGCCTTGTAATGCCACACAAAAATCCAACAGAAAAGTGTTTTCAGTATCCTCAGTCATGTCTAAACACTTCTTAAAGGATTGGTTCTATCATCCCTGAGTCTTCAAAAACTATGAAACTTTTCTCCATGATGATACACTGAAGAAACACGGTAGGTAAAATTATACTGCCTTAGCACACTGGTGTCACCAAATCTTAATGACCAACCATGGACAGCAATTGGAAGGATGCATGGCTCCTTCCAGCAAGAGATAAAGGTTCAAATCTACACAATTTTTAATAGCAAGAAAAGATAAAAGAAATCCAAGTAACACTCACAACAAAACCAGCCATATTAAAACAGGAGTCAATGCCCCCAAGCGCAAACCATTAGTTTCGCAATGAAACCTCTCTGTATGCACCATTCATGATATTCCAAAATTCAAAAAACCAAATTCAGCACTCTACTTCATATGATTTCTCACTTTCGAACTAAGAAACCAATCCCTATGTGATCCTAAACATACAAACAACTTACAAAGGTTCTAGTTTTATCAATATAAAAGGACAGGTATTAGTTGAAAAGTGTAAAATTCCCTCTGAATCAAGAAAGACGAGAAAAGGCTTTCTAAGAACTTAAAAATAGCTTCTTCATTTAAAAAAACACACACAATCATAAATTGAATCTCTATCATTTACCAAAAACTTGAAACAACCAAGTTCTATAGTTTGGAATAATGATGCAAAGAAATACGGACACGAATAAGAGAAAAAATGTGAAATGGAACCTGCTTTTACAAAATCCAAGACAGAGATATAGATAGTGTCCCATTCAAAACATATTCTTACATTGGTTTAACGACTTTTACTAGAAATTTTTTACTACTGCTGTTGTTTCTTTCTGTACTAACTGAATTAACATTTTTACTATTTCATGCATGGTAAATTTTACATGAATCTCCATGCTATAAAGTTCATTACAGTACCGTTCAGAAAAGATATATACATAAAAGTTTTTTTTTGAAAGATAAAAAATATATAAAGTTCATTACGGTAATATCTTTCATAGCATTCCTTTTGTATATCTCTAATACAAAAGGATATTAAAATTGTTACAAGTTCAAATATAACAAATGTAGGACAACATGATTGGAAAGCATATTCTACAAATTATCTGGGGTATCTAACATGGGTAGAAGTACCTAACACGATATGTAGAGCTTCAAGCGTTCAAGCATCCAAGTATGGAATATCAAGAGGTAGTAAGGTGTCGCTTGGCTAGGCCTGACCCAAACCTGATTTATGCAACCCAATGTTTTGGTGGGTTGGATTGGGCTTAGTTCAACCCGAGCCATGGATCAGACATTTTCAATCGCCAACTTAAAATCAGATTGGGGAAACCATGCCCATATATAATGATTATAATGCACGGCAGTTTTCACCTGGCTCCTTTTCATTCACTTCATGCACTCCCAACCTAAAGGACCTGCTTGGATGCATACACCATACACGAGGTAGGTGGGTTCAGAAGGGCTGTGCATGATGGGAGACAATAAAAGAAGCTTGGTTGGATACAATCCAAGGCGACTTTAACTTAGAAAAGATTAAATTGGGTACACAATCATTTTACTGGGTGGTGGTAAGTGTGGGGTTGGGTGAAGGGATTTCCAGTTATGGGTTTCCTTCTAAATTAGGATTGATTTTTCTAAGACAGGGTTCTTGTGAGGTGGATTTTAAACATATATCTTCTTCAGCTAATTTTTCTTGTTTAAGGTCAGGGAGGAAGACACATAACTTTAGAGATCCTGATGAGATCACTGGGATTGGAATTTGTGAGGTACTTATTAGCGAGAAGAGATACCCTAGGCTGTTTTCTACCCAACCCGAGCCAAAATAAAACAGTCTCAATCAAGCTCAATTTGGCATTTGGAAATTTGAAGTCTAACTCAGGTTAGGGACAGACAGATCATGGTAAGTTTAATGGTTAAGCTAAAAGATGCCAGGCCACCTTCACTTACCTCCACTTTCACACAGGCTAAGGTGGGAACTCAACCTAACCAAGGCAATCAAAGTTGAATTTAATAGGTAGGAACATTTAAACATATGTAACATGATCAAGGATGATTAGTCCTCCATTCAAAAATGAGGGATCCATCCTATACATTTGTTAAATAAAATAGTCACCATTCTCACAATGTTACATCCTAGAATGTTCGCTACTTTAGAGTTAATTGAAAATGTCATGTCAACGTCATAATACTTCCATAACAGTGTCGAAATTACGTCGTGAGTCTGGGAACATCTGCTAGGGTAAGTCTATGTACCTCAAATCAGAAGGGTTGATTATTTGGAAAAGTTGTTTGTTATCCATTCAAAGAAATGATACACCAAAACAGGTGACACTTTTTTCTACTTTCCCATCCCATCAACACTAGCAGTGAGAAATTTGAGGTGGAAAAAGGCTGAAAACAGATCCTATGAAGTAAACTGGTCTCTTACATCATATCACAATACTCATGGCATGATGGATGACCCCATTTTGTCATATACTCAACCTGTGTAAATTTTTTGATAGGATTCAGTGAAAAACGGACCTTAGGAACCAAAAGCAGATGAACAGGATAAAGAGTATTGATGAATATGATTAAAGCTGCCTAAAGTTCACTGCTTCTGGTGGCACTATAGCATCACTGACAGACAATGTACGGAAAGAGAATGGAACACTTACAAATCCCCAACCACTTTTGGTGAATTCTTGTCCAACAGTTCTGAATTTGCAGTCAGTGTTGGCCATAAAGAGTTGAATATAAGGATTCTCATCAACAATTGCAGCAACTCCTCCCAATTTGGGTCCACGCTGAAGGGCAAGGGCATAATCTTCAGGGTGTTTTAGGGTCACAAGCCTGGACTCTGCAACATTCAGCTCTTCAATAAGATAGTTTCTAGCAAATGACCCAGCTTGAACCCCAATTGGTTCATTGCTTGAGATCAAACTATCAATGCCTTGAATCCGTGAAGAAAGTTGTTGCACCGTGAGAATTGATGTTAAGCTGGCTGTGTAACTTGAATTGACGATCAGTACTACAAATAACCAAATTATCAGCACAAAACGTCCGAGTATGCTGGCTGTGTTCTCTCCTGCATGGATACGTGATGTTAGATGCTGTCATTTGAATTCCGAATACAAGTAGCAACTTCACTAAGATCACTAATTGTAAGCATGGGACATTTATGTGATATACAAGCCAATTCCAAGTTGTCCCCTACCATGTGGGTACCATTATTGCTAGAATGAGAAATCAGAATGAATGAAATGAATCAAGAATCAAAATTATATGAAAGATTGAAAGAAATGTTGGAACATAGTTAGAAGTCTAGGTATTTTCAGGAAGAAATGGGTTTCCTGGCAACTGTTGTGTGCACCCTGGTCTGGAATCAAGCTAACCCAATCATAAAAGGTTGACCATTCAGGTAACTATAAAGTGGACAGAGAATTCTGAAAAATAAATAAAAAATAACTGCTCCTTTTCTTAATCGTTAAGGCATAACTGATAAGTGAATTTCCAAGACTCTTTAACCAGGGAATAAACCTCAAGGGGCCCTACCCAATGGATGGATTGATCATTTGCACATCTGACATGCTTCTTAACATAGTCGCCATGCATACAATCAAGACTCTTTAACCGGGAATAAACCTCAAGGGGGCCTACCCAATGTATGGGTTGGTCATTTGCACATCTGACATGCTTCTTAACAGTCTCCATGCATACAGTCGGTATCTACATGTGTAGGCTTAGCAATACATTCTCCCCACTCCCCACCCCCACCCCCACCCCCACAACAATATTATATAAAAAAAGAAGAAGAAAAGGTCATAGATGATGATGAGATACTTACTGTGTGAAAAAAACATGGTAGAGAAGCTAAACCTGCAAGAAGTTGAGAATAGATATATATTAGTTCCACATCATTCATTGCTATTTAGAAAATTGAAGCATAATACATTTAGAAGATGAGGCAAGATGCCCAATTCGCAAAATTTTGTGTCTTTTCCGGACCCAAATGGCACAGATGTTACTTTTAATCTCTCTCTTGGGCAATACAATCAGAAACATCTAGTAAAGATAAACAATTGAAACCAGTGGAGCATAATTAGTGGGGTCTAAAAGGTGGTTAGGATTATCAAATAAATTTTCTCCTCCCAACCAGCATATGTCCTACGATAAAGATTCAGGTCACCAAAAGGTACCCCCCCACGTGTATGCTCATGTTTGTGTCCCAAACTAATACACATGTCAACCAAAATATCACCGAAGAGGCATCAGAGCCAGGAGTTTTCTAATGCACAGGAGATCCATGTAAGAGGGGTGTCACTGATTTTGTTTGATGTCTTTCTGTCAACTTGAATTGTACCTTCGCTTTTGGATTTTGTATGTTGTTATGGCCCAAAACCTCGGGTGTGGTTGATTTTGTTTGATGTCTCTCTGATAACTTGAATTGTACCTTTGTTTTTTGACTTTGTATGCTGTCTGGCCGAAAACCTCTTTGGGTCGGTATCTCTCTTGTATTCATTTTAAGGTGGAATAAAATGTTTTGTTATTTCTCAAAAATAAAATGCCAGTTAAATAGAATTCAATCAATATCTCACTCGTAAAGAAAATGCTAGTAAATGAATTTGAAAAAGAAAAATCAATAGACCTTGCAATGCAAGTTACAAACTAGCATATTTTCTAACATTTGCTCTGATACTAACACTTCAAAGTAGACAATCATGTCTTGTCCAACACTTCATTTTCCTGTATAAAATCTGTCTTCACCATATTCTTGCTACTCCCTGCCATCTTTGGGGACCTTTGACCATTAGTAATCCTCATTTCACCCAGTATTTCATGAAAAACATAAGCAAAGCCATCAAGGTGATGTCGAATACTATTTTTTCCACCCCAACCTCCCAAACCACAAAACACACACACGCACACAAAGGAAAAAGAAGAAGGAAAAAAAAAAAAAAGCCCTCACCAACACACATATACATAAAGTAAAATAATATCAAATTTCAGATTCAATAAAAGTAATGAGAGTAAGAACCAACACAAAGTCTAGAATTCAAAATAGTGCTTGGTAAAGGTTCCTTTTTGTCTGAATGATAAGTGGTTCATGCATCAATCGGAGATCGGAGGAAACATATGGATCATGCAGGGCCCAATTTAACAAAAAAAATGGGATTACATAGAATTCATAACAATACACAGGAATGACACCAGAAAGAAGGGAGAATAATGTTTATACGAATAAAGCTGCAATGGAAGGCCCAATTAATGTTAAATTAGACTGATGAATATTTTTAAAAAAACTCCATATGAATTTTATTTGGCCTGAGAATTAACAGTACTGATTCATCATTAGATTGAACTCATGTCATTCACATCATGATGATTATTCAGCACCGAGCCATTTATCCCATCCATCTAGATTTGCACTCATAACTTGCAACTTTCGTTCACATCATGATGCTTATTCATCACCGAGCCATTTATCCCATCCATCTAGGTTTGCACTCATAATTAGTTTTGGCAAATCCTCTTCAATGTGTTGACTGCTGTATGACTCGAACTTGCAACTTTTGTGATTTCAACAAGCACATTAGGTTATTGTAGTAACTCATTATTCACATGATGATCTCAAATTTTATTTTTGGGTGATCACTTTCATGTGCCACCATTCCACTTTTTACTGTGCTACAAGTTCTTGTCATAACTCATTATTCACATGATGATCCCAGATTTTATTTTAGGGAGGAGATCACTTCTCCGATACCACCATGCCAGTTATACTAATGGATGATTGGTGTCCACCACGACTGAACTCGGCACTATGGCGTTGAACAAGAAAAAAAGGGGAAAGAAACTGTGATTCAAATGAACAGATACCACAGGTGTCCGAGTTCCTGTACTCAAGAAATAACCACATAGGCCATCTGAAAGGGTTAACCTGAGGATCCATCCAGATCTATGAACAGTAATGTCAGACCATTTGGCACATCTGAATTTCAACTTCCTAAAGCAAAGTTCACTATAGATTTCTGCAAATTATCTATTTATTGTTTATTGTCTATTTTGTCCAAGACTTTTAGTTCTGGTTGATTTTATCTTTTGTCCTTACCTTGCCTGGACTGTTCTTGGTATTTGATAAAACAGATATCTTACTTAGCTCAGTTTATTTTATTCCATAGGCAGACTTGCTGATAACCCATTTCCAAACATGAGGTCACTTAACAGATAAATCAATGGCCATGAATGGTTAGAACTAGGTTCTGATCCCAGATATACTCAACAGAGCCTCTCAACCAAATCGAAAGGGTGAAAAAAAAGAAGTAACTGTTTTGTTAAAAATAAGGATCATAAGCTCTACTACCATGTCAACATTGTTAGAGAAGGGGCAATGCTGTGAGGCTGGGAACCACTTCAGGCAAGATGGGTATCTTTCATATTCATCTTTTGGATAAATTTGAATGGGATTTTAGATTCTTTTCTTTAGAAACTTCCCATCTTGCTAAGATTGGACTTAAGATTACCGATATCCAAAACAAAAATGGCCCCCGGATACAGATAAAAAGACTCATCTTATGTTTTGTAAGTTTCCTAATATGGCAACTAATGGCTACAGTGCCACATAATAATAGTAAGTAATAAACAAACACGACAGAAAAAAGTTAGAAAAGAAAAGGGAAATCAGGACATATGTTTATATATTCCTATTATCAGGTTTCATTTGGGAGCTGAGAAAACACTTCTAGATTTTCAGAACTTTTAGCAATTCAACAAATGAAAGAATTCTAAGACAATAGAATATGTTTTTCAATAATCCAATCATGGAACATAGCTAAACACAACTCTCTATAAATGAAAGAACAAATAGAACATGCTAATTGCTTGAGTAAAGGTTACTCAGAGGGAAAAAATGGCCTGAAGTATTTCAATGGGAAAAAGTACACAAAGTATGTACATCTAAAAATAGAGACACACTTTGACGTATCAAAAAAAACATTGATAAGTGAAAGATACTGACCAGAAAACTGTAACAAGTTGTTGCCGAGGAGGCCCACGGAATTCAGGGTTTGTGCGATGCTCAAGAATCCAAACAACCACCCCCACAAAAAGAAAGAAAACAGGTGTAACAAGCCACATCTCTAGGGAGAACGGCTTTAAGAAAGCCCAAGCATTTGACTTTATCTGTCTGACTGGAGCAACTATAACAAGGCCTGACTCAAAGTAAGGTTGAGTAAAATCTGCAATCCTTGTCCGATTGGTAGTGATGGTAATGTCTCCTACAGCTGCATCGAAGTGCTGAAGAAGAAGAAATGCAAAGTAGGAAAATTATAAAGACTAAAACCTCCAATCCACCATGCTAGAACAACACAATGAAATCAACATTATCATGCATTGAAATAAATACAAATTTGAAAGATCAGAAATTCACATAAAAAAGGGAATTGAAAATTGAAAAATGATTTGGTCTCACTGCTCTAAAAGTAACACAGAGATGAACTGCATTTGGAAATGTGGACAGTTCGATATTATAAACCTGTAAGTTCATTCCATCAATGCAACTGTTTATGGATATAAATCGAAATACCTGCACAGTGAATATACTGTCCAATCAACATCCTTTTAGAAGTCGATTAATTATCAATATGAACCATTCGATCAGTACACTATATTGGGTATTACTGGGGTTCTCCACAGAAACACCCCCTTCAAATGGTAATGATAACCCAATATTCTGGATGGTCTCCTGGATATCAATCTTTGTGATAGGATGGATTGGATCTTTTCACCAGCATTTTTAATTCCAGAGACCAATGAATAGAGAGAGATCAATTTAATTGATGGCATGGTTCGATTCAATGGACTGCTGAAGTATCCAAATCAATTCATGGACCACTATATAGCATTTATCATTGAAAGGATCTATATCAAAAATAATATACTCACATTTTGGGCAACCTTAATCACAAGGTCATTGTAGCTTGGATTTTCCAGACCATTTCCAAATAATATGAACTCATGTGGAACTGGATATTGCAAAAAGCCGACTGCAGCATTGAAAACATCAATACAAAATCCCTTCACCCCATCAGGGCCACCATCTTTCGTTACAAACTCCTTGTAAATCACTCTGTTAGGAACTCCAATTCTCAGTGGCTTTCCATTGTTTGGGAACACCCACCCACGTGGCTTTGTCACAGGTGCACCTGGCCATATGACTTTGTGAAGCTGTTGACTAGCAGTTGAAGTGTTTGGTGGCTTCTGATATAGGATTTCAGGTTCGACAACTGACAGTTTTGAATAGTTGGACCAGTACCCAATCCTCTGCACCCCGTTTCCACCAATGTTGAGAATATCATATGCTGGATGAATAAGATTCTTATCCGCATCAAACTCAATTTGTCCAGTTAGACCTGTAAACTTTGTTGATAACAATATCTGAAGTAAGGTGCGGCCTCCTACAAAGGCATGAAGGTCTGCTAGGTGCAGCGTACTTCCATTTGCATCATGCAAATTTGGATCTCTAGTGAAAGAAATATTCCCTCCTCCATTGAAGTAATCGTTAAGAGCATGAGCAACCAACCAGACAGAATCATATGCATAGAGCCCATAAGAATTCAGACCTGAACTCGACCCATTCCCGTTTCTAACCAAATCATTCCACCTAGATGTAAATTTTCTTTTGGAAGCTGTATCTGGTGTATGACGGCGAAATGCAACAACTCCTTGCAAGAGGTTCATGGTATCAGGATTGGCCCGTTCAGTTGAATCTAAAGCTGAAGCAAGCCAATCAGTTGCTATCCATACATAGCCACTGCTCATCATTCCAAGAGATTTTGCAATGGAAAAAATATCAAGACCAGAGTCAGGATTTACATGTACGACGTACACCCGGGATTCCATCAGATTTACGTCAACCAATAACTTGTTGATCACACTTCTAGGAGAATTAGGAGGGAAAGCGGCTTTGTAAGAGATCTTTAAGCGTCTCTTTGCAAGGGCATCACCGAGAGCAGAAATCCCATTTCTTCCATAATCATCGTCCACAAAAACAGCAATTACCTCTCTCCATCCATAGAACTCAACCAAGTCAGCAACTGCTTGCATCTGAAAGTAGTCACTCTGTGTTGTGCGGATGAAAAATGGAAATTGCAATGCAGAAAGTGTTGGATCTGTTGCTCCAAATGATAGAAGAGGCACATGAAGCTCATTGACAACGTGAGAGATGACATGAGCTATTCCAGAAGATTGTGGACCAATAACAGCCACAACATCTCTCTCCACCAGTTGTAAAGCTACATAAGGCAGTCATTCATTAAACTTCAGCAAATGCATGGAGAAAAACATCCACCATGTATCAATGGGAGAAAAAATCCAGCATACAGTATCAATGCATATCAGATCTAGTTGAAATGACAAAGTAGTTTAAAATGAGAACTACATTAAATGGATAACATTTTTCTTTTTTCTTTATGTTCAAATCGATATTCACCTGTATAGATATATCATGCATTTCATCTTAACATTGCCTACAACTTTACAGCAGAAAAAATGACCAACCATTGTGCCAAACATTGAAGTTCCTAATACTACGTACATCCATGCAGGCCTTGCATGAGAAATCAGTGCAGGATGCATCCAATAGTTGAATTTCATCAATAGAAGTACATTAGGATGTATTTCACTGGGAAAAAAAAAAGCAAAATAATGAAATCACTAGAGTCTATTACAACAGAAGAAAAAAAATATTTTCTGTTTCATGCGTGAGGAGCAGATTGGTAATCAGAAATTAAATTGGCTCTGTTGTTGTTGCTCATGAAAGTATTCATTCTAAATTCTCATTAGGAAAGGCTAGAGTTGTACACAAGATGATTTCCAAAACGCCTATGATAGAGTGGATTGGAATGTTCTAGACTTTGTCCTGCAAAGAATATAATTTGGTGATGAATTAGTGCTTGCATTGCCTCTGATCACTTGTCTATTATGGTGAATGGGAGTCTGAAAGGATTTTTTAGAATGGCAGTCTCTACTAGTGCTCTTTTATTCCTTGAAATCTTGTATAACCTTGGGAATACTTCCACTAGGGGACTCTCTTAACCGTCTAATTTTTGGAGTTGTGGGGGTGGCGGACATTGTTTTGCCTAGTTTTGTGGATGCCTCTTTGTAAAGATTCTCTTTTATTGTGAATAAAATAGTTACATTTCAAAAAAAAACATAAAGTATCTAATGTGTCTAACAAAAATAGGCTCACTGATGGGCATGCACCATGCACCTTTGGCTCCATGACAATTTGGTGCATTTACCGTGCTTTGCACTTTGACTACTATAACATTTATAAGAGAATAAGGATTGAAGAAATTTCATATCAACCAAACTACAGAATTTTAGGGAAAAAGCATTAAATTGGAATCCTATATATGATGACTATGCTCTAAATATAAGCTTCCCATACAAGCAAAAAACCACTCAAATATGGATGGGTAAACACAATCACATCATTTTGGATCGAAAACCTTGTTGGGAATCAAAAAGGGTATCCGACATGGCTCAATGGTAACAAACTTGGATCTGAAAAGTATAAAATACCAAGCTAAAGTACTATATTAATCTTGTCTTGTTAATACACAGTACAAAAAAACAGAAGGAATTTTTTCTTTTGGGTACAATAGTTGTTTGTCTCTTCTTTTATGTATTTGGAGTGGAAAGCAAAGTAGAAACCACGTAAGGTACAATATGGCATCTATACTTTCTCACCCTAACTGAATACCAGGCTCCAGTCCCAAATATCAATTTGGGTACTAGAAGTGAGAAAACAGTACTTAGATAGCAGGGACTAGTGCGATCTCCTTGTTTCCTAATACTCCAAAATCACCCAAAGGAATAACCAAACATCAACTACACCAAAATGTTCAAATAAATTGCAACTTGGAGTTTACCCAGAGACACCCTAAAAAACTAGAAGACCACAAATTTGAGCTCGTTACTTTCCTTTCCTTTTGGTTACACACCATCTATGCATGGACATAATAATTAAAACCAAAAAAAAAAAACAGTGATTGTGCTTCTGTTGATTAATGAATTCCTCATACCTTCAATTGTTCCAAGAAAACCACTGCAATTTGTATCATAAATAATTATATCCAGCCTTGTTCCAGGAAGCACACTGGAATCAGCATTAACATCATCCACTGCAATTTTAATTGCAGGCAGCGCCGATCTTCCAATGACAGAGTTAATTGTAAACAAAGCTCCAATTGTCACAGAAGTTGGCCTTGATGAAAAGCTGGAATTCCGATGCTGACCCAATACACCCACAGGAACTGATAAAAGTAAAGCTATTGCCAAAACCATTCTCATCTTGGAAATATAGCAGAAACCAATCATTGGAAAAGCCACCATTTTTTAATGATCCTTTGGTTTGCACCAAATTGTCTCCTGATTTTTCATTACTCAAATGTTAGTACTAATCAACAGGAAAGAGAATAACAGACACCATCCAACCACAAAAATAAGTCGTTTTGAATTTGCAAACTTTCTCAAGGAACCCAGGAGTCAATCGACTAAAAATTGATATAAGAATTGAATTGAATAACAGATTTCATCTCATCAAGGTATGGAACACAAAAACAGAACAGAATCATTTAATCACCAATAAAGCAGCTGAACGCAATCATCTAATCAATTCCAAAACGATATCAAACAGTTCCCTGGATAAGGACAACATAGATCCTAAATTTTGAGTTCAACACAACCATTATGTAGAACAACAAAAGGAACACTATAAGTCTATAACATTCAAATATAGATAAACAAATGCTAGAATTTGAAAGTTTAATTGCAGACTCCCAACATACATACCCCCAACATGAAAAGAAAAGCAAAAAAATCAAGAGAAATTCTGGCGACTCCAATACATTGGAGTTTGCAACATGGGTCTTGAATTTTCCACACCCCATGTCAGAAACCAACGTGAAGAAACAAAGAAACAAAAGTAATGCAGCAATCAAACGCAGTAACCCAACAATTTTGAAAAATGCATGAATACCAACATACCCAACGAGCAATAGTGTATAATAAGCATTAAATTATAGACAAACCACCAATATTTTCAGAGCCCAGATACCGAATCAGCCAATGAACAGATACAACTATAAAATAAGCAGAAGTGGATATTAAAAAAGGGCATAAAAAAGAGAAGAGAAGCAGAAAGAAACCATTGAGAATGAGATGTGAACCAGTTGATGTATTATGATAATGAAATAAGCAGACGTCGAAATATAATAATTTATAAAGAGGGGAGAAGGAAGAGATTAATGGGAAAAAGAAACCACTGACAATGAGGTGAAAGTGTGAAAGGTAGTAGCCGATAATGTCCCATTTTTATGAAGGAGAAAACCCCATTGGCCTTCAAACGAAAGACAGAATCTATCACAGTTCTGGAATACTAAAACAAGCAAAGAATCGTTCTACTCTTTTTCCCAGTTAGTGTTCTAAATATCTCAACGGTCAGAACAAAAACAGTAATTTCTTTTCGAATTTGAGTTCATGAACCTGCTGCTTCTCATGAATCATGATCTCCAAAATTTCCATGTACAGTGTAATTTGGATTGGGTAAGAGTTCGTGGTTTTGTTTGTTGGTTGAATAGGATAGAGTTTGGAATTCTTTTATAAATTATGTTACGATTTAAGTCTTTATTTTTGATATTTTTATTTTTAAAATATTAAACAGAATATAATTATTCATAGACAAAAGTTTTTATCTTAAAAGACTTTTCATGTTGAGTTAAAAATTTAGTATAATCATTTTTTAATTATGAGAGAGATGATAAAAATTCAGTAAAAATATTGGTATTAAAGGAACCTAGACTTTTTCTTTTCAAATTACAAGAAAAATCTATATTTCAAAAACATATGCCACAGAATACAGATGGGGACAAACCTCCAACATTTTTGCATCTATCCCTTTCAAAATTAATTTTTTTTAATTAACTTTCAAGTCAAATGATATTTTTCATTTAAATTGTATGTTTTATATAAAATTATTAAATAAGAATTGATTTCGGCACTATTATTTTTTTTCTAAGAGATCACCAAATAAGTTAAAAGTTAAAATAGGGAGACTTTTCTACTTTGTCTCTTCACCTTTTTAATTCATCAATAATAAAAATTATAGAAAAAATAGAAAAACAGTGCTCCTTTACATCATTCATTAAAAAAATACCACTATACAAATTAAATGTTAATCTAACTAGTAATTAAATAAATTAAATCTCACCTTTCATAACTTATTATATCATGAAGGTCTGAACTATCAATGTCAATCTGATTTGTATTAAATTATGTGGCAGTTAAAGTGATATATATATATATATATATATCCACATAGCATATGTTTTGAATATTTTAATAGAAGTACATATATTTTAAAGTCATTCTATTAAATATATTTGAATAGAAGTACATATATTTTAATAAACAAACATCAGTCAAGAGGGTCTTGTGATGGGGAGCTCAAATACAACTTACAAGTGGGGCCAGCAATAACAGGTATTCACATTTGGGTGACAATGCCGGTCGAGGATACTTAGAGTTTAATAATATGGGTGTAGCTCAACTAATTGCCTTCCGTTTTAGGAAGCGGAGGTTGCGAGTCTGAGTCTCCATAGCCTAACCTTGGTGTGTCCTAAAAGTAGTGGACTCACTCATGAAGATTTTACACTTGATATTCTACAGTTTTCCACACATAAATTCAAATATAGTGGGGCCAGCAATAACAGGTATTCACATTTGGGTGACAATGCCGGTCGAGGATACTTAGGGCTTAATAATATGGGTGTAGATCAATTAATTGCCTTCCGTTTTAGGAAGCGGAGGTTGCGAGTCCGAGTCTCCATAGCCTAACCTTGGTGTGTCCTAAAAGTAGTGGGCTCACTCATGAAGATTTTACACTGGATATTCTACAGTTTTCCACACATAAATTCAAATATATATATATATATATATATATATATATATATATATATATATATATAGTAATTGTAGTAAATCATGGTGATATAATACTGACAAAAAATAATTTTTAAAACTTATTACTTTTACCATTATTCAGAAAGACAATCATCAAGTAGAATTCATGCTTGACCTAATATAGATTGGAGTACATGAGAATTTTTATTTATAAATATAAACATTGCACGTACAAATTAAAAAGGAAAAGTCCAAAGAAATGTTTGAATTTTATTATAACTTAAAAAACATAATCGTTTTGAAAATCTTAAAAATTCTTTGAGTGTTCGTGCGAATCTCAAGAATTATGACCGACAGTCAATATATTCTACCATGTAAAATAATAAAAATGCTATTTTCATGAAGAATAACGAAGGAAAAAATTATAATAAATTACTTCTTATAAAATAATATATTATTTCATTAAATTTAATAAAATGAAAATGAGAGATAAGCATAAAATATTTAAAGAATTCCATAAGTATTTAAAAGAACTTAAAAACTCATGAATAGTTATAAATTAAAAGAAAGTAAAACTAATACAGATGGGATGTTGTTTGTCCAAAGATAAATTAGTAGTTAGGGAAAGATGCGAGAAATGAGTAAATATTTTTTTAATTTATATATAAACACATTTGGGTTGTTTTTGTCTAGAGGGGTAATTTTATGATTTTCATTTTGAATGTTTTACAGATAATATTACGTGTAAATTTGACTTTTCATCAATGGTCATTTTTTATTTTTCATAAACTCAAGGGATTTTTATAATGTTTTAAATTATGAGAAAAATTTGTGGGTTTTTTAAATTTATTTAATTAAAAATATATTATATTAAGACTCCTTTCATCCGTCATAATTTATTACATTTTTCATTTTTTTTAGAACTTTAGCAAAGTAGGAAGCGAATCAAATACCTCCTTTCAAGTTTCAACATTTAAACCACAAACATATAACTAAATTTCAATTTTATCATTTCAATTTTCAATTAATTTCAGATTTAATTTTAAAAATACACAAAAATCACATAAACCTAAGTCAAACTCCATTGGAAAACTCAAATGCATGTGAAACTCACAATTTTAAGGTTTGCATGCACATAAATTCCCACGCTCCGGCAGAATATGGAAGAATTTCTCCCGAGTAATTTCAATTCACTTTTTCAGTTCTTCTGCGCAGTGACAAAGATTCGTGGTGCCTTTTCCATTTGTTTCTTTCCAGCTCAGCTTAGTTTAAGATTATATTTTTAAGATGAGTATCTCATTTTGGCTGGCTATACTATACATCCGTTTTTCATTTTTAATGTGAAATTATTATTCTACTCTTATATTTTAACTCATTCGAACAAACTATCAATTTATTCTCAATTTGTTCGGATGAATATAGTTATTCGAACGAATACCTCAGTGCATTTTTAATTCATTCGAACGAGTGTTCATTCGAACCACTGAGGTATTCGTTCGAATAACTGTATTCATCCGAACATTCGAACGAATAAACACTCGTTCGAATGAACAAAAATTACACTAAGATGTTCGTTCAGATGAGTATATTTATTCAAACGAACTGAGAATGAACTGAAAGTTTATTTGAATGAATTTATATGTGGGGGTAGAATGGTAACTTTACTTCAAAAATTCGAAAACAGGTGTGTATATGGCTGGCCCCCATTTTATATTGAAGATGAGACGAATGTCAATGAGCATCTATAATGATGACATGTAATTTTATGGGCGTTGTTATGAGGGTTTGGACTTTGAAAAATGCCTCAGAGGAGTTTAAATGTGAATCGAACTCAAAAAAATTCTTTATAAGAAAAGTTTCTTAACTGTTAGATTAAATCCTGAAAATGTTAAATATATAGTGTAGGATAACCATTAGAGTCAATGTATCATAAGTCATAACTAGGTATTTGTACGATCAAAAGAGTGCAAAAATCAGCAGCTCGATTATATCTTATGATGCATGTGATTAATTTATTATTGATACAATTTTTCTCTCATCTATTTTTATTTAAAAATAAACATTTTAAAAATAATGAAGATCTCTTCATTTAATTATAGAAATATTTTTATATGATTTCATTATTTTTCATAAGAAACTCAAAAATGAAAAGAATAAAAAAAAATTGACTTTCATTAATTTTCAGAAAAAAGGTTAAAAAATAAAATTATATCAATCACATTGACATACCATTGAATTTCATAAGCACTGCTTAATATTTTTTTCATTAAATTATCTGGACAAAAACCACTAATTTGAGATTATTTTAGAGCTGAAATAAAAAAATGATAAAAAAAAAACTCGAAATGTCAAAATTTAAGAGAAAAAATGTTTGGAATTGACAAATACCTTTTGCACTTGAAAAAATTTGCTTTTAAACCTTCTTACAATCATACACAATGCAAGATTTAACTCAAAAAAATGGTCAAAATAGTTATTTTAATTAAAAAACTATATCAGATAATATTGTCCAATACATGTCAGCCACATTATCAACTGATATGACCGATATATAATTCGGTACAGACACAATGATACGTATCATCATATCATAGTGATATATGTCGTGTTTGTGTTGTATAACGGAGAGAATCTCCACTCTGTATCGATATATACTATTCCCTGTCTCATTTTAGTTGTTTGATTTCGAACATTTGTATTTTTTTAAGAAACTTTCTGTATAAGGCTAGCACTCCATGTGATCTCATTTATCTTCAACACACTTTATATTACTCTAATGTAAATGAGACAACTATTTTGAAACAATTCTAAAATCCAAATAAAACAACTAAATTAAGACATAAAAAGTATTTAATTAGATCCAATAGTGTTGGCGTATACTTGAACCTTTTATCTCTACATTGGAGTTCACCTAAAGAGATTCCTGATAACTACAATTTTGGGTCCATAGATGAATTCTGAAAAAAAATCAGTTGGAAAACAAAATTTTCATTGAAAATTATTGATGATATATAAATTTCACCATTTTCCATGGCTTTTTAGAAATATGAAAAAATTGAATTGGACGTCAATTGAAATTTGATATTTTGTATTTTATTTAAATTTAAAACTTGAAATGAACTTGCAAAAGATTTTAAAAGAGGGGGAAAAATAAAAATAAAAAGCCCAAATCCAAAAGATAAGGTATTGGATTGGAAGTTTGGAAGAGATAACAAATACAAGTGGATTACCCAACCACTTCATGGTCGGTGCTCATGCAAACCACGAGGTGGAACATGGAACTTGTTTTCCACGTTGGAATAATTTTGAAGTCATAGTTGCATTGCACAAATATTATGATAATCTTAAGGTGTCCCAAATTCAATCATAATCTTGAAGTCTCTCAGTCGCAGTGTACTTTTATTAAGAAAAAAAGTCATCCTAAAAAATATCATTGAAATATATAATTAAGCAGGATGAAAATCTCGGCCGATATGATAAGATATTTTGATTTTGAAAACCTTGATATTTCGACCGACATAATATTATATTTATTGTCAATATCGGTCGATATTGGTGATTTTGGTAAAAAAAAAAATTGAGAGAGAAATTTATTTGTCGATACTGAGATTTTTACCTTTGCAATTAAGTGAGATGTATAAATAAATATATAGATGGAATATAGATGTAATTTTATGCTTATCAAATGAGTTGTAAAATAAATGGCTTAATAAATTGTAATTTCAAATTTTTAAATATTGAAATTATAAAGATAAACTGATAGGGAAATAGAAAGTTGCGGGTTCGAGCCCCTACGTCTTAACTTTGGTGTGCTTTAAGGATAGTGGGTTCACCCGTAGAGATTTTACACTGGGTATTCTGCGATTTCCCACATGTAAATTATTAAAAAAAAAAAAAGATAAAATCATCAAATAGGAATATAACTTTATACACATTCTATTTACAATCCAGAATTTACGGTAAGCATGGGGCCTTTCAGTGGGGAAAATTATAAAAAACTGGTGTGCTTCAATCACAATAATACATAAGCAAAACCATGTTCTAAATTGAAAATGGGAATTATCAAACAATAAAGTTGAGGACTGAGGAACGATTCAGTGGGGAAAATAAGTTCACACCATGTTGTATGTGGCAATTAGCAGATTGGGCCCCTTTATGGATTGGGTAGAGTGTTAGACAGTTGAATAAGTAGGGCTCACCATGGATATACGAATCTGGCAACCTTGAAATCCAAAGGATCATCTGACTATCTGAGTAAGATGGTGTCGTAAATACTACTCATGGTTTAGTGTTGATACCACACAGTAGGATCATCTATTTGAAATCCAAACTACAAAAAGGTAGTTAAACGATGGAAATAATTAAGGGTGAAATAAAACCGATTTGAGAAATTAAGTGTGTTGGATTTTATATTTTTAAAATTAGAAGAAGATTGGGTTGAAAAATAGAAAACTCAAATTAAATTCAAATCGGATCGACTCAAGCTTTTTAGAATTAATCTAATCTGAATTGCCCCGACCTAAATTACTAAAAAAAAAAATATATAGCACTTAAATTGAGTCAGATCAGCAATTCGGATCAAATTTGGTTGAACAATTTGAGTTGGATCGAGTCGGTTCAATATTTTTTTTATATTGATTGAATTAGATTTATTAAAACCTACCTTGACCCATCCGAATTTCAACCATGCAAGTGGCAAAAGAGGCTCTTTCAACATACCTGGCCTGGGGAATGTAGATTTTGAAGAGGAGAAAGCAGAGAAATGGCAGTAGGTTAGCAAATTAGAGCTTTGAAAGTCCCACATCGAGTGTGGAGATTGAGGAAAGGGCAGGGACAAAGCTATAAAAGGGAAAGAATGGGAGGGCTTGGAAGCATCTTTACGCTTGGGATAATAACGCAACTAGTGAAGTTATAACCGAGGCGCGTCGATTGCTGGTTGAAAACCATTTCCAAACCCCCTCTTAGGCCTGGGTTCAGCCCAGTGCCTTAGAGAATTTCTGGAAGGGCTCCCTCTAAGTCTCTAATCCAGGTTAAAGCCCTACTAAACTAATTATAAATAATTTTTTTGTCAAATTTAGATTTGACAGTAATGAATTTCATCTTTGCCGCTCTTAAGACGACTTGAGGAGGCAATACAAAAAAATTTAATAGAAGTAGATTGAAACTTGTTTATTCTGAAGAGCTTTTAAATTTCCACTGTTATTATTACTAAGAAGTTGATTTTGCTTGACAGGGATGTACTATAGTTTTTTCATTTAATTTTTGTATAGTGGATTTAATTTCATGTTTTGTATTTTTTTCATTTGCAACTAAATTGATTATTTGAAGGTTCAATGATTGTTGAATCGAATTAATTTCAAATTTCATTTCCATCTATTTATGTTGGATTTAGACCAGACAAAGCAAGCACCGATTTAAGATTAATAATTTTTTTGTATTTATAATTGTCTTTGTTGGAATAAGAATTATAAAAATATAATATTGTCTGATATTTAATAATTTATAATTTAATGTGATTTTTAATTGGCAAGAATTTGTTTGAGTTTTATTAAGATTCAATTCGAACCCAACCTTCTACCGAAACGTTTTGACTCAATGGTTAATTTTTAACACATTGATAACAAAAATGTAAGCTATAAAAGTCTAATGGGATGTTTTTCATAAGCCTGACCACATGCAGTTCTTCTGAAATGATGGTGATAGGTCCATTAAAAAATTTTAGGATTGAGCTTAAATTTCACCAAAAGTTTTTTTTTAATTTATGTAGTCTTTAAAGCTATAAAAATGTCGAGTTTAAAAGAGTGACAAAAGTTTTTAATGTACTATTTGATTAACTAAACAATGAACTAATGAAGAACTTTGATACAGCGTCCTTTCAATTTTAAGTGATAGACTTTTCAAATCGACTCGTTAGTATTACCCATCAAGTTTCTCAAATCATAACCGACACCCATACCCAATAGTCGAACCAGCTCCAACGGATAATGTCGACGGTTCATTTCGAAGTGGGCTCTGCTCATCTGAAATCAAAAGAAGAGAAGGTGTATGGCAGTATAGTATGGTGTCTGAAGAAGAAAAACTCTAGTCCCAACCATAAAATCCAACCCAAGAGAAATTCAGTGTTTCTAGAAGCTTCCAGAAGACTATCATCATCATTATCATCATCATGCTTCTTCAGGCATCGCTTCCACTTTTGTATTCATCCCCTTCTCTCTCCAGGTTTGTTTTTATTGAACATCCATTTTCTGTTCTTCTTCTCTTCTTATCTCTAACTTCGATTTAGGGAATTTTTTATTATTCTTTTCTTTTTTTTGTGGGTGGGTGTGGGGGCGGCGGGATCTATTTGCTTTGATTTGTTGCATTGAGATCTGTTACTTTCTCTGATCTTCCAGTTTCCTTATTGTTTTGTGATTTCTCAACGACTACCATCAAACATGCTCATCAAGTCAATAGCCAATTTGGGTTTTCTTTGAATTGCTATATCTTTCTTAACAATTTCTGCTGTCCTCGAGTGTGTCTTGTGTAATTTCCATATTGATGCTGTCTAATGGAAGAATTGAGAAAAACTAAAATATTCTCAAATGGGTCGTCGAGACTTTCTCCAATATTCTCTCAAGAATTACCACAAAGCATTCTCACCAAGTCATTAGTCAAGTTGGGATTTTGCAATTGTTTATTTTTTCTTTTTCTTTTTTTTTTTCAATTGGGTCTTGTGGACTTCACATCTTATGCTGTCTATGTAACCGAGGAAATAAAATAAACCAAAATTTTCTCAATACATGAATTTATGGAGCATAAATTCCAAAATTGAATTGATTTAGAAGTAGTCCCAAAACGTCTTTCCATTTTTTTGTTCTTTTTTCTTATTATTTATTTCACAGTTCTTGTTATAGGCAGTTTCTAGTTTGACGACATTGAGAAATTTTCAAAATTTTCTAAGGCCCTTTTTCTTAGTAGTCCTATCGGTAATCATCTAATACATCCAATTTCATGTAATTTAAATATTATGTTACACCTGAATGACAAAATCAACTCAAAGATCCTTGGATGGATTGCACCACACTTTTGGAATATGGACTCCATTTTTCGACACTTGCTACTTCACATTATTCTCTCCAGGTGAGTCAAAATGACCTTTAGTTTTCTGGGGCCACATTCCCTTGCAGTTCCACTTATGCCGATCTATTCAACCCATCATGAGCTGGTTACCACTGTTAGTATCAACTAATGAGATTTGATTGAGCCATGTTGAGCCACTAGAGCATCTTCAACTGGTGTTGATTGTGCACATCTCATACCTGTAAAAAAGAAGATGCACTTGTATATCATGGACTCCGTGTTAGAAAAATATAATCATCATAGAAATCTGGTCTAGCTATGATGACACCATGTGTCTCACTATTCTCTCACACAACTAACAAGTAATTTGGTCTAGTGTTGGTGACACCTCTGATCACAAGTGATATGGCTTGACATTGGCATTGGTGATTCAGTTATAGCATTGGCGATACCATAATTAAGTCTCCTAATAAAGACACAAGTAATAAGGCACAGAATGCACAATTATGAAACTTTGTTGGCACTCTTTGTCTGAAGAGTTTAGCATCTATTCTAACAATAGGATCTTAAGTTGACCCGTAGAAGAAATTAGTTCTGTTGGAGGCACTTCAGTTGGATTACTTTTTTTTCTTCGGTGGTTGCCACCATTGCATTTTCATCTTTTACTCTTTTGAAGCCATGAAGCTCTCAATTCTGCAACTTTAAATCTTAGTTGAAAACACCTTCTTTCCAAGCTCCTGCTCCTGCTCTAGTTCTAAGAACTTGCTCTCCTACTTTGGAACGTCCAATTCACCTTATGGTTCACTTGGACAGTTGGACCTTGGCTGATCCCAACTCATACAACTGAGGATCCTTTTCCCCCCCTTATGGGCAAGAGTTACCTTAATGATAATTACGAACAAAAAAACTATAGTTTACCAGTTAGAGATAGGGCAGAGGCTGCAAGTGATGGTCTTGTGACGCCCTGGCTAATGAAGTTGCTTCTGCATTTGCCACACACATGCACAGACACACACACAGAACAAAAATTTCTGATAAAACAATCATTTCTTTGTCCACCCATGTAGCTAGTCACCAAATGTAGAACATGGTACAGGCATGCAAATGGTGCTAATATTTAAATGCATTACTTTAAAAAAAAAAAAGTAAATCTAATTGTAGAGAAGTTAGTATTTACTGCATTACTCAAACAAGCTAGGGGAAGATCTAGGAAACCCAAAGTGTTAGTGGATTGGTCACCTCCTCGACAAGGGGTGATGAAATTCAACATTGATGGAGCCTCTAGGGGAAAACCGGGTCCGGCAGGTATCAGGGGTGTTCTCAAGGATCACATGGGCGAGACATCCGTGGTATTCGCAGAATCAGTAGGGACTAGAGACTCTAATGAAGCAGAACTCCATAGTATCAGGAGAGCTTTAACCATTTGGGTAGGGCTAGGTCGTGGAAAATTAGTTATCGAGGGAGATTCGTCAAAGGCTTGAAGCGACCCCCATGGAGACTGATTACTACAATTAGGGAGATCAGGGCACTTGTTAGGGGAGTTGAGGTCACCTTTGTCCATATTAGACATGCGGTTAATGGGGTAGCAGATTATTTTGCAAAGAATGGCGTAGAGGGACCTATTTTTGGCGTCTTCCATCTTTAAAGAGGACGATTTTTTTGTTTTTGCGAGCTTATGATGCTCTTTTTTTGGTTTTCTGTCTTTCTTTTCTTGTTTTTGTCTGGGTCTATACCTCTTAGACCCTCTCTCTTGTACTATAAATTTTTCTTTATTAATAAATCTTTTTGTTACCGCTCAAAAAAAAGAAGAAGAAGCTAGCATCACAAATTGGAAATGATATTTCAACATTGTTGAAGTTTACTTCACCTAGCTGCTGCTGCTTCCCTTTTTTAAAGTAACTCTAATTGCAGAGAAGTTAGTATAAACTGCATAACTAGCTAGCATCATAAATTGGAACTGATATTTCAACGTTTTTGAGGTTTACTTGGCCTAGCTTCCTCTTCTTCTTTCATGCAATTTTATTTATGTTCTTTAAAATTTTTTCTTAAACTCCCCACATTCGATTACAGTTATCATGTTTGTTTTTCCACTATGAGAGAGAAACCTTAAACAGTTAACAGAAATAAAATATGCTTCTAAACTTTGACTGTGCCTTCACTTTCAACCGGCTGTAATTATACTATCTACATCTTTACTGTTTTAGAACTGACATAAATCATAAATGAATGACAAATACTTGTAAGAAAGTCATGGATGAGATTTACAATATGTTTCTACTATGTGGAAATGGCGACTTTTTGCCAACATGGTTGATAGTACCCGGTCATTTTGATTCATGTTGATCTATGCTTTCCAGTTACTGCATTGTTTTTTTTTTTGGTAATGTACTGCATTGCTATTTAACCTAAGTGAAGACCATGGGTTGCAGATTGCAGACTTCCTTGCCTGTTGATTCAATCTTCTTTTACCTTATGTGTTTCTTCTTCTGTATAGGAGAATATGTTCCACACCAGATAAAAGAACATTAAAATGCTCATTGGAGCATCCTGTCTCAAATAGGAGAGCTGCTGCACGACATGCTTTATCTGGTCTGTTTGCATCAGCTCTATTTCTTTCTCAACCAAACCTGGTACGTTGGTATTTATTTTCTCTTCATCTGGCTTAGTTGTATGGGCATCTTACCCAGGCATTTACAACAAGGATATGTGTGCAGATACATTGTGAATATGGCATTCACACTTAATATTGAACTACCGGATGTGGATATACAGATAGATTGCTTTATGTGAAATATTTGCATGTTATAACATTAGTCCATACCATTTCAATTCACCGCCTTTCATGTCCTTTTTTCATATGGATTTTACACAGATGTGGCATAAATGTGCCACATGATGAGAATTGCAGTTTGCAAGAAGAAAAAGGAGAAGTAGGACGAGGAAGAAGAAGTTGTTGGAGAATCAACCACTAAGGTTGACCTCTCCTTTTACAATTAATTGGAAGAGTTGTTACAAAATCAAATACAAAATCCGCTAGAAACTCTAATCTAATCCTAGTTGAGTAAGGTACTCCTCATGTGTACATGAAAATAAAGACACACTTATATCCTCTATGCTTCTCTTCAAGCTGGAGTGAAGATGCCAATCATGCCCAACATGGAAATAGTGTCATCCAGAAAAGAAGATGTAGTGTAGAGATAGACCAGTAGAGACTTTTTTACCAAATGAAATGGCAATCAACTTCAATGTGTTTTATCCATTTATAGTAAATAGGAGTATCAGCGATATAAATAGAAATTTTCAAAGAAAAAAAAAAGATATTGGTGTAGGCAATAAGAACCTCAGTTCATTGAGAAATTAGAAAGTCAAATAATTTTGCATGCACTATGAGCCATAGACCTAGTTATCCTTAGTAACAAGATTCCTTCCAATCAAAAGCGTAGTATCAAGAAGTTGACCGTAAGTTTGAAGGAGAACCAGCAAAGTCAGCATCGGAATGGACTTGGATGGTAAGATGATGATGAGGTTTTTTTATTTTTTTCAAAAGATGATGAGGAGTTCTATACAAAACACCTTGTCAGTAGACTTGAGATATTTTACAGTTAAGAATCTGTCGAGCAGCTACTGTATGAGAAGCTTTTGGAGCTATTAACTGGCTCACAACACCAACAATATAAGATATATTTTCGCAAGTGATGGTGAGGTAAATTAACTTATCTAACAAGATATTCTCCTGGATTATCAAATGAAATGCCTCTATCAGTACCGAGATGATGATTTTGTTCCATTAAAAAGATTGAGGGTACATTTGCGTTAAGAAAAAGAAAGTCCAGTAGATGATCAAGCAACTTCTATACTTGGAAAGTATTTCAACTGACCAAGACTTTGATCTGTGACTTCAATTATAGGAGAGTTTTCAGATGCTGAATTTCCTGATGATCATTTCCAGTTATGACATTCAATATATACTAGAAGGTAGTGGTGTCTTCACTTCTCTTGCAGATGAAAATAGAATGATCAGAATAACAATGACGGCAACCACTTTGTAGCATGACGGAACTCAAGGGCTCAAACCAAGCACATGGAAAATGCTTAAGACCTTAGATAGCTTTTCTTAATTTGCATACAAGAGATTTCTCCCTTTGATGTGAAAAACCAGGCAGAGGTTGAATAGATACTTCCTCAGTCAAATCATCATTAAGGAAAGCATTTTTAATAAAAAAATTGATAAAGAGGTCATTGTTGATTAACAACAATAGAAAGAAGCAAGCAGACAATTCATTTTTGCCCTAGGAACAAAGGTTTCCAAATAGTTGACAACATGGGATTGAGTAATTCCACAAGCTACTAAACAGGTTTATGTCTTTCAACAAAACCATCTTGCTTATATTTGATTGTGAAGACTCATTAACATTTGACAACCTTTCTTCCCGATTGTAATTGGAACTAACTCCCGTGTACGATTGTGTACAAGATCCAACATTTCTTGCATGAATTGGAAGTTGTGAGAAATCAAGATGATAGATTGTGCATTTAGGCCTTTAGGCTATTAGTGGGCATGATCAAAGAAATAATGCAGTATAGCTGAACTTTCAGTTATTATTATGACCTATTCATTTCTCCTGGCCAGGTTGTTGCAACAGAATCATCTCATTTCAATAACTTATGCCAACTTGCTACTGCTTCAAACACTGGACCACCTCTTGAACTAAATAATATGTCAGGTGAGAGAAGTGGGATACTGATGATGAGAGGAATGACAGCCAACAATTTTGATCCTATCAGATATTCAGGAAGATGGTTTGAAGTAGCTTCACTGAAGCGTGGCTTCGCAGGCCAAGGCCAAGAAGACTGCCACTGTACACAGGTACTAAGTTTTTTTTTTTTTAAATTTTATAAGATAAAGGTCAGCATGAAGAGATTTGTATAACTGGCCACACTCTTCTGACTGTTTTTTACTGTAATCATAGTGCAGCTTGGGAATTGTACAATTTGCTGATATGCTCAATTCCATAATGTGTGACTGACTGCTTGGCATTCTGATTTTAGTCCATTGATCTGGGTGGACGTCATCATAGATATGTAATACCCAATAATCTCCAACTAGGGAAATTGTAACTATCCATCCAGTGAGCGACAGGTGACAGTTATGAATGACAAAAATGACAGAAATTTCAACAGAATGGGAAAAATTGGTTATCTAGTGTGTGTGCGTGAGAGAGAGAGAGAGAGAGAGAGAGCAGTTTAAATGGGACCCATTACTGCAGACACAAAAAACCTGCACACGTACACATTCTACATGTAGAGTAAAAAAAATCTAATTAGAAGATCCTAACTCTTTAATTGGCTGCTTGATAAATAGACATCTAAGAATGACCATAGTCCACCACATTAATTCAGGACAGGAGCTATAAGTTATGGTTTAACCTTTTCCAGTCTGACTGAGTTTTTGAGGCATTCTCATCCAGTGCTGATCAAATCAACATTGAACTTACCAAGCCATGGTCCCCATGCAAGTAAGCATGGAATTCTGTCTGTAATTGTAAATTCAAACAGCAATTATTTGATGGCATTGCAGGGGATATACACCTTTGATGCTCAGAGCCCCTCTATTCAGGTTGACACCTTCTGTATTCATGGTGGACCCGATGGATACATTACAGGTATAAAGGGGAATGTTCAGTGCCTTCCTGATGAAGATTTGGAGAAAAATGCAACTGATCTAGAGCGGGAAGAAATGATAAAAGGAAAGTGCTACCTCCGTTTTCCTACACTTCCATTTATCCCCAAGGAGCCGTATGATGTCATTGCTACTGATTATGATAATTTTGCTCTTGTTTCTGGAGCTAAAGACAGAAGCTTCATTCAGGTATATGCTGCATTTCCTGTTCAAGAAAAGGTAGATGATGCATTTAGATCCTCACAGATATTTTAATCTCTCTCTCTCTCTCTCCCTCTCCCTCTCCCTCTCCCTCTGTCCACTATGAACAACAACAATTAGCTCTTAACAAAAAAAAGTGTTGATATTTGAGCTTATATGTGGTATATTCATTATGTTTTTTCAGTTTCTTCCCTTTCTTGATGCATTTAATCTTGTAAAGCTTCACTGATTCTAGAAAAGACTGGCACATCAAGTAATGGCCAAGTGCCTAAGCTTATTTCGCCGAGAAAGGGCCAGGTCTTTGAAATACTAAATGACATTTGACAATTTCTATAGATGTATTTTGTTGTTCTTCTTCTTCTTCTTTTTCTCCTTGTTCCTCTTGTTTGGGTTAGCAATCCCTTTTGCTTTTCACCTACCTGAGCAAGTGTCACATTTAGCCTTGAGGCTCTCTTGAATTTCATCTGAACTTCCAAGGTTGGGAATAGGGTGTACTCTCTACCTTATGATAGGCAAATATACAATTCTTGGCCCATAAAGATTTTTTTATTGGTTGCTTGTGTTTTAAGTTGAATCTGTAAATCAACTTGTTTATATGCTGCTTCCCACTCTTAACTGTGATAACTCCTCAATTGTAACTTCTATGGTCTAGCCATCCCATATTTTATCTTTCTGTTGAATGTCAGCACGCGCTGTATTTCTGCAGTCCTGGCCATCTAATTTGTCTCTATTTTGTGAATGTGGAAAGTTGCTACTCTCTCTGTCCCACAATACTTGTCTTATATGTATTTTAAAATTGTCCCAAATTACTTGTCCTATTCTTTTATTTTCATATTAAATCAAAGCTTTAAGCTTTTTGATGAGCTCCAAATCACCTTCTAATGTGATGGAAAGACGACCTTCTTTTATAAGCTTTGACTTGCCCATATGCGGCATTATATAATTATTTCTACCTCCGACTGTCATCATTTGGAATCATGCATTGCTACATAGTTAGGAAAGGCTCACTGAATACTAAATTAAGTTCATTGAGGGTTATTAGTAAGCTTATTACCTCAAAATCATTTATATCAGATTCGTATGGACTTAGAAAATCTATTAATAGGCTTTTGGAGCGCTCCGTGCGAAAACGATCCTTAAGAAATAAAAGAATTCGAAATAGGACAAGTATTTTGGGACGGAGGAGTATATCCTATTTTCACTTAATTGCATGGGCACAAGTACGAGTGTTGATGTCCAACATGGGTACAAAGTATAGACAAGGCGACTCCAAAAAATAGAACATAAGGACACGATACCATATTTAAATAAAATTACATCTAAGTTTATTTTAATTGAAAATAACTACTAGAAAAAAGGTGTTGTAATATTTTTGTCATTTTAAAAATAAATGTTAAAAGCACTAAAATAGTCCATGAAGAATTGTTGAGAGTGTCTGCAAGTGTACGATACAAATACTTTCACAGATTTTGAAGTGTTCATGCAACATACCCTTTTAATCATTTAGAACGAAATTACTGATTAACCCTTCTTCTTTTCTATTTCAGATATACTCGAGGCGGCCTGACCCTGGACCTAAGTTCTTGGAGAAATACAAGTCATACTTGGCAAATTTTGGGTATGATCCTAGTAAAATCAAAGACACTCCACAAGACTGTGAGGTGATGTCTCCTAATCAGCTAGCTGCCATGATGTCTATGCCTGGAATGAAACAGGCCCTAACCAACCAATTTCCTAGTCTAGAACTAAAGAACCCTCTAGAACTTAACCCCTTTACAAGCGTATTTGACACTTTGAAGAAGCTTGTTGAGCTTTATTTCAAGTAGCTCTCAGACTTCATCAAATTGCATGTGTCTATGGTATAAATTGACATCGTATAGCATGACTTGGTAGATCATGTGCATTCTCGTTGTTTGATAGGAATCTAAGCATGAAAAGGTTGCCATTCTATTTCCTTTATTCTAGAAGTTTCTTATATGATCGCTCTCTGATTATTACACAGAACTTTGTTTATTTATATTTAGCTCCATGTCCAAAGTTTTCTTTAGATTTTCTTTAGCAAATATTTGATGTATATACATGGATAAGTGATCAATTAAGGTACATTCATGTCTTTTCCCTTTCTTTAATCGCAATTATTAACTTTTGAGCAGATTGGATCCCATATCTGCCAGGTCTACCCCAACTACCATGTCTGTTGGTCGCATTATGATGGGCCAACCTCTGTAAATCCAAGCGCGTTAGATCAAATCAAAAACTTCATGAAAAGGGAAAAATTCACCATCATTGGTTGATATCATTAAAAGTAAAAGAAAAGGTTTTAGAATGTTTTTTTAAATAATGGTACACAAATAGTATTTTATTAATACTTATTTAGTGGGGAAATTTAGTTATTTGGGTTTGGTTCACCTCATAAACAGCAAAATTTGTGGGTTCAGATTCTGAATTCTAAACGAGAAAGCTAAGTGCCAACGTCCAACGAATCATTATAAGCATTTAATGAAATGCTTAATTGTCTTTAGAAAAATGAACTCCAGTGGAAGTAAATTCTAATAAAAGAATCTTTTTTTACAAAGTGAACAGGTAAAAATTCATCTTCTAATTGAAAATATTTATTAATTTATTTTTTAATAGTTAATTTATTTAAAATAAGATTATTATGATCAATCTATTTAATAAATGAGTAAAATTTATGTTAAGAAGTTGATGGCATTCAGTATGTTTCATTAACAGTGGCACATGTATAAATATACAAAATTCCCTAATCTCTCCCCTAATTGCTCATAGACATGGCTTCCACATGTGCAATGTGGTGGATGGTGATGAAGAAATTTATTCATTCAACTTTCATAGAGCAAATGAGCCTTCTAAAGGGGGTTTTTTAAGGCCCAAAATACCATGAAACAGTTCTAGGTTCATATTTCTCTCACCCCGAGCTCAGAATGGCATGAAACCAAGCCTGTTTAATTCTTTGATGCATTTGGAGTAAAAATTCATCAAATAAATTCATATGGGCTCCACCATCATCTAATGGGTCTTCATGATTTACAACTAGATCACTTGAGCTTCTGATGGCCGCATCAGCACATGTATAGACTATGGAGAAACGACGAGTAGCACCTAAGTTTGTTTCCTTTATTTTTTTAATTTTTAAAAACACCAAACAATTGATTCAAAGTATACATAAGATATATTTGTGGAACAAATTTCAGCCTCTAACTCAATTTTCAACTACTTTATTTTAACAGTCAAAATACCAAACGCCCTCAAAAACGTCTAATGATTTTGACTCTTTAATTTTTATAACTTTCATTTTTTTCAAAAAACAAGGTCTACATTTACTTAAAAAAGAAAATAATTACATAAAATTTGAATTTTAGAAGAATAAAAGAAATGCTAACAATTGACTTTTTGACTTTGCAAACTCAAATAACGACTCTGTGTATAAGAATTTTCCCATAAAACTAGCTACTTTAGTTGAAACCCTAAACACAAGGCATTCATGCTTTTTCATGAGAAGGTGCAAATTGGCAAGGTAAAGATGCTCAACCAAATCAATCAAAATTTTAAATGCACCTCAGAAGTAGAGCACATGCATTATACTAATACTGTATTTACAAATAGAATGATTGCCTCTTAGATTGCCGTGAGAAGTTAACACATTTAATAAGAAGTAAGTCATGTACAGAAGAAGCCAATGATTTAAATTAACTTGTCTAATAAATGAGTGGAGGCACTGAACTAGCATATTCAACAAGGCAAGTTTCCCGTTCTGCACAGGCACCTCCATAATTCAACAACATTTATGTTGACATGCCCGGTATCCCTTCTAATAAAAAATATCAGTCACCCTATTAATTTCCAATCAACTGACTTATTTCAGCCCCACATGCTCCATAATTTTCTTAAAAACATAAATCCAAGGGTACACCCAGAAAAAATTGGAATATTTCACTAAAAACGTCCCTCAAGATTCCTCAACAACATTCATGCTAATAAGAGGAAGAATTGTCTTCATAGAGTACAAAATATAATTTATGAGAAAAATCAAATTTATCTTGAAAAAAAAAAAAAGGACAAACAAATGGACAATTGGATTGTTGGAATGTCGCATTAGCTTTCATTAATAATAGTCGTATAAAAACTAAAGACATGGTACATTGATCTACTGGCTCAGATTTCTTTATCTGGGCGGCTCAAGTTTGTCACGATCAGCTATGGTCTACAGTATATAACCCATTAAAAGTGTTGACTCGTGTTTGACCACCTATCAACAAATTAATCATCATATCAACACAAAAGCCTTACTATATCGAGTTAGCTTTGTGAGTTTTACTCATATCATCCTGAAAAATTCTCTCCCTTTCAGTACCTTGAATAACAAACTCTCAATTCTCACATCAATGACAGCTGTATGTAGCGTTTCGGAATCTACAGTGACCCCCCTGATGATGAACAGAAGAAATCATGGGGTTCTTAAAACGGAAGAGAAGGAAATTCTGACCAGGAAATGACTTACCATCCATGAAAGTGAAAGAGCCTTACCTTACTCATCCAAAGACATCACAGACAACCTTATCTTCAAAATAGCACAAAGCAAGGAAAGCCTCTCATTTTCCCCCAATCCAGAATCTCACGAGTTCACATGATCTGCATAAATAGATTTTAGCAGTGACTTTTCCACGAACTCCAGAAGGACAAAGTGCCAAAGTAGGAAATGCCCATAATTGATGGCTAAAATAGCAGAAGACAAGTAGCTTCACCAAACAAACAATTCCCACCACCCATATCTTACCGATTAAGAAAGCAACATAAACGAAGAAGAGAAGAAAGGAGTGAGCCAAAATACAAATCACAACAGAGCGATATAAATTACCAACATGTTAATTGCAAGCACAAGAATACAGTGGAAATACAATGTAATTGAACCACCCCACTTTCGATAATTCCTATATCATTAGCTATGAAGAATATCAAGCCTCAAACGCCTGAACTCAAAGCAATAAGCAATCTCACCAAAAGCAGAAGAAAGCACTTCTCTCTTCTATTCATGATAACCAACATGTTATTGTAGGATCCGGGCAAGTGCCATCCACTTCCCCAAAGATGGTGGCAACAACTCCAGTTAAGATATAGGCACCCGAGGCACAATCAGATCACTACTACTGCAAGAGTTTTCAGTGCTCAAACAACTTGAGCTGGACCGACAAGAGACCCAACAGAAATCAAGGCCACAGATCTCTGACATAGCTTCCACTGGTTGCAGTACTTCTGCAAACAAGGTCAGGTACACGATCATAACCAAGAAAAAGAAGAAGAAAGGCAGCGGATTCCTGTCGAGCATCTGTTCTGCACTGGAGGTTATGAACAATCAGCGTACAGGAACCTAAAGATGGACGGGAAGGTGCATGGCTAGACAGCAGTTTCAGAGAGCTTGGAGAAACCAAGCTTCTTGAGTCTCGTGGTAATGGGACTGGACCATGCTTTGTCAGGATTGCCACATTTTATATCCACCACTTCAACAATGCAAGGACCTTTCTTTTCTAGTTTCTCTCGATTTGATTTTCGTTCTCTAGGGACATCATCAGAGCTGAGCATGGGGATGTGATGGTCACTTTTTTGGAGGGTGGGTTTTGTTCTTTGGGCACTTCCAGAACTTTTGTGATAGCTGCTGCTGCTGTTGTTGTTATTACTGCTGGTGCTAGCTTCATTCGCCGAGCTTCTTCTGGGTAGAGATCTTCTAGGAATTGCCCCACAGGGAACTGAGACTGGGACTGTCGGTTTCTTTCTTAAGGAAGTTGATGCATGTGTCATTTGTTTCAAGGAATCCATTTCCCTGATCATCAAGGCTCCAATTGTTCCAGTGGTCCCCACCCTAATTGAGCCCCCACCCCCATGTATGGTTTCAAGTGTCTGAACCATGATTCACTCTTGATGAATTCTCACCAGCCGTCCTTTCTGCACTGGAAGAATGGGCTATAAATCCTTCATGCAGTTCTTCAAATTGTCAGGTCTGTATGTTCTAGTGTGTCATGGTAATCTGTAAAGAAAGGAAGTAGCTCCACTCAGTATATCCAACTGAACTTCAAATTTAGTATTAAGCTGTAAGAAAGTTGGCATTCTTATTGGAGTTCGAATGGGAACATTTTTTTTGCAGTGATATAATCGAATATCAATTGATATTTTCTCCACATACTAATAACATTTTCTATCACTGATTCAAGTGAACATTTAAGAACCACAGAGAGAAACAAAGCACTAAATAGCTTTCAAAGCAGGGGATGACAATGAAGACATGAGATGAAGAAAGCCCTGAATTCAATGCTAAAAACTTTGGATTGAACATGTACAAATGTTTTTTTATCCTGAAAGGTAAGTTTGCAACACAGAACACCATCCAATTACACTAGGGGCTACTGTTGATTTCATGCATAAATTAGGAAGAAGAAGACAAAAGAAAGGCCATGCAGTTTCAATTCAGAATGGAATGGATGAAATGAAAGGTGTAAGAAAACTCTTAACCAAAAAAATAGCAAAAGCAACTGTACTGCAAAAGGGGTGAGCAATATAGACTTCTCTCTCACTGATTACCAAGGTGAAAACCTAGAGAAGGAAGATACTTCTATAAGAACCCAATTTATAACTACTCGTCAAATGAAAAATAAGAAAATAAATGAGTAATTTAAATATCCATAACCTACTAAGAGATGTGGTACTGATGATTCAGAAAGGATTCGTTATCACTTCCAAATCAAAATAATCACACAAGCATAATATGCAAAAAGAAATAGGAAAACCAAATATCCTCCAACAGAAGCATAACAAGTCAACAATATTAAAGAAAGTCACTGTCATTGATAAGTGCAAAGGATAAATTCATTCCAAAAAACTCGTAATGCTGAAACTACAAAAAAAAAATTCAGTGCAGTAAATCAACAACTCAACGAGTAGTTGCACAGTCCTCCACAAACCATCCGACATGAAAACCTAGGCTCACTTTTGATAAGAAAACTCGTTAAATGAAATATTTTAGCTCAATCGAGAAAGACACCAAATGACAGAGAAGGCTACTCATATAAACTCAATAGTCTGGAAGAGAACACTCCTGAAAAAATCACTAATTGTCTTTAATCGGGCAAAGGCAGCTAATTCATTAATAATAACAGTTCACAAAATAAATCAAGACAAAACAATGATACAAAAATGAAGGTGAGGGAGCACAGGTTAGGTAGAAACTCTACAGATTCACCATGTTCTCACCACCATTAACAATTAAACTTCAAATCAGTGAAATCAATGTCAATACTCCAAAGATAAAAGTTACAAATGAACTGAAATTCACCAAAAGTTTGAGATGCCAGCATAAGGGTGGGAAAAATGAAACTAAAATCAGTAAATACGACGATGATGATGTCATAAAACTCTAATAAAAATTTCTGCAAATCTATGCACAGATGGATGAACTATTATAGCGTTTCTTCGAACCACTTCATTCTCTTACCCCCCACCCCAAAATAATAATAGTAATAATAATAATCATCTAATAGACTGTCTTAAAGTCACCCAAAC
The DNA here is from genome assembly GCA_013350335.1 of Chimonanthus salicifolius. NCBI lineage: Eukaryota > Viridiplantae > Streptophyta > Magnoliopsida > Laurales > Calycanthaceae > Chimonanthus > Chimonanthus salicifolius. Next base: position 47,059,853 of record CM023539.1, read on the forward strand.
TGGAAATAAGACCCTAAGAGTCTCCAGAGGAAGAATGGCAAAATCAAAAGAATCTATAAACAAATTAATTTCTCAAATTTACATCCCGAAATCCCCTATCCAACTAGATGTCATGTGCCAATTTCTACATCAAATGGTTCTCCCAGAAACATCAGTACATTTAGGGACCGTTTGCAATTTGCGGTGCCTCCAAGGCTTCCGCTTGACTTCAGGGAGTTCTGGAGAGACTTGATGGCGCTTTTCTTCCAGTTGCAGGCGTGCCCTGCAAATTTTCTGGCCCTCCCCCATCCAGAAAACGGATGATTTTCCATCTCATGGGAACTGGCGAACGCCCCTACCTGTTTCCAAAACGTCCAACTTTTACTTTTTTTTACCAACTTTTTGGTACGTATGGTGCATAAGTGCATTCCTTTCTAAGAAAAGAGATATGTCCAAAAACGACGCTTTGCGAGGAAAATACACCAGTTTTCCTCTTTAATTCCCAATTCCAATCGAAAAGCTTTTCTGTAGAAAATGTGATCGGCCTCGGATGGAAATCAGTAAAATGTAGCTAAAACAAGGCACTTATTGTCATTCTCTCTCAAAAAACAGCTCGCTACCTATCTACATATGAAAGAGCAGAAAAAATAATAAAAGGCAATCCATCATTTACGCCCAAAATTGTCTGATGGGACTATAAAATAGAGCTTCAATCTCGAATTTCGGGTATGAACCAACTTCAGTCAGTCGAAGATAAGAGATTTAATACTGAACGAAACAAGAAGTAGAAAATTTTCTAAAAATACGTATGGTATCAAATCCTAAGAAACGCAGAAAATAGTCGAGAGAGATACAGACGTGGAGAACATCAATCGCCGATTTGCACTCCCGGAGATCCCCATTAAAGCTCTTCAATATTCTTTGAAGAACCTCAGAAAAACCCTAAATTCTCTCTCTCTCTCTCTCTCTCTCTCTCTCTCTCTCTCTCTTCTCTTTCTTTCTTCTCTCTGCAACTGAGATTTTTATCGGAAAAGAAACCGGGTAGTGCAAATTTGCACATAGAGTTGATCGCCTTCAGCAGATCTTATATATAAATATTTTGTCAGTTATTGTGTAGCACATGCTCCACCAATTTTAAGTCACTGTGACATTTTTTGAAACTTTTAGGTGGCAAAGTCATCAAAGCCACAAACATACTAAACAAAGGAGACACTTAAAATATTAAAATTTATTAACAACGAAATTTGTTTAACTAAAAGAAACAATTTTAAAGCCAATCACTTTTTTATTATTGTATATAAAATATATAAAAGCGTTGGTCATAGATAAATTATTTATAAAAAATCTCAAACAATCACAGTTTTATCTCCAATTAGTTATTATACATGGATTTTATAATTGTCTCAAAATAGTTGTCTCATTTAGTATAAAATATGTTGAAAATAGATGAGATCATATGGAGTATTAGCCTAAAATAGAGAGTTTCTTAAAAAATACAAATTTTCAAATGAGACGGAGGGAGTATATTTCTTTTTTATATAAAATGTTTTCATGGTCATAATATCTATTTCAAAACTTACAATTTAGCATATACAAGAAGATGACAAAAATAATTCATAACACCAAGAAGTTATTATTATTATTTTATTTTCTTCAAACATGATGATCTATTAAGTGAATAAGAGAAAATATTATTCAATACTAGTTATCATATCTAGTAAGGACACTCGATTCCATTTTTTTTTTAATTAACGTGTGGAAAACTCAAACACAATCTTACTAAAACTCTCGTAGATGATCTCACTATCCCTAAGTCACACCGAGATTAGACCATGGGAATTCGAACTGCAAACTCAAACCGAAAAGAACTTATTTCATACATTCATTGTCATATATTATATTTTTCATCTAAAAATGATGAAGTATAGGAGATTTAACTATGATTAATTCAGGTTATTTATATCAATCATCTATTGAAGAATGATGAATATGAATCTGACCTCATTTTGATCCTTTCAATGGTGTGTTGGATACTTGCTACAAAGGAGCATTAGTTGTTGGCTTCTGACACCATATTAATAAAAAATGAAATCAATACAATATACTTAATGCATGAATTTTGTTATTTGATTTTAATTAATGAACTACATATCATAAAGGACATGCATTTGGTGGTTGCTCATTGCCCCTGTGATTTTAATATTTTAAATTGCAGCTCTATCATCTTTTGATTTTATATAACTCATTTGATAATGTGGGACAATTCGATAATCATAAAATTATACCACACTTTATTCATGTGTTCTGTTACTAATCCAACTTAATTACATGTTCACATAGTCAATTTTAAGTCATTCTCCTTATTTCATTCTTCTTAAACCATTCTCCGTAAATTACTCTAAAATTTAATTTCTGTCCATTCAATTATAAAAAAAAAAAAAAATCAATGGCATATAGTATTAAAAAAATTAGCAACTAAATTTACATAGATAAAATAATCAATTCAGAGTTAAACTTTACTCCCACATCGAGCTAAATCATGTGCTCTATTAAATTACCTTTTGGAGTGATTTTCTTTAACTTTCTTTTTTTCAATTTCTCTATCCTATTTTATAGGTATTGCTCAGTTGTCTCAATCTTTTTTATTTTATATTAGTTATCTTTATTTTGAGGAGATCTTTTAGCATCAATTTCCAATTTTCAACTGAAGTATTTTAGTGAAAAATAAGTCTTTCTACATGTTACACTATTACAATGTAATAAAGAAAGGAGTTTGGGCAAGTTTTCCTTCTCAAGTTCTTATTCTCATTTGTGGTCCTATCATTACGGTGAAAACAGCAAATTGAGTTTGGTTAAAAAGGTAAGAAATTATTGAAATAATGTTTAACATGTGATTAAGTGGTAAAGTACATTTGTCTCAATATTTAGAATAAAAAAGAATTAACAGATAAATTGAATTTGATTGATCCACTCAAATTCATGTAATACGTATAGGGTAGCAATCTTCTCAGAAGACTTTTGTCTAACTAAATATGGATTTTAATATACTATCAATTTTATCATTATCCGCTCGTTTACCTAATTTTAGAGAATTTTATTAAAATGATAAAAATCAATTAATTTAATTATTATTTATTTATTAAAAATAAATGACCCGGTTGACGAAGGATAATTTCTCTCCGAGTCACCGACACGCGAGGGACAAAAACCACAGTTAAAACCATAGAAAAATGATACCGTGCGTACTCAGAAGCTTCGATTTGAAGGAAGGCCTTTACTAATCCTTCAAAATCAGAAATCAGCTCCAAATTTTGAGAAATGGAATTTCAGAAGAAGACGACGATGCTGCCGATGGGTCTCCTTCTATTCCTGTTTCTATCATCTGCAGAAGCTTGGACTGGCGAAATCCATGGCAGAGTAATCTGTGATGTTTGTGGGGATTCCGGCATAGGACCTGAAGATCATGTCCTTGAAGGTAAAATCAACAACTTCAACAAGTATGATATGTAGAAATCCATCCTTTTAGCCCTCAAGCACTGCTTCTTTCTTGATTCATTTGTTGGGCTCTTTTTGTTGAGTTGAAAGCTATCATTTGTTTTTGTTAGATTTTGGTTCTTTTATTACTTTTTTAATTAGAATTTGATGCTTTGGTTGATAGAGATATTTGTAATTATGAACTTCGTGAAACATTTACAGATCTCTTCTTTGGTTCTGAAGTATCACTTATTGCTTGATTCCTTTGATGACTTCTCTTTTCTGATGAGCTTTATCATGGGTTTGAGGGGTTTTTTTTTTATAGAGGGTATTTTTCAATCGATGATGGATTTTATTGGATTTTGAGTCTGTGGTGGATAGAGAAAGGTAAATGCATGAGCTTCAAAAAACATTACACAATCTCACCTGTTGGTTTTGAAGTATTGATTAGTACATTATTCCTTTGATGGGTTCTATTTAGAAGTTGAAATTTCTCTCAGGCTTTTGATAGATATAATGGGTTTCTTGGTTTTTCTATCAATGAATGGATTTTTTTCTTAGAGCTTGAGTTTTGTGGTTGATAGAGAAGGGCAAGATGAAGTACTTCGTGACTAGAAGTTTCTTCTTTTGTGAAGTATTCTTATCCCCTTTGATGGACTCTCTTCTTCTTCTTCTTCTTTTTTAATTTTTCGATCGAATCTATCGTGGGGTTTTGTTAAATTTTGTGGGGTTTTTGGCTTTTAATCATCAATGAATTATTATTAGTGTTTGAGGCTTTGCTACTGATAGAGACAAGGTTTGTTTCTAATGATGTGGTTTTTATTTTTGTGTGTGTGTGTTTTGGGTGGGGGTTTGGAGTTGAACATAGACCCATTTGGTGTACTTAAAACCTTTCTTCAGGGAGAGGCCACGCCTTTGACCCACTGTATGACTCAGAAAAAAAAAAATCTCTTGTGAGATCACCCGGGGAACCTATTTTCTGGAGTTTCTCACTTTTATTCAATTCAGCCTCATCAGGGTGGCAGATTAGAAGAGGACCTGCAAAGGATAAAATTCCCCTAGCATCTCCTTTTCCTACAAACCCTTCCAAAGCCAGGAGCCCCTCTACTGATCTGATTGTTGCAATTGAATTGAGTTTTAACCTTCCTGAGGGAGCGGCACACCAGGAGATGGACAACTCCTTCCTCTTAGTGTTGCCTTAGCAATTCGGTCACATTCTCTTCATTTCTGAACAATTAGATTGGCGAAATTATGCATCTGCAGCTACCCAAGACACTGCTCTTTTTTTTTTCGTTCACCTCCAGTAATTCCTAAGGGCTTCTAGACTTGCTTTTGAATACTTCATTGTTTCCCATTCCTGCCATATGGACCATAATGTTGCCATTGAGGGTGCACACGTGACAAGATTTTTTTCAGCTCTTGCCTGTACTGATCCACTCATTAATGAGATATCCAGGTCTCATGGCATGCATCCATTAACCTCAATCAGCCCCAAAACTAACTTCCACACCTTTGTTGGCACATTCACAATGGATGAATGATGGTTGATGTCTTCGGCGTCTTTAGGACATAGGATGCAGCCACCAATCAAAATTCCTCTTCCGCTTTGCTAGTGATTCCAGTGAGGATCCTATCCATTTCGGTTTCCCTGCAAAACGCACCAACACAAGGAGGGGCTTGCTATTCTAATGTGGAAATTTTGCAATTCAAATATTTTAATGTGAAAAACAAAATCCAAATAAAATCAAATCAATGTCACACCAAGCGAGAGAAATTTAATGTGGTTCAGCATTGGTTCCTACATTCAAAGGCGAAAGAGAAGATAAATTTCCATTAATTTAAATAGAGAAGAATGAGAGAATTACAATATGCTTATGATGAAATCCTAAAAAGGCAAAACCCACTCTCTTGGCTTCGATTGTGCAAGGTTGATAGGACCATTTTTCCCAAATTACAAAACTCACAAAGAGGCACGCTAACCTTCTCTCTAATAGGTGTCTCAAAACCCAATTCCCTTCACACAAATTTCAATTCTACAATTTCTCGTATTTATAGAAGGGCCCCCAAAAGAAGAGAGAAAATTCCTACTTAGGAATATTCAATGTGGCAATATCTAGAGTAAAGGGATGAGAAAGAGAAAATCTCTCCTTTTGAAAAATGAGTCAAGCCAGCACAGGGGCAGCAAGGATCAAGGTCAGTACTCACTCTTGCAACCTTCTACTTTAACACTTAGATCTTCCAAACCTGAGGACGAACGTTAGCCCATTCACCTTTTTTCAAGAGCTTTATGGCGGAACTTTTTAACTGCAAGGAAGCCATGTGCATAAGGTTCCCAGATTCTATAGTCTGTCACTAAACCAAGAATAAGGACTTTACCCAGTCCTTTAACAGGGTCGTTAGCTCTTGGATAGATATTTATTTTAAAACAAAAACAGCACAGATCAAAATATTATGTAAAGTTCTCTGAAAATGATGAGATAATGAACATTTCGCTGTTTCGATTTGATTGCAAAAGAAGGTATGCGATTTTGTTTCATTACCATACAATGTCAAGATACCATTAGAACAATCCATGAAGAATCGAATACATACTAGAAGAAGCCACGAAAATTCTGTGAAGAATTTGACATGGAGATGTGTCCAACACTGGTGGTTGCTCATTTCAAGGAGTCCATGTAAATTATCTCTCTCTCTCTCTCTCTCTCTCTCTGTGTGTGTGTGTGTGTGTGTGTGTGCGCGCGATCGTGTCTCCCAAAAAAGATGAACATGGAATATTATTAAGAGGAGGAATGTTAGATAACCTCTTGGCCAAGGCTTATCTTGATTCTGCTCTGGATATTTTGTTGATCCTGAAATTTGTTTACACTTTATGATCAATCTCAATCACATATTCTGTATTATTGGGTCTTTAAAATAATACTCCATTTCAATTATTTTTTATCTTACAGAAAGACCCTTTGATTTTTATTGTTTATACACCTTTCATGATTAAGGTCTCTAGTTCTCGTTTCTCATATCATGACAAATTTATCTATACCCTTTCCTCTTGCATGGCTTCCAGTTGGGTTTATTAATTCTCATTCTTTTCGTACTTAGCTTACAACTTTCTTAACAACTTTTATCATTCCTTAAAAAAAACCACTTTCTTAGCAACTCTTTTTGCTCTATCTTTCAAAGGCTTCTAAGCCTCTTTTTTCCTGCCAATCCTTAAAAAACATTTTCTTGCCATCAATAGCCTTTTCTACTTTCATTTTCCACCACAATCTTTCTCGATTGCATGGGTTTCTTCCGGTTGGACTTCCAAAGTCCTTGACCTAGTTGATACCATTTCCTATTCCTATTTTTTTTTTTCAAGTTTTTACTTGTTTCTCCTTCACACCACTTCATTTCTTACAATCCTTCGCTTATTGGTTATCCAGATTTTAATATGAAAATCTCAAAATAATGTTGTGTTGTGACAATATTTCTTTGAAAGTCTTAGAATTTTTGCACAATCCCATCATCTCAATTACAAGTGGACTATTTGTGCCTTATTAAGCCCCTTATTAAATGTCAAAAGATCTTCTACTTTCTTCCCCGAAGCATGGCTCAGCTATTGCCAAATTTGAAGCCATTACTAATCAAGAATAACTTTTCTACCTCATTGTTTTCATCAGAACTGCATTCTTGATGTATCATTTGTACCCATCATTTTATTTTGGACATCCCTTAAAATACCCTCTGATTGTTACATTTATCTGGTAGGTATGTTTTGCACTTGTTCATAGATCAAGTACCAAAGTTTTTTTTTTTTCGCTTTCACATAATTATAATTGAGGTCCATACATATAATAATTAAGATTCCCTTTATCTAAAATTAACTTTAACCATTTTAACCTTGTAATTCTTTAAATTTCTATTTTCATCAGCTACACTGTGATGAGGCCATGGATAAAAACATTACTCAAATTGTACGCCAATTCTACAAGATTTTTGGGCTGTGTCCTAAAAGGGCCCATACAAGCCTTCAGGTCTTGTACCCTACCAAGTTTAATTCTAAACCAACTACTACTATTAGTCTATAACATAAAGGCGCAGTTCATTTTTCATTGCACACAAAATTTTGATAAAGTTTATCATTTGAATCAGAATTCGTTGTCCATCATACAAGTCACACAGTCACTAATTCCATCACATTTACTACATCAATTAAGTTCCAAACTTATTATTTCACTTCTAGTCAACCTCATCATATAGAAGTCAAACTAAATAAATTCCAAAATAAAAACAATATATAGGTTTCAAGTTGTACAACTTAATATAATAAAATTAATTCTGCAAACAAGGTAATAGGGTTTGCTAAGAGGAGAGGTGAAAGATACACAGTTAGTGTTGGGAAGTGGGGAGTTATATGAGAATTTATAGAGGATTCGATTTAAGTTTAGTATGAATTAATAGAATTTAGTGATGTTTCTTTTTTCTATGGGCTGATTATCAGAATATCTATCTGCCAAACCACTAGGACACCTCTACCACAGTTTCTAACTTGAGCGCTGGAAATATTTGAGCTAGTATTGATTTCTGTTGCAAGATCTAGCTTAAGCTAAATGTTTTGTTGTTGGTCTCTTCATTTTGTCATTTAAAAAGAACTTGTTCACTATGTCCTGATGACAAAACAGTGAAGTGCATCACTGAGGAATGGAAAATGACTAAATAAGTTACGGTGACCCTTTCATCGAGAAACACATCTTATAAAATTAACCAAAGTGGAATGCCCAAGCTTTCCTTGTTCCGTTAGTGTCATAGTCATTCATGCTATCAAGGATGGTACATTTTCATCATTATATGTGATTGGTAAATCAAGGTCCTGTGCTGCTAATGTATAGTTTTATTATGCTTCTAGTTACAAAATACAGAATGAGATGAACCATGTATGAGCTAACCATCCACAATGTCTTGTCGTGATCCATTGGGTGCCTTTTGTACCGTTCAGGTGCGGAGGTGGCTGTTCTTTGCATAACAAAGTCTGGAGAGGTCCTCAATTATCAGGCTTTCACCAACTCGAAAGGAATATACACAGTAGCTGAGACCATGCCTGAAAGCAATAAATGGGATGCATGTTTGGCAAGGCCAATCGACAGTTTCCATGAACACTGCACCCGCAAAGGGGATGGCAAATCGGGTATAAAGTTTAATTACAATCTCCCATCAGGTCATTCTCATACTGTCAGGTCTTTCCTTTATCAGCCTACCAATGTTCCTTCATACTGCATTTGAATGTAGTGCAGTATACAGAAATCCTGTAGAATTAAAATGCTATAAGAGGGTGGAGTTATATTTATAACAAAATATTACAATTACTGAAATTTCTATTGATAGTTGTATCAGTGAGGTGTAGTCAGAATCTAAAAGAAAAAAGACATTTTGTATTAATATTTTGGGAACTGAATTGTATATTACCCAGAAAATTTCAGTAGTAATTCGTTTACCATATAAGCATGAGTTATGATCAAAGTCAGACTCTGATTTATACTTTCAGGATCTGTCATTGTATTGGCATAATATCTCCCAAGGGCAAATTTGCAGATAACTTTATATATATTAACAAATCTTCTAATTCGTCCTGATTTTGTGCACCTACATTTATGGTGGCCTTCTGTTGGCTGCAGAAACCATTATTTTTAAGACCATGCCCTATGACAAATTAACTGCTTTGGTTGGTTGACTCAGTGAGTAGATCAATTATTTGGATGACTCAGAAAACTATGCCTTGGACAGCCAGACAATTTTTTTTTTAAGGGGCCCAAGAGTAAGCTAACGGAAAGGGTATTAATTAAAAACCAAAAGACCCACGAGCTGGGGCAACAAGGAACAAAGAGTGTCTTTTGTTCTGCTTGAATGAACTGAACCGCAAGCATAGGGTTCCCTAAGATAACCTAAAAGTAGGGAGGTTTCATGCTGGTAGGGAGCGTCGGAACTGGTGGGGGAATGGGGTGTCAGGACCTGGGCTTCCAGTCCAAAAGACTAGCCTGTTAGGTGGAGTGACCCAAGTCCTTTATAAACCCTTAAATCTCCCAACAATCCCTTCCCCCTCGAATGAGGGCCTTCGGTGGAGAGATCGATGCTGGCCAACTCATTCGCTTAGGGGATCACTTGAGTCCACATGAGGTAATCTGAAACTTGACTCTGATACCACTTGTTAGGACATAGGCTTTCAGCCCAAAAGACTAGCATGTTAGGTGGAGCGGCTCAAGTCCTTTATAAATTTCTAGATCTTACTCTACACTTCCAATGTGGGACTCGTTCGCAGCAGCTCCAATATGGGGATGGGGTTTCTCCTGCTTGAGGGTACCTTCGGAAAAGAAGGATATTTAGAATGAAAGAGAGCAAAAGTAGGTATTTTTCTCTATTCAAGGTTTTAAATATTAGATTCCATCTCTTACTCAAAAGAGACTGATTCTGAATTGAATTGTGAGTCATATCAATATCAATCTAGTTCAAGTCATATTGGTGTCTGAATTGAATTCTTAGTCATATCAATATCAATCTGGTTCAAGTCATAGTCGAATTCCAAGTTGTAGTGGCCATGGCACTCCAAATGGTCACTCTCTATAGAGCTTTAGAGTTACTCATTGTGTTTGGGTAGGAGGGTTTGTAGTTTTGCACATGCTCCGAGAAAAGTGGGCTATTACTTAGGCTTTATCCACTTGACAGTAGAAATAAAAGTTCATCGAGAAATCATTGTTAGAACTTAAAACCTTTTGTTACACCAAATGATAAAAATTGATAATCAATAGATTTTATTTTTCTATGAAAATAGAAATCATCAAAAAGTCAATTTTCACAAAAAAAAATTGCATGCAAATATATCCAAAACACATTTATGTAATATATAATTTTTATTTTATGAAATAATACAAAATTTTCTTTAAGCTTAAAAACACTCAAGCCTAGATAAGCCCGCATATATATTTTGGATTTGAAATTGAGTTTGAGTCTTGTAAATACAATTTGAATTGGGCTTGGATTTAACAAGTTTAAGTTAATTCGGAGGAGTTCTTAAATTACAATTTGAGTCAAGATTTGAGCAGGCTCAAAACTCAGCTCGGCCTGACCGAGTTGCAGCTCCATTATAATTGGTTGCTTTGATTTTTAAATCCATTTATTTGGATAATTCTGAATGCCACATGATTCTTATCTATCTCTGCTTTTCTTTCTTAAACTAATGCTCCCCTTCAACTTTCATTAAAGAGAAAAGATGATATTAAAGAATGGCCAAAAGAAGATATGGCATATTGTGAAAGTTGATGTGATCAATTAAGTTAATCTTATCCATTAAACGACGTGGCAGGTACTTTACTTCATAAGTTCATAGTAATTGCATGTAGGCCCATAATTTATGAACTATATTTATTTAAAAAAATACCAAAATGCAACTATTGTACTCTTTCGTAGTTACGTTCTTAATTTTTTTTAATGAATTGTAGTACTAGTTATCTAAATCCAGATTTGACATTTTCTGCGAGGCATAATCAAGTTTATTAAACTTTTGATTTATCAGGGCTTTTTCATTATTATCATCATAGATCCAATTTCATCATCTAAGGCCAGCTTTTTCAAGTTCAGATTATTTTTTCTAATTGATTTTATCATATAATATACCTTCAATTACTTCATCATTTGTGATATATTTTTTTATCCCTTCTTTCCATATTTTTCGTGATCTATTCCTTTTCCTACTATTATCAATTAGTAGTCTCCAAACTCTAAGCACAAAGGCCATTTAAGGTCTTCTCTTGATTTATCTTTTATTAGACTATAGTTAAGTTATTTCTAATGCAGTCACTTATAATCATATCTTTAAGCGTTAATCTACTCATCCAACTTATTATGTATATTGTTTATGGAGTCTCACTCTAACGGAGACCGTCGAGTGCTTGACTATCCCACAAGTGGCTTTTGTCAATAACAAGGGACTCAACAACCTTTTTTTTTTTTCTTCTCATATTTAATAAAATTAACTAAATAATTCTAGCTAAGTAGCTATAGTTTTAAAAGACTAAAAAATCGACAATAAATTACAAATTTATCAAGTTTATTTATTTGATTAGAGCCATTCATTCAAGATAATTTTTTATAAATATTATATAGTCAGCTATCCTAACACGGGCAAAATTTGTTAAGAGATACGGGATGGAATAAAATTCCTAATTTATCCATACTAGTGTACCGCTCATCAAGCACCAGTGTACTAATAACACGCCACTTTGCATGTATCAGGGGTATAAATCTCGGCCGATATTGTGCATTTCAACTGAGATATCTTGGCCAATACACACAGTATCGGCCGATATGGCCGAGATATCGTTGATATCGACCGATACACATTTATACAGCCGATATTTGTCCCAAAAAAAATTAGGGGAGAGAGAGAGAGATATCGGTCGAGATCCAAGATATCGAGATATCGGTCGAGATGCCGATATCTCGGTAAAGGCGATTTTTGCACGCCTCGCAGGTATATGTTCTGCATATTGGTACACCGGTACTTGATGAGTGGTACACCGATAGAGGTAAAATGGGAATTTCACTCATCATTTGTCTCCTAACACATTTTACCCGTGTTAGGATGGACGCAATGGAACAAAATGGACTGTGTGGTAGATATCATAGGCCATTACACATGGATTGGCCGGCATGGAGTATGTTTAATTAGGGCTTTAGGCACATGGAGTGGACATGGACCTCGTTCTTAGGCCCACTATCCAAACATAAAATGAATTGGCATTTTGGCCCAATATTTATGAGCATTAATTCTGGGCCGAGACAAGGCTTAGAAAAAGTTCTTTCTCCACCCAGCCTGGAAAAATTTGCATCTCGGGTTTAAGTCGTACAGTTGTAGGGTACTATCTCTAATGGTTGTTTTTCGTCGCCCTTTCTATTCCCTTCTTTCGATTGAGGATTTTTTTTGTGCTCATTTATCTTCTAGGTAGGTAGTATTTGACTTCTTCGCCTCCTTTTGGTGGGTTGTTCAATCGTTAGTTATTCTTTTGCCTTGCTCGGGCTGTTGGTTTCTTATATTATTTTGGATTTTCCTCCCTTTGAATGAATAGTTAACCCATTACATTCAAAAAAATATGTATATAAAATCTAAAACTTATTTAAAAGAAAGCTTGACAAAGGAAGCACATTGGGTACTTGGGATATTGTCTGATTGAAGATAGAATCAATGTTTTTCAGTTTTTAATAAAATTTTGAAGAATGCTATATCGTCTGTATCCTTCATTCCTATCAAAATATGTGACATTTCGCCGTATTTAAATAGTTGCGTCCTTTATTTAACATCAAATTTTTCCACAGGCTGATGTGACTCACAAATCCACAACAATGAATATAAGTTAAGCACGCCTACTATAACACAATACTATAATGTAGCATTTCTAAATTAACAACTTTTACAATGCTGTTGTCACCAAAAATGAAGCGAAAAATAGGGAGAATGAGTTGAACAAAATGGGTAAAATAATGTCACTTTAAATGGGTAGAACCAATAGGGGTGAAACTCGCATGACCCAACTCAAGAAATCAACGGTTTGGATTATGTATTTGTATATCTTGGGTCGGATTGGGTTGGAAAAAATAAAACCTGTATGAAATTTGGATCGGATTGAATTGAGAAATTTAAAAGTAATCTGATCCGATCTGAATGCACCAAGTTATTAAATAACATTTGAGTTGAATCGGGCCAGAAAATCAGGTTAGATTAGATTTAGTAATTCAAATCAAGTTGGATTCAATAAATTTTGACATGTATTGAGTTGAGTTTAATGAAATTCCGACGAGATCCGAATTTCAGCCCTAAGAACCAAGCTAGAACAGATCGAAATAGTTTAAAAAGAGGTAGAATAGAGAGTAGATATATTTTTTTTAAATTTTATTTTGATATTTGAATGAAATATTTTGATTGTAATAAAATGAAAATGATAAGTAGAGAGAATAATAAAAATAATTTTAGACTAAAGCCAATTCTTCAAAAACACAGCAATATTCAACTGATGGATTAATTTTTTAAATCAATAAAATATTTCTTTTCTTTTTTTTGTTTCGTATGGAGACGAGATCTTGATTCGGAAAAGGGTTGAAAATGAGAAGGCAAGCTTATCCATATGTTTGAGGGGTTTTAATTGGTTCCTATCCTGTGATTTCAACATCTTATTCATGCCTGTCTACTTCCCTTCTCTACACGTGACATCATCCACCGGTGGGCCACAAGTATTCAATCACATGTATGCTTTTCAATCATCGAATGTTGATGATCCTCTCATTTTCCACTTCTTCTCCAGTGCGACGTGGCTACTTATTTTTAAAAGTAATTTAATTCTATTTGATTATATTGTAAGGGATACTATTAGAGCTTAAATTCAGGTTGAGTTTACTCGGATTTTAATAAATTAAATTCAATTTATGTCAAAAATTATTGAATCCGACTTTATTCGACCTGAACTGACTCGATCTGAATTACTCAACTGACTCGATCTGAATTTCTAAACTAACTCAACCCAAATGTTGTTTTATAACTTGATGTACTCAGGTTAGGTTGGATCGGATCATGTTATTTTTAAAATTTTCAACCCAACTCAATTCGAATTTCATGCGGATTTTTTTTTTTCCAATCTGACCTGACCTGACCCGACCCAAAAAATAGAAAAATATAATCCAAACCCATTAATTTCTCGGGATCTGATCGAGGTGGTTTATATGTAGCTATTATTATTAAATATTTTAAAAGTTTAAATTCTCTCTCTGATCGTTTAAGGGGTTTGGTGTTAGCCAATCAATTATGGAGATTTTTCATTGTTGAATTTTGACACATTTACATGAATAATAAATTTAATAACTTTTAAGTGTATTTCGATATATCTCAACTCAACAATAAAAAAAGGACAAGTAGCTAATTTTATAGTTTATTATATTATCATCTATTTAAAAAAGATGTTTTTTATGGCAAAATTCAAAACTTAGGTATTAAATAAAATTCTGAATGCACAAAATCACTCATAAATATTGGCTACAAAAGGAAACCGACATTCTTTAGTGTGTACCTCTCTGGGTTTGAATTATAGAAGATTTTGAGTTGTATTTATTTCATTGTTTGTATTCTCTTTATAATCTCTGAGAGACTAATTAAACTTAATTTATTGTTGCCTGCCATTGTCTGTCATTTTGTCAAGTATGTGACAAAATTTCTTTTATGTCAGGTCATGGCTTGTTGGCTAATGGATCAAGTCTATAAAAAAGTTTCCTGTACTGACCTATTCCTTATCTTACATCTACTTGAAATTTGTATCAATTTATTAGGCTCCTTTTTATTTTTCTTTCATCTCTCACATTTCCACTGCAGATATGCTTTTCGATAAATGAAAATTTAAATCTTTCTAATGTGATAATTGTTCGGGCTTGAGCCTTGTTTTATTAAAAAGGCCTGAGCCCAACTATTTTAGAGAAGCCTGAGCTTGACTGAAGCTCAACTGGCTTCGGATCTCATAGCTCGAGCCAATTCAATTAAGTCTGATTATTTTAAAAGATAAACTTTTTAATCTTTTTTATTATGTGATTTTCCAAAACTAAGGAAAGGGAGAGAGAAAGAACGAATGAGAGAGACAAAGGGAGAAAGAGAGAGAGAATGAACTGCAATAGTGTTGGGCTAGAGAGAGAGATCACTAAGAAAACGTTGAAGAATGAAAGGGTAGAGCCAATGACAAAACAAAAAAAAATCGCTAATTCCTTTTCATAGTTCTATTCGATTTTGGATAATTAGGGCGAATAAGAGATAACTAAAAATCTAGAATTAGGAGTCGAAATCTCGGTCGATACGTATAATATCGGTCAGAGACAAAAAAGTTCGGCTGAATATCAACCGTTTTTTATTTTTTATTTTAAAAAAAATATATATCGACATGGGCCAGTCGATATCTCAGCCGATATTTGCCTATATCGGACGAATACCGGCTTAGATATGGGCCAATATTTATATTTTCTATTTAAGAAAAAGTCCTTTTTTATTTTTTTAAATGAACTTTAAAAAAAAAAAACCACTGAGATTTTTTTTTAAAATGAGGAGAGAGAAAAATCTCAGCCGAAATCAAATATCAATCGAAATTTCGACAGAGCCAAATTTTCGACCCCTGTCTAAAACCATGATGTAATCTAAAATAAAAAGGCTTAAGAAAAGCTTGTTGGTCACTTACAAGCTTCATATTAAAGTTTGGATCCAACCCATCAGACACAATGTTTTGTTGGAGTGCCGGCTCACATCGAATTCAGACAAATGAAGGCCCTTATACTTAGAGAAACGTTATTCAATTAGCAAGAGAAAATCTTTAGTTTAATTAAAGTAAAACTCAATTTTATTTTAAATTTATTGTTACAAATGGTCATAAAATATTTGATTGATGTTAAATTTATTGTTACAAATGGTTCACTTCTTATTGAAATTTTAGTCAATGTCTTAATCAAAATTCAGTCAGATTTTGATAAACCTTGTCGGATATTGACTATTGGGTGAGGCTAGTTTAAAAAGAGTTTTACAAATATTGATTGACTAAATAATATAAGTAAAAAAAAAGTTAGATCCTTTTTCAATCTAATTAAGTGCCAAAACTTTTCCGACCAAAATCTAATTGAAGTCCCGCTCTCTTCGAAAGCCAATCATAGGTCTCAGAGCCCTTTTCTCCCGCCTTATGTAATAACGAACAGGACGACTCTAACTTCAAATGTCCAAGTTCTCACGCACCCTTTTTTTTTCCTATCTTTTGGGATTTATCACACAGGTAAAGTGGGGCCCCTCTATCGGATACTACGTTCACATTTAAAATTTTGATTTTTTTTTCCTATAAAATATTTGGGTATTTTGGTTTCTAGCACGGAATATCAGCGATATCGGATATAAGTAGATATCTTTCTGTCTTTCACTTCTTTTTTTAACAGTCAGACATTTTTTAATAAAAAAAAAATGTGCTCATTTTTTAAAAAATTTGGAAATTAAAAAATAAAAATATATGAAGTTTTAAAAGAAGACGATATTTATTATATATCTGTATTGACCAATATTTTTAACCCTAGATTTTGGTACAAAATCTCATGCTAGATTAATTTTATGATAAATTCAATTTATTAAAAACATTTTATTTTAAAAAATTTAGATTTGACTTTTATAATTTTAATACATTTTTATCATTAAAGTCATGATGATAAACCAAAATATTTATTTAATTACTTAATTTTAAAATCAATAGTTAATATTATTAGATGACTCTATTTTTTATGGTATTATAACTCCTATAATAATTTATTCATCTGTATAATTTTTTGTGATCATATTTAACGACATAGTCTGTCAAGAGACTCACTTTTCAGCCTTGATGTCTATTTACGGTCAAAGTCCCATCGGTTTGGAGGTGGGTGGGTGGTTAATTGGTTATAAAGAGAAGCTCCCCTCCCATTAGATGAGTCATTTTGCGTCTGACTATGTGGGCTAGGGTCCAAGAACAAAACTGTGTGTGCTCCCATATGGAGTTCAAAGCGGACAATATCATCTTTAGGTTTGATCGAGTCGGGTCATCACACATTATGTCGTGGTAAGTCTACCCAACAGACTAAACTATTTAAGCAAAATTATTGAATTATTCTGTTTTTTATAATCAATATACAATTAAAGTATACCATATTAATATAAATTTAATTTGAATTTAATCTAAATAAGATATAAGTATTTTAAATAATTTAAACTGAAACCTTTATGCACAATACACTCCACATTCTTCATATGTGGGAATATTTTAAAATTGTACAGTTCTACGTGTTTTTTTTTTTTAGACTCAGAGAAATCTCGAGCCTAACTTGGCGGTGACACCCCACACCCACATAGAGTGCTTTCAGTTAATGCTACCAGAGATTGAACCTACTACCTCTCACTGAAAGTGTTGGGAGACAACCAATTGGGATACACGGTGTTGGAATTGAATCCCTGGTGTATTTGGAATTGAATCGATGCCTAAGCGATTTGGTCTTTAAGATGATTCGATTTATTAAAAAAAATCTTTTATTGAAATACTATTTTTATTTTATATTATAGTTTTATAACTACAAAAAAATTATAATAATTTATATTTAAATATAACAATATATTATATTCTTGTCATATTATAATAATATCATAATTAAAAAATTGGTTGAAACGAATTTATTTATGGTTGAATTTAATTGAATAAAATATAATATTAAATATTAAATTTATTCTCAAATTATACTCATTTATATTTTTAACATGACATATTATTTAATCCATATCCTATCTAACTTTAAAAAACTCAATTAATTGTACTTTATTATGCATATTCTCTTCGAATATTCTGCAACTGGTAGTTCCGTAATTTTCATAATATGAAGGGTACAATCGCTAACCACATCTCTCGTTCGTGATTGGACATTGTTGTATGGGCCCTATGCCTGCCGACCCTCGTCTTAGAAAGGTTTTTTTTTCTCTATGGGTCCCTATCATTCCATGCCTCGTTAAGATATGGATTTTTTAAATAATTTCATTAATCTTATATACTATGAATAAATATATATATTCTTTAGTTTTAATTATTATATATATATATATATATATATATATTAAAATTTTAGATTGTAAAATCAAATAATGAGATTGGCCAAAACAACATTAATACAAGAATAGATTTATGAAAACTCATTTTATTATTTTCACTCAAAAGATTGTGTGACAAAATTTATAAAGAATGATTATCTAATGAATATCATTATTTTAATCTAAGGTTTAAATATCGGCCGATATGGCCGATATTCGGTCCGAAATATCGGTCACATTATCGGCCGATATTCATAAATATCGGTATTTAAAAAAAAAAAACACCGATACGGTTTTTCGCGGTTTTTACACGGTTTTTCGTAGTTTTTGTGGTTTTCCACGGTTTTCTAGGGTTTACGGATCTCAGGGGTATTCACGGTTTTTTGCGATTTTCGCGGTTTTCCGCGGTTTTCTACGGTTTTCCGCGGTTCAGGGTTTACGGTTCTCAGGGGTGTTCACGGTTTTTTACGGTTTTTTGCGGTTTCTTCACGGTTCCAATATCGGAGGAGAGAGAAAATGCCGATATCGGTATGAGAGATAAAATTATCGGCCGATATATCGTCCGTATCGCATATCGGCCGATATATCGGCCTAGCCGATTTTTTGACCCCTGATTTTAATGACAATATTTGTAAAGAATGAAAAAAAAAATAAGATGAATCAGATAAACATTTTGCTGATCATGCTATGATTCATTTTTAAAATAGAAATAGTCTCATTAATACACTTTTTATTTTATTTTCTCAAAATTTCCTCTCAAACAATCTCTAAATTTCATATGCAAGACAACAAACTGAATTAATATTCATTTCTATACGATCACTTTCAAATGATAAATTTTATTCACTCTAATATTCATTACGAAAATAGAAACATTACCCCTTTTACATAAAGTTCTTTAGGCTATTCATAAGAGATTCAAATTTAATCATTTTGATGTCACTTCTTCACTTAAATTTTTCTGTAATTAGATATAAATATAGTTTGATCGTTATACCTAAATGGTCGTCACTACAGATCAAAAAGATTTTAAGCAAGCAAACATTCATCCTACACATAAATGGGTCAAATTAAAAGAAAGTATAGAGTGAAATTTTTAATTAATAATTGCTTTATTATAGTTTAATATTTTTTTTATTGGATTTTACATTTACACTTTTCTTTTTCTTCATATCTATCATTATCCATAATTAATTTGAACTAATTTTAATATACACTTATCATTAGATTTTCTCTCTTACAGAGCTTATTAACATTGTATTCCTGTATTTCTTTAACTAATTTAGTATTTATCACCTTTATCATCTATATTTAAAAATAGACTTGTCATTAGATTATATTTAAGTTATATAGATATTATAACTTTATCACTTTTAAAACATGCTTGAAAAGGTTTTTAGAACAACCTTTGACAAATTTCATATAAAATATAAATCTTTTAAATTTCTATCAAATAATTATTTTATGAATAAATAGAAAAGAAGTTTCACATTCGTTTAAATATTTAAATTTTCTTAGATAATATATAACAAGCACCAATTCACTATAATTGAATTATCGAAACCCCATATTTACATTTAAAAAATAAGAAACTACTAAAAAAATCCACATAAACCTGGACAAGAAGAGACTCTCTAAATGGATACTGCTTGAAGAGAGTACACGTATAAATCAAACTCATGGCAAATTATGATTTATCTAATTCAAAATAATAAAATAGAATTGAAAAATATAAATACTTATTTCTAGAGGAAGCAATTTATTTTTAAAATTGAAATTTGATTTACACACCAGTGTTTGCTCATGATAAATTAGTATTTTTATTTTGTCTTTTATTTTATTATGATAAATTAAAATCTCAATATAAAACAAAATAAAAAATTATAATTTATTGTGTGATGGTGTTCAATATTACTGTATAATTCTAACAAAGTAAAATTTAAGGTTATTCCATTAAATAATCATGTAATGTATGGAATTAAATTTAAATTAATTCAAAAATCAAACGGACTCAGATTTTAAATTCACACACAGTGAATGCCTCCAACAAAGCCCCAATCAATCCTCTGTCCGAATTACATTCGTTGTTATGACTTTAAGTTGTGATAAATTTTAGATTGGATAATATAATATTTGAACTTTAAAAATGAAAAAGCTAATAAATTTTTTTTTGAAGTATTAATAGCTGCTGTCTCCTTCTCAGACCTTCTCCATCTTCCATTCTGTAATGAGAGAGAGAGAGAGAGAGAGAGAGAGAATCAACTGCCCTAACTCCTTAGGTAGAAGAGCATCAGTCTCTTTTAAGACCGTCTGGTGAGACTGAGAGTGGGAGACGTACACAGCAGCTCTCGTTTCTCCTCTTTCTCGGCCTTTTTTTTTCCCCGTTCTTTTATTTTCCTTCTTTGGTTGTCAGAAAGATTAGAAAGAGTGGGAGAAAGAGAAGGTTTTGGGGGAGATGACGAGGTTGCTCCTCAACGTCTCGGCGATCCAACTCATTTCCGCTTCCAACTGGTGGAACGAGATAAACGAGTCGGCTCAGTGGCAGGATGGCATCTTCTTCTTCCTCTGCGCTGCCTACGCTCTCGTCTCCTCCGTTGCTCTGGTCTGGTCCCCCCTCTATCTCTTTATTATCTATCTATGTCTATACTTAATTACTTATACATATCATGGAGGGAAAAGGGGCTTTCATGGAAAATAAGCATTTTTTAACAAAAACATTTAAACCCATTTAAAATGTTAGTTAAGAAATTGCTATTTTCCAATAAAGGTGTGTCCTTTACATGAAAATAACAGGGCTTTTAGCCTTTCATTTAAAATGACCACTTTAGCAGAAAATGGTTTAACCAAGATGGTTGGTTTTCCGTAGGAGTGCTTTCCTTTTGATGCATCGAAGAGGACCCTTAGGATGTGCTTTTTCCTAAACTGTTGTCTCGAGATTTAACTACTTTTTTTCACTTGGGAATTGAAGCTTCTGGGGACCTGACCCTATTTTCCAAGTACCCAAAATAGTTTCTTTGCTTCTTTCAGTGAATTGAAGTGGCTTGAAATTGCATCAAACGGAAAGAGTTCCTCACCGGTCTTGATCTATTTTCCTCTGAAGCTATTAAGAATGTTGTTATTAATAGAACAAGTGTTTCAGGACAGATGGTGTTTCCTGCGGTTGTCTGAATTGGGATCTGTACAGCCAAATATGGATTTCTGCAGTCTTATTGATGGGGGACTGAAAATTGTGTGTTTTTTCTTGAGATTTTTTTTTTTTTTTGAATTTTAGTGAGCTTACTTCATTCTGTAAATTGTGTTCTGGGAATTTAGTGAGTTTACTGATTTGCGGTGTTTTTGAGAATTGGGTTTTGGGAATGTAATGGACTATTGAATTTGTTCTTCTGAAGTAGTTGTTTTTCTAGATAATCATGATGGAGAAATTTTGGGTGGTGAGTGGAGTGGAAATTGGCAATTTAGTGGTTTTGTGATTTGATTTTTGGGTTTTGGAAATGGGTGTGTTCCCTGTAATTTGTGTTTGAAGGTATTATTGTTGTCATCAATGTGGGTTTTGGAATTGAGCGGCTTTCTTGTAATTTGTATATTTAAAGCTATTGTTGTTTTCATCAATATGAGATAGAGAGGGGAGGGGGGAGAGATGGTACCAAGTAAGTAATAAAATTATCGTTTACCAACAAACGATATGATTATTGTGCTGCATCAGCACTAGGTTTTTTAAATATATAAAGAAACTCCACCAGTAAAGAGACGTTGGCATGAAGCCAGCTGAAGCTGTTGAAGAATCAATTTCAGTACTTTTGCAAACCTTTGTAAGATAAATGGCGTATTTTCCTTTTCAATTTGGGTTTGTTAACAAAAATTAACATTGGTGCAAGCGACTTTGGAATGTTTAGTGTGCATGGCATTTTGGTAGATTTAATTGCCTCTAAGAAAATAGAGAATTATAAATTAGCCGACATATTAAAAAAAACTCCTCTTGAAGACATGTCCATCTGTCCAATTAATGTAATGATTTTGACTTTTTTAATATTAATGACTATAATATATTAAAAAAAATATTTATGGCCTATAATAGTTTTTTTTTGGTGGCATATGTATTTATCAATATATAAAGGAAAAGCAACAGTGTGCAAGGTGTTTAAAGCTATTTTGAAAGAAACATCTCAAGCACAACACCAAATACGCAACACAAGACTACATCAAAGATTTACCCAAGTGAAAAATAATTTTAATTATGTTGGTCTTGGGTTTGATCCCTCCTGGCTGTGGGATTAGTCTCACCACCATGGTTCCATGTGAGGGTGGGGTTACACATGTTATTCAAAACACATGTAAAAAACAGTAGTGGACAAGAACATCAAACTAGGGTCCTCCCCCTCACATTCATGCACTCCAATTATTTGCTATGATAGTCGAGTGGACATCTTTCATATTCATCATCCATGAGATGGCCACTTTTGGCAGACGGAGGAACTCCCACTATGCCATAATAGTTGCCATAAATCTGGTGGGTATAGGTCTAGTAAGGCCGACCTTTTGTAGACTTGCTCATCCACAATGCAAATTCATGTTACCAATGAAGTAGACCATGGCGGCGATGTACCATCTATCATTTTGTAGAAGCCTAGAAGGTACAGAGTGGAACTTATAACTACATAAAATCACCCTAAGCTTGTGAGATGATGAGCCATGATTTTTTTTTTTCTCTTTTTGAAAAAGTGCCATGAAAATTCATTAACCTTTCTAATTTGTCAAACTTTAAGGACCAATGTCAGGACAAGAATTGTTGTTCATGGATGAAACTGCACTGAGGTTTATCATTGTGGTCTGTTACACCTCACCCAACTTTTTTGGCATTTTATCTTCATCACAGTAAGAGAGTTTGCTAACACTTCTCTTTGGTTCACTTGGAAGACTGAACTTCCTTACTGATCCAATAAAGCTTTGGAAACCCAACCATATAATTGATGACCTTTAAAATGAAAATACAATGAGGAAGTCAACTAATCAATACTCATGATTGAAAAGAGAGTAGAAAAAGGGACTTTGGATTTTTTGGGTGAAAGTTATATATGTGTATGGAATAAGTACTATTATGCACTGTCACAAAGAAAAAGGTTCTACATAAATGTGGTTTATTATAAGCCATTTTAAATAAACCAAAACTACTAGACAGTTATAGCAACTAAACCTTTTTGAGCAATTGTATGTCATCAACACTAGAATCTCAAAGCTTGCAATTATTGGTTTAGATTGTACAACTAACAATGTATCCAAGAGTTAATTTTTATTGCTATGGTTAATACATGGTCCTATATCATTTTGGATAGTGGAGACCACCAATATGGCACATGTCCTTTTGCAAGTTTCATAAAATGAAAAAGCAAGTGGCACACTTCGGTGGAAGGCTGCCTTCATGTCACTCAGGTTATTAGTTTGAAGTATGAAGCCTGTTTTGAAATGAATGGAGTGGAGTTGCTTTACGCATATACATACACACATATAAATTATACCCTAAGCCCAAGGCCTCATCGATTTCCATGCAGTCTTGGGGATGTGGGGCCCATATTTGGCCCAATGGCACCCATCACTTCCTCCCTTTCCCATCCAAATTACATCTTTACCAATTTAACTCCAATCTCAGTTATACAAACCCATTGCCCCATGAATTTCCAATTGTCAGATTCAATTAAATTACACATTTTTTTTTTGGCTTAAAATACATGGACTTATCCTATCAAGATGATTTTTATAGGCACCTATTCAAGCAATGCATTTTCCAACCAAACATTAACATGGGCCCATGTAGAGCCCCCAGGGCTGTGTGCGTGGAAATCAATGCAGCTCCTGGTCTTAGGGGATACATGTTTTGGGGGCGTGGGGAAAGTATGGTGTTATTGTGAGATTAATTTCATTAGCAAAACTAGTGGTCTGAATGTAGGTGTCCATTCATCTAGCCAAAAAATGGCATGAAGATGTTGATGATGGTCTGGTAGTTTGCGCAAGTGCATTTCTTGAGATTTAAGTACAGAGAAAGTTGTCAATACAATAATGGCTTTATGATTTGACTAGGATTGGGTTTTGGTTTGTCATTTGACTACGATTGGATGGATAAGATGAAAGTTTTGGGGCATGGGATATCCTGCATTTCATACCAATCATTTGTTGGGTGGTTTGAATTTGCTGTAGTGGAGTAGAACGTAGTCCCAAAATTTGCAGCATTGGGCAGAAAACATATAGTTGAGAGGACATGTTTCCCACATTCAATGAGGTTGAGTACTGTTTGTGTGGATTATTCCCACTGGCGATCTGAGTTAGGCACACCAGATCACAAATCAGATTCTGGACCATAGGCTCGTCAGCAGACATGCATCAATCATGATGATGACCATTTTATCCCTCAAAAGAAGTCCTTATCTGAATAAGTTTGGTTATGTTAAATCATTCATCATCCAAAATTGAGGCTCTGTAGAGAACAACCTGGAGCAGAGTTGGCAAATGTTCTATATTGCAATTTGCAATAATTACAGACTCCTTTCTTTGAAATGTTAAACTAGCTCGAAACCACAATCTTAATTATTGCAAATTGCAATATAGAACAGTTGCCAACTCTGCTCCAGGTTGTTCTCTAGAGAGCCTCAATTTTGGATGATGAATGATTTAACATAACCAAAGAAAGGAGTCATTTGATGTTTTTTTGTGGCTCAATCTCTCTAGCCTCACCCTTTACTGAATGTTTAGGAATTCTAATGTGTAGTTCTGATTTTTCATGAGTTTCTTTTATGTGACGCAGATTCAACTGATTCGAATCCAGTTGCGAGTACCTGAATATGGTTGGACTACGCAGAAGGTTTTCCATCTCATGAACTTCATTGTGAATGGAGGTGATTTTGAATATCTAATTTGGGTTTTCGCTAGTTATTTCTCCTTTACCATTTTCTAATTGTATGTTCTGCATTGCAGTACGTGCCATTGTGTTTGGCTTTCACACGCAAGTATTCTCTTTGAGCCCAAAGGCAAGTTCTTATTTATTTAATTTTTTGAAAGGCAAGTTCTTATTGTTTTAGAAACTATTAACTAGCTTTTATCTGTGTATTGAACATGCATCTAATCAATTTTTATGTCTTGGAATGTTTTAGAAGTTCTTTCCCATTTGTGATGCTGCTTTACAAATCATTTATGCCTCTGAAAAGTGAAAGCTGGCACTGGATGCAATGAACAAAGTGTCTGATGCTATGAGTGGATGTACTGAAACTCACCAGAATACCTGTTAGAACAAACCTTCTGCCATAGTGCCATATGCATCAAACACTAACTAGCAATGCAATTTTGGATTTTAAGCATTCACTTAATTGTCACCATAAAATTGAACCACTTCAGCCCTTATTGATCATGACTTAAGTTGCAATCCTGATTCCCATCGCCAATGATAATTTCCATAATTTATCTCAATCTTGCGCTTGTTATTTATGATTCTTTGATATCAATTTGATGTTGTTTGACTTCTGATTGTAGCCAGTAAAATTGTTACGAAATTAATTATTCCCCCATCTGTATGTGGGGCACACTTAGGTGCAGATGGGTCGGTTGAGATGTCTATGGCTGAGTATAGGACCTAATGGAAATCACTTTGATTGGATCATCAAGTTTTTTTTTTTAAATCTCCAAAGATTGTGTGAATAAATTATTTTAATTCATTAGATCGATTTGTAAAATTGAAGGAAATGTAATGCCAACCTCAAGGTGTGGGGTATATCAAGCTTGGAGATGTAATGTTTTGAATGGTATCATCATCATTATCATCATCTAAGCCATTTGCCCATTACCCTGGGGTTGGCCTTTATTTGGATTTGGCAAATTATTTCCATGAGCCGATTGCGTATTGACACTCATGAGACTTGAACCACAACCTCTAGGCTATAATCATAAACCTTTACCAGTTGTGCTACAATGTTTTAAAATGAAATGTAGATACTATTTTGCTATGGAATTGTTGAAGTTTCTAAATTAACCAAAAGGAATAAAAAATTATGCTAATAGCATAAATTACAGCTTAATCCAGGGTAATCTTCAAATGGATGAGCATGTGAACTTCCTACTAAGATAAAATTGGGAAAAGTCCGAATACGTAGGATGATTTGTAAAGTTGGAAGTAAGTTAATGTCCTTGTAGAGTTGTGGGTTATAAGAGGCTGATGAATAGTCATTTTTTCCCTTAATCAAGGAAAATGATTACTTTTTTGAGTTTCTGTTCATATGTGGATTACTTTTTAAGTTCATGCATATCATATATTGGTCATTACTGCCTCTAGTTGAAGTAACTTGCTTGGATGTGGTCAATCATGTGAGTTTTGCCATTTGCCTACACCAGTGCCTCTGACACTGTCATGATATGTGATATTATCAGGATACACATGAGACGATCAAAATGATGATGATGATGAGGATAAAAACATTTAGTGACAATTTGATATTATCATGATATATTCAAAATAATGGCATATTTGAGGGTGGTGCGATATCATTGTGATGCTTTAACGATATTTACCTAAAATCTATATATTTTAAATTTATAATGTTTTAACATATTTTCTTTTTTAGATTAATTATTGTTGCTCAGATTTTCCTAAAAAACCTTTGAATATTTTCCAACAGTATTCTGAGAAGATAGATTATTAATAAAGATTATTTTTATACCTCTGGCAAGTGACAACCCTGTCCAACATGAATTAATCCATGTGATGGGTTGCAGGGCAGCTGTTCTGGACCCACCACTTCATGTTCTGTTCCAGGTCATTTATTTATTGGATGTTAAACGGGGTCTAGATTCAGCCAGGATTCTGGCCTAAGACCAGCTGAACATGGGATCTGACTGTTTTAATAGGTTGGGATGGGATGGGCTAACTTGTTGGGCCTACATCAGATGTCAGGCCTAGGTCTAGTTTTGGTCAGAAATCTGGTTTGTTTCAGATAAGTTAGGATGGGATTTACTAGCTTGTGCTGTTTGATTCACTTGGGCACAACCTAACCCTTTGGCAATCAGGCCACAAGCCCACAAGTATGATATGCGACAACCAGTAGGCTGGTGCCTACTACCCACAAAAGTAGGATTGTGGGGTGCCCTTGTTGGTGGTCAGTCTTAGCTGTGATCCATCCATTAGTGGCATTCAATGGTATTTGGGGCAAATTTAAAGAAATTCTTTTGTTTTCGCTGCGATTTGGATGTCCTGTTGATTTTGATATTTCGAGAACCATATGTTTTCCGTCACTTCGATCTTATGGAACTTCTTTTGGACCAGGTATTTAAGTCGGTTCTTTTGGACCTTCCTGGGATATTGTTTTTCTCCACATACACTCTTCTCGTCCTATTTTGGGCAGAAATATATCATCAGGTGATTGTAAGGTTTGATTCAAGGTTTCATTGCATCCTGAAGCTACGATTACATGGAACCATATGGAAACAGCTAATATGCTTGATACTTGAATTGTTGACAGGCAAGAAGTCTTCCAACTGATAAGCTCAGGATTGTGTATATATCAGTTAATGTCGGGATATATTTTATACAGGTGTGTTTTGTGAATAATGCACTTGTGTAACTCCATTTGCTTGCATTTGTTTAGCAACTGCCTTTGGCCTTGTCATTTGCACAGTGGAGTGCTGTTGATGGCTTGCATCTAAGCTCTGGTGTGCTATATCTTCTGCTGCATTGTTTCATCTAACAGCTACACATTTCTTTTCTTTCAGCATTTGAATAGAATCTCATATTTCCTTCCTCTTTAATTGATATAGTGGAGTTGTCATTCTTTTAAACTTGCACCTATTACATTTCCTGTTCCATTTCATTTCAGCCTGTACTTCGTGTTATAAAGTCCATAGATTTTTCTTCTGTGAGTTTTTCTGTCTATGTTTTCCATGGTAGAGTGGTAGTATGGATGTTTCATGTTGATGTGCTTGTTTTCCTAGGTCTTATGAAACCCTGAAACAGGAAGGTTGATATTTATTAAGGTTATATTCATGTATCACTGGATATCTTTACTTTGATCTGAACTATGCAAATGCTTCTTCAACTGTTTTCTTTTTATATTTCTTTGAAAGGTGAAGTATTTGTTAATATTCAAATATGTTCTACATAACTTCTATTTAAATAGTTTCTAAATAAAATATTTATGGTGACAAATGTTTGCATGGATTCTATACCTCTATCTACGCCATGGTGTATTTGTCATAGATTTGGTGGATTTCTAAGGATTTGGCATCCCAAGTTACTGATCAATAATCATCACTCTTTTGTCATTGCTTAATCTATATGAGCTCTGTTTTTTTTTTGGAGTTAAGTCAGGTAACTAATGTATGTAACAAGTGTTTCATAACTGAAAAGTTTAGCTCAATACTACCGCTAGTAGTAGTAGTAGTAGTAATAATTGAAAGTTATCATGGTCTCAGACTCAGCAGATGAATCCAATTGAATATAGCAACTTAAATATGATAGGTACTGCTACAGTTTGTATATTCTTCTAGAGATAGTTAGATGCTTTTTTGGACAACTCTTGGCAACAGGTCTGTATCTGGATATATCTGTGGATCAAGGGCAGTAGTGTTGTTGACACAATTGGAAATGTATTTATTGCAGGTTGGCTTTCTTATTTTACTCTCTCTCCTCCCCTCTCCTGCATATGTACAATTTGTGTTTCTTATGCTGAATTAGGCATTTTTTTTTTCCAGTTATATCATTTATTGCAGCATTGGGCTTCCTGCTATATGGAGGAAGGTGTGTTTTATATTTCCTTTCCTGGCTAGAACTAAAAGCATTTTGATGTAATTTAATTAGGGTTATTATAGATACATTTGGCTTTGTGATAATAAAAGGTACTTCTCTTGGTTTTGGCATCATTTACTTCCATTAGGAGCCTTTAAATATCGTTGTTTCTTTAGATTTATGTTTGTACAACCAATGGTTATGTTTAAGAGGTACTATTTTGATTCTCTTTGCAGACTGTTTTTCATGCTGAGACGCTTCCCTATTGAATCAAAAGGGCGGCGGAAAAAACTTCATGAGGTCTGTCTTTTATTCATATCTCACAAGGAATGCCAATTACCTGGTCAACTTTTGTCTGTAGAGCGGATGAAGTTGCATGCATTTCAGGGGGTTGTCAATGGATCAGGCCCTAATCATATGTATCACACATGTGTTGAACACATTTGTGTAGAACAGTTGTAAAATATGCTTGGTGCACATGCACATTTATGGAGAGACTTTTTATCCTCTGTTGATGATGCTTTGTGCCTGCTCTTTTTCTGTTTGAACTTTCTGCTTACATGACATCTATATTTCCCATTGTCTGCATCACTTTTTCTTTTTCTCCTCATCTCCTTACGAGTATTTCACTTTGTTTTCCTCTTCACAATAAACTGAAAGAACAATATAACCAGTATTCCTCATTAGCAGATTTTACAATGCTCCATATGCACGTGTTTTACAGATTTTTGACACATAATATCTCTCTTCAACTTGGACTGAGGAAAACATAAAATTTAAATTGGCGTAGCCAGATTTAGTTCAAAACCTTACCCCAACATATCCATTTTGACAGCTTAAGGCATGTCCCTTGAACTTTTAAACCCAATCAGAACTAAAAAAACAACAAAATTCTAGAGCAGTCCTGCTATGTGATATGAACCACTGATCCTGTAAGTTGTCAATTGGTTGGTCATAGCTCCATTGGAACTTAGTTGCTGAATAATTCATACCATTAGATGGTATGGTAAGGAATGAGTCACAAAATTGGATGGTAAATCCACAATTGTTGAGGTTATCACTGCAGAGGTTTTATCTTGTAAAATTGAGCAATGGCCGCAATGCAAAAAGTCACTAGATCACGTGTGATGTTGATATTCATTTTATTTAAGTTGTGCTTTTCATGATTTGGTGGTTTTTATTTGGGAACGAAACTGAAATCAAAGCAAGACATTCTTTTATCATATTCATCTGTTGTACATTCTCAAGTTCAAACTGGTTTCCCAGCTAAAATCATTTTAACCATAGTTACAGGGAAGTCTGTTCATCCTTATGCATACTTGCTTTCTTTACCCAAATTCAATGTGACAAAATGCATTTTTTGTTTTGTATATTGTTGAGGATGTCTGGATTTAACCTTATATGGCACGATCGATTCTATTCTGATTTGACCAAGTTCTATAAATAATTTTTACTATTAAACTTTACCTATTTATCTATTCTGTTACTTCCATACTGGATCAACATTCTATTTCTTTACCTGTCCAAGTGAATCTCCTGTCGTATTTTTTGAACCACTCCTATGGAATCAAAGGACTTGAGGATCCATGATTATTGAATGATACAAGTAATATGCTTTCTAGATCTCTAGACAGTGGATATTCCAGTTGGATAAAGGCCTTCAGTCATATTCTGACACTTTTGGTCTGATGCAGGTTGGATCTGTTACAGCTATATGTTTTACTTGCTTTCTAATAAGATGCATTGTGGTGAGTACACTGATTTTATGGCATTGCGTGTTTTTAAGTACTGGGCAGAGATGATCTTCATTAAGAATATTTGTTAGATCTTTGACAAATCAATCTTCAAGTATCCTGATGTAACCATTCCATATAGTAGGCAATGATGCAACCATTGAGCCAATGGGTGTTCAAATGCATAGGGATGCCACAGAAATCTTTTATGTTGAAGGACCCTGAAAGACCAAATAAGGCTTATTAACACTATTGACATGCACTCATGACTCTGTAGGTGCCCAATTTTAAAATTGAATTCCTGCTCCAGCCTAAGAAAATGGTCTGACATGAATTTAAAATGCATTTCCATGCCAAAAATACAGGATAAATGAAATTTTATATCCATGTGTCATTGTCACCTACACATACGTGCGCACAAGCGAGTTATGGGTCTTATCGGCTAAACATTGCTGTAGCTGTGGTTCGGATGCCCACTTAATCGGATGGGCCACCTTCTCAACAATTGAGTTTTTGTTCTTGAAGCATCTGTTATTTCATTCCAGCCACAGAGACCACATTGTTGCCACCCACAGAGAGTTTTTTTTTCCCAATAGGATAGTTAAAATTGTTGAATCAGTATGTAATTATGCATCTCCCAAGGTTCCTTATTTTCCTTTCCCTATAGGAATTATTGCATCAGCATGTAATTACGCATCTCCCAAGGTTTCTCACATTTAATTTATTGATTTTCTTTAATCGATTTCATAATTTTAGACAATTAGGAGACCGATCTTTAATAGATCACATCAGCTCAGTCAACCACGTTGCTGAGTCACTCAACCCAGGCACTCTCAAATTCACTGAATTCCAACACGTTTCAACTTTGCAAGACAAGTGTATTCTTAATCAAGTTCATGAATTGCAGGTGGCTATATCCGCATTTGATACTGATGCATCTCTTGAGGTCATGGATCATCCTGTTCTGGACCTTATTTATTACATGGTAAATACCCATCTTAATTATGCACACATCACACATTTTTATCTATGATTCTTATTGTGACAAATCTAATATGCTGCTTACTGTTCTACTATACTGCTAAAATTAGCTGTGTGAGATTCTGCCATCAGCACTTGTCCTTTTCATCCTTCGCAAGCTCCCCCCGAAAAGAGTATCAGCTCAGTACCATCCTATCCGCTAGTGGCCATCAGCATTGTTCTCATGTTATTTGTCAAACTCACTGGCAGTTCATGGATTTTTTCGGCTTCCAGGATTGAAAAAAATTGTGAGAGATTGGATATGGTATGTGCAGGAGCCGAATGTATATTACAGCACACCACGCCGATTTTTGATGTGTAGAATTTAGCGGCAGTCTCGCATTGCAGAGGAGATTGATTAACAAGGGCGCACCGGTCTCTCTCGTGTTTGCGGTTGATTTTTTGAGGGTTGGAAGGTTAAATGAATGCGTTGTATTTGTCTAAAATTCTTTTAATGTATACTTAGTTAAGAAACCAAGGTCCTTGGTTTTAAGCGTCTCTGTCTCTGCAATTATTCATTTTATATTGTTATCTTGAGTTGCTGAATGCTTCAATTTTGTATGAATTTTTTCTTTCTTTTCTAGATTAACTCGTAGAACTCTCATTTCATTTGATCAAAGTAGAACATCTAAAAATGTTTCATGTTATTAAATGCTTGTAGTTAAATAATAGAAATAGCACAAAAATAGTATGTTGCTGATAAGGTGTCGAAAGTCGAAACACCAATAAAACAAAACAGAACTTGAAAAAAAAGTATTCAATATATTTTCTATTAGTTACTGTTTTTTTAATAATTTTCATAGTTTTTGAGAGTTTGTTAAGATAGAGATTTAAAAAAGAAAAAAAAAACCAAAGGATTCCACCAGCCCAAATACTTGGGCGGGCATGTATATTCTGATTAATTCATATCGTTTTCTAAAGTCAAATTTTTATTTCGAAAATGGATGGATTGATTAAAAGGGCATAAATCACCATGTAGAACTCACAAAACCATCATGTTCAAAAAGATCTATGCTTATTTAATCATTTGTCTATTAAAAAAAAATTGAGCTAAAAGAATATGGAGTCAACAAACAATCTTGAAGATGAGATTGACAAAAAAATCAATCCTAAAGAATAAATTAGACTTGGGTTGGATTCAGAGCGAACTTAGACATGTAGACATCCCTAGTGATTCACAATGATGATGATGATGTTAGTAGGCTAAGCTGTGATATTAAATAAGTGTATTGGATTGCTCAATGAATTATAAGTCAAGCTTGTAAACTAATAGAAGCAGTCAAATTGCACGAATTATTACTTTAGAATTATTTATTTTATTTATTTAAGTTTACATTCTATTTGAGTTTGTCAAACAATTATAAATTAATTATGTGATTTTTAACATTTTAATGAATGAATGTATTGAAGAGAAGCAATAAAAACGCTTTTAACCTAGAGTATACATGAGTAAATCTTGAAGGACAAAAGATAGCATGATTAGATGATTTTACTTTGAGGAAGTTAGAAGTTGTTGAAAGTATAAACATCAAAAGATTTGAACTTTCAAATTTGGTAGACTTTTATTCTAAATTTCTTAAATTTGGCTTATTGACATTTATGAGTGTGATTTGGTTTAAGAAAATTCCATTAAAATATGAAGTTATATCTTTTTGTATTAAAATAGATAGATTTATATAAAATTTTAAAATGTTATTTTAAAAAAAATATTGAAGAACTGTTTGGATGTAAGAAGTAATCTTTGGCTGATATTATATATAAAGTGACAAAAATTTGAAAGCCTAAAGAATATAGTTTGTTTAATTTAATAAAAATGAATTTTGTTGAACTCATATTTAGTATAACCTTTCCATCAAGATGGATAAGTGATTTTGTATATTTTACATATTTTAAAATAGCTAATAATTTAAGATGGCCAAAATTTAGAAGGCTTGAAAATAATGTGTGGGATTTTTGGTGACTGCATGTTCAATTTTCTTTCTTAATAATTGAGAGATCACCAATGTATAAGAACTCTAATATTTTAAAAATAAAAATTTGATAAGTAAAAAATATAATTTGATTGATGAAATTAAAATGATTTTCAATAGATCTTATATTAAAATCTATAAAACTATGTAGATAATATGGAAATCAAAATTATATATTATCAATTTATAACCATTTAGTTCGAATGTACAAAATTAGTGATTAAGATTAAAATATTTTATATTTATCAAGTTATTTATTTCATAAATCTTTGAAATAATGAAATGGTTTCTAATTAGCAGCACGTACGCACTTCCAATCTTCTTACTTCCCCAAATCGCTTTGACGGTACGAAACAATCCACGCGCCAGCCATCTTTTACCTTTTTTTCTTCCTTTTCCAAATCTCTCCCTTCTTTTCCTTGAATGTACGAAATCCCGGGGTTTCTAGTGTTTGGATCAAAAGGAATCGCATTCTCCTTGAATCATTTTATTACCTTCCCTTTTTTTCCTGGGGTTTTTAGGGTTTTAATATCGTAGAATTCTGTGGATTGAGAAACCCGATCTCGAGATCTTTAGAATCCCACACTTGGAGTTCGTGCATGTACAAAATCCCGACAATTCTAGAGGGTCGGATCGAATGGAATCAAATTCTCATCCCCAAGTTCGTCGTCCTGTTTTTAATCTTCTCTGTACCATTGCCGTGTTGTACTTCTTCTATAATCGAGACGACGTCATTCGGAATCCGTTCCTCCACCAAAATTCGTCATGGGTTTCTCCTCAATTGAATGCAGCTGGCAGTTTTCGCCACTTGACACATAATCATGTTGGTTCGCCGCATAGGCGAGTTTCTGAAATCGGTGTGAATTCATCCAATCCCGATTCAAAGATCGAATTGAACAATACCGCGGACGAGACACCTGCTGTCTGTGCCGGACTGGCAGAGCATAAGGGTTTTGGGAGCCAGTGCGAGTTCTTGAAATACCATGAGCAATGCAAGTCCGGTGGGTTTCTGGATTACTTGACGTTTTTCTACTGCAGTTGTGAGAAATTCCCTGTTTTGGGTTATGCATTTTTGGGTATCTGGTTGGCTGCTTTGTTTTATATGTTGGGTAACACAGCTGCTGATTACTTTTGCTGCTGTTTAGAGAAGCTTTCTAGTCTTCTGGAACTCCCCCCAACGGTGGCTGGAGTCACTCTTCTGCCATTGGGGAATGGAGCCCCAGATGTTTTTTCAAGTATTGCTTCTTTTGTGGGTAGTGATGCAGGTGAAGTTGGGCTCAACAGTGTCTTGGGTGGGGCGCTTTTTGTCACATGTGTTGTCGTTGGAACTGTTTCTATATGTGTTGCAGACAAGATGGTTCAGATTGATAAGAGATGCTTTGTGAGGGACATAAGTTTCTTTCTTTTTACGCTTATGTCACTGACGCTGATTTTGGTTGTCCGGAAGGTGAGTGTATGGGGAGCAGTTGCATTTGTTTCCATATATGTGATTTATGCATTTTCTGTGGCTGCAAATGAAATTCTGAGGAAGCATGCCCGGAGATTAAGGTTGGATGCTGTGACGCCATTACTACCAGTTAGAGGAAGCATATTTTCTCAAGCGAGTGAGGAGGATGAATCTGAATATTTCCCGCTTCTTGATTTGGATGTTAATTCTGATTCGTCTCATCTACATGCTACATTGCCACAGTGGATGTGGGCGTCAAATGTGGCTATTTATTCAAACCAAGCTCTGAAATTCAGTGCTGTAGAGAACCCGAGGCCACTGTGGGGTTGGAATGATGATGGAGCAGCCAATGGCTCATCATTCTCCTGTTCTAAGTTATTGTCGCTTCTGGAGATTCCTTTAATACTTCCTAGGCGGTTGACAATTCCGATCATTGAGGTGGAAAGATGGTCAAAAGTCTATGCAGTTGCTAGCGCTTCATTAGCACCTATCCTTTTAGCATTTCTTTGGAATGCAGATAAGGGAGGTTCTAACCATGGGAAAGTCATATTTGCTATAGGTGCTCTCCTTGGTATGACTCTTGGCGCTCTTGCATTTTTCTTTACCTCATCTGATCATCCACCACGCAAGTTTGTCTTCCCATGGGTTTCAGGAGGGTTTGTAATGAGTATAGTCTGGTTTTATATAGTTGCTAATGAACTAGTTGCCTTGCTAGTGGCATTCGGTGTAATTCTTGGGATTAATCCTTCAATCCTTGGATTAACAGTATTGGCTTGGGGAAACTCGATGGGTGATTTGATGTCTAATGTTGCATTGGCAATGAATGGTGGGGATGGAGTGCAGATTGCCATTTCTGGATGCTATGCTGGGCCCATGTTTAACACCCTGGCTGGCTTAGGTATTTCCATGTTGCTTGGGGCTTGGTCACATAGACCCACTTCTTACATTGTTCCGAGGGACCCTAGCCTTTTCTTTACTATGGGATTTCTTGTGACAGGACTCATTTGGGCACTCTTTGTTTTACCTCGAAATGACATGCGTCCAAACAGGACATTAGGAGTTGGCCTTATAACCCTCTATTTGATATTTCTCTCGGTTCGGGTGAGCTCTACAATGGGTTTGTTATCATTAGCTGGGTCAAGTTGACAATGTCATGGTTGTAAGATATGAGTTAGCATATATGTATACTTCTGATTACAATGTGGACAAACCATTTTATTTAGATTCTCCTTCTCATCAGGGATCTGTAAGGGCAGAGTTCTTATAACTTTCATTCTTGTGAAGTTGAGTTGTGACTGTAAAATAAGCATTGGCTATACCTCACACTGAATACAAGTGGTAGATGAAAATTGCAACTTCCATTTCCCAGTACTCTTGCTGGGTCATATGTTCAATCCATACATTTGTACTCTGTGTTGCCCTTTGTGGATCCCTTTGTGTATCTTCAATTTAGTTCAACTCATTTATGCTGACGTGGTCTGTTTCAATAAAGCAAGCTTTGCTATTGGTATTCCTTGCTTTTTTAGCGAGCTGGTTCGTATTTCATTGAACATATCATGGTGAACTCGAGGTATGGTTACATATCGGTGCCTCAATTTTTAGTATACAAAAAACAGTTTTAAACAAGTTCATCATGGTGCCATTTAACCTTTTGAGTAGTTTGCCAAATGTGATTGATGCTATTGGAATTATCATTTTATTTCCTAGACCAGCTTATAAAATGATGTGTGCGAAATGTGTTTGCTTTCATGGTCAATGCTTTTGCTGGTTAATAGAAAATTTACCATCTTATATTAAATACAGTGTTGAGAAGGGCAAACCAGATTTTTAAGTTACTTGTGCATTTGTTTAACGCTGACTGATGTGAATATTAGTGGGTGATGTTCCTGGTGCCTGCTAATCTTGGGTTATTTAGCTGAGATGTAATTCTCCAAATCTCAGGTTTTATGAGTAAACTTATTTGGCTGGATTTTCAATGTGCTTTTTGGTATTAAAATATGCTGCTAGCAATGAACTTTAAAAAATGTTATACGTGAAAAGCCTTGCCACTGGAGTGCTATAATGCACTGATCTATTCATTGACTTGAAATTATTGTGAAGTAATTACATGAATGTTATGCTTTTTAACAGAATCATGAGAAATTACTGCTTAGGGCGGTGCGTCACTGTACTAAATAATGACCTCAAATATGTTCTGTTTTATGCTGATATGAATAGGTTCTTTTTCATATGATTGGTGACAAAGGAGTGAAAAGTCATTGTGATGCCTGGATATCGCATGAATATGAGAGGGACATACCTAGGTATGGCTGGTACATGGATTTAAAAAATAAAGTGAAGCAAGAGATGCAGTTAAGTATGATATGAGTATCTGGTAACATAGAAGGGGCTTAATTTGATTCACTGCCCCATATAGGTTTAAAGGGTGGAATGGTTGATTCCAAACCCCCTACATCCAATGGCACTTTCTGGTTGAACTTGAAACTGTTTGTAATGTATGATGATCGATGTCATGCGCGATATGATTTTTAATGCCATTGGGAAATAAAATATAGACAAGAAAAATATGGAGGGAAATAAGTTCTAGTTGAGATATTAGTTAACTTTGTTGTGATCAATGAACTTTTTGGATATTATAGACATGGTGATTTCTTAAGTGCCACTTGGTGGGCTATCTAGGATTAAGTGGGCCACCTAGAAATGGTGTCCTAGGAGGCATGTTGTTTTTGTTGAAGAGATCTATGACCTCTTCTTGGTTAACAATTTTATTGCAATGCTTCTATCGTGGAATGAAGTAGTGCTTCTTGGTGGGAGCTCCTTCCGTAGAAGCCTCTGGAGAGTAACAATGCTGAGTATTTACTTGGTCTATCTGGTTTGAAAGAAATAAAAGGGTTTTTCAAGGGAAATCATTTTCGACAATTCAAGTAAGCGATTTGATCAAATTTAGAGTAGCCTGGTGGACTCTGGGATCTAGGACCTATGAAGGGGTGAAGATCTCGGATATCTGTCGGGATTGGGCCTCCATGGATTCTAGAGACAGGGCCGTCTCCTTCATCTGAGTTGGCCGCTTGGCTCTTTCCTGATTTGGGGGTCCTAAAGTTAAATCTTGATGCCACTTGTATCCAAAATCGTGGTTTGGCAGGGTTTGGTGGTGTAATCAAGGATCATGCTCGCATGTCTCGGTTTCCTTTTGTTGGTCCCTTCTAAACTGCTCAGCTATCGAAGCAGAGTTGCATGCTCTTTGGAGAGGGGTTTTGGAGATGGAGGGTCTAGGAGCTGTTGGGGGCATTTTGGAAGGGGATTCCTAAGTGATCTTGGGCTTGAAATATCTAGATAATGTTGAAAGATTTCGCCATTCACTTTATTTAATGGTTTTAGATCTCTTGGGTCCCTAGGAATGCG
The DNA here is from genome assembly GCA_013350335.1 of Chimonanthus salicifolius. NCBI lineage: Eukaryota > Viridiplantae > Streptophyta > Magnoliopsida > Laurales > Calycanthaceae > Chimonanthus > Chimonanthus salicifolius. The sequence goes on from CM023539.1 coordinate 47,098,263, forward strand.
AATTCGGCTGCTGATGTATTGGCTAAACAAGGTCTTCGAAAGCCTTCTGAGTTTGTAAACAGAATGATGTAACTTTTGTGTGTGGGGTGGTGGGCTTTTTGGCTAGCCCGGTTTTGTGGCCTCTTTTGTAAAGCTTTTTCTTTTGTTGAAAATTTTATTCCAATGCTATTGAGCTCTATAGATACTTACTAATTGGCTTGATTTATAGTTGTTACAAAATGATTGCAAATCTATTAAATTGTAGGTTGAGAGTCATGTCATTGATAACATCTCAATTCCAAAAAGCTTTTGTCAAAGGGGTTGACTTTAGATGGCATCCTCATTGCAAATGTGTGTAGACATTGGAAAATTCGGAATAGTATGCAAGATGGACCTAGATAATTTGGAGTAGTGTGCAAGATGGACCTTGAGAAAGCTAATGATCTTGTGGATTCGTCATTCTTGATCTCCATGTTAACAGGTTTGGCTTCGGTACTAAATGGGTTTCTAGGATTGAGGAATGTATTTCTTCATACTTTTCCATTCATGTAAACAGGACTACAAAGATTCCCTATGACAAAGTGACCCACCGTCTCCTTTCCTTTTCTTAGTTATCATGGAAGGCCTCTGTGGCTTATTTTAGAAGGTAGAGCATGATGGCTTCATTTGTAGTCTTCGCATTACCAACTCTACTCTCTACATTTCTTGTCTTCATTTCATTGATGACACAATAGTATTTTGCAAGGACCATGACGAGCAACTTCACAATGCCTTATAATTAAGTGGTTCTAGGCAATGATTGCCTAAAGATCAACATCTCCAATAGTTGTGTATTAAGAGTTCTAGCCTTTGGCAACCAGGTGCAAAGATTAGCCTCTTTCATCAGGTATGCCAAGGTACATTTCCCATACTTAGGTCTTCATTTGGAGCATTATCCTTAACCTTCTAAGAGCTAATTATTCAAATATTCAAATAGAAAGTAACCTCATAGGTTAAGTGCTTTTGTTGGATTGCTTATCTTGACAAAGTCTTTGACCATTGACAACCTCAAATTGAGGAATTTTTCTATCCCCAATATTTTTTATCTTTGTTGTAGGAACCTAGTTATTCATTGTCCTTTTGTTTTGCCTATTTGGTCCTATTTACTCTCTCTTTTTTTTTGGTTGTATGGGCAATTCCACCCTCATTACCGGTTCTCATTTCTGGATGAGGATCGGGTCCTTTCACAAAAAGAAGCCAAGCTCTACGGAAAATGACCCCTTTGGCCATTGTTTGGTTCTTTGGCTGGAATAAAATAGAACTATTTTTTAGGATGAAGTTGTGCCATTAGAAGCTATGGTGCACAAAACTAGATAAAACATTATTCAGTAGGCTCTGCCTTTAGATTCTTTTTTTGGTATAGATTCTACCATGTTGAATGGTAGTTGGATGTCATTGACCTAAAAGTTTCTACCCTGTTTAGTGGTAGTTGTATTTGTGAAAGCGAAGACTAACGCAGGACAAGTCAGAATATTGGAAATCTTAGATCTAAATGAATACAGAAGTCTATATCAAAATTCCAATTGTGTATGGTGAATCCTAAAATGACATGCAACCTATATCCATGATTTGCATAAAATGTTAAATAGATAAATTAATATTAAACAAAGAATAAAACAAAAGTTAAAGTAAACTCACACTCACAATTAATCGAAGAGATTAAAAAAAAAAAGAATGACACGTACACTTAAAGCTCTCAAGGTTGTATTGCTGGCCTTCAATGCAAAATCCCCCAAAAGACTGATTAAGTCATACCAAACCCTGTCCTAGGTCTTTTCGATTTAAAAATTAGTCACCCAAGTGATGAAATATGGCTATGGGGCCACCTAGGGTTTGCCAAAGGAATTAGGATTTGTTATTTTTTTTTTCAATTCTTGGACAAAATTGGGTCTCAAATAGGTGAAACAATATGTTAGGGTTAGATTTACGAGTCTAAGATAGGGATCTAGAGGTTGGGATGCGAAATAGGGCAAAACGGGCTTGTCTGTACAGATTGGTGGGTCCTAATCGTGGGGTTGGGTCTTGGTTTGGTTATGGTTAGGATTAGAGTTTGGATGAAAATGGGACAAAAATAAAGTGTTGAAAAAGGAAAAAGTGGAGAAAAAGACAGAAGAAAAGGGAAGGAAAAGAGAGAGAGAAGAAGAAGAAGAATTTATACCTTGAGTTACACAAAGTTCCTTAATCTCACACCAAGGAGACAAGAGGAGTCATACTAGATCACCTGAATTTCTTCATTTGTCATTCATTTCTCAAAAGTGTCTCTTACAACTATTTATAAAAAAAGGAGACACTTTTAAAACCATAAAAACAATCTAAAATCATAAGAACAAGTACAAGTTCATAACAATCTTGGAACTATTTAAACTAGAACAATATGACATTAATAAAAGATAACAAAAACAAATGGTTGGATGACTTTGTATCAACTGTCAGATTGGTCTAATCCATAAATTAATGACCAAGCGGTTTCCGTATCGACAATTCTGGTATTAATCGAATAGAACCGTTTATAGTCGATAGGAAGGAAACGGGCGCGTAGAAACTTTTTCATCCGTGTCCATGACCTAATAGGAAGCTTATTTTGTCGCTGGAGGGTGTTTTGTAATTGTTCCCACCATGTGGAAGCATAACCATTGAGTCGGTAGGCCACACTTTCTTCACCTCGTCAATTTCCATGTAATCGAAAAAGTGTAGACTTCCGAGAGCCAATCGATGAAGTCCTCAATGTATAGTTGACCGTTGAAGGGTGGGAGGTCCACCTTCATACAATACTCTCGATTTGTGCATCTACATGCACGCCGCATGTAGAGTTCTTTCTCATCGTCTTCGCTTGAGTAGGCATAGTAGAAAGCCATGAAGAAAATATCCTTTTTTTTAGGCTTTGAATACCACTTGATGGAGACTATCTCACCCAATGAAGAAGGGAAAGCCTTCAATCGATCGGATGAATTCTGGCTTTGATACCACTTAATGCAGCGGGTAGGATCGGGTGATTGAAAAAAAAAATGGGATAAGAAAAGGGATTAGATGGAATCTAATGAAATCAATTTAGGGGTTAATGGGGATTCAAGGGATAAGGACTTGTCGGATGAGACGCCTAGACACCTTTGGTCATAAATAAAAAAAAAATATATATATATATATATATATATATATATATATATATATATATATATATATATATATAAGAATTGGAAAATATGGACTTAGGTTGTTGGGTCAAAGGATAATACCATGGGTCAGGGGGAGAAGTTTGGGTTACTGATGGTAGGTTGGTGGGGGTAATGGTCAAAAATTGGTCAAACGTGGGTGGTGTACTTGGTGTGTTGGCTAGGCATGAATGAAAGAATAAAATGGCAGTGGGATGGGACTGTTGGAGGATTGAGGGCAGGCTGTGGAGTGTAGCAGGATCTGGGAAGGCTTGGGTTCGGTGGAAAGGCTGCTGGGATCGGATGGTTGTGAGTGAAAGAGGAATATGGAGGCTTGAGGGTGGCTGGGTCTGGGGATGCTATGAGCAAGGGGGTGAGTTGGGAATGGACAAGCAAGCAGGGGTATCGAATCGAGGAGTGAAGATGGAACAGTGAGAGAGGATCAGACCACCGTCCGTTCGCATGCCTGTCCCTGCAACCGTCTCAGGCCTCTCTGTTGTCGGCCACCGCTTCATCTACACTGCTCGATTCAATACCCCTGCTTGCCTGTCCATTCTCAACGCACCTCCACTGCTCATATCGTTCCCAAATCCAGTCATCCTCAAGCCTCCAGGAGTGGAATCTCAAGGACTGATTTAATTATTGACTACTTGCTAGGTTAGATTTCTATTTTTGATCAATGTAGAAGGTGTCTGCTATATTCCATATGCTCTTGTGGGTAGCATTTACCTTGGAGGCTTCACTCATTTGGAATTGCTTTGTGCTGCTTTTGTTATTTAATGTACCACTTTTTATCTTTTAAAAAGTAGATGGATAAATAAATAAATTTGGCAGAAGTTGGGCAACTATATAAGTTTATATTTCTAGCATTTATGTTAGATTTCTTTGCACAAGTGCATCTTACCTCCTAACTGTTCCACAGCCCACCCCGTTGAGCCAAATAATCAATTGTGTTAATAACTAAATGTCCTTGCTATCAATTAAATTTCTTGCACATTCTTAAATCTCTCTCTCTCTCTCTCTCTGACATATGCGCAGACACAAACACAAACATCACCCAAAAAAAAAAAAAATTCCCACATTCTTAAATCGTTTGACAATGGATATGTGCTGGCTCTGTCTTGTTTCTTTAGGTATATTTTTTCCCCTTAAAACAAAGGGGTGTACTTGCTGTTGTAGTTGGGGTGTAGGCCCCCCTTTCGTCATCTTGCTCTTTTTGTTTTCTCCATTGGTAGTGCACCTTTTTCATTACTGTTGCACTAGAGTTTTCTTTGTTAGTTTGAGCCGAGAAATGGCTTGATGAACCATTCCATTTACAGGCATTAGTCCCCTTCACTTGCTTATCACATAAGGTCCAAGTACACGGTGCCTTACAACTATCAAAGTATAGTGGGGTTGGTTGGAACACGAGAGTGCTCGACTCCAAGCTGAGAGTGCCTCCTCCTCCTCCTTTCAGGTAGGCCATATTTCTGGTACCAGGGGGAGTGGGAGGTTCACTTGAGAAGGGTTTGTCAAAATGTTTCATTGAGGTCAATATCTGATCATTGCATGTCTTTTCAAGTCGATATTTGAGAGAACAACTACATTTTTGTTCTCTTCCAGAATTTCAAGGGTTTTAAGTCTTCAAACTTAAAATAATAATAATAATAAATAAAAGTGGATAGAACATGCATGATTCATCAAGCTTATTTATACTTTAAAAAAGATGCTAACTATTTAGTCAAACCTTGTGCACTAGATTTATCCCAAATTGCAACTTCTGTGACTTGAGCCTGCAATTTTACGGCATGAGCACTTGCCAATTGTGAGGTGCAGTTGAAATTGTGATCATTGTGAATATTTTTATTTAATGTGTATTTCTCCAACTGCTAAAAAAAAAAAAAATTGTGCATTTGAGTTTGATTGTTTTTCCTCATGTAGATGCTTGTATAGTTACATGGTCCTTTTCTTTCCTTGATAGAAAGAGACAAGTGGATCCAAAATATATAATCTTTTGTGTAGAACGTAATGAATAATTTAGTTTAATACGAAGCAAAACCCATTTATATCTCAAATAACAGTTTAACACCATTAAAATAGGTCTTGATTGAGCTTCCTTTGAGAGCTCTAGTCTCGATTTGTAGCAAAGCAAGTAGCAATATTTTTCTAAAGCACGTACTAATGAAAATTAGAAAGATGCTGGATTGACTCATCAAAATTGTGAATCTATATGTTTTCCATTATAGATAATGGAGATCCAATATTAGATCTACGGTATTTTAGATCAGTTGACAATGACATAATGAGAGTATTCCTTCTATTTTTTTATAATATAGAATTTCTACCGACATTAGAGTGGAGATTAATTCCACATATACATGAAAGTATTAAGTAACTCAGTAAGTTCAAATCTCTAATCTAATCTTTAAAAATCTACACTTCTTATATATTTTTTTTGTGAATCTTGTAATCTTGGTCCCAAATGACACCCCATCTGTACCTTGAAGGGTTAGCTTGATGGTCATATTCTCACCATTGCATGTGGAAGGTTTTGATATGAAGCCTGTCTCAACACAAAAAAGGCCACTTTCCATAGTTTGTAATTTGCATGTGCGGATAGGGAGGTTTATACATGTCCTAAAGATTAGTTAAGTGGGATACATGGTTAAGTCAGTGGGACGCTTGAATACCTTGGCTTGATCTTTAAAAAAAAAAAGGCACCCCAACTCACTGCTATACTTATATTTCATGGATTTAAGACACCGGTTTGATTGAAGTTTAGAATGAGAGGGAGGAGTAACAGGGTCTGTGTTTGATAACTTGACTCTTAGTCGGATGGCATCCATCTTTTCATTGTAAAAATAGATGTCGATCATGTGTTGGATTTTCAAAATTTCATTTAGCTTTTTCTCTCTCTCTCTCAACAAGTGTCTGTTCCCCTAGAACAAAGATGAAAACATCTAAATACAGTACTATTTAGAAAAAAAAAAGCAGAAAAGAAGATTGTCACATATAGAGATACAAATGGAAAGAGAGTTGGAGAGAGAGAGTTTTCATCTGTAGAAATATTCTAATATATAATATTCTTTCTGTCCCAATTTAGTTGTCTTATATGAATATTGAGACTCTTCCAAAATAAATGTTCCATTTATATTGGAATAGCATAAAGTGTGTTGAAAATGATGAAATCACATGGAGTGCTAGTCTTATATAGAGAGTTTATTAAAAAATACAAATATTTCAAATTAGACAACTAAAATAGGACAGAGGGAGTAGTATTTTAACTACCAATATATATAAGTGATACACAACATATTGTTTTTTCAAAGAGGGTAATGCTGATACTTATCGAATACTGCACGGTATCGGTCAATGTATTTTTTAAAATATGTTTTGGCCAATTTTCGATTTACTTTCACCAATAATTTTGAATTAAAAATGTTTAAGAGCAAATTATTCAATTATAGAGTTCTTTTGAGTGATTTTCATCAATTTTGACCATTTTTAAGTTATTTTCATTAATTTCTTCAAGTGGTGATTCTAAGATCATTTCAAAATTTGAGTTTTTTTTTTTGTGAAAATAAGTTAACGAGATAATATCTAGTGCTGATGAAATTCAATAGAGATTTATTATTTTCATTCACATAGTTTTTAAGGTGCTTGTGTGATTTTTCAAAAATTTTCTAAAAATTTAATAATGTTGGGATTTATAAGATACTTTCCATTTTCGAGTTTCTTGTTAAAAATGACTGAAATGATGTACAAATGTGTTTAGCATCTTTGTCTAATTTTTTTTTAATATTCTGACATTTTTATGATACTGAAAAAATTACAATAATTTTTTTATAAATTGTTATAAGATAAATGTCATTAAGAGATATTTAAGAACATAAAATTTATATTAGGTATTTCTTCATATTGATTTTCTTCCTTATAAAATTTCTATACATTTTTCAAAGTTTTAGGCCAATTTTTATATTTTTAAGATGTATCAAAATTTTAATTTTCAATGGCCTAAAACTCCATCAAAATGATCGTTACTTTTAAAAGAAATATGTTCACTCTAAGTTTTTTATTTTTTCCAAAAAATAAATAAAAAAATCATGGTCGTAGGAACCAACAAACCAAAGGCGAACAAGTAGAAAAAGAAAATAGAAAAAAACAAGAAGAAGAAGAAGGAATCTCCCTTTTCCCAGCTGTAGGAACATGAGACAAGTCTCATTTTCATTTGACCTCAACAGCAAATACGACGATCATGGCTGATTCTTCAGATCAATAAAAGATTACTCCTGATCTTAATTCATTATTTTTCTTTAAATATATTATGCATTTCATATTTGATAATAAAAACTTATAGATAAATATATGATTGAACTTTTAAGTAGATATTTGTTCTTTGATAGTTTGATTGATTAATTATGATAGGTGAGGACGACATACCATCACCAGTACATGTAAATTAAAGTATATAAAATATTTGATCACTAGTACATGTTAAATTTTTATATATATTATGTACTAAAAAATATGTTATATAAGTCATATATCAATAGTATATAAATGGTTTAAGATAGTGTACAAATTAAAATATCAAAATTTTAAAACCTATATTTCAATCTGTGATCGACATTCAAATCTCATATGTTTAAGAGAATGATAGGAACACCGAAGTTTTTATAATAAGAGATAATAAACTTATCATTTAAGTGATGAAAAATATACTATAACCTTCATAAATTTTTGTCCATATTCTCATGGCATCTATTTAGTAATTCTATCTCAAGATTCTCTTGTCATATTATTTTTTTTTTTAATTTTTTTTTATAAATGCCATCAAATCATATGACATTTGCATACAGATTAAAATATAACTAGATTAGGATGTATTAACTGGGTTCTTCTTCCCTACTTTCTGTCTTTAATGTCAAGTGAATTACAACAGGAGAAGTATACATCTTTGAAGATTTCACCCTTGTGAATCATAAAGACTTTATACTTCTGATTCTTCTTCTTCTTCCTACAGACTACAAACATATCTCTCTCTCTCTCTCTCCACCATGAATGCTTCTATCTTCGTCACTGATCTCCTTTCCATTCTTCCACCTATCTTCTTTCTCCTTTATAGACAAAGAACATCATCTAAGAGGCTACCTCCTGGCTCAATGAGTATCCCCATTATAGGCCACAGCCTCCAACTCTTGAGCTCGATGAGGTCCAACACCGCTGAAAAGTGGCTTGAAAATAGAATCAAACGATATGGACCTATTTCGAAGCTCAGTCTGTTTGGGACTCCGGCAGTGTTTGTTGTTGGGCCGGAGGCGAACAAGTTCTTATTGACCTGTGACGGCAACGTGCTGAGTAACCAACAACCGCAGTAGATCCAAAGGATATTGGGTGATCGGAACATTTTGGAATTGAGTGGCGACGATCACAAGCGAGTGAGGGGTGCTCTAGTGTCGTTCTTGAAGCCGGAGGTGCTGAAGAAGTACGTCGGAAAGATGGATTTAGAGGTGAAACAGCACATTGACATGCATTCGCAAAAGAGGCAAACTGTTACGGTATGTGACACTGGTAGATTTCTCAAATCTCAACAAATAGTAGATGCCTGCCGCTTGTTTTTTATTTGACCGAAGGTGTTCCAAGCGTCTCCCCCTAGGGGATTTTTTCTGATTAATCATTCCAGAGCTTCTTTATGCTTGAACCCCTCTGGCGCATTCTTCATGTGGTTATTCTTTATCGACTTAACCAATGTATCTATATTAAGAAGTTTACATATGCTCGTGGGATTAGTCTCACCTCTAATATAAGGTGGGGATACCCATATTCCCAAAAAAAGAAGGACCCAGTCTCACTTAGCAGAGCTAGCTCTATGGCAAATAAGGCAACCGCCGTCTGATAAAGGTCCAATTTATTTGGATGAAATGAAATGTAGGGAAATAAAATTTCTCAAATGTTTAATTTTTAGTTTTTCCCTGTTGTATATGGTTATGGAAATTGAACGCTCAATTTATGAAGGAAAATGAATTCACGCCTTCACCACGTGGCACCTGTTCGTTACAGGGCGAGGTGTTACAGTATGGTATCAAAGTAAGCAAGGAGTGTCCTCAGCTTACTTAGTATCAACTCTAAAAAAACCTCATTTAGAATTTTTGTATTAGGCCTCAACTTGTGTTGAACCGACCTTGCCACTTGGTAGAGGGCTGATATTCGAAACGAGTCGATAAACTTAATATTAGTCTTTTTGATGATTAAACAGGTGCTGCCACTGATGATGCCCCTGATATTTGACATCATAAGCTCCCTTCTATTTGGGCTAGATGGTGGGCCACAGAGAGCTGAGTTGATCAATGGCTTCCAAGAAATGATAGAGGGCATGTGGTCCATCCCAATCAACTTACCCTTCACACGCTTTAATCGTAGTCTTAGAGCCAGTGCAAGGGTACGAAGCATGATTGCCAACCTCATACAAGAGAAGAAAAAGAGTCTTGAGCAAGGCCATGCCTCTGTGCAACAAGACCTCATCACCTGCTTGCTTAGCAGCCGTGGTGAAAACGGCGAGGAGACCATCAGCCAGAAGGAGATTGAGGACAATGCTATGATTGTCATGGTGGCAGGTCATGACACTTCTTCTGTCCTCATTACCTTCATGCTCCTGCTCCTCGCCAATGATCCTGTCGTCCGTGCTCGTGTTGTCCATGGTAAGTGACTTCATCATTAAAGTCTTATAATATGCATCTAATATTTAGTGTTCTATTTCTAAACTAATCACTTTTCATGACCAACTTTTCTATACAATGGTGACATTCATATTCATAGGACTTGAACCCATAACTATGAAATTGCAACAATGATCACTCAATAACTTCTATATTACGCTCCATCGCCGAGATCGAATATCTAAAACATTATATAGTGTTGGGCCGTATAGAGCCTAAACAAAGAAGTTAGCTTACTGTTCAGAAGTTTGAACTAGCACTGAGATGAGTTCTCATGACTTGCTATTCAGAAGTCTGAACTGCATTTTTTCTTTTAAGTTCTAATTAAGGCAATATATAATGTCTCTTTCTTGTGTGAAAGAGGGTGTAGAGAAAAAAGTAGAAGAGAGAAGAAAAAAAACTCACGAGAGTCGTGAACGAAATTGTAAAGTCTTCTTCTTTGTTTTCCTTGAGCATAGTAGATCTAATTTGAACCGGTTGACGTACCAAAAGGGAACTATGTAAAATTCTATGTCTTTGTTTGTGATTGATCTATGGTTTGTTATAGTAATTATGGTATCCTGCTCTAAATCTTCCTCTATCTTGTCTTCTTTACTCATTTAACATTTTATGAATGCAGAACAAAGAAGAAGAGATAGCCAAGAGCAAAGCTGCAGGAGAGCAACTTACATGAGATGACCTTGCCAAGATGAAATATACATGGAAGGTGGCACAGGAGACATTAAGGACCGTCTCTCCAATCTTTGGTTCCTTCAGAAGAATCTTGAAAGACATTGAATATAGGGGGTATTTGATCCCCAAAGGCTGGCAAGTATGACACAATATCACAAGTATTATATCATTTCTTATTTTTTTTATAACATAGGTATTTCTATGCCACATTGAAGGTAAAACTAATCCCACGTATACTCTAAACCACCTATAAGCCTCGTGGGTTAGATTATCTCTGAAGAATCGAACCATTTCTTTGGATGCGCAAATAAGACATTTAGGACCCATATTTAGTCTTTGTTTGTATCAGGCAAAAAATTTCAAGCCAATCCCTTAGCAATTTAGGGGCAATTCGGTAACTGGTAATCAGTGATTTTACTTCTTCGTTACCTGATTCACAACATATAATTTCTCAACTAAGATAAGGCCATCATCTTAATCTCATTATACAATCCTAACCATTCAATTAGGCTCTTGAAATATGCATTGGTTAGCTTAGAACTTCAGAAGCTAACAAGCACATGATTAGGAACATCCCACAGAGAGATTAACAAGGGACAGGCTCATAGCTCTTATGATGAGACCCAATAGATTTTAGGTTTGTGAAACAATTGCTTCAGTTTGGGTCCTTCTGAAGCCTGGACCAGACCCAAACCTCATTAAATCTGGTCCATGTCTAGGTCCCAATCTTTGTTTCATTTACCCTGATCCCACTGGGAAAGGTCCATGTTTCTATTTGGGCTTGACTTGGGTCTTTCATCACTGTAGACCAAATGCATTCAGTTAAAATATGGACTCAGGGCCTCAAGTATGACATAAACCCCATTTGTCCAAGACTCTAGATATCAAAAAAGTATGGCAACCCACTAACACTGATCTTTGCTTTCTTTGATTGTTAGATATTTTGGTCGATAAGCTTGACGCATATGGACGAAGGCATATTTCCCAAGCCCTGGAAGTTTGATCCAGCCCGCTTCGATGGCCAAGCCTCAATTCCACCCTACAGCTATGTCCCATTTGGTGGAGGAACACGCATCCGCCCTGGATTTGAATTTGCAAGACTGGAGACATTGATCACAATTCATCAGTTGGTGACCCAGTTCACATGGAAACTGTGTGGCAAAGATGACGCTTTCATTAGCGATCTAATGCCAGTGCCCAAAGAGGGACTTCCCATCCAACTTGAACCTAAGTAAACAAATGCAATATGATTTGTTTTTATACATTTAACATAGACAATGTAGTTGTTTCGGAGACTACTAAATATATTAATTGAAATGTAAGTTATAATCCAAGTACCTAAATTCATCTCTGTTTTAAGATTTTGTCTTTGATAATGATGAGTAAGTGAGTAACGGGTCAATTCAAGGTAGTAGTGAGTTTGATTAAAACTCATTGATGGATGCAGCATTCTACTTTTAGTATCAATTGAAACTAATATATCAACCTTCAAATAACTGATATATAATGCTGATTTTTGAAAATTTCAACCAATACTTCAGACTGAATAATGCTTGTATCATAGTTTATAGTTTATACTTATTTGATATAGTGATGTATTGAAAATATCACATCCATTTACAAAGAACCAGCAAATAATTTTTTTTTTAATGGTTAATAATATTATAAATGAAAAGAGGCACCAAAGGTGCAAACACATAAACGAAAAAAAAAATAAAATAAAAGAAAACAAGCCAAGGCAAAACACCCACAAAAGGCACTAGAAACACTATACAAAACACAAAAGAGAGCTAAGTTAGGTCAATACATTCCTTCCAAGTAAGTAAAAGGTTATTCATGGATATATTACTGAAATCCGGTGTAGAGGAAGCGCAAGAGGCACACTTGCTAAAAACTCTTCTTAAAACTGCTTCAATAGATTCAACGCAATCATTAAAATTTTTATTGTTACGTTCCCACCGTAAACTCCAGAACTAACAAATATTAGTGCATAAGTTACTTATATTGAATGTAAGATAGGATCAATGTACCGAATAAGAACTATAAAATGTGGCTTGTCCTCTGCAGGCATAAAATTCTTATCTCTTCTGGGATTCTCATGTTATATTATTTGTATGCATTTCACTTCAATCAACTATACCTGTCTATTATTGCATTAAAAAAAATTGTACGACTGTTTTAAGGTAGAATAAAATTATTGGTATGTATTGAAAAATAAAAATTTCAATCCCTTCTAAGATTCTCATGTTGCATTGTTAGTACGTAAGTAAAAGACCAATTACAGCTTTAAGTACCTAAAGTATAGAGGGTACAAGTTGTAGGTAATGATAGATATGATAAATAGTAGATTGATAGAACATATGATTTTTCATAGGATTAAATAAAAAAGTATAACTTAAAAAGTCAATCTCATCTACATCGGTGTAGATCAACTGGTTGCCTCCTGCCTCAAGAAGTGGGAGGTTGTGGGTTCGAGCTCTCATGGCTTAACTTTGGTGTACCCTAGTGGACTCACCCGTGGGGATTTTACCCTGGTTATCCCACGATTTTCCACACGTAAATTCAAAAAAAAAAAAGGTCAACCTTAAATAAATGGGTTTGAGGCTTTGATGATCATCGTGATGGTGATGACAAGAGGGTGAAACCATTTCTCATAAATGAATCAATTGATGTTTTTGAGGTATTTTGAATTTACTTCAAAGTTAGCATTTGTGAACTTTGATTTCTATCCTTAAGGGTATTTTAAATTTACGTGCTGACGTTATGCCAAGTTACAAGGCTACAGACTAAGAGCAGTTTAAAAGCTAAAAAATATGCAAAAGTTAACTGGATGGTTGACATATCCAAAATCAGTTGATAATATTATAAAGGTTTGGCTGACACGCTACATATTGATCATAAAAATCCAATATGTATCGGTTGATATTAATATCTTTATATGATACACATTGATTGCAATAGAAAACCCTAATGACAATGAGAAAAGGGAGAGTAGAAAAAAGAGAATGACATTAAAAGATTATAATTAGAGCATATGATCATCTGATGTATGAGAAACCCATAAATAAATGTAAGCAAAATTTCACTTTTACTTTATCATGAACTTGTTCCTTAAAAATTTCATTCAATTGATTTTTCATAACTTATCTAATGAGGTCAGATGATTAGATAGAAGCGAAATTATATGCATCTACTATCCCTTCATCCTCTAAACATCTCGACAAATTATATAATCTATCAAGCGTCGGTCTCCTCATTGATTATCTCTGTTGGGTATGTTTGTGTTTTCAATGAAAAATAATTCCACAAAAATTGGGGTACATTTTATAAATTGCCAAGTAATTTTTCAACTACTTTTTTTCTCATATTTGTTAGAAAATAAAATTTTCATTGAAATATGCATTGACACACTTGCAAAATGTAGATCATTTATTTATACGAGTGTAGTTCAACTGGTATCCTTTTATCTTAGAAAGTGGAAGGTTACGGATTCGAACCTCTATAGCTTAACCTTGGTGTGCCCTAGAGGTAATTGACTCACTCATGCGAGTTTTACGCAGGATATCACACACATGAATTAAAAAAAAAATATAGATCATTTTATCTAAAAGTTCACTTTCAAGAAAATCGGTTTCCTACAAAGAGTATAGAAAAATTGATTTTCCTCACCACATTTTAATATGTAGAAACAGAACATGCTTAGAGTTCTTTGGCTAGAAATGTAATAAGTCGGAGTAAGAATTAACTTGTCTAGTATCCATTTACATCACATTATTTTTTAATCAATTCACTGGTTATCAAAATGGGCCTTATAAAATGTTCCGGTCAAGCTCACAATAGTTTGATTTTAAGTGGATTGTACTAGTTAAGACACAATGCGTAATTAAGACACTAAAAGTTCTAAAACCTAGGATCAAAATGCATATCTCAGTGCAATCCAAGAGTTTATAGACCCACTTCATTAAATGCTTCAAATATATTTGTACATTTACGATTTACATTGTTAATTTTCAATGTTAACAAAATAAATAATATTTCTAATTAAGCATTATTAATGATTATTTTCTATTAACTATGATATTTACCAATTATAAAAAAATAATGTAAGATGAGCCTCCTTAACGTCTTTTGATATATATATATATATATATATAATTCCGAAGTATTAGTTAAGCGAGACATTTACTATTAAACTAGAATAAGAAAAGAGAAATCAGATTTTGGGGAGTTATTTTATTAATATTTAGACAGAGAGAAGACACGAGGGCGCGAGAGGGAGAGAGAGAGAGAGTGAGGGTGGGAAACCCGCTTCAAAGTCTCATTTCAGTCCATCTTTTGAAGCTGTCTCTTCCTTTCTTTCCTTCCTTCGCAAAATCCTACTGCAGTCTCCCTATTCTTGACAAAATCAGGCTCTTATTCGTCTTCTCTTCGTTTTCTAGGGTTTTGAAGTCGATTCCTTGGCTCAAAAGAGAAACCCTAAAACCAACCGTGCTTCCATGGCGGCGGAGAAACTGAGAGATTTGAGCCAGCCGATCGACGTTCCTCTCCTCGATGCCACCGTTGGTGCCTTCTACGGCACTGGATCCAAGGAAGAGGTCTCATTTACCCTTTCCCCTCTCTTTTGTTCTCTCTCTCGTATTTTATTTCTTGTGATTCCTCTTCTGAAGTATGGTTCTGAAGGCCACAAAGATTTGATATTTCTGTAGGACTTGGTTCAATACGATGGCCAGCATAATTTAGAATTGATTCAAATGGGATGGGGATCAAATTCACAGATGAGGGGTTGGGGGGGGGAGGGGAGGGGAGGGGGGGGGTGGTGTTGTAGGTGGGCCCCAGTGGGTAGTTCCTGGTGCATTAAGCTGCATTATGGTACCCGTGGTTCATTTATTTTTGCTTAAGATCATATTTGAGGAGGTTTAGTATTATCGTTTCTGCAGTTTGAGGCCCCTCACATTGCGAGAGGCGTCAATATCCCGGCCATTAATGTTATGGAAATGTTGTTTGGTTGGATATAATTTTATCTCCTGGACTTGCTCCAAGACAACATTGGAGGGATGGTGTTGATTTTCATATGGCTTGAAAAAAAGATGGCACCAAGGTAATGAAAGAAGCACCCAAATCTTTAGAGATAACTCCTCTCTCAAATAGCAAGACCTTCTAGGAGAGGACCCTCCTCCAATGGAAGAATTGTGTTCTTGTCCCTTCCTTTATCCACCTAACTCTTGATCTCTGCTTCCATTTTATCTTCTCCTGCAACGCCTTCTTTTTGTTAATTTCTTTAATTTCCTTCCTGCGAATAGCAAGACCTTCTAGGAGAGGACCCTCCTCCTTAAGCCTGATAATATGCTGAAGCTCTCCCCATGAACTGCAGCCTCTCTCTTCTCCTGACCCAATATCTGAAGCTTACCTTTTGAATATTTTAATTTTTGCAGCAAATAGTAACCTTTCCAGCCCACCAGGTTGATTTCCCTGCACCAATTTTCCATTAACTCATCAAAATCATCTTCCTTGAGCCAAGCAATCTCAAACCGAACAGAGATGGTCAAGATGTGACACACGTATCCAAAATGATAGGCAGATGATCCGAAACCGGATTCGAAGAAGCCCGTTGAACTCTTTGATTGAACCACTCCAGCCACCCATCATCCACCAAGAAACGATCTAACCTTGCAAGACTATGATTGACTTGCATATTAGACCAAGTGAAAGAAGTCCCACCAAGTGGAAGATCAACAAGCTCCATCTGATTGATCCAATCACTAAACCTCTGCATCTAAGAAGATATTCTCTTGCAGCCCTTCATTTCCGCCATTCTCCAAATAACATAAAATCATCCCCCCACGCACCAAGGAATAACAGTGACTCCCCTTACCTCCAATTCACCCGTAAATTCCCCTATTGGCGAATCATCATTTGGACCATAAACATTGGAAACCATGAATTTCTTCCCAAAAGCCAAGTCTTCCAGAACTACCTTAACAAAGAAAGACTTAATATCAGAGCTTATCAACTTCAAATTATTTGAGTTCTATACCAACCATATCCCTCTAGAAGCCCCTTGAGAAGGTTTACTCACCCATCCCTTTGTGCTTGTGCCCCAATCAGATCTTACTAAGCTCTCCTCCACCTCTTCAATCTTAGTTTCTTGCAGGAAGACTGCACTTTCCATAAATAGCAGTTGCTAAATTAGTAGTTACTAAAATTAGTTTTCTTCTAAATTTAGTAGTTATCGAAAATTGCAGGTATCCCAATCAATAAGTATGTGTAGGAATCTAGGTCCTTTGCAAGTAATCCCGTAACTTTTTTCTCTCATCAATATATGGGCCTTGAAATATGGTATTTTGAGACCCAAATACCAAAAATGAGTCCCTACATCCATATGCAGTTATTTAAATAATTTGGTGGCCCAATTACATGATTTTGGCCCCATTTTGTCTCTATCAAAATTCTCATAAAATTGGAGAGCCAAATTAACAATTTTATTCTCCATGTGATCATCAATGATGTCCTCGTCAAAATTGCAAATATTGGTTAATACTACCCGTCCTCATCATCATCTCCCATTCCTCATTTTCTTCTTCTTTTTCTGGATTAGTTACATAACTTGAACTCACAACCTATAAGGTTGTATAGTATGCGCTTACCTGTTGTGCTATTGGTAAGCTTTTGCAATTTGGTGCAGGCTTTGCTGATTAGTATCTATTCTTTTTAGGTCATCTTTGGAGACTTGGTTTAACAATAGTTTAGCTAATGGACCATATCCACTAGTTGCATTCTTCTGATGAATATTAATTTGTAAACATGGTGAATGAGGGTCCTCTAGTTGCAACATGCTATGGCCATGGTTTGATTTTCTTTTATTTGTTTGGAGAGTAGAATGGATGTAATCGACTTTTTGTTGTAAAGAAGTCATTGTTCAACATTTTGGTTTGTGGTTGGTGTAAATGGTATACTGTTTTCTTTAAAATCTGTGTGGGAGTATTTATAAGGAGGCTCCTCAAGGCAATATGCTTTGTTAAGTATTTTATAATGATTGCTTGCATGTGGTTTCCATTATCGGAGGTACATTTGAGACAAATCCATAGTTTTTTTTTTTTGAAATGGTAACTGTATTAATAGAGAAAAGGCACTAGAGGTGCATAAAACAAGGTACAAGATAAGAAACAAAAAAGGAAAGAAAAAAACCTCACCGAATACACCAAAAACAGAAAGAGCCCCAGAAAGAAAAACAAGGTACGAACAGTTATGATTAGTCAATGTACTCTTTCCAAGCTCTTATTATGCCGGAAATGGAGATATAGGTGATGATTGTCATCTTTCTTTTATGGTTTTTTTGGATAACATGGGTATCCCCAATCCTACATTGGAGGTGAAACTAATCCTATGGACTCATCTTTCTTTTATGTTGGCAGAGGCAAGCTGCGGATCAAATATTGCGAGAGCTGCAGAACAACCCAGACACATGGCTCCAAGTAGTTCACATTCTGCAGAATACACAAAACATGAACACAAAGTTCTTTGCGTTGCAGGTAAGCTTCTTTTCATATATCATGTATGAAGCATATATTTAGGTATCTCTACATTCTTAAACAATGACCCTTGGGTTCTATTCGTGGGTGAGTACTTGAATGTCTTTCAATTTTTTTTTTTTGAAACAGAGACAATAAAGAATTTTATTCGTTAAAAGAAAAAATGCATGGATAGAAGCTGCCTTGTATAAGAGAGTTATACAAGGCAAGAAGTGTAGACAGTAAATAACGACACAGTAAGGAGAATGAATGTGTTAGGCTCCTAAAATAAGAACAACCCTGGACCCCATACACCCAAAATCTCAATCCCAATATCGGAAGAGCTCCAAAGTTGGCCGCTGCTTCTGCACTCTGACCTTAACCAGAAAGTTTGCGATACTGTTTGCAGATTGTGCTATATGTGTAAAGGAAATTCTTCCATGTCTACTCAATTTCCTAATGTTCCTAACAATGTTTGCCAACTTCCAAGGGGAGTCCTTTCTGCCGCTAGCCCAGGTGATAGCATTAGCAGAATCACCTTTGATAATGAGGTTGTCATTCCCAAACCTAGAGCAAATATGGAGAGCTGTCCTAATCACTGTCCTCTTCATTTGATTCCATAACCCTTGTTGGTTTTGAAAAAGCTAATAACATCCTACCTTTATTATCATGGATCACTCCCCATATCCCTGTTGAGCCAAGTTTGCCCCTTGCTGCCCCATTGACGTTAAACTTACAATAGCCTCGAGCAGACTTTACTCACTTCACCTTGGGTTTCCTACTTCTTCTACCTCTCCTCATGCATCCTTCCCATGACATATAGAAGTCCTCCGCGGAGAAACTCCTTACAGAGTGAGAGCTAACCCACAAGATGCCGCTTGGCCTTTTTCAGAACGTCTCCTATGTACCCCGTTTTCCTTTCAAAGACTCCCATTTCCCTTTTTCCAAATTGACCAAAGAATCGCTGTTGGGATCGACCTCCACGGGACCCGTTGCCTACTTACAAAGGGGACTCCAACCCACTTCATTACAACGTCCCGGCACTCCTGCCCAAGGCCCATGAACATCCCAACAGGTTCAAAAACAAACGCCACACATGCCTCGTGAACCGACATCTACTTTGCAAATGGCCCACTGTTTCTTCCTCCTCACTGCATGAATTACATAACTTCGAAACTCCTTATGGTAGGATAAGGTTGCATTTGATCGAAATCTTAACTTTTATCGCAACCCACACAAAGACTGGTATCCTAGGAGGAATCTTAATATTCCAAGCTAGCTTAGTGGTATAATGTTACCCGGTGTGTGCGTGGATAGGGAGGTTCGCACATGTCCTAAGCATTAGTCAGGTGCTCTAAGAGGCCTATACACCTTGATCTTAAAAAAAAAAGCTAGCTTACTGGTATGTCTGTCATGTGGTCATAAACCTTTTTATATAAATGCAAGCACACAGACGAAACAGATGGAAGAGCTCCCAAGAGCGGCCAGCCACCTACTTTCTTTTCTTATTTCTCCCTTCGATTAAGTAGTTTAGTTTTTTTTCCTTCTGTTTTCTTAATGTATAAAAACTCCTTTTGGGGTTGGAAATCAACATATTATTATGCAATGAAAAAACAAAATTCGTTTGGGGATTTTCCCTTTTATCTTCTTCTTCCTTTTATTCTTCTCTCTTTCTCGTGAACTCGAGAAATCAACCCGTTGACGGTGATCGACCGGTCTTCTCTTCCTGTGTGGCTCTTCTGCTACTGACGATGTTCCATAGTGCCCATTGGAGTATCATCCACTGCCCTTGCTGCAACCACCACCGAGCATGCCTTCCCTGCTTGCCTTTCCTCATCCCAGATGCCATCACCCAGAACCCATTCACCCATTACCATTTAGTCCCTGCTCACCCATGGCTATGACCGATTGCAGCCACCACTTCTACGTCCACCGCTTGCCAGCAATCTTGCCTGCCAAGACCGAGCAAGCTTGTCCACCATCTGGCCCAGCTTCCATCGTCCTCACCTTCTCCTTTGCTTTCTCCATCACCAAGTTCACCCAATCTTTTCCTAACAGAGCCTACCTTTTCTTTGATTGATCCCACCTTTTCACCCCCACCAACTTCCAACAAACCCTATATTGAAAGCAGAAAAGGCATCTGCTTGCATTGACATGTGATGGCAACTAGATTTTCTTGTAAGATTCCCATCACATCTTGGAGTCTAGTTGAAACCTTGAACCCTTTTTGTCTTGAATAATCATAGTAAATTGTATAAAAAAATGTACAAAGATACATAAATAACAAAAAGGAAAAAAAGAAAAGAAGAAATACAAGACCCTTGAGCCCTATGTAGAGATTTAATGATCCAACTGGAAGGATTCATTTTCGGCTCATCACACTGACCTTTGTTCCAATCAAAGAATCATTTCACTATAAATTGTCTAAAAGAGTCAAAAGGGTTAGGTTCCCATATTTGAGAATCATCATTTTTAGGAGAGGTGGGCATACCATCCCAAAATTGGAGCAGAGCTAGGAACTCTTGTTCTCTCCTTTGGTGAGAATATGACGAAACTAAAGGCACTAAAAAACTGAGTCATCAATTCTCTCATACTTGTCCACAACAAATATCTCTGAACGAGCTATGTGAAGGAGATTCCCAAGCAAAACATCAATCTCGAATGAACTTGCAACCTAATCCTTTGATAAAATGTCCCTACACAAGATGATAACATTTCACATGCTTAACACATTCTTAGGCATTGTCTGGACCACTCATCTATTATTGTTTTTTTAAAAGGCAACTTCATTAATCTCAGGAAAAAAACAAACAAAAGAGAGACCAAAAAGCCGGGTATAGAGAACCCACCACCCAAAACAAAAAACATACAATCAATAAACCCCCTCATCTGAGTACATGAAATTATTAACATTTTCCAAAGGTAAAGACAACTCCTGACACGCCGTATCATTAACAACTGGATTTATTGAACGAGGAACCCATGAAACCGAAAAGCCAAAGGAAGCCATAGAATGACGAATCCTTTCTACTTTATCTAAGTACTTCCAGGGGCAAATGGATCTCGAAGCCCAACCAACGACCACTTGAGAGTCACCTTCCAAAATACTCCGTTCAGCCCCTAGTTTTTCTAACTCCACAACACCTCTCCATAAAGCATAAAGCTCCACATCAATGACTGATTCATTAAGCAGAGGACCAACAAAGGAGACCACCGTATCACACCAGTCATTACGATTGGATAAGTTATATTGAAATGAGGAGGTTTTTCCACGGGCTCTTTCCTTCAATGTCTATTCTCTATGACCACTTGCTCAACAAAGCTATTTTGGTATTCATAACGATCCTAACACATAAGGCATCCATCTTCAAGCAAACTTGTTCCAATTTAACAAGTGATCTTTTCTTTGATCTTCTGAATCATTCCATAAGAATGTCCTCTTCAAGTTTCTCCAATTCGTCCACCATTCTTATTTCAACATTTAGAAATAACAGGAAAATGGATAGGCAATAGAGACAAAGTTGATATTAAATTAGTATTTTGACCACCAAAGGATTGATACTTATTACCTTAAAGGGGGCAAGCTTCTTCTAGAATCTTTCAATTTTGGATCCCACAAAGCTTTCATTGGCATGTTGATGGAAGCTGAATTACAAGGTAAGAAGAAGGAATGTTTCTCACCTTACACCCAAACAACCTTATATTTCACATTATTTCACTTTTATTATAAGTAGTTGGGAGGCTGGATGCTTACTCAGGCCACCTTAAGATGGTATATAAGTTTGTCATGGAATTTTTTTGCTTCACAAAACAAAGCAATATCTTCTAGAGATTGCAGGTGATGATAATCTCTCTCTCTAATTGGGCAAGTGATGATCGTCATTATTGGGTTGTACGTGCAAAATCCTTTGACCAGGTTGAGCATTGCAACTTTAGTTAAAAGAGCATTAATGGCTTTTGCAACAACAACAAACAATGTCGGGTGACATGGATCTCCTTGCTTAATGTTTTGAGAGATTTTTAAAAAACGTGTTGGATAGCTGCTATGCAAAATGGAAAACTGAGTGTATGAAACTCATGAATCTAAAAACACCATTTCTTACTAAATCTCATGCTTCATAACACAAATTGAAAAATGCCTTGATCAATTATGTCATAGGTTTTTTCTAGGTCAAGTTTACATACTAACCCCATCTTAGTTTTACTCAAAATCAATGCACTCATGGACATCAATTTTTTTTGGAAATGGTAACTTTGTTAAACAACCAAAAGGCACAAGACATGCCAAAAAGTATAATAAACATACAAACAAGCAGGAATTAAAAAAAATGCCCGAAAGAGCCACAAAAGACATGGGGCAAATACAGGGATAGAGAAAACCCAAAAAACAGATATAGGAAAAGCTAGGTCAACCCGATAAATTCCTTCCAAGCTCTAAAGATATTTGCAATAGACAGACACTGGAATTCAGGGAGAGATGTAGCCCAAGCAACAGATTTTTCCTTTGCCTCGATAGCCAACCTCCTTCATAGTCTCCTCATGGTTCCTAAAAGCTTTATTGTTCCTTTCCCACCACGAACTCCAAATAGTTGCAAATAGAGCAACGATGCCAAAAGGCAGAGAATTTCAATGAGCCATTGAAACTCCCAAGCTGCCGCCTCAATATCTTCCATGGTAAAGGGGTTTTTGAAAAAAAACTCATTTCACTAGGATCAATGGATTTGTAAGGATTCTAGTCAAGTGGTAGTCACTCCTAGGAGGCTATTATCGTATAGGTCTTGAATAGTCTTGACTAGAACATTAACATTTTAGTTTTATCAGTGAGCATTTGATTTTCCACATCAAGATATTCAATTCAGTGAGTAGAGGATGCCAATTTCTAAGAATTTTGTATTCTTGTCCCGTTCTTCAATCCACTTCTACCTCGACCATCAGTGCCATTTTATTTCTCCGTGTAAATGTTTCACTTTATATTGCTCCACTAAATCATAATGTGCAATTTATTCTCTTTGGACAAGGTGCCAGCTTGGCCACTAATGTCAATTTGTTTAATTATTTCCAATAGAACTTCTGGAGATTACACAAGGGGTCCAAAGGAGTTGAGCTTCCACTCTATTTCTCCTTTTTGAGATGTTTAAGTTTCTAGGACAAGTGAAATCTCATACGCCCTTGTGGTCTATGTTCCCTTCACCATCTTGTCACTTTATCACAAAAGGCATTCGTCTCTAGCAATATTAATTTGAATTTGCATGGAGGGGATCCTCCATGATTCTTCAAGTTTATCAAGAACAATCAGTGGAAGAGAAATCTTCAAAAGTGATGGTAATAGAAAATTACTTTCATTGCAATCTAATTTAGAAAACTTAGTTTGACCCCAGATGATTCAAAAGTCTCTTGAAGCTCCTCCTGGAAGATTTTGCAGCCCCATTATTTTGCCTAGTTCCCCAAATGGAATTGACAAACTGATCAGTGACTTTCACCTTTTCATCTCCTGCAAACAAAGTATATGGACCTTAAATATTCATTGATGATTCTTTGCTGAGTCTTTAAAGTAACTGGATTCGCACTCCAAACTACTTTACTCAACATTCCTTCCATAGTTATAATTAATTTTAACGGATAGCCTTTGCCATCCACCCCTCTCTCTCTCTTTCTCTCTCATTCTTGATGCGATTCTTCTGTCCAATGGGAATATCATCCAAGGAGTTGCACATGATAGATTCTTGTTCTGCAACTAGAAGCTCCATTTGACCCCCTAATTTGATCCTTTTTTGGTAACACAGTTCCATAGAAAGCCCTGGGGATCACCTCAAACATCTGCTTCCCTGCTTGTGGCAATTACGAAATCAATCTGGCCTCGTAATTCTTAGACAGTGTCAACCTTATCTTTCGAACTGCATGATGTCGTTATAGGTAACTGCAAGTCCCTTGAAACTTGTATGACTGAAAGGAAAACAAGCTTCATTATGATCCCACCAGAGCCATTCCCTCGTGTGCCTCTTCTTTCCTTCTGAACCATCTTTATGTTGTCAAGATGTAGATATCAAGTTAACCTCCAGGAAACCCTTCTCAACAGCAGTCAGGTGGAGATGCTAAACTTTTTGCCACAATTTCCCGGAAACCCTTCATGTTCCTTAGATCAAGCATAGAACTATTGAAGTTGTTATTAATTGCCAACATGTGGGGAATCTGTGAGCAATGAAGTTACTGACCTTTGGTCATCTTTGATTTTCCCTGTAGAATTGGCTGGTCTCGTTAGGATGCTATTGGTATCGCTTCCAAGGACAACTGAGAAGATCAGTATAAGCATTAAAACATGCTATATTTGAATTGAAATCAAAATTATAGTTTCCAATTTTTAATTAGTTTCGGCAAAAGCCAAATGTTTGAACGCATCAGCGAACTTCAGTATGTCAGTACTATTTTAAATGGGTGGTTAATGCCAAAATAGTTATTTGTAGAAAGGATTACTTGGAAGTCAATCATTAGTGCAGATATACAAGAATAAAGTATGGGGGAGAGAGCATATGTAAGGTACAGCAAGTTCAACATTTTTCTGTTCCCAGATTCCAGATTTATTTCTGCTATGAAAGAATTTTTATGTTATCTTTCAAAGAAAAAACATTTTTACATTAATAAGGTTTTAGTTAACAATAAAGCAATAACATGCATGTAAATTCACAAAATTATGGTGGTGAAGAGCAAAAATTGTCAAAATGGATAGACCTGCTCTTACTGCATTTATTGCTTTCCTTTTGGCTAGCAAAGTGGAAAGTATGTGGATCTTCAAGTTGGATTTCAATACATATCATATGTCACCTATGTTTCTGATGATCATTTTGCTAATTTAACCTTTCTCTCTGCTTTGCCTTGGCTGGATGATGGGTAGCTCTTGCTTATTTAATAGTCTGGTTTCATCTGAATTTACCCAAAGTTATATGGTTGTATCTTGAGCATTTTGATGCTTTAGTTGATTTTTATTATTTTGCTTTTTTAGTGGCCCTGATTTCCTGATACCACCCCTTCAAACATTTGACATGAAAATTGTTGCTTTTGATTTCTGTTCATCTATTTTAATTTTTTAATGAACATGCTTTCTGCTTATTTATGTAATGTTGCTGAGTTTTCTGGGCATATTTGTGGCTTCAACATGCAGGTCCTTGAAGGTGTTATCAAGTACCGATGGAATGCATTGCCAATTGAACAAAGAGATGGAATTAAAAATTATATATCAGACGTTATTGTACAAGTATTGATTTGCTTTTTTCTTTTTCTTCTTTTTGAGTTTCTACTTCAACTTTTGTTGTATTGGGTGCTTTGTCATTAATAAAATTACCATTTAAAAAAAAAAGGTTTAATCACTTAAAGTTATAGTTTCTTTTTCTGTCAATATACAGCCCATGAAATTGTTACTTTTGTCCTTACTGAGGCTTATCTCACATGTAGCTTACAAGCAATGAAGTCTCTTTTCGACGGGAAAGACTTTATGTCAATAAACTCAATATTATATTGGTCCAGGTGATGCACAAGTCCACTTATTCTTTCTTTGTTCTTATTCTCAATAGCTGCTTTCCTGCTTTGACATTTGCCAGTACCTCTGACTTGATGAATTAGGATTCTAACCTCTTATTCTTCTCCTTGAGCCTCTGTAGCTACCTTAATTGAGAAAAGCAGTTTGGCAATCAGAATTATTTCAAATTTATATTATGCTTGGATTCTCTCTCTCTCTCTCTCTCTCTCTCTCTCTATATATATATATATATATATATATATATATATATATATATATTTAACTGGTTGAATTTTACTAGCCCCAGTTTTAGGCTAATCAAATGTTAATCCTCGAATTACAGGTTTTGAAGCATGAGTGGCCAGCCAGATGGCGGACCTTTATTCCTGATCTTGTTTCAGCTGCTAAGAGTAGTGAAACAATTTGTGAAAATTGCATGGCTATATTAAAGGTTACTTTTTCTCAGTGCTTCTTGTACCTCTCCTTGAACTTTATATTTGAATCAGATTGTTCTCCTTGTTGATCAGTATATTATATTAATTAATACCATAAACAATTCATTATCCAGCTTCTCAGTGAAGAGGTTTTTGATTTTTCGAGGGGAGAGATGACACAACAAAAGATTAAGGAACTTAAACAGTCATTAAACAGGTAACTATTGAGGTGGACAGGTGTTAGCGATTTTTTATTTATTTTTGGTTATTTCCTTCCATCTGTATAAGTTTGCCGTTAAATGATATATGATGTGCCATTAGTTTTGTAATGATGCCTTAAAGTTAGTTTCAAGTCTCAACCTATGACTTACCTGTGATGTTGTTAAACTTTTATCAATTTACTTTTATCTCATCTGTGTTTTCCTGGTTGGAGTGATATTGCACATGGATTTAATTTATTGGTACTAAAACTGTTACTTGGCAAATTTATTTTTTGAACGATAAGGTATGTATCACTCAGCAGTGCAACCACCCCAAAGCTGTAAATTCTGTTATTCTTTGTTTGGAAATGTGTCAATGTAAACTGTCGGTTCAGTTTCTCGATTAGGCTACATGAGGGTGCACCTATTTTATTTGTACGAATTTGTGATTCATTCACAAAAAGGTACTTTGGCAATTGCTTCCTGCACCACAGATGTGTGATACATGGTGTTGTTGGTCTACTGCCAACATTGCACTTTCTTTCCTGCATATTTACACAATATTTAAGTGTTAGTCCACTAAACGATGAAATCTTTGTTTCTTCGATGACCTTCCCAGTTGAGAGGAGGTGATGAAGTCTGAAGAAAGAGAGATGACTGGGTTTCTAATGGAGCTCTTTTTTTTTTCAACTTGCCAGTGACTGCAGATACTGGAAGGAGCTAGATGCATTATGATGCAAAAGATTATTCTGCAAATATGGAGAATGGGAGGGGAGGGATCAGGAATTGGGAGGGAGTTGATTGAGGGTTGGGTCAAGAGTTATCAACTCAATTTCCAAAGAAGGGAAGTTGTCTAGTCAAGTGGTGGGTGTTTTAAAGGGTTGAGGTTGGTTATTGGGAGGGCAATGGGTTATAAATGCAAGTCGATGTAACCGAAAGGGGTTGGAGTGATTACTAGGAATCGCCTCAGGAATCGGGAATCCTAAGTTCGATTCCGACTCCCCTCCAAAGGGCCACCACTCCCCATAGAGTTACCCGGTGTGTGTGGGTAGGGAGCTTGCACATGCCCCGATGATTAGTCGGGTGCTCTAAGAGGCCTGGACACCTTGGTCATCGAATAAATAAATGTTCGTCGATATCTGAAATTTTTGGCTGAAAATTTTCGTTCTGGACCAATACCAAAATGTGTACTTTTTGGAGATATTGGCTGAAATTTGTAAATGAGGTGACTCTTTTCCCGGGGATGGTAAAGTGACTTGGATCCACAACCATTACAAGAGTCATTTGGAGAAGTCATTCCCAAGATTGTATAGAATTGTAGTAGATGAAAACGTGAGAGTGAGATTAAGAGTTGATGGGTGGGACCATCATATGGAACCTTTTTTGTTTTTTTGTTTTAAGGTAATTTTGTTAAAGAAGGAGAAGAAAGGAGTGCATGTGTCAACTTGAAGAAAAAACTGAGCAAAAGAGGAGAAGGAAACACTGTGCTACGTAGAAATAGCTGAAGAGCCTGGTTTAGCGAAACCATCAGCTTCTGAATTTGCAGATTTGTGAACTGAGTGATGATGGGAAGTTATGCTATCTCTAATCTCCAGAATAGAATCTGCATAATTTCAGGGAAAAGAAGACTGAAGAGCACCAATAAATACCGACAGTAGGAATCCCCCTCAATCAATGCTTTTGAACTATACTTTGCAATGTCTTGAAAGAGATTTTGATATTGATTTGATTTGCATTAGCTCTTGTTGCTGGTTCAGAAAAAGAATAGATGACAATGGAGTTAGCATCCTTAATCACACCACTGTACCCCTTTTCTTGACAAAGGCTGTCATCAGAACTAAGTTTGAATGAATTAGGAGGTGGTAGAGACCATTAATGAATGGAAAATGATCTCGTGACCACTGGAACACATGAAGACCAATCCCCACTGAAATCATCCTTATTCATGCCCTTAAAGACAACATGGAATTGGCCCAAATAGAAATGCCAAATATGAGTAGAAAACTCACAATAAAGAGATGATTGACTCTCTCCTCAGCTTTGAGCATAAATAACCAGCTTTCTATCTGAACTAACCAACCAAGCAAAAGCTAAAATTCTTGAAAGAAAAGAGGAAAGTGGTGGGTGGGTTGGACGTCCAAATGGACGGACTTCTGGAAGAAGCATTCATAGAAACAGTATGGCTCAAATTACAGGAAAGTCTTTTCAAGAAGCTGAATTACAAGAGTGTTACAATGTTTTAAAGTTTCTTAGTGAAAATTTAAAGTCAATTATCGGCTCAAGCAAGTTATTGCCATGTTCTTTGATGTGGAGAGGGATGGCACCACCAAAAGTAGTAAGCTTTTGGTTGGGCATTTTTCAAAGGAAAACTATTGACAAAGAAAGAATCTTGCAAATTGTAAGGATCTTGAAGACAAAGATTAGAATTGTACACATGCATGAGGGGGCAAGTGGTGACCATCTGTTTCTCATTTGTGATTTTACTTCAGGTTAAGGAGGTGTCTTTAGAAGCATGTAGAATGGGTTCAGAATTTCACCCTTTGAAGGGTAGGGAATAGCTTAATGTAGGAAAGTACCAATAGCCATTCTATGGTTGATAAGGAATTTTTGCAGATAAGCCTAAATCAGGGGGGCACCTAGAGAGGTGTTTGAAAGGGCGAAATGACAATTGATTGGACGGTTGTCTGTGTGTAAGGAGTTTATGGGAAGGATGTATGAAAGGGGTTGGAAGAGTTAGGAAGTCTAAGGTTGAGTGGGTCATGCCTCCCCTAGGATCATGCAAATTCAATGTAGATGGGGCAGCAAGGGGTAAACATGGGCTAGTAGGAATAGGAGGTATGTTGCATGATGATAGGGTAGGATGTTGCTAGCATTTTTCGAACCAGTAGGGATAATGGAGTCCAATGAGGCAGAACTGTGAGGAATCAGGAGAGTACTCCAAGTTGGTCTAGATTAGGAACGGTAACCTCATTATTGAAGGTGACTCAACTAATGTCGTCTCCTGCACTAGTAATAGGAAGTTCCTCCTGTGGAGGTTGGTAAGTATTGCTAGGGACATTTGGAGGTTGTGCAAGTCGGGACACCTCATTCGGTAAACAGTGTGGCAGACTTCTTGGCCATAGTTGGTGTACAAAAACAAAGATCAGCTTTGGAATTTTTTCACCATATCAGCCGTGGGAGCTAGGGGAGTAGGGGACTCCTTAGTATATCTTGTGTTGGGAGGGGCGTATTGTTGTATATTTTCTTTTACTTTATGCTTTTTTTCATGTTTCTTTGACTTATTCTTCTTCTTGGATCCGGGTATAGCCCTCCTATACTTTAATGAATTAAGATGTCAATGTTCAAAAAAAAAAAAAAAAAAAAAAAAATCAGCTGAGGAGGTATTGGAGTTGTCTAGGATGTTGCATTTTTTTTTAGGGACCGGGGGTTGTTTGGGGTGGGGTTGGTGTGGGGTTGGGGGGGGGGGGGGGGGGGGGACATAGAAAGGCACCGTGGAGGTTTTGGAACATAACTATGGAAATCAAGGCCTAAAAAGAGGAAATGGAAGTACCCTTTTGTCATGTTGAGAGTTCCATTGCTGATTGTTTTGGCAAAACATGGATCGGAGAGAGGTGATATTCATTTATTCATCTCTGGGATAGTGGTTTTGGGAATTCATGCATGCAGAAGCACTGTATGAAAGTTCTAGGATGTTAAGGTAGTGGTGGCAACAAAATAAGTTTTAGAGCTCATATATTGTATTCTAAGTTCGCATGTGTACGGGTATGAGTGCGGTGACAAAAGGTTTAAGAGGAAAATGTATTGTAACATTTTAGTCACTTAGAAAACAATGTTAAGAAGCACTAAAATAGTCCATGAAAAATGGGTACGAGTGTCTACAAGTGTCCGACATGGGTGCAAGCGTCTTTAAGTGTCCACAGGGTACGTCACACATTTTGAAGTGTCTGTGCAACATGGACACTCTTTTGTAATTGATTTTGAATCATTGAAACAATATTTGCTTCTACTTTATCATTCAAAAAAAAAAAAAATTTCTTCTACACTTCCAAAAAAAAAGGGACTGCTTCTTTATACGATAATGCCATTTTTTTGTTATGGCATATATTTTGCTATTTTAGTCTCTGTAATTCATCTGGGTTCTTACTAAAATCTCAGCTTGGCTTGTTGGCAGTGAGTTCCAACTCATTCATGAGTTGTGCTTGTATGTATTATCTGCATCCCAAAGGGCTGAACTTGTACGCGCAACTCTTGCAACTTTGCATGCTTTCCTTTCATGGATTCCTTTGGGCTATATTTTTGAGTCACCACTGGTTCGTCTTTTGAAGCTAATGACTATGATTTTTTTTATCATTTTTGCTTTCTTTATGCTGTTTACATATTGATATTGCTCCTGTTATTTTTTTCAATTCTATAGCTAGAAACACTCTTAAAATTCTTTCCGGTGGCAGCATATCGGAATCTTGTACTCCAGTGTTTAACAGAGGTAAGGATCATTTATGCTCTAATGCAAGGGATATAGGAATCTTGCGTATTCAACCATATGTCAGTACTTCTATATGCGTATCAATCCTCACTTTTATTTCCTTTGGTAATGATCTCCAGGTTGCAGCCCTGCAATTTGGAGATTTCTATGATCTGCAATATGTCAAAATGTATACTGTTTTCATGATACAGTTGCAGGTATTTTTCTGTTGCATACGTGTTACTCCTGTTATTCTTACTACTGTTATGGCTCTTTTTTTGGTGTCATAACTTTTTTTTTAGCAAATCAAAGTTTTTGCCCATTATCAGCTAAAGTTGTTTTTTAAGATACTATGAAATTCTGGTCTTATGCTGTTTTTCAGAGCATTCTGCCACCTGGAACAAATATACCGGATGCTTATGCAAATGGTTCCAGTGAAGAGCAGGTGGGCCTCTTGATTCCACAAAGTTGCTTATGTTAGGCTTTCTTTGACATGACAGTCACTTGCCACTGTAAAAAAAACTGTCATGATCTGAAAATGTACACATATTACCTGTCCTTTTGTTTTTTTCAGGCATTTATCCAGAATCTGGCTCTGTTTTTCACTTCCTTTTACAAGGTAAGTTTATTTGCTTTGTTCCGTATTGTCATTGTGTTAGATACGAGGCAAATGCATTTCCATAATTAACTAAGCTATATTAATTGTGCAAGTAAAGCATTTCATTGTTTGAACTTTATTGACAGTTGTTACTTTCTGTTGAAAGGTTTAACATTTTTACAAATTATGCATTTTCCATTGTGTATGGTTGTCCTTTGTTTGCAATTTAGCATATCTTGAAGTTTGCCAATTTGTTGGGGTAGATTCATTCAATTTTTTTTTTTTTTTTGGTCTACTATGTTTCTAATATGAGTTCATTGACTTTGATTAAAAAAAATTGGAGTTTCTTCTTAAATGCAGTTTTACACACGATCTCTGTTGATAAGTTCTTAAATTTCTCTTATAAAAACAGGTAGTCTATTTCTTAAAAAAAACAGGTAATCTATACTGTTCCATGCAAAAGTACACGAAAAAGAATATGGTATGCAAAAGTGCAGATGTACTCAAGACATTCATTATGGTTAAAAATAGAATTTTGAGTTCCAAATGGAATTGAACTATTGCCATACAATTTTTGAGCTAAATCTAATTGATATTTGACTGAAAATTTTAAGCAAATTGAACCACAATTTTTTTGGATATATTAGATAGCAATTAACTCTATTTAGTAGGAACTGGGTCATCTATGGTTCGATATGCATAAAATCTGGAGGATCATAATTTTCAACTGTGTTTTTCTTCTTATGCAGTCTCATATTCGAGTGCTTGAATCAACTCCAGACAACAGAGCTGCACTCCTTATGGGACTTGAATATTTAATTGGTATTTCATATGTTGATGACACAGAAGTTTTCAAGGTACGGATTCTGTTCTTTGTTTTTGTCAATCATTTTTTCATTGTAGTAGTTACATGTTAATAATAGTCAAGACAAGAGCCTTTTGTGTGTTTTTTGTAATTCATGTTTCCTTTATATCCTCATCAGTATACTGTTACATTGTACATGTGATTAATAAAATTGTCAAATTTTAATAAAAAAATTGTTTGTATGTTGAATGAGTTAACAGGTCTGCTTGGACTATTGGAATTCAATGGTTCTTGAGCTATTTGAAGCACACCATAATATGGACGAGCCTGTTGGGGTTGCAAATGTGTTGGGACTTCAGGTAGGTTGGTAGTTTCTTGTGTAAATCTGTTATTTGATGTCTTAAGAGTATATGCAGAAGTGCAAATAAAAGACAGTGAAGTTCCTGGTGAGTGGCTAGATGTCCAACAATCTTAAACATTTAGAAAGATGTCTAGATTTCTTTTCTTTTCTTCTATGCGCTAAGTTGTATGTTATGGGTGTATCTGAATTTGACATGAGCACGAGACTATGAGGGTTTCCAGCTTAGCTAATTCAAAGATATAGGGTTCATGGATTCAACATAATGATTGAGTAGATTTAAATAGAATATTAAGATGAAGTTGACATGTAAAGTAATGAGAATTAAAAAAAGTATAACCTTCAATCAAAACTATCAAATAATAAACAATCAATATTTTATCTAGACTTAGAGAAAAAAGGAAAAGAAAGAAAGAAAAGAAAAACTATACTAAGCTACTGCAAGAAGAACATAGGAAGAATCCTTGAAGAATCCAACTAGCAGACATGTCTAGCTTGGGTATGTTGGCCATTTCTAAGGATTTTTGACATAGTACTATGATGCTATTTAGATGCTCCATTTAAATTACATCCTCTTTGAATCTCATCCTCTATGTGCCTCCCTCCGTTGACCTAGCTAACATTGTCGCCCCATGCGTTGATCATGTTTCCTATATAGGGTACAGATGAGCTGATCTGGGGAAAGCTCGAGCTTAGTTTGAATAGGTGTTGAATTTGAGGTCGGCTGAGACAACAAGAAAGGGCCAATTGAGCTTGGCTTTGCCGAGTTGAACTTGGCTTGTCAATATCCAATTGAGCAGTCGAGTTTGAGTTTGCGTGTAAATCCCAAGTATAGTTCATTTTGAACTCTCAATAATGCATGTGAAGCACAAGCTTGATTTAAGCTCTATTCAAGCTATTTACAATATATGTATGATATTCATTATTCTTTATAATACATATATATGCATGTGTACTTAAGTATAATACATGTATATGCATGTGTACTTACATAAATACATGAAAGCTGTATGCACCATGCGAGCTAAGCTTGAGTTTGTACTTGTGGGATCCTTGAACAAAATGAGCTCACACTGAGCTTGGATTGTGTATATATACATATACATATCCACACACACACACACACATATATCATGGGTATTCCCACCCGCATTGGAGGTGAGACTAATTCCATGGTTACATGAAACCTACCCACAAGCCTCATGTATCAGGTAAGGAGAGTCAAACCCAAGACCTCCAGTCTGGATTGTATATTAACAAGCTAACTTTGGGTTTGAGTTCAATCCTGACTGGCTGGTTAGGCCTAGCTTGAGCTCGGCATGTTTATTACAAACCAAGCTTAAGCTCGAGTTTGGTTGAGCTAAGCAGAGCTAGCTTGGCTTGTTTGCTGCACTAGTCTTTTATGGATCTTTTTGTTGCTTCTTGAATAATAGGAAATGACTTTGCATGTGCTTGAGTAAAAGTTAAATGTTCCAAATAACCCATACAATTAGGCATTATGAAGGTTTACCTTTGACTTTCATGCAGTGATTCCAATCATTTGCTATGTATGGGTCTGTTTGTTTGCGTCTTTCTTTTATTGGAAAATTTACATTTGGTATATTTGGCTGTGTTTGGATTGAAGAAAATGTCGTCAAACTTTTTATCCTTTTTTTGTTTTCGTAATTTTTCTTCTATTTTCACATGCTGACATGCTAAGCTTGATAAACTTTGGTTTTTGTCATTCACGTGTTCTTCTATGCATTCTTCCTTAAACAATGTCTTATCCCTAAAAGATTATTTGATGTTCCCATTTAGTTTGTGCATTCTTTGTGCTTGTATTTCTTTACAAGAATAATCATCTTAATCATTTAATTGTTTGATGCGATATACCAAATTACTATTCGAGTACAAATCATTCTGGGCTCAACCATTACTGACTCGTATCTGTTTATTTATTAAATGTGGAGTTGCAGATTCCATTGTTTTCTGGAATGGTTGATGGCCTTGGCTCACAACTTTTACAGAGGCGTCAACTCTATTCTGGTCCGATGTCAAAGTTAAGAATGCTTATGGTTTGTCGTATGGCTAAGCCTGAAGAGGTTTTGATTGTGGAAGATGAAAATGGCAATATAGTGCGGGAAACTTTGAAGGACAATGATGTCCTTGTTCAATATAAGGTGTTTAATCCCTTGTTGAAAATTTTAGTCTTCTATTTGATTTTATTCTTGTTAAACGTTGTTTCTTTAGTTCAAGTTGTATTGTGATATGTCATTGCAAATCATAAATTCGATTCTTGTCAAATAGAAATTAGTTGATAAACATTAAAAAGAGGAAGGGGGGAAATTCTAAAGCCCACCAAGCCCCCTCCCCCCTCCCCCTCCTGAAAACACAAACATAGACCTGTAGACATTTTTATATGTAAAAAAGCTGTTTATCATTTGGGCACACAATCATGTCCTTTAAAATTTGATTCTTTTCAAGATAGTGAGTCACTAAAGTGTATCTATCAAAAAAAATTGTTGTGCTTGCTTTCAAATTAAAATTAATATCATCATCAAGACATGTATCCCATAATCCCGTTTATCTGGGTTACCTTTTCAAGCTATAGTTTTTCTTTCAATTCTATAAATTTTTTTGTTCTCCTTGGCTCCAACCTCTCCCCTCCTCGCTTTCCCTATTACTCCACAATTTCTAGTTGATCTTTTTCACCACATCAATCCTAGCCTTTAACCGTCATCTTTATATAAACATAAGAGGTCTAATGGTCATCTTCATGTAAACACCCCTTTAATCGATGTTGTATTGCATCCATGCTACTGGTCATATCCTAAAATGCTACCAATACACTGTGCCCTTCTGTTTGATCTGTAGCTGCACCTAGTGTCAAAATTCCTTACCATGTGCTACTAAGTCATTTGCAATTTCATTTAGTTTGTTGTCCACACCCTTAGTTCCACTAAATTTACACTCCAATGTTCTATCTTTGCCCTACTATATTTAGACAGTTTTGTCTCAAAAGCTCTGCTTATTTCCAAGTTATTATTTAGCCGGTTTCTTGTTTCACTGGTTAGTGCTTCATCATCAGTAGAATTTAAAGTTATATATTTGGCTATTTTATTATAGTTATTATTGTCATCGTCATCAAAACCAAAATCCCATCTACGGATCCTACTTATCCATTTGACTCTATCATAAAACATACAAGTCAAACACTCCACTATCTATCATGTCTTTCTTTATCATTTTTTTAAGGTTGTCTTTTCTTACCTCCTTCCACCATGTTTTCAGTAGGCTATCCCTCTTGTACTTGCAACATGTAACCTCTCAATTCTACGTACTAGGGCTGTCTTTGGTCTTTTACATGCATGCATAGGCCAGCTCAAACACGTTTCTTTTAATTTGTCATCTATTAGGGCTATTTTTAAGTTGTCCCTAGTGCGGTCATTTTTACTCCATCCTTTAATAGTTAATCGACTCATCCAGTGTAACATTTGCATCTCCATTATCTTAACTTTGTCTATTTGTCTTTTCTTCATTGTCCAACACTTTACTCCATAGGGCATTGCGGGTTGATACTTGTTTTATGCAATATAGGACTATCCTATCACACAGAACTCCATTAGGTTGGCTACAATTTCCCCACCCTACTTCCATCCTATTAGCTATATCTAAGTTCAGCCTTTTTATTATGTACACGAAATTTCTTTCATTGTTTATGTGGTTTTGGCATCAGCATATTCTTTGAGTCATTTTCAAAGCTGTTCAATAGTGTCCTTGAAACATTATCTTCAAACTATAATGTATTAAAAATTAGAAGTTAGAAAGGTGACTTCTCAAGAGGAATTTAATTTTCTTTCCATCTCTCATGAGGTAATAATAATGTTGAGAGAGAGAGACTTGAGATATTATATTGTGAGTTGTGTCCCCCTTTTGAGATATCATAATGTGAATTCTAATTGTTTTAACTTGTGGTCACACATGATACAATGACAGATCATGCGAGAGACATTGATCTACTTGACACATCTTGATCATGAGGACACTGAACAGCAGGTATAATGGAGTAAACATTTTTGTCTTCAATTTACAATGTTGATTGCTCTCTTCAAAAGTTTATTTTGGCATGTGTTGCACATTTGCACTTGCATGCACATAGCTATTGTGTATTATTACGAGTCTTGCTTTTCTTGTTTAGATAGATGGGATCATATCCTTCTCTTTTTGATTGACATAGATGATTGAAAACTCGAATAATTTTTTCTCTGTTTGCTTGTTGTTTGCTTTATTTCACATTTTAAAGATAACTTTCCAACTTTCTTTTTCCCCATTCTCACTTTTATAATTACTTTGACATCCTTTGACTTGCATAATGCTTAGCTTCTGCTCCTACCTCCTCTTCCATATCCTTCTGATTTTCTTAAATTTTTTTAATTGGTTACTTTTTATTAACTGAATATTTGAAGCTTCTTAATGTTGTGGAGATGAAGATATGGCATATTAACTTTGCTTCCTATATTTGTGTCTATTTTTTTGTCCATTGTGGATGGATTGGTCTTTAGTCTTTACATTAATGAATAGCACTCGTCATTTCTCATTCTTTGTAAATGGTTGTTGCTGAACTTCTAAAATGACATTATGCATTCTATATAAATTTGAGATGGTGATATTGTGTTTTAAAAGCATTAGGCCTCTCTTCCATAATTTTCCCCGTACATCACTATCCAAAATTACCATGAATGGGGGATGGATAGAGGATTTCATTGATGATATAATTCAATGGAAATTCATCAATCTGATCATCACAACATTGTGAGATGGGCCATGAAAAATCAATGGCTTCAAGTAATCAATTTGTCAGTCACTAAAATCACAAGCCTAAATTATCCAATGAAGCCTCATATCTTTTGCACATCCAATGTATTTGTTATTTTCTTTATATTTCATCAAAAATATATGGTCCACTTTAGTATTTAAAAAGCAGCCTTGCCATATAGGGATACTTTCTTTTCATGATTGCAATCTTGTCTATACCATTTCAGAAAAAAGCTTTGCCGTTAGCACATGCCAACCAATTTCCCTCAAGTCACCCAAACTATTAAGCATACTTGTTCTGTCATTAGTTACCAATTCAGGAAATGTTTTACGTTAGGGAGATTGCATAAGCAAATCCTTTCTTAAGTTACTCATTTTCGTACATAAGCTGCAACTCACTTAATTCATGTCAAATTTTTTTGATCTATTTGTAATTGGAATGGTATAGCTGTTTGAATGGCGTCCTTAATTTCTTGTAGATTCATGTCGAATTTTTTTGATCTTTTTTTAATTGGAATGGTATAGCTGTTTGTAATAGCATCCTTAATTTCTCGTAGTGGGGCATTAATTATGGACGATGAGAATGCTTTGTTCAGTTATAAGTTCCTGATGTTAGCTAAATTGAAGTCTAATGGCATTTGCTATGTAAATGAGTGTTGTTTTACTTTGATGATATATCATGCACCATCTTCTTAGCTTTCTACATAGACATAAAAGCAATCCCATCGCCACAAATTTCTTCTCTCTTGGGGTCTCTGTAATTCAGTTTTGATTTCAAGCATTGCCTTCTCACTAGAATTTGAAAGAATTAATTTTTAATTGAAATTCTGTCCTTGTATTTGTTTTGTGCATGTTCTTTCTTTCTTTTCATTGATTTGGACTTAATTCACGTGCTTTACATTTTAGACGATTTCACTTTCTTCCTCCAAAATTTGCTTACCTTTGACTTGTAATAATTTTAGTACTGAACCAACTTATTGTGGTCAATTGCTTGGCTAACATTGGATTTCTTGTGGGATTTCAGATGTTGAAGAAGTTGAGTAAACAGTTGAGTGGGGAGGATTGGACGTGGAACAATTTGAACACGTTATGCTGGGCAATAGGGTCGATATCTGGTTCCATGGCGGAGGAGCAGGTTTTCTTTCTGTTGCTTACATTTGTACTCATGTAGTAATTACTCTGGTGTGTTCTTACA
Organism: Chimonanthus salicifolius; assembly: GCA_013350335.1. NCBI lineage: Eukaryota > Viridiplantae > Streptophyta > Magnoliopsida > Laurales > Calycanthaceae > Chimonanthus > Chimonanthus salicifolius. The sequence goes on from CM023539.1 coordinate 47,136,661, forward strand.
TCTGTACTTTTGACCTTTTTTTTTTAGGGGGGGGGGATTCATCTTTGATTGTTTACCTGAATTTCTGTACTCTATATCATAGTTTTTTTTTTTGAAAGATCTGTAACCTTCCATTGTTACGTACATTACTTCTGTTTCAATGAGTTCGAGGAAACAAATTCTTTATTTAATTTAGAGGCGTGGGTCTTGGTTTCAGAGTACATTTTCCCGTGGTCTATGTCAAGAATAATAATGGAGGTTGAGTCTCACATATATTGAGTTTTCATTTAGATGATTGCTAGTATTTTTTTTTATTGTGATCTCTGTTAATTGTTTTTTCTTTGGGTGCTGGTTGGTCGGTTTGTGGGTACCGTATGACTGTCATGGTGGTGGTTTTTCTTGTTTATACCTACACATTCAAACTCTGTTATCCATATGGTTCTATACACACTTCAATTCCTTTTGTTCAAGATAGGGCTGTAAACAAGCAAAGCTGGCTTGCAAGCTAACTCAGCTTGGATTGGTTGCATTTAAGGGTTGTTAAAAGTGCTGATAGTGGACAGTGCTTTGCTCTATTTCTAAGGACACTCAAGCTCAGATGTTGAATTAAATATTTACAAACTGAGTTTAAGTTCGTCACGACCTCAACTCTGGCTTTATGAGTTTGCTCGAATTCCACTCAACATTCCACCCAGACTCAGGCTGGCCCAATCCTGGCTTGGCAGTTTGTTTTGTCCTTAGATTAAATGCATCTTATGCCAAGTTTGTTGCAAAGTTCAATGCTGTTTCAATTTTTGTCAGATCCATTTCAGATTACATGTATTATGTTGCTTGAGATCTTTGATGTGAGGCACAGTCTTGGACATCCTCATTTGATTTCTCTGTTACTTCACATTTCAGCGGGACTTCAATGCTGAACTTCCTTGTGAATACTTGTTCCATGTGTGTGTGTGTTAGGGTTTGTTATGGACCAGGTTAAGTGAGTCTGTCAAGTCTCCTTTCTTAGATAAATAAGTAGTCCTTCCACTGACATCTTTTGCAAAATATTGATGTGGGCCTTCCACTCACATCTTTTGCAAAGTGTGAGGTCTTTTGTGCTAATTGCATCAGTTGGGCTAGGTAATCTTGCTTGGCAGGTCTGGTCTGAAGCCGATTGCTCCACAATTTGAGGCAGTTTAGGTTTGAGACCAAGAACTAGGTCTCAGCCATCCTATGGGCCTAAAATGTTGCTGCATCCCTGTTTTAAGCTGAGGACTGGCTGGGCCCCAAGTATGGGCTGCCATATCAGTTGTGTGGTTGTATGTTCCAAATCTCTCTCTGAGAACCTCAATGGAAAGTATGTGCTTTTGATATAGAACCTTCACAAAATATTTAAATATGCATAATGGATAGGTATTTAGTTGAGGTTTTTTTTTCTTATATGGCATGTCCTTAGTTCTTCATTGAAGATTTCACGTAATGATCTTGCACCTAACTCCTTATGCCTTTATTGGGAAGTGATTCTAGTAATCAGAGTTTTTCCTCTCAAATTCATACTTGTATTTGGTTTTAATATTTTGATAGCCTCTACTATTCAAAGGAAAGAAAGATGTTGACACCTCTCAAATCTTTGGTTTGGCAGGAAAATAGATTTCTAGTTATGGTCATACGTGACTTACTAAACCTGTGTGAAATCACGAAGGGAAAAGATAACAAAGCTGTGATCGCAAGCAACATTATGTAAGAACTACTGAAGGACTATTTGTCAATTGATTGTGGTACATTTGTCTTATTTAATTGAATCTGTTGCATGAATTGGCAGGTATGTTGTGGGGCAGTACCCAAAGTTTCTGAGGGCACATTGGAAATTTCTGAAAACTGTTGTCAACAAGTTATTTGAGTTTATGCATGAATCACATCCAGGAGTTCAGGTTTTTTAGTTGCTTTTGCATAGAAATTCAATCTGTTACCAGTTAGACAATGATGTGCTGGTAGAATTAAAAGAAAAAAAAGAAAGAAAGAAGATGTACCTGTAGAAGATAATTCTGCAAATTAGTGAGCAGTTATTGCTTCATCTCTTGTTATGAAAATGATATTAATTTTTTTACCATATTAAGAAAATAAGTACCATGGATTTTGCATTTGATTGAAAGCCTGTACACTAGTAGTTATTTTGCTTGCTTCACATGGATATTTTGCAGTATATTGGTAAATTGGTGTCTTGTATCCCTGTGTTTCCAGTATATTTGAAATGACTAGGGATGTCTACGGGCTGAGTTTTGCTTGGATTATTGGCAAACATAGATCTGGACTTGGACCCATCATGCATCCTCATATTTATAATGATACTGTATTAATATATGCAAAATATTATGTAAATATGTATAGTATTGTCCTATATAACATATGATGTTTCAGGCTGCGAACAACATGGACCTAGACATAGACCCAGAACCCTGGCTGACCTGGAAATAGGCCCAAACCTAGATGAAGACCTGGTTTTTTGGGGTTTTTTTTTTTTAATACTCATTGACTTCCCTAAAAGCAGCCTGCCATCTGTTTATGTTCAAAGGTTCATAACGAGTAATGGGGAAAATATAAAAGGTGGCCAAGTTACCTTTTCCAATGGAGCTTGAATTGTATGGCTGTCTTTGTTATATCATTTGAGTTGATTCATAGTGGGAACTGCTTCGGTCCACTGATTTGTAGGATGCCATCAATGCCATAATGTACCTTTTACGACGTTTTTCAGGGTGAGAAGTCCCAATGGTTCGAAGGAGGGGGCACACCTTGTGAAAGAGGGGCGCACACAATGAAAGGACACAATGAAAGGAGGATGTGTGCTCAATATTATTTCTGTTAAGATTTAAACAATTTAAAGCCATAAAAATGAGGGAGGCTTTAAAGCATGGTTTTATTGATCCAAATAAGATTGGGTTTTTTGGGTCTTATGTTCACTTTTTTTTTTGAGCAGTACTGTTTTTATTAGGTTTGGGTCTTATATTCATACTAAGATGTTTCCAATTTAACCATCAGATTGGTCCAAAGTAGCTCCTACATAAGGTTCAAAAGTTTATGGATTAAAAAATAATTTAATGTCTTCAAAGTTTGGGAGTCCAAAAATTGGCTTATTAATCTAATCAAGATGGCCTTTTTGGAATCTTATATTTATGGTTAGACCTTTCCAATGGACCCATAACATTGAGCCAAAGTGGGCCCTATATGTGTAACAAAAGTCGAGGGAAATAATATATTTTGGGTCCCACTTTGGTCTAATGTCGTTTGGTCCTTGGAATGGTCTAAGCATGAATATAAGACTTAAACAAAAGTAGTAGTCAAGGTGGGAGTTGGGTTGGGGGAAGGTAATGTAGTGAGAACTATTTACAAGTAGGAGAGGATCAAGGTGAGGTGGGTAGGAGTTTTAGGGATGGACTATGGTTCATGATTGGAAATGAAACAGGGTGTCCTTCTGGGAAGACTTATAAGTGGATGACCATAAACAGATAGAGGTCATTTTGAGTTTTGTTTACGGTGGTCAGTGATAGGATGGCTACCATAGAAAAATGTTACGAGGTGAGTGGTGAGAATTGTGTGGTTGGTGCCATTTAGAAGAGAGTTGAAGGATCATAAGGTTGAGGAGTTTGAAAACTTAACGCAAATTTTATATGGAGTAGACATTTGTAGAGATGAGAAAGGCTTGTTTGAATGGGTTATGTTTCTGAGACCTTACTGTTAAATTGTGTATCAAGAAGTTGAGGGAAAGAGCAGTATGTAGACTACATGCATTTGGGTGCGCACAGGAAAGGCTCCAGGGGTTGAGGTTTTTTGTTGGTGTTGAATTAGAGGTTAGATACTCACTAGTTGTAATCTTAGAGATAGAGGCATCCTTCTAGAAGTCTGCAGAATTATTGGTTGCATTTTCTGGGTTAGAAGAGGAACATGTGGATCATCTATTTTGTAGGGGAGCTGTGGTAAAGGTTTATTTCTTTAATGGTTTGTAGTTGGGTGGGTAATTAGTAGGAGTGATGGAAGGGTGGAGAAGAGGTCGTTTTAGGGGTAGTGAGAGAGTGGCTTGACTGTCTATTGGGAGATGGGAGCCGCCTCTGTTAAGTCTCTCAAAATTTAATATGGATGAGGTGGCTATGGTTCCAATGGTTGGAGGAGTCCTACACAATGATTGGGGTGAGCTTATGGGGAGGGAAAGTTAACTATTTAAGGTGACTTGGGTAGTGATTGCTTGGGAAAAGGTAGGAGAAAATAACCTGTGTGGTTTTCTCAATCTCTAGGGAGATCCATAGGCTTTGCAATGGGCAGGATGTTGAGTATAGGCATGTAAGAATTTTTTTTTTTTTAATGGGGTGGCAGGTTTTTTGGCTAAAGCAGGAATAAAGAGATCAAATCTGTTTATTGGACTGTAGTGGGGGTTTTGTATTCCCATTTTTTGGGAATATGTAGCAATGATTCATGAAATGTAGAAAAAAATACAGACAAAGAAGGTCAAGGTACCCAAGGAGGATACACACAACTCATAGGGGAAAATAATACAATTTCAACAAAAGAACTCAATTAATCTAAAGAGAAATCTAGGAAAACCTCAGATCTCAAGACATTATTTTTTGCTAGAAAATCTGCTAACAAACTCGCCGATCACAGAATGATAACAAAAGAAACGTCCACATCTTGATGCAAAGTTGCTGCTTCCCTAGACATAGGAAGAAGTTTTCAAGGAGGTTTTCCATTCCCTTGTGCTCATTGGATCACATTTGTTCACCCCTTTGATGATTAGCTTCTCTCGAAAGTGGTCCTCGGAATGTTCAAAGCAACTTGTCCTTATTGGAATTCGGGACCCCAATAGGACCCGAGAAAAAGGGAAGAACCTGACCCTCGAGTCATTCAAGATACTGTTGTGGGGTATTTGTGGTAGTCAGGGTGTTTGTATGATCCTTGCTTGTGATCTATAGGGTTTTGGGTGTTGTTTTTCTTTATGTGCAGATTTGTTGTATTGCATGACCATGTCGTGTTTTTTTTTTTATGACGGAGAACCCCAACACCCCCACCTCTCTCCGAGTACGAGGGCGTTGGGCAAAACTCTGGATGCAGACAGCCCCTAGCAAGCTACATGTATCGGGTGACTATGGGACTCGAACTTGGGATCTCTGGTTCTTGAGCCAAAGTGCATGCCAGTTGAGTTACCCAGTGCGAAGTACCATCGTGTGTTTTTTTTTTTTCTTCTAAATAAAATGTTTGTTACTATCCCCCCTTCAAAAGAAAAGAAAAAGGGTATTATGGCATCGGTGATGTCCTACTCTATAATGTATCCTAGAAGTTATACATTGTTAATAAGGATGATACATATTGATTATAGACCAACTTAAACTAGTTTTTTTTTTAGGTCCGGAGGTGTCTAGGCGTCGCACCCTTAAACTAGTTTATTGATTTTGGCTAATCATGACTCGCATGTTTTTTCTAATTTCGTTGAGTTGGTTGTTATGAGTGTTGATTCAAGTAGTTATTGTTTGCAGTATCTGCATTTTGTTCTCTTTGATAAAAAATGCTGCAAATTTCTTGCTTTATTATCTCGAGTTTCATTTATCATTATTTTACATGCATCCCTCTCTCTCTCTCTCTCTCTCTCTCTCTCTCTCTCTCTCTCCCTCGTTATATGTAACAAAGTTTTGCTTTGGACAAGATTTTTTTTGAAAGGTAACGTAATTTATTAAAAAGGAAAGAAATAAATGTATACTATAAGAGGTTGACCGAAATGGCCACCCTAACCGACCCTCCCAAATTACTGTAGCCTATTTATAATTTCCATTGCTTTGGACAAGATTATAATATTTTAGAGATCCAATTTAGCTTTATGCGAAACTGATGAACAATAGAAGTCATTTTTCTTCTTTTGGTGGGTGAGGTTGTACACACCTCTTGTACATTCCCCCTGTTCCTTGTAACTGAATTTTATTAATGTTATATTTATGTCTCCGTTTTTTTTTTAAAAGGAAAAGTTTACAGAGAGAAGAAAAAAAATTACACATGCTTTTTATTTATCTACTGAAAGATTATGGTAAAGCGTTCAAACAATCGATTTGGCAAATATTGAAGAAAAAATGCATCTTGAATGGATATGTTGATTTTATGTAGGACATGTTTGGAGGGGGCAAAAACAAGTGTAAGAATGTTGTGTGGTGAGAACACAATACCCAATTGGAGTCGTGCTCAACTAAGGGCCTGCTTTGAGCCCTTATTTATCTGCTTTGGTTATAGACAACTTGATGTTTGAAATCAATGATGAAGTTCCTTGGCGTTTATTGTTTGGAAATGATGTATATTTGGGAAAAAAAAACTTTTAAGTTATTCCAAACTTAAAAAGAAAAAAGATGAGGGAATGCTAATTCAGTTGGTTTGGGCACATCCGTAAAACATAGAAAACAACCCCAATATGAGGGTTGGAGCTAAACCCCAAGGGGTTGGCCCATTGGTCTGGGCACAAGACCTTAGGATTGAGGTCTTGGGTTCAAATCCTGGCAGCCTCAATGAAAGGATACTTCCCATAGGGTTATTCCCCATCGAAGAACCCGGTGTGTGTGTGTAGGGAGTGTGCACACACTCCGAAAGATTAGTCGGGTGAGACACCTGGACACCTTCAGACATTAAAAAAAATGAGGTTGGGGGGTTACAAGTAGAAAGTACTGGGGATGAGGAAGGCTAATAAAGATGTGGATTGACAGTGAATGTGATTGCTGATAGAGTTTTTCTAGAAAAGTAAGCTAGCAAGACTTCACAAGAGAGACTCTCTATCGATACTCCCCATAAATTGGGTCATGGGTCCCACATAATTAGATGCATTTGATAGGTGATTTCGTGGATCTGAAGTATGTATCGTTTTACCATCAATTGATAATTCAAGCTATATAATCTTTGCCTTAAAATTTTGACGAGTATAAGCCATTCAGTTTTAAAAGTCTATAATCAAGGGATAAGATGATCAAATGGAGGTGAAAATTCATACACAATCTATTCACTTGACCCTCTTTACAGCACATCCAAACATGTGGGCCCGAAGATCCATTTGTAGGTAAGTCTCATTAGAGTCTCAATAGAGTTTTTGGCATGTAGAACTCGAAAAGCCTAACCCAAATAGATGGCACATTGACTTTGATGATGGTGGCGGTGGTGATTATGTTGGTGGTGGTGATGGTGGTGATAGACAATGATGATGCTTTTGTTATGTGAAAAAGTCTTATGTTATCTGATGCACTGCTATGTAACTAGTTAGAAGCATTCACTTCACATTAGTGACATTGGTCATAAAATTGATAGTAAATAATTCTCTCTCCACTTCACAAAATTTTGGATACAATGCTTCTATTATTAGACACTAACACAAAACTATAGTCCAAATCCTTCAAACTCACTAAATTTAATTATTAAATATCTTTTCCTATTTTGTCATTTTTATACTAATGTCTCTATTTTATATAATCATATGATAAGGTTAGACCAAGTCCTTCTACCAATCTTTAGATCTTCTTTTGTATATTTTTAGTCTTTTTTGCACGAATTTCCCACTTTTTAAATACTAATATGATAAGGATAGGTCAAATCTTTCAAATGGGCCAAAATCAAACCTTAAAATTCTTTTTTTTTTTTAAATTTAGATATTTGTTGGATGAGTATTTCCTTTTTGCTTGCCAAACATGGAAGCAAATCATAACCATTTAATGAATAAGCGGTTATGATTCATTTAACAGTCATCTTAAATTGTCTCTTTAAAGTAGAAACATACATGTGCATATTTTCAAAAAGAAAAAATTAATTAACAAGTTATACATGTGGATACTCTATTATATAATAAGCTTACATATTGTTGCATTTTCAGGATATGGCATGTGATACATTTCTAAAGATTGTTCAAAAATGCAAGCGTAAATTTGTAATCGTACAGGTAATCATACGTTTGTCTACTTCTACTTTGCTTTTTTTCCCCTTCCTTTCACGATTGAGAGTGTCATTGTTGGATAATTTGTTGACTGGTAGTTGATATTGGTTGGATTGAAAATTTTGCGTCTTTCAATCCCCTTAATGCTTGGTTTTGGTTATTGCTATTCTTATGTGGTTTTCCATAAAATCTTTAAGCCTTTCCCTTCCATTTTTATTTGCTACCAATTCATTTTTTTTGGGTTTTGTAGCACTATTTTTATATATTAATTTATTCAATTTATGTTTGATATAATCACTCTGATTTGTAACTTTGAAAGTGGGTGCATATAGGTGATGACCTGACTAGCTAAAAGTTGCCTCTACAAATAAAAATTAATTTAGAAATTAAACAACTTGCTAAAATAATAACTGGGGTCCACGGGTGAAGATGTGTCCTACATTAGGGAGTGTTGTAAATATTATACTTTTCACATATCTTATTATAGAGTTGACCTATAGATGCCATTAGGTGTAATTGATTCTTCTTTCCTTATTTGCCACCTTGATTGGCTCATTATATTACACACACACACGCGCGCGCGCGGACGCGCACACACACACATATATATGTGTGTGTATGTGCGCGTGCGTGCGCGTGTGTGCGTGTGATTATAGGGACTTAATCTCTCTCAGCTTTCGTCCATTCTTTTCATTATTTTCTTCTCTTTCTACAATTTTCCTTTCAAAAATATCGAAGAGGTTTCAAATTGGCATAGTGGTCAAAGAGCAAGGCACAATTAAGGTGCCAAGGGGTCTTGGAATCTAGGGCGCAAGGCACATGTCTAGGCACGACCATAATTTTGCTAGGCGTACTTATTTGATACTTCAAAATATGTGTAGATTCATGGCTTTGTGTCTTTATTGCATCAATATCATAGGATACCAATGGTAGTCATTGAAAGTGCCTAAATATATATGGGTGACTGAGCTTCCAAGCACATAATATTATCAAGTATTTTACATGCACAAGTATGTTATCTAATAATTATAATTTTTAATTTACTAACAACTACATCTAACTGTACTTACTAGCTATTACCAAAAAAAAAAACTTTAAAAAAGGGTTATTATAGAAAAATGGTTACTGAAAGAACCAGATGATGGCCTATGAGCAAGAGGCACTAGGGCGGGCACAAAAATGGATTTGGAGCCTAAGCGAGGGCCTAAGTGCAATTATGGCACGCTTTTGACTGCTATGTGAATTGAAGGTATGATGAGAGGAAGGTTGAGTTAAGTGATAAAGAAGACATGATAGAATGTTATGTGGCAGATGGTACAATGTATGATATGGTCTAATGGAAATGTAGAACTTGAAAAGTCTGACCCAAATGAATGGGAAAATGGCAAATGATGATGAGTTGGTTGAGTGAATCTGGAAGGTGTTCAAAATCAAACTTTACCATCAAAACATGAGTACAGCTTGAAATCGTTTAATTGAAGTCTATGATAGGGCCTAATGGAAAAGTAGATTTGTAAAGTCAGCTCCAGATGAATGGGAAAGTGGCAAATGATGATGAGTTGGTTGAAATGTTGAATGAATCAAGAAGGTGTTCAAGATCAAACTTTAGTAGCAAAACATGACTACAGCTTGAAGTTGTTGAATTGTGATCAGTACACTAGGAGACCTTTAAAAATTCTTGTATGATGGGAAAATATGACCAGACCTTGAAATTTTATTGTACATTTGCTTTGTTTTGTTTTGATATCTTCTCAAAACTTTTAATATGAAAACTAGATAATGATTTGTTCTATTTTGCATGAGTTGGGATCTCTATGGTTTCAATTATAGATATTAATTTTTCTCATTTTTTCATCTTTTATCAAATAATTATTTGTTGTGCTATTTAGAGCCAAGGTAAATACTCTAATATGATTAATTGTTCAAATCATTTCCTTATTAACTTATATTTGTTATTATTTTTGTTAGATCTTTGTTTTTATATTCCTAGATATGTTTAATCCTTCAAAAAAATTGTGACACTCTATTAGTCAATGAACTTGAGCTTGGATAGATTTTCATATGTTCAGTCAATCATGTCTATGCAAGGACCATATTGTGCCACTGTTACCAATTATATCAGGTCATGTCGGAGGCCACTAACATGATCTCTATGCGATGGGAAAGAATAAATAACTTTCCTTAGCACTCCAGAGGCAAATAATGCCTTTAATGAAGGTTACTGTTTTCTAGCATATAATTGTGGCGAAATTAGTAAAATCTTGAGCTTTTAAACTCAGGTTTTCTTGTATACTTGATAATTTCCAAAAGTTGTCTGTTTCACATTGCCACAATCTGCGTTCATAGATCACCCAATGAAGAGACTAACTGTTTATCTCAACTTCTGGCTGTGATTTTTTTGATGTATCTTGTCTTTATCTTCTTGATTCGTGTATCCTTTTTTTCCCCCAAAACTGGGGGCTCTCAGACCTACCAATTTAAAGAAAGTGTTTTTTGGGTTTTCTGTATTTTATGCAGACTTCATAGGTGTGTCTTCCAGTGGTATTTCCTGAATATCTTGTGTGCATCTCTTTTGTTTTGCTTTTATCTATTTTTTTATTTTTTTGAGTGTTCTTCGATAGAACTTTTGTTACAGTGAAAGAAAATATGGAAGTGACAAGAACCCTGTAGCATAATTCGTGGGTGCCTATTGTTGCAAGTTGAAACCACAAAGGTTGTGGGTTTGAGTCATTTTATAAATTAAAAAAAGAAGAAGATGGTAATACAAAGATGGGTTCTAACGGCCTGCTTAAGGCAGGTGGCTTCCCCTTCTTTGAGTCTGATTCAGTTATTTCTTTGTGGAAAACAAGCATATTGATGTGAATATTTCTGCTTAGGACCCAAATCCCTGCTGAATAGAAGCAGCATGAATCCTGTCATTCTGTTGGTTCAAGTTCTCCAGACTAATGCTGCATCTGCTTTTGGACTGGTGTTGCAGTCACATTGAACACATTTCAGTCTCTCTTCATCTCTGCCAGAATTTTCAACCCTTAAGTTTGTCATGACATACAAATTTCCCAAAGTTATTGAAATTTCTTAGGGCATTGGAAGCCAACCACCACTTAAACTGGTTAGTTAGAATTCCTTCACTTCGAACTATACATCAAGATGGATCTTCCAACTCTCCTGCATTCAACAAAATCCTTTTATGGTTTAGCGTTTGTTTAAGGGGAGTACCTCTATGACGTTCTTTTGTCATCTCTCTCTCTCTCTCTCTCTCTCTCTTGCTGTGACACACACACATGTGCTTGCACATACTCATGAATAGATGTAATATACTATTTTTTGAGTCGAAGTTGATATGAAGCAGTGCTTGTATAATTCTCAGGTGGGGGAAAATGAACCATTTGTGTCTGAACTTCTATCCAGCCTTCCTACCACAATAGCTGATCTCGAACCTCACCAAATTCATTCATTTTATGAGTCGGTACGTTGTATAAGCTTTAAGATCATATTAGTTAGGATATTCTTGTTTCTGGTGTGCGTTTATCTAGTGGGGCATCTGCCCACCATGTATGTGTTATTTCATGTTTGCAGGTTGGTTGTATGATTCAAGCAGAATCAGATCCACAGAAAAGGGATGAGTATCTCCGTAGATTGATGGAACTCCCAAACCAGGTAGGTGGATCTTTTTTGTTGCAGTGATTCTGTATTTGCTTCAATTTCAATTCTAATTTTTTTTTTTCACTCACTTTTCAAAAAAAAATCTTTTCACTCTGTACTTCTTATCTTAGCATTTTTTTTAATCAGTCGCTTCATGCCGATAAAAAGCTTTTGTGCCTGCAGAAATGGGCTGAAATTATTGGACAGGCACGCCAGAGTGCTGACTTTTTGAAGGATCAAGATGTAATAAGAATTGTACTTAACATTTTGCAGGTACTCTTGTGTAGTCAATGCTATTACTGGATTGTTTCATACATATTACTTAATCATATTTTGCTGTTGCTGTTGCCATTCGTCATCATTATCATCTAGCCATTTATCCTATCAATCTGGGGTAGGATTTCATATTTGGATTTGGCAAATTCTTTTAATGGACCGATTGCCCTATCTGACGCCCATAGGACTTGAACCCACAACCTCTAGATTAGAATTATGAGTCTTGATGAGTTTGTGGCAGGCGTTTGTTCATTATTATAATGTCATTATTATTTTGAAATTGTAATTATTATTCACCTATAGCTATTTTATTGTCAATGTTTTTAGTTAATTGTTTGAGCTTATTAGAATATTCTTAACCATCCTCCAACTAGCATTCAACTCCATTTTAGCATAGCTATAGTTGTATCATCATCATCATTTTTGTTAAAATCTTATTGTACAATTTGTATCTTATGATTTATACGATATGATAAGAGAGACGATTTATATCTATTAACAAATCTTATGATTCCTATAAATAATAGAATTATGCTATTTGGAATGTGAAAGCATAAAACATTTTGTTTTGATCGTTTTTAAGGCTTAAGTCATTGAGCATTTAAGACCATTGGATTTTTTGAGGGGCTTTTTAATTCATTTTTAACTTTTCTTTGTATACTTGGATTATATACTAGACTTATAGTTTTGGAAGTTGGAACATTGAAATCCGAGCTCTAATGAATTAATTATATAATATGCACTTGATATTGAAAGAAAGATGGAGAATTATTCACATTATTATCTTTTAGATATATTGTACATTATTTTATATATTAAATATTTTTAAAGAAAAAACTAATGAATCTTAGGATTTTACTGTTTACGATGCACGATACATGATTTGCGGTTTAAGATGTATAATGATTTAACAATACGGTTCGATTTTCACAACATTGATCATCATCATCATATATCAGAATCCCATCTATATGTGGTTATCTTTACAAGTTCTTTTCCTCCATTTGACTCTATCATAAGCCATACCGTTAGTCACTTTACAATGTAATATGTTGTCCACTATTCCTTCACTCCATGTTTTTAGTGGTCAACCTGTCTTCCTTGTGCCAATGATCTGTAGCCCCTCAACTCTATGCACTAAGGCCATGCTTGGTCTTCTACTAAAATGACCAAAGCACCTCAAATGAGTTTCTCTCAATTTGTCATCTATCGGGACTTTTTTTAATCTATCCCTTATGTATTCATTTATAACTCTATCTTTCAGGGTGCATTCATTCAATGTAGCATATGCATCGCTATTGTCCTAACTTTATATATTTGTCTTTTCTTCATTACCCAACGCTCTGCTCCATAAAGCATTGCAAGTCTAATAACAGTTTTATAAAGTCGTCCTTCTAGGTGAAGATGAACTCTTTATCACATAGAACTCCACTAGCTTGTATACATTTTGCTCACACTGCTTTATCCTATTAGTTATATCTAAGTCGGAACCTCCTTGAGGTTCTACCATAAAGATCAAGTGTCTAAACTTATCACAATACGCTACTATGTTATTTCCAATTTGTATCGAGTCGCTTTCACTATCGTCTAACCCAATAGAGTTGCACTCCATGTATTTGTTTTAATTCTACTAATTTACAAACTATTTGACTTCAGAATTGTTTCATCTCAGTGATTAATACTATATTATCCAGACAAAAAATGTATCATAGACTCTTGATATTAAGCTATTCATGCTTAGTGCAAATAGCTACAGGTTTAAAGCTCTTGGTGAAGTCTCACGCCAATAGGGAACTCCGCCCTCTCTCCACAAATGGTTCTAATATTCGTAGTTGGACCATCATATATTTCTTGAATAATCTCAACGTATTCATTGGGAATGTATTTATTTCATATTTGTTGAATAATCTCAACGCTACTATGTTTTTCATATTTGTTTCCTTAGCGATTTGGCATAGGCCTTTTCTAAGTCAATAGAAGTCATGTATGGGTTGTTCCTTTTCTCTCTAAGTTGTCTTGGTACAAAGATAGCTTTCATTGTTGACCTACCCAACATAAATCCAAATTGGTTATCAGATATACTTGACTCTTGTCTTAGATGACCCTCTATTATCCTTTCCCTAAGCTTCATTTTGTGATGCATGAGTTTGATCGCTCAAGAATTAACACAACTCTGAATATCTCCTTTGATTTTATAAAAAGGGACCACTGTGTTGTTGCACCATTCATTAGGCATTCTTTTTTATGTTAAACTTTGTTAACCAATTGAGTTAACCAGCATTCTCCACTTTTTTTCTAAAATAATCCAAACTTCGATTGGGATACCAACGAGTCCTAGTCCTCTACGCTTCTTAATCCTTTTTAAGGCTTGATTCACTGATGCTTCTGTTGTTTTGTTCACCATCGCTCGTTTTACCTCTCATTCTATATTCAAATTCTGTATTTAGCAAGTCTTCAAAATAGGGTTCCCACTTAGCCATTATCTCTGTATCTTTCAACTAGTAAACAATTGGTTACTTATCCATTTTCTCTCTATCTTTCAACTAGTAAACAATTGGTTATCATCCTTGATTCATCTTACGTGGTTTGGATCTCTACCGCTCTGCTCCTTGATGTATCATGTGAGATGATAATATTTAGATCTTTCTATAAAAGCAGTTCTATTTAAAAAAAGTGAGCATCCTAACTCAATTCTTGTTGTTTTATGAATTTTATTGGGTTTTTGGGGTTATATGTATCTGATGCTGTTTAAAAAATAATAATAGTAAATTGTTACCAACATACTTTGCTTGACAGACAAACACCAGTGTTGCCAGTTCACTTGGAACATATTTCCTATCGCAAATATCTTTGATCTTTCTGGACATGCTTAATGTGTACAGGTATGATCTTTTGGCAGAAAGGGATCCATTGGTCCTCAAGATGGTTTTTTCTCTTCTTTTTTTACATTTTAGAAATAATGAAGATTTTAGTTGGTTAATTGTATTTTATCATGACCATGGAATTCTTCAAGCAGAATGTACAGTGAACTTATATCAAATAGTATAGCAGGAGGAGGACCCTATGCTTCTAAAACGTCTTACGTGAAACTTCTTAGGTATGATTATGATTTAGTTTGTTCTTGCAATCGTTTATTTTTCTTATTTCTTATTTTAGCACTAAAGTGTAAAGACGTTTCCTCAAGCAGATCTGTTAAACGAGAAACTCTCAAACTAATCGAAACGTTTCTGGACAAGGCTGAAGATCAGCCACAAATCGGAAAACAGTTTGTTCCACCAATGATGGATCCTGTCCTTGGTGACTATACTAGGAATGTACCTGATGCCAGGGAATCTGAAGTTTTATCACTCTTTGCAACAATTATAAACAAGTAGGTTTTGATCATGTCATTGTTTCCTCCCATCACCCCATCCCCCTCTCCTTTTTTTCTGTCATTTAATGTTTAAAAGAGATTGTATTCTTGCCTGCATATGTAGCAGCACATGCCTTAGTGTTCATTTCTTGATTAATTCGTGTCAGTACTCATCTGGAAACATTCTAGTTTATTGTGTTATGTTTGTGGTGTTGAATACCAGTTGTGCATTTCCAATCATACATCAGGCTTGGGTCTTGCCTTGGCACCACATGTTTTCTGTAAAGTCATAGTGTGATGTAGTACTGGATTGGACCTTGTTTCAGGCATGCCGTTGCTTGTTTCGGCAGCCTAAAGTCCATTTGCTAGTGGATTCACTTCAATTTTACGAAGAATTGTTTGTCAAAGCATCAAAGTCACAGACAAATTGGCCTCATTTTTTCTCGTGTGGTTAGGATCCAGTCCTAATTTTCTGGCTTGATTAGACTGTGATTGTCCCAGGTTTGGCAAGTCTCTAGAGGGAAGGCACGAGCCTATTTAAGTTCTCATGAATATTCCAGTTGTGTACTTCAAGCCATATTGATCAATGGGATGATATTTAGTGGGCTAGCCTGTTTATATCTTCAATGCCTTTGTTACAGTGGTTTAAAATTTAAGAGGTTAATGTGGATGACTTGTACGGTTTATGATGGCAGAGATTGGAAGAAAAGAACTCAGAAAGTTGAGCCCAAATGGATGGATTTTGTTGATTTGGAGATGATGATGATGATGAAGAATCCGGATGACCTCTGACATTAGGAAGCAGTTAGAGCTTTATGGAACCTAATGGTGGAAAGATTTAATCGACGTGATACATCCAAAAGGGGAAACATATCTCTTTTAAGGGGGTACATGTGTAATAGTGACAGTGATAGGTTCCAAAAGCTGAATTTTACTTCCCTTTTTCAGTGATGCGACAGTGCCATGTAAGCATCGCTTACAACGTCTTGGATGATACAAAATGTGGCTCCTCCCCATCTCCCCCAGAGAAAGAGATGACGATTAATATGCCTTTCAAGTGGCATATTACTCTCCTGAAATTGGTTCTTTCCTTTCTTTTTCTGTACTTCTGCGAGGCTTCAAGCTTCATTGAGCTATGATGTCCAAACTCTTTTGAAGTATGCAATGTTTTGGTAGCATTTGATGTAGCCCAGGTACTGTTAAGAACCGCCCTTGGTCCACACAGGCAAAGGAAATCAATTCGGTTTCAACTGAAAGTGATTTCAATCCAAAAGGAATGCTAACCCGCAACCTTAAGGGAAAAGGTAGTTCTAGAAAACTAGCCTTTGCTCGATTGAATTAGAATAAAATTAAATGCAATCCACTTTGCTATCCAATTGAACTAAAGTAATGAAAACACGCAGCAGACTTTATTTAATTCGATTAAAATTAGAAAGAAACTATCCTCAATTGGCAACTTGAATAAACTCGATCCTTCCCACTCTTGGGACTTGACTCGACTCCAAGTCTCTTGACTTGTGTTCCAAACTCAATGCCTCCATAAGCATGATCTCTGGCCTTTATTTATAGGCTTGAGAGAGAGGACTTGACCATGGAATAACCAACCATGGTTGGCATGGAAAAGCATGAAGCACACTTGGACTAGGGCATGCAAGCCCAATTCGATCCTTACTAGCTTACATTGAGGACAAAAGGAAAAAAAAGAATTAAGAATACAACCAATGATAAAAATCCACGTACGACTCTAAACTAACTTAAGACACTACTAATCCTTGTGCCCAAAGTGATCTTGTGCACATCGGAGAGGGTGAGAGAGCTATACGCAACCAAGGAAAGATGAAAACAACCAATGGGAGCTTGCCATGTTGGCATCAGCCAATGAGGAGAGAACTTGCTTCATGCGCCTATTGAAAGTCCAAAAGAGAGTGGAAGACCTTGTACTCATTGGAGTGCTTCATTGTACGCCAATGGAGAGACAATTTAGGATAGAATTCGACTGTGAGGAGTTGCACAGTCTAAGGAGAGTGAAAGTGGGAGAGAAGTCGGTCATGGCTAGGAATTTAGCATCTCTTGACTCCTGCTTACAAAATCAATCATAACCCGGGGTGCGTAAACATAATCATGCAAACTAGGGCTTGTTGGAAAGGTAATTGAACAAGTTTTCCAATGAACCCAATTTTGTAAAAATCCAATTTAGTTTGATGTCTCAATTACGCCTGCAAATTTATTGTGGGAGGTCTTGGGATCAAGCCCTCCTCAATACAAAAAGGGCCACTCCCCATAGTTTGTACCCCGCGTATGCGGATTAGGGAGGTTTACACATGCCACGAGGATTAGTCCGGCGAGATGCCTAAATACCTTGGTCTTCAGAGAAAAAGGGAAAAAAAAAAGGCGTGAAAGATGAAAACAGGTACTTCCCCTTTGCAGGTACGTCTTTCCTCTCTTCCATTCCAATCATATTTCCTTCTTCCATTCGAATCTAAATGAGAAAACGATTTGTTGGGTTGACTCGCACGTTTTGTGAGTCGATCCAAGATTCATATGATTTTTGGTAACTACCGATTCATTAAGTGATTAGAGTCGCTGGACCCTCCAACTCGAGTTGAAAACATTGCTTAGGACAACATGGATATGGAACAAGAATGCTATGTGCCTTCCAAAATTTCCATTTCTAATTTTTGTTCCATCTTCGTCATCAAAGTCATAATCCCATATGTTTGGGATTGCTTTCTAATTCTTTTTTGTATTTAAAATGTGGAATTTTTTTTTTAGAAAAGAAGATTTATATATAAGTTGGATCTGCTCAATTTTTTTTAGAAAAGACTATTTGTATGTTTGGTGGATGAGTCGAGAGTTGGGGCATAGACTGCTCTTGGGCCAACTTGAAGTGTTCTCAAGCCCAAGGTTGACAAGCTACATCCTACCTAAGCATGGCAATCTACTAAGCCTCAGCCCAAGCCCAAGCCCAAGCCCAAGCCCATGCCAGCCCAGTTTATTCATTTGTACTGCCCTAGGGCCTTTTCTAATGCAAGAGGGGGAGGGCTCTTTATGAGCCATTTCCTATGTTGCTATTGGACAGTCCTGTTCTCCTGGGAGATTTTTTTCCTATCAAATTGAAGAAAATGATGTCACAATAAAATCCTGATGTCTGTCAAAGAATCTTGGCAAACTTATTTATTTAGATGGACTGTTTGACAATTCTTGCCATATGACAAATGTTGGTAGATTAAAACTGTGCTTTTCAAAAGATTCTAAGATATAACTAAAATCCCTCACAATGTTACTACACGACTCATTGGCATACAGCACTAGATTTCAGACAAGGCTCCTCATTACATCATTTCTATTACATATTATTTTAGTTACACTATCCAAACTACAGCCTTATTACATCTTAGTCATGCTACAACCCTTGTCACTCATGAATGGTGAAAATCAATAATACTGACGAATTTCAAGCCATTTCTTGGTTAGAAGAAATTATATGCTGTCTAATTTAGTCAGCCTCATATTATTCTATGGCTATTTCAAATAATAACTAAATTATATCACTCCATGTCATTCCATGATTTGTCTAAAAAATATCTTTATATATACTAACCATGGCTGAGAAACAAAAAAGTCAATAATGCTACCTATTCACTATGAGATTTGGTCTACAAATAAAGATATATATGCTCGATGGATCAATTTATAAGTTGGAACTATAAAAGGATATCCTTTCCAAAAGAAAAAATCTGTTGGAGGGAGAGAGGATTAGAGATACCAAATCATAAGAAACTAGAGGAATTTCAGAAAACAAGAAATATCAAACAGAGGATTAGATGAGAGGCATTAAGAGAACTAAATCAGAAAACAAAATTGCCTAAGAAACCACCAAGATATGTGTTGATAGAGATGTGTATAGACAGGTTACATAATGGAATAAAATACAGTGAGCCAACATTTGGAGAGATGTTTCAAGTGAGAATGGCGCTTTTCTATGGGTTTCCTCCCCCACCACCCCCCCCCACCCCCCCCTCCCTCTCTTTCCCTTCTTGTAGGGGTGGGGATGTCTGTCTTTTGGAGAGGGTTGCGGATTTTGGGCAGATGAACACAAAAGTTGGAATATTTGCGGATAGCAGATATGCTGTTGTAGCCACCCCCAAACCCCACCCCTCTCAAAAAAAAAAAAAAAATCTCACAGCAAATTTCCAAAATTTTCATAGATTTGCTCACACCCTAAAGAAGCAAATCTACAGATGGGAGATCTCATCTGTGAAGAATCTCAAATGTTAGGGTATCTTGCATGATTTGGTTTTTCTAAACATACACTTAAACCATCCCTCTCCTTTTGCTGCTACTATTTGTGCTCAAAGAATGTATTAATATGCTAATTCTGTCATTGTAATTTTTAAGATGTATATACATGTAATAATGCATCTTGACATGAACACAATTTTTTAATTTGGTGTGTAGGTATAAGGGTGTAATGACAGACGATGTGCCTCGCATATTTGAAGCTGTTTTTGCATGTACACTTGAGGTGGGATGTTGATTTTTTTTATTAAAGATGAGGACAGTTAGTTTGATTAATTTTTTTTTTTGAAAGGTAACTGTATTAAAATAAAAAGAAAATCAATGATAGAAAAACTGGCTAAGACATGGCCTCCCAAGAAAGAAATGAAAACTAGCACGAGTAGCTAAAACTTGTTCACAATTTCATGGTTAACCTTAAACCCTGACGGGCCTTCTCATCAGCAGCCGAGTTAACTGATCATGGTACCTAAGCAATCTTAAAATCGACAGTGGAAATTATATGTTAAATTTTCTCAAGTTATCAAGCAACCTCCACGGTGACGGAGCTCCAGTCACCCATCCCACTACTACTTTTGAATCACCTTCAATAACGCTCCCACGAAGTCCTAATTCCTCCAATTCCATAATACCTCGCCATAGAGCAAATAATTCCGCCTCATTCACTGAACCATTAGGAATTGGGCCAGCGAAAGAAACAACTGTGGATTCCACATCATTACGGATAACACCCCCGTGGCAGTTAGTTTGCTTAATTGAAGCATGCCTTATTGATTTCACCTTTTCTGCAGATGATAACAAAGAATTTTGAAGACTATCCAGAGCACCGTTTGAAATTCTTTTCTTTATTACGTGCTTTTGCGACACATTGTTTCCGTGCTTTGTTTCATCTTTCGAGTGAGGTACATTTCAAGCACCATGGTTGTATACTTGCATATTCGGTCTTCTTTGTTGATACACATGCTGATGCTCAGATTTTTATTGTTGATTCAATAGTTTGATCTTTATTGTATGTTGTTCAATAGTACATCTTTACTGTAGATTCAATAGTTTTATTTTTTCTATTGTCATTTTTCTTCTCCAGCAATTGAAACTTGTCATGGATTCTATCATCTGGGCATTTCGGCACACCGAGAGGAACATTGCTGAAACTGGTCTTAACCTTTTGTTGGAGATGCTGAAGAATTTTCAGGTTTGACACATCAATACGTCTTTGCATGCATGTTGTGCCTGTGTCATTTACTCAGCTTTCCATGTTATTTATTGACAGGTTTCCGAGTTCTGTAATCAATTTCACAGGAGCTACTTTCTAACTATTGTGCAAGAGATTTTTGCTGTCTTGACAGACACATTTCACAAGCCTGGGTTCAAGCTGCATGTTTTAGTGCTGCAGCATTTGTTCTGCCTTGTAAGCATAATACTCCTTTCCTTTTCTTGCACTTCTCATTATGGAGAAAGATCATTGAAATTGGTGTATCTGCAGGTGGATTCAGGTTCTCTAACAGAGCCATTGTGGGATGCTTCTACTAATCCTTATCCCTATCCAAACAATGCAATGTTTGTTCGTGAGTATACTATAAAACTCCTGGCGACATCATTCCCAAACATGACAACAGCAGAGGTTGGTCAATTATTAATCTTCATCATGCAAGGGTAACTTCACTCCGTATCTGATTTTGGAGCTTTTCAGGTGACTCAATTTGTTAATGTGCTGTTTGAATCAAGAAATGACCTCTCCACGTTCAAGAATCACATCCGTGACTTCCTGGTGCAGTCGAAGGAATTTTCAGCTCAGGTAATATTACAAGTTAAACAATTAACATGTGCGCTGTCTTATCTTGGACTCAAATATACTCCTTGTAGATGGTTTCATCCTCCCACGATGAACTAAAAAACTTGAAGCCAGCTCCATTTTTCTGGTTATTGCAAGAATTGGTGTCCGAATGTGTTGTTTGAATGTTTTCTTCTTCTTTTTCAAAAAAAAAAGGTCATTTGAACACATAAATACCTAATGAGGTCAGATTGACGACTTAATTAGTTATTTGAATAACAAATTCCAAATAAAATTTATACACTATTGCTTCATATTATAGCAGGAATAATCTTGTAGTGGTTTATATTCCCCTTTTATTTGGTGATCATTGTGATTGAATCATGAATATGTAAAATGAATGGTTGGGCCGTACTGTTCTGATAGTCTATTTTGGGGCTTTATAATCATAATAAGGTTGTCTTGAGGTTGATAATGTCTGTCCAATGCTGTTCGAACCCTATCATCGATGATATTGGTGGACTGAAATGGACTATCTTGGGTTAGACTACCCATGAGCTCCTCCTTTTGAAATTTTGGGTTGGTTTGAATTGACATGGTGTAGGGGTAAAGAGAGGCTTCTCCTCAAGAATTTAGTTTGGTAATTATCTGGTTGGGAGAAATTATACCAGACAGCGTTGTGCCTTGTCATCCAACTTTTCATACTATATGCCACTTGAAATCTACCACACCCATGGTGGAACTCACTTCATACTTTCCCCAAGAACTGCCCCAGTGGACATCCCTACATTTGAAAAAACCACCAGAAAACTTTCTTGCAATCCAAATACACCCTTCATTTCTTGGGCTAAAGTTATGACCATGTTAAAAGACTGGTTGAAAGTGGATCCTTGAATTGGTGATTACTATCATGGATTTGTAATGAAATTTCAAATGCCAGCCATCCATGATGCCCCATTTACATCTTCCTACCTAGGGATTGCAGTCAGCCTCCTTTTCAAGTCCCAAACGGACAGATGCCAGTCCCATTTTAGTAATAGCAGATACAGTAGAGGATATTTTCATCACTTATTATTGTTCAAAAAAATATATATTTTCATCATTTATTCTAATTTCATATGATAGTGGGCTAGTGGGCTGTACATCCATACCCAAACCTGACACATGGGTATGGGCATAAGCTTGTTTAACGGTTGTGGATATGTGCTACCCTAGACATCTTTTCCTACCTACATAAAAAATTGTCGTTATTACCATTAAGAAAAGTAAAAGAAAAAATGTTTTGTTGGTTTTTTCTTAGAATGAGAATTGGTTGTGTAGATATGACTCCCCTTTACATCTCTTCCCACCTACATAAAAGTTTCACTTGTTGCCATTAAAAAGGAAAAGAAAAAGGAAAATGCTTTCTTTGTTTATTCTTAAAATGAGAACCTCACAAGATCACTGTGTACTACCATGATTCATGGGACAATAGTGACACCAGTCTCTATATTCAAGTAAAGTTGTGGGTTTTTTTTTTTTTTAATTTGACACATGGCTAAGATTATCAACTCTTTTTTCCATTTCCCATACATGATAACTGCGTACTACCATGATTCATGACTGACAGTAGTGACATCAGTCTTTGTATTCATGTAAAATTGTGTTTTTTTAACAGAAAGGGGGGGAGGGGAGGGAGGGGGGAGAGAGGAGGGCCTAAGATCAACTCTTTTTATCCATTTCCCAAGCAATACCTTCTGAATTGATCAGGCCGATGGATAACCCATCCATTTCTATAGTTGAACAGCCAGATTTGTATATCTTAGGCTGGAATAGTAAATTTCAGTTTGTTGGCAACTCTTCCCACTTGCAGGACAATAAAGATCTCTATGCAGAGGAGGCAGCAGCGCAGAGAGAAAGAGAGCGTCAACGAATGCTTAGTATTCCAGGTCTCATTGCCCCAAGCGAGCTACAAGATGAGATGGTGGACTCATAAGCCAAAGATCCTACTAACTCTTGTATCCTCTGTAAAATCTGAGTGGTTCACATAGATTGCCAGATTTTCTACCTAGGTAGATGAGGGCCTGTTTTTTCATTTTTCTATTTTTATCTTTACTAGATTGGAGGCTAGTGAAGGTGCTGCTCATGGTCGAGAGCTACCTATAGACTGCTGATGATACTTGCAGGATGGTGTAGTGTTGTTCGTTGAAGTAGGGGTATTGCTCTTGGCTGGGGTAGCAATGCTAAAATAGTGAAATTGCGACACTGTAGCACTTATGGAAACTGGCATTTTCAGCTGTTTGGCATTTACCTACCGGGTATGGTGGCAATCTGTTTCATGTATTCTAACTTGGGAAAAGGAAATGCATTCATTACTGATTTATGGTATTTCTTTTTGGGAAGTACTGAAAGTGCCCATCAGATTACTTGTGTGTTTTCCCCTTTCTCATGAGTCTTACGAGGCCAAATAGGTGTGCTGTTGAACAATTTTTGGGGTTTGTTCTATACAATCTAATCCATTAGTTAGACTTGTTTTTGGGTGAATAAATCCATCACAGTGGCACATGTATAGTGCTTGATTCAGTATCGAGAAGAGTCGCAACTCAATCCAGACTCCAGTATATATGGAATCCATTTCTACAGCAAAAATGCAGTTGCATATTTTGATATGTCAATTCAAATGACCTTGTTTCAGAAACTGTTTTTTTCAGGGGCGGTGGTAACCTGGGATCCAGAAGCTAGTGTTTAAAAGAAAGAAAAAATACACAAAAATGTCAAAATAGGTAAAAAAAAAAAAAAAACTGTAGTGAATTCAAATCGTGGCATCTATTTCACTCTTTTCACCACTCTCTTTTTTTAAGGTATCACGTAAGAACACAAATCATACAGATGTGAAAATCAAGACCATTATAGCTCAGTGGGTATAGTGTAACAAATATAGGAGTGAATTGGGCTAAGTGACTGATATCATTATTCAATATCTATTATTTAGATGCATATTTGTTTGAGTTTTTTTTTCCTTCTCTTGAGGGGTGCTCCCAAAATATGTGTATATCACTCTATACCATTTTGATGTACCTCTATTTCCTGGTTAAAATAAAATTTATTATCTATTCCAAAGAAAACAAAATTGTAGATTCAG
Organism: Chimonanthus salicifolius; assembly: GCA_013350335.1. Taxonomy (NCBI): domain Eukaryota; kingdom Viridiplantae; phylum Streptophyta; class Magnoliopsida; order Laurales; family Calycanthaceae; genus Chimonanthus; species Chimonanthus salicifolius. Next base: position 47,161,016 of record CM023539.1, read on the forward strand.
CTGTTGGGTTCAGAAAGGTAATTTTGAACTGCTAATTTCATTAGAACAATTGATTATTAAAACATTGCATAAGAAGATTCCTCTTTTGATAAAATTAGCCATCTCCACTAAGATAGGCCTATGTTGTATCCCAATATCATTTAGAGTTTTTAAAATAATTGTGTCGCACTTAAAAGTCAAATTTATTGTGTTTGAGAAAGAAGAAAGATACAGATTAAACCTAAACATATAGGTTAAATTTTATAGATTTGAAGATATTGTTTTTTTATTTTAAGATCTAAGTAGCAACAGAAAAATAAACAAAGAATATATATGCCTATCATATACCAACAAATCATAATGGAAAATATTTTAAAAACTTATTTCTTATTTCATTATAATCATCATCATTAGTCATTTATGTCATTAATATGTTTTGCCAATTTCCAACATGAGTGGAAAGTGGGATTTCCACAACTTTTTCATAGAAAAGTTTAATTTTCTGCTCATTTTCTAACCTTGACACATTTTCCGCTGTTTGTATTTGTAAACCATTTTTCATGGAAAATTTCAGTTATCATAAAAATGTATAAATAACAAGAAAAAGGCTTTTGAAAGAAAATAAATGGTAAGACAATAGACAACGATAAAACCAGGAGATAACAATTATTTTTAAAGAGAATTAAAATATACTCCTTCCGTCCCATTTTAGTTGTCTCATTTGAAATATTTGTATTTTTTAAGAGCTTTCTATATATGGCTAGTACTCCATTTGATCTTATCTATTTTCAACACACTTTATACTATTTCAATATAAATGAAACAACTATTTTAGAACAATTTCAAAATCCATATAGGACAACTAATTTCAGTACAGAGGGAGTATAATTCAAATTCTTTGTATGAAGACATTACAGCCAAAAAATTAGGTAATTTGCAAATCCCAACTTTGTCTAATTTGAACAGGAAGAAGAAAAAAATAAAATGCATAAGGGAGGGACATAAAATTAGCCAGACAATTATTATCCATGCACAAAAAAAAAGGAGCAAAAAAGGAAAATAGGGCTCTATTGAACAAATGGCTATGAGAAAACAAACGAAATCAAGGAAGAAGTGGAGAAGAAAATTATTTTCAATTGTTTGTGGATAAGTATGATTCGATCTTACTGTATTGTTTAACATTTGAAAAACTTAAAAATACAAATAACATAATAAGAAAAATAACAATGATTACTTCTTTTTTTTTAAAATAAAACACATCTTGCAATTACTATTTAAAAAGATTCAAATGAAAAGAAAATCCTGAGAGAAATGCCAAATTAGCTCCTTCTGATGAATTATGAAGAGTTGCTCATCGCCTTCATCGACAGGTTCATACGGCAAGCAACAGATCTGAAGATACCAACCTTCAAATCTCAAACTCGACTGATCTCTATTCGTTTTTTGACAAATATGCCACTTCCTCTTCTCTCAATCAAATCCAAATCGAACCGTCTTCTTCTTCCCTTGAAAATCCATCCCTCACTTCGAATCTGGTATTGGTGTTAGTGTAGAAGAAGTTAGCCACACTCCTCACTCCCCAATTCGAAAATGTTGCTGTTGTGGGCCTCCTTCTCTGCTGTCTTTCCCTCTTGATGTTGCCATTGTAGTCCGTCCTTTCTATATTTTCTCTCCCTTCTTCATTGCTTCCATCTGCTATATTAAGGCCATGGATTCGCATCTTAAAGACCTTTTCGTCCGATTCCAAGAGCAGTTTGGCTCCGGCCCCGGTCTTGGCTCTGGTTCCAACATTTGCCTTCTTCGAGTCGATGGGCTCGCCCCTTCCTTCATCAAATCCCTCTTCCGCGCCTCCGCTGCCCTCTTCCGCACCGACCCGTGGAAGCGATTCCGCCCGTGTCACCTGTTCGGTGTCCGAGTTGGCAAGGACTCAGACTGGGCGGGGAAAAAACAGCCCTTCCCGGCCGTCCAATTCATTGGTGCTGATGGCGGTGACCTCGGCTTACTCCTCTTACCGCTCTGATTCTGATGCCCGTCAATTGACTGGGGCCCGTGAAACCCGCAGGGTCCCTAATTCGGAGCTCCTTCGAGTCACATTCGTGCCTGACTTGCTATTATCTGCATCGAACCGTCGGATGGTTAGGTCACTGTCACTTGAATTGGCGGGACCTGATCGGTACCCAGTTATAGACGTTGCCCGAATTACCTCCACAGGTGAGACCCGGTTCCGGAATCCCACTATTGAAGAGCTGCAATTTGTATATGCCTTCTTGAAGGCAATTGCATTGGTCCATCCTTTGCTCAAGCCAGTTTCGGGAGTTCCTGGAGGTCCAGGAACTCATTTCACTGCCCCTCGGGTTGTGAATTTTGAGCCCTTTATTGAGACAGTCGATGTGCAGTGGTCGCCCGAGGTGGCTAGAGGTTCAGAGGTTGTCGCTGTCACAATCTCCCATCCACCTGGCCAGGTGTATGAAGAGAAACACGGTTCACAGAATTCAACACCCACTAAGAGAAGAGAACTGTCACCGGTTCCCTCACCAACAAAGGAAGAAGGAGCTGGATATGGGTTTGGATATGGATTTGGATCTGGCTTAGGATTTGGGGACACTGGGAAGCTGAACTGGGGTGCTGCATTGCCGCGAAAATGTGCGGCGTGCGAGAAGGAAGTATATGGAGAGCAGTCAGTATGCTGCGGGCGGTGCCGGGCAGTGATCTACTGTGGCCCATCGTGCCAGAAACAGCAATGGAAGGAGACCCACAAGAGTGTCTGTGGGGTCTTCAAGGCAATGATGGAAAGAGAAGAGGAACTAGCAATGAAGATATTCGTCTTCCCCTGTTTCACTGAAAACCCATGCAAATGGCTTGAATCCAGTGGCCTCCATCAAAAGGGAATGTGGCGTCGAAAATGCAATTGCTATTCAAATTGCCCTTTTGGCCTCCTCCCCACAAAGGGTCTGAATTCTGACTTGTGGGGTGGTTTGGACAGGGGAGAGTACCCGCCTGATTCCCCTTTTGATGCCCATGAAGGACTTTCCAGCCCAATTCTTCTCTCTGGATGGTCTGAATATTACAACCTCCGGTCACTTCCACTATCAAGTCCAGTTGCTGTTTTACTCTCTCATCCATTGACAGTTTACCACATTTTAACAGCTCTCAGTATGAGCTCCAAGAATCTGTTGCTCAAGGGAAGGGAAGTTGTAGTACACTACCTTGGCCCGGAAGGGGAGTTGGATTGGATGCCGGCGTTTGCTGAAATAGGGCATTTGTTAAACGGGTCAGGAAACGTACAGATAGTGATGGTGGGACCAGAAGTCCCAAGTGATTTGTCAGGGACTGTATCTGGGATCGGTGGAAGAGTGCGGGTGAATCTGGTGAGGGGTGTTTACCAGGAGGAAGCAACCTACCTTCCTTCACCCCATGTCATTGTAGGGTTGAATTCGGGATTGGAGAATGGAGGGAGCTGGCTGGGGGCTCTTGAACTGATAAAGTCAATGAATGTGCCAGCATTCTTAACTGACCAGTCAGAGATTTCTTGCGCAAATGCTAAGCATGTTCTACGAGCAGCTGGGCTGCATATTACTCATCCTGTAATGCCAAATCCTTTCCGGTCACCATTGAGGAATCAGGCTGTGTCAAACAATCTGCCTTCTTATGGCAATGGTTTTGTGTTTGGGGTTAACACCTGATGAGTTCAATTAAAACTGAGTTTTCTTTTAATCACGCCTTGATCTGTTTGTGGCTTATCAGTGATATTCAAAGAAGAGACATGTTTTGATCTGAGGTATGTCTTTTCTAACTGTTAATTTCTTATTTACTGCAGTATCTGGTGTTCTTTTTCTTCTGTTATTCTGGTAATAAAACTTGTGGTTGTAGTCTATTGTGTAGGTTTGATATATAAATCATGATTATGTGATGTTGTCCAAGTTAATTGAGGTCTAAATGCCTGTAATCACTGTATATACAAAGTTTTGATCTTTGTTAACTAATCATAATCAGCATTAAACCCCAGTTGTTGTAGCGTGTATTTCATGTGTTAAGAGAACGCATCTCCCCAATTTATTTGTCCATTTTAGTTAATGGCTCACACCAAGGTTCTTCGAGAGTTGTAGCAGTCTATGACAAGGAGATCCTCAATGGCCTTTTTTTTTTCTATAATGATGGGATGATTTTGTAATCTATAACAAAGGAGTGGACAAGATGGAATTGTTCAAGGCTCTCGCATTGCACAGTCGAGCTTGGTGATATCACACCTGTATTTTCTGGATGATATGATTATGTTTTGCAATGAAGACCAAATCCAAGTTTTTTTTGCTGTCAGAATATCCAAGTGCTTTTAAGCAATCTCCCAGATTCTAAAACACATGATTAATGGTCTTTTCCATTGAGAACAGAGTCCAACACCTGTCCCAATCATATGTGGTGCCAAGGTACATTTTTCAGTTACCCATTTTAGACTTTCTTGGGGAGGCAACCCAAATCCCTGACCATGTGAGATCTGGTCATGGAAAGATTCAAACAAACGCTAGCCTTATGGGGAAAATTTCTTATCTGTCTTTTGGTGGCCAGATCACACTCATAAAGTCTACAGTCTACACTTGCCAATTTACTGGTTAACTACTTGTCGCCATTCAAAATCCCAGTGGTATTAACTAGAGCACTCGAAAATATATATATACAACAGAACTTCCTTTGGGGTGGGGTGGATGGAAAAGAAAAATACATTTAGTCAAATGGAAACTAGCAAACCTCCCTCTCTAGCATGGTGCCTTAGTTTGGAGAATACAATTCAAAGAAATTGGTCCTTGCCAGCTAAGATTTGGTAGAGATTTAGGGAGGACAGGGGGTATTTATGGAGAGAGGTATAGGGAGGAGAGTGGGTAGGTTCAGGAAAGAGTGAACTATAAAGGAGGGTCCAATATATTGAAGGAAACCTCCAATCTTGTGGTGATGATGATGTTGTGGATGACAGTAGAAACAAGATTTGTAGTAGGGGATACGTTGTTGGTGTATATACCCTGTACTGTATGTAGTTCTTAGGACCACCATACACCATAAGCTGCATATATTTTATGTAGTCCCTAGTACTATCATATGACTGTATTTCTGTATTTCCTTTTTTACAATATTGTGTATATGCTGTGTAAGCCTCTTTTTAAACTACATATAATACAGTATATATACACCTCCAACATGCATCAAAAATTAGATTCTGGGAGATATATGGGTTGGAAGCCAATGATTGGGGTCAATATTTAGGTGATCATATTCTATATCAAAACAAAAGGATGCGTCCATATAATATTTCATTGATCATTCGGGTGGTAGGACAATGTGGGCCTTGACCTTTTTGAAGGAACTTGATGGATCTTGAGTTACCACAGCTGGTCTTTCCTGTCACTAATAAATGATGGCATGCATCAACGGAGCAAGAAGACAAGAAGGTGGGGTCTGAGGAACCCAATGGAATTTTTTAAGTAAATTTATCTTTTCTCAGATCAAGTTGAATTATCGAAACCACTTTCAAGCTTGCCATATAAATTGGATTGGTTCTCCTCTGCACCACCTAGGCTCATATGTTTATGTTGGACAACCACTTCAAAGAAAATCCTAATTTGATCACTTAAAATGTCTTGTTACTTCGCTATCCCTAACATTTGTTTGCTCTGTTGGACTCGGGAGGAATCAGTTGATCACATCTTCCTGCATTGTTTGTTCGTGTGACCAATTTGGTTGTATTCTTCTCACTTTCAATTTGGTTGTATTCTTCTTTCCTCCATCTCTTGGGTGCTGAAGAGCAGTTGCCAGTATCTTATGGGATGGTGGGTCCCTGTCCTTTTCAGAGAATAGTCAAATTGTTGAAACTTTTTAACTTTGACTGTTGCTTGGATCGTTTGGGAAGAAAGGAACAATAGAGAATCTTTGGTCATGTGTGGTATCTAGATAATAGAGAACCATAGAGAATAAGAATGGTTCTAAGAGAGTTGGTCTCTCTCTCTCTATCTCTATCTCTATCTTCTGCTGATCAGCTCTTTAGGCAGCTCTTTGTTTGTATGTTCTTTATTATCTATCAATAAGTGTTTCTTGTCAGCTCCATCTTAATAATCCTGTGTTTCGGAGTATGAAGGCCTGTTTATAAACCTTGAAAAGTTTCTTAAACTCTTACTGTTGAATATTTCATAATTCCTCTCTTTCTACGGATGCTATTATAATATGCCCTTTGTCATCCTTGATCCTAGTATCCTACATATCAAATACCAATTTGTACAGGAAATTTGGGGGTGTAGAGGCCTTCCCTCTATGCCCTGACTGTTTAATTGATACCAATTTTCCTTTCCTCATTACATGCTGAACGTAGTTGATCCTAAAGAGGCTAATATTAAGGATTTCAAGCCCGGATGTTGAAATAGGATGTCTAATGCCCATCCATCCAAGGACTGCTGATTAAGAATTGCTTCCACAAATGCCATTGATTGACTTTTAGCCCATGATTTTGTAATGGTATTCATTTTTTGGCTCAACTTTTGTTGATAACCCATCTACTCATTTAATGAGATCAGCAAATGAAGTGACAAAACTTCCTCGGAAAAAGGGGATACAAGGAGTGATCTTTATTTTTGCAATTCCTCTTTATATTTTTTTTGAAATGGTCAATTCCTCTTTATATTAAGGAGTCTTCTCGGTGGTTCAACTTTGTTGTTTTCTTTCTTATTTCTAAACGTAGAGGATGATAGCATCCATCTCAGATGCCACCGGATCTTAGTGCATGTTTGTACCTTTTTTTTTTTCCCTTTAAGGGGTTATTTGTCATTTGTCTTATTAAAAAAAAATAAGGAGCATGAAAAATGAAATTTCTTTCATTCTATGAAATGAGCGCTCTTTGTTAAGGTACAAAACATGTAATATTTTCCTCTCCTTTTAAGGAATCTATTTTCCATAATTGAAGATAGAAAATCTATTGAGGAAAATAAAGAGGTTTTTGTTCTCGCAAAGACAATGCTTCATTTATTTCAATGAAGATTTTGATCCAAACAATCAAAGCGTCGCAAAGACAATGTTTCATTTATTTCAATGAAGATTTTGATCCAAACAATCAAAGCGTCAGATTTCACAACCTAACACGAATATGATTTTATAGCATTTGTTGGATAATACAAAAAGAACTTTAATATAATTTGTTCACGGAATTACTTCCTTTGAGAAAATAGACAAACGGCCTCTTAATGACATTGAGGGAAATTTATTTGCATACTGGAATTTTTTTTTTCTCAACAGGGTATCGGGACAATTTTGCCCTTCAATATTGTGATAAATTGATAAAAAAAAAAATTAGTTTTTTAAATTTATCATGACAAATGAAGGGCTGTATGGACCTGGTGCCCCATAGAAGAGAATTACACGTAGACAAATCAGTTGCCCATTGAGATACATGTTTCCGTGTATGTACACTCCACATAACAGGCACTTCCTAATCATATAATCGAGTATTTTGGTGAATGGGTTAGAACTACATAACCCTAACTCAATCTTGGGCTAGATTCGGGTAAGGTGTTGAATTGGATAAAGGTTAAAAGTGAAACCCAACTCGAAATCCAAGTTGACTGGACACACGTGGGGGTCATATGGAACTGATTAGATGGACATCAGATGCGTTTCATATCAAAAACGGCTTTTCTGAAATTGATTATATGGAGCATTAGATGCATCCGACGGCCATCCATGTACATCATTTTTGTAGACAATTTAAGTTGTGCCACCACAATGATGAATAATGCAGCAACAACAGGTTCCCATGGAATCTATTTTCCTTCTCCTTTCTAAATACAGATATCGACTACTGCTCCAAAAAAGAGAAAGGAAAACAGGAATCGACCGTTGGCAACGAAATTCTAGACATTGGATTGTGTATTTATTGTAAAGGTCCAAATGGTCGAAAGTGAGACCCATCTGTGCAATGCCACATCACAGCGCACAAGTAATAAAGATGTTATGAAAAATGATAGGAACACCGGCACTTTTTATAGTGAGAAACATCTGTGCACCTTTCCACCACTTCCTTCAAAAACACCTCCGACTCTCATCACTTCTCACATGTTAGAACATAAGAAAACAAGTGATAACATGAAGATATCTCTATCTCACTTGTGCTGCAAATGTGCCAATTTTCAAAACTATGGATGTGTCCCAGGTAAGTCAAACTGCGGAAGCAGCATCAGTGGTCTAAATACTCATCAGTCGACTCAAAACCAAGGTGATTTCTTATCCTCGAGTGCATGATTCACAAGAACAGGTACTTAAAAGGATCAAGTTGTCTGGAATGTAAATGAAACAGGATTACACAAATGACGCATGAAGGGAACCACACAATACAAGAGCCTCACTTTGATTTTCTGTGGGCTTTCTCTGCTTACAAATATCTGTTTGTTTTCTTCCTACTCTGATGTCTTACATGATATTTTATGCATCCTCCAGGTATTTTCCAAATACCTGAATTATTAGGTCCACGAGCACCACAATCTTCTATAGAAACACCAAGGACCTCCCAAGCTTACGCTTCATTTAAACCAGAATAATAAAGCTGACTCGCACCACACATGCAGACGTGTACTTCTCACTGACCACATTAGAGTCCTCAAGACAGACAAGATTACATGCCTCCTTGTTCACAGAGATCTAGCAATGCCAGGGTCTGTACAAATCCAGAAAAGATGAAATTGGTCTACAGAATTGAAAAAATATACATAGAAATGAATAAAAGTACTCGTGTTGGATAGAATTTCCAAGCTGTTAACAGGTCAAACATGACATGAATGTATGACTTCACATATCTATTCACCTTGCACAAGGCATGACAGTCAAAAATATACCACAGGTAAAGTAGTAACAACACGAAAAGAAAAGTGACCCCTAACATGAAGTTCGGTCCAGGCCTTGATCAACTCATAAGAGAGAGCTCAATAAGCAACTGACACCAAAGAATTCTATTCGGCAGTATGAGATGCTATGTGAAAGAGGCAGCACTCTATCGTCCTTTAATTGATAAGCAATTAGCAATATTTATTTTATAATAATCCATCTTTATTCTTTATCTTCTTCACATTTTCCACAAAAAACATTAAATATATATATATATATATATCTTCATTGTATTATTTTATTTCACTAATTGTCTTATATATGTATTCTCGTTGATCATATTTATCCACAATCTCATGCACAAGCATGGGGTATATGGGTACCTTTTTTTTTTTGAAAATTTATTTGGGTGCACTTCCTCAAAAGTGCACCTCAGGGGACCATTATCAAGGAGAACAAATAACAAAGTTGGATGGGATACTGTATTATAATTTGACAGGCCCAATCTCACCCTGATTTTCTTATTTTTTGGATAAGATAGATGTTCCCATCATATATTGGAGGCAAGACTAATCCCATAGACACATGAAACCACTCACAAACCTCATGTATCAAGTAAGCCCAAGAGCCGTACAAATCTCACCCTGATTTGATTACAATAGTCCTTGATATCACAGTCCCTATATTTTATAATCAATTGATACACTTGATTCACAAGAGAGTAAAACTGAGTAGATTTTGAAAATGGGAGCCACTAAAAAATAACAATTGGGCAAACTCATTTGGAAAAGCATGATTCCTATTTACCTTTGACGTCTCTCTAAATGATGATGATAACTCAAAAAGTTCATTCGTCCATAAATTGCCTTCTTTCAATATTTGTTTTTTAAATGCTTTCTTCGTCTCCACCTTCTCTACCAAAGTTTTTATATCATGCTTAGCACATATGATATATTGTGCACAAAGATTTCATGATTTTATTAGATAGTCATGTTAGGCAAGATTGTTTACTCTTCTTTGTCACCACAATTTATTTGCCTTCCTGAGAGAGATGCCAATCAATCATCTCCTTATCTACTGAAGTGTGGAATCTGTGCTTCCAGCTTATCTGGGTGACACCAATTTATTGTCATCATTTAGAGGTAGTAGCTCTACTTCCATTGGACCTCAAGATTTGTCATCATCTCGAGATATGAAGTAGAGGCCACTCTATTGAGCAACTGGAAACAAAGAAGTGTTCCATGATGAGGCTGTTCTCTTTATAAGGTAAGGTAAAAAAATGGTAAGATGACCCAAACCTGCAACCTTTGTGGTTGCAACCAAGGTGAGGAAACCTAGGCCTTCGACTCAACTTGTTCAAGGAAAATGTTTGGCCCAGGCAAATCATGTGTTATGTGAACTATTAGAATATTAAAGATAATTTCAAACAATGTATATTCATAAAATTACTTAAAATAAATTTACTAATAAAGATGTGCAATAAGGAGCAATGGTAGTAGAGTAAACATGGGGACACCTTTTGAGGCCTTGTGATCAAGTCCTACCATCCATATATAGAATTTTTATGTTGTAACAGAACTCAGCCTGTGATGAGAACCCAACTCAACGTCGGCACCAAAGCACAACCCACCAAGCCATTGAAGAACTCAGCAAGTCACTGCAATTTTTGAACCAGTCATCCCTTAAAACTTGTCAACTCTAGAAAGTCATGAGTAGACTCGCAAAGTTTTCCAACCTTAGTCGCAACAATGACACCTACAAACTCCTAAGAATAGTTTTCATGAGACAGAACGCATGAAGGATTGTTTAGTCCACTAACTTGAGTTGCATCAGAAGTTTTTCAGCAGCTGCTTACTGCCATAACGCACAACTCATGACACTACTAAAATAAGGATGCAGTTTAGCCTATAATAACTTCTCCTTACACATACGGAGCAACATTTGTTATGGTATGATGGACTTTGTCTCACTTTGTTATGGTTATGCTTGATAAACATTCACCATCAAATGGTATAAAATACTTCTCCAATTACATATAGTACAGGTGCGAAATGCAATGACCATTGTAACTTGGATTTTATGTTAAACCCAGTACATTAGTATTGTAATTTTAAAAAAAGGGTAAAACTTAAGGCACATACCAACTTTTATGTATAAGTAATAATAATCAAGTTGAGTGAACCCAACCACGCAGAATTGGAATAGTAACCAGATACCTTCGAGAGAAAAAATTGCTTGTTGAGGCAGCATTACATGTGTATAGACAGGTAGGTGTGCCATAGCTTTTCCTATAATTTGAGAGAGAGAGAGAGAGAGAGAGAGAGAGAGAGAATCTAACTCTTATTATTACCTCTGGGATGGAGAGTTCAAGACGAAACTTTGGACCATCATAATGATGCAAAACTGGCCTAAACGCATCTTCCTCCAATGCCTTGCAGAGTTTCCTAACACGGATTCTTACCTAATGGTTTCAAAAAACTCAATGGATAAGAAATTGCCAGACGTGTCAACAAAAAAAGATCATGTAATCTGCCTATACAGTTTACCTGTGCCGGAAATCTTGATTCACCTTTACATTTTTTATCTTCCCATGCAGTTGGGTCAATGTTAGATCCTCCAAAACTGGCAGCCTGTAGAAAAGTTGGAAAAAATGTGTAAAAAATCCATGCAATAGAAATAACCACCACCACCGACCCTGCTTCTCATCAGGGTGATGTGGACATGTAGGAATAATGGACAATAATTGTTCACTGTTATACTTGTTGCAACTGCTCCACAATAAGATTTATGTCTGTATTAACCCATATCAGAGAAATGTCTTTGCAGCCCAGAGACACCATGGAATAATATCTGGCACCACACATGTTCCTTTACCTATATAAATAGAATGTTACAGAACTAAAGGTCATTAATTGACCACACACAATCATGACTATTGAGTCCAATATGGTACATGCCAGATGATACCAACCATCCATCCAAATGGAAACCCTTACTGTGCAACTTACCCATATGAAATGTCCAGAATTCAGATCATCTAATACTAGTTCAAGCAGTTCAGACAACTTTTTTTAGGGAGATAATTAGACAAAAAAAGACGAGAAATTTAAATATATATAATTTAAAAAAAAAATGCAAGAGCAGACCTCAAATATCCCATGTAGCTGGTGAGTTGTGTAATTGTAGAGGAACAGAGGTAACCCTGGAGTTATTGCCCGGACTGAATCACGATATCTTGGAGGTAAACCTGCCCATTGATGACCACAGACAAACACTATTAGCTGATGATGGTGGTGGTGGTGGTGGTGGTGGTGTGTGTGTGTGCGCGCGCGTGCGCGTGCGTGTGTGAGTGAGAGAGAGAGAGAGAGAGTAGCCATGATGATGAAAATAACTAGAACATGTGGCAAATTATGCAGGCATTTCTAATACAGGAAAAAATGAAACGAGATGAGCAATTGCCAATGTACCAAATAGCTGCCTCTTAAGATCTTCCTGCATTGTGTCATTGTTACACACAAAAATGTATCCACCAAGCACCTCATTCCGTGGGAGCATCTCTGATGAAGGCAAAGTCTTGAACCGTTTGTCAACATTGTTGTTGTTGGTGCTGCTGCTGATGTTGTCATCGTTGTTATTGATGTTGTTCTTGTTGATAGCTGTTGGACTAAAATTGCTCATGTTGTTGTTATTACTCTTCTGATACACCACATTCATGTTATAAGCACCATTTCTTACAGTATTCTTGTTCACATGTCCAGGCATTTTGGAATCCAAATTCAGCAGACTGCATTGAAGGTTCTCGTACTTGTTATCCTCCAGAAAACCAAGTTTCTCTTTTGGCTTCATTACAGTGGTGACCTTTGAAAGATCAAGGTTATTCATGCGTTCACCTTTTGACCTTGTCTGTTCAGCCAGTCTTGAAGCAACTGTCAGCCATTTTTGATCCTCTGAGACCTTTGATTGTCCTCGGAGCTCATTCCCCAGTTGCCAAAAGGAGTGCTGGCTATCCATCCCTAAAGTGACCAAGATTACAGCAAAAGAAATTAGAGAAAAGGTAGTAAATGATTATAGAACATATAAATCACAACACCCACTACCCATTTACTTTGGAATAGAGATGCTTCAAATACTTCTCAGAAGTGGGAAAAACGGAAACGCTTGAATCAAATGCAAAAACATTGAAGAATAAGGAAAATGCCTTTAATAAGTATTTCCTGCCTATCCTTTTTTTTTTTTGGGTTTGTGAGTTTGGGTTGGGGGGGGGGGGGGGGGGGGGGGGGGGTGGTCCAATGTACCTCACAGCCGAACTGATTTAATCTCTAGAGAATCTGAAGTTTCAATGTACGCATTTGGCAATCTGTAGATTAGAAGCAAATGTGTAGAAAGTAGGACAGTCTAAGCTGGGGGAGCTATCACGTAGATCTCAATCAATCTCTCTATCCTCTAATGACAACCAAAGAACCCCTCAACCCATGTGCACTCACAAATGCAAACACCCAAAAGCAAGAAGACGCAGACACAGACCAGCTAGATACTAAGACAGCCCAAAGCACTTTTTCCAGGCACGTAAAATGTCGGGCATGAAGAAATGCTGGAAATTTGCAAGAGAAGAAGCTCAAGCAACACATTTGACCATAATCCAGCTACAAATGCATTGGAGACTTTTTGCACAATTCCTAGACACCCTATTGTTGCATTCCCATCAAACACTCCACAAGGTAGCCAAAAGGGCAAGATGCCACAATGCTGAGCACCTAGAAAAGACTTTAAAAATCTTCCAAGCAAAGAGAAAGCTGAGAAACCGAAGAGGGCACTGGATTCTGAATAGGTCCAAGATAAACTCCAGATGGTCCACATCTTCAAGAGCCTAGAGGCAAAAAGGGCAAGCACTAACCATCACCCTTCCCCTCTTATGAAGATTGTCTTCGGTGAAAATTTTCTCCAATCCCGCAGTCCCAAAGAAACTGACGGCACAAGATGGGGCTCTAGAGGACCAGATGGCAGGATCCACTAAAGGGGTAGAGTCTCACCGATTGTTCCAAACATAGCAAGACTTTGCCAAGAAAAAACAAGAAGAATCAGGCTACCAGAGCAGAGAATATTATCGGCAATTTACCAGATGCTTTCTTTATGTTTACTGGTTTTGGGTGTGGGCATTTCTGCCTTAGGTGTTCTCTTCGGATAGCTTTGGCCTTTCTGTTTTAGAAATGTTTTTCTCTTCCAATTTGGCCTCTCAGGGGCTTTAATGTTGTATCTCTATGTTTCTGGTTTCTTAAGTAAAACTACTTTCATCATTTAAAAAAAAAAAAAAAACAAGGAAACACAACAGCATCTTGTGCTATCGCTGCAAATCACTATCACCGAAGTTATAATCTCAACATTTCCTCCTCAACCACTCCTCCTGCGCTTTTCTTTCAATTTTAAAATCCAATTTTCCATTAAAATAGAATTATGAGAGCATCCAGAAGTCAGAGCACACTCCCGTCATCCACAAAATAGTGGAAAAGCTAAAAATTAACAACACAACACAAAAATGGCACTAAGGGAAGGATCTCTTGCTCATCAACCCAAAAAATAGAAACTCAACACCAAATTCCGAGATTTCAAAGCCATGAAAAGCAGAAAGAAGATGCACAAGTTCGGTAGGAGTAGATCTGACTCACCGAGGGGTAGCAGAAGTGGAGATCCCACGCAAAAGAACTACTTTAATGGCGAAATAAGAGACACTACTTGATGAAACTGGTCTGCAGGCAGGATAGAAAACCCTAGATTTGGGGCAGCGAATGAGAGACGAAAAAGGAAATGGACCTAGAGATGATTGGAATTACATTCTTGCCACGGTGGGGTTTGAATTTGTTTTAGTTCAAGACGATAAGACCTCTGCAAGAATCGACGAAATTTCCCAAAAATGAAAATCCTTAAAAAAAAAATGAAAATCGATCCTTTTTTTTAGTTTTCTAAGAGAGCACTTACGTACACCCGAAAATCCTGCCTCTGATCTTCTCTACACACCGAAAATCAAATTTTCAGGTGAAATTACGATTTTACCCCTGCGTTTCCATTCATTCGAATGAATGCCCAGTTCATTTTGGCATTCATTTGAATGAATCCTCAAGTGTATTTTCAATTCATTCGAATGAATGGGCTGAACAGTAACACGGAATACTGCTCAGTCCCATTCATTTGAATGAATGTACGATTCATTCGAATGAATAGTAATAAAATGACACAGTTTCCATCCATTCATTCGAATGAACCGACCGTTCATTTGAATGAATGTTCAGAACGATCGGTTCATTCGTTCATTTGAATGAACACGGACGAAATGAATACGAAGACGTTCTTAGATGAATCAATCATTCGAATGATTCATAAGTTACAGGTTACAGTATCCATTACATTTATTTAAATCCTTTTAAAATTTAAAATTTATTTTTTAAGTACTGTGTATTTCTAAAATTTTTCAAATTGAATATCTAAACTAATTAAAATAACCTAAATGTGTTTTTGACACAGCCTAGGGATACCCTTATTTGTAAAATACTGTGTTTTAAAATTTAGGAGTGTCAAAAGACCTTGAAGTCTTAAAGTATTTTTATCAGATTATCGTAATTACGTCCGGATATTCAATTTTAAAAATTTTGGAAATACACAGTGCTTAAAAAATAATGGTCTATGTTTTAAAATATATACAGTTATTTTTAAGCACTGTATTTTCAAAATTTTTCAAATTAAATATCTAAACTAATTAAAATAACCTGATCAAAATACTTTAAGACTTCAAGGTCTTTTGACACTCCTAAATGTGTTTTTGATACAGCCTAGGGATACCCTAATTTGTAAAATACTGTGTTTTAAATATTTAGGAGTGTCAAAAGACCTTGAAGTCTTAAAGTATTTTAATCAGGTTATTTTAATTAGTTTAGATATTCAATTTGAAAAATTTTAGAGTTACACAGTACTTAAAAAATAAATTTTAAATTTTAAAAGGATTTAAATAAATGTAATGGATACTGTAACCTGTAACTTATGAATCATTCGAATGATTCATCTCATTCGAATGATTCATCTGAGAACGTCTTCGTATTCATTCCGTCCGTGTTCATTCGATGAACGAATGAACCGATCGTTGTGAACATTCATTCGAATGAACGGTCGGTTCATTCAAATGAGTGGATGGAAACTGTGTCATTTTATTACTATTCATTCGAATGAATCGTCCATTCATTCGAATGAATGGGGCTGAGCAGTATTCCGTGTTACTGTTCAACCCATTCATTCGAATGAATTGAAAATACACTTGAGGATTCATTCGAATGAATGCCAAAATGAACTGGGCATTCATTCGAATGAATGAAAATGCGGGGGTAAAATCGTAATTTCACCCGAAAATCCGATTTCGGGTGTGTAGAGGCAGGATTTCCGGGTGTGGGTAAGTGCTCCCTTTTTTAAAGGGATCAATTATTTTGACGCTTATCTTCCGTTTGTAGTCTCTATAAAATTAAAATTTTATAATTTATGATTTTTTTAATGAATGATGAATGTGTAAGACTATATTTTATTATACCAAATTTTCTATATCTTATTATTTCTCTTTTTTTTTTTAACTCTTTTTATTATTTAAATATCTTACTATAAAACAAATAAAAATAATTTAATTAAATGAAAGTCCAAAGGGATGAAGTCACAACTTAAAGAGTAAGATTAAAATCTATAAATATTTTCCCATTGAATGAGCCTATATAGCCAAAAAAAAATACCTATTATCATTTATTGATTTATTGAATCTAGAGCTATAAAATGGTTATTTATGGAGTCATGTGTATTAGAGTTGTTCAGTCTAAATTTTAGTTTTAAAAATTCAAAATGACAAAAAGCTATTTATGTATAATTTAACATTATAATTAAATAAAAAGAATCTAAAATTGAATTTAATTTCAGAAAACAGTGAAAATAAAATTAAAACCTTTTTAATTGCGATTCCATTTCATGCTCATAGTTTCTAAAACTAAATAGTGTTAATTAAAAACTATTAAATTATTTAAATCAATTATGCATAAACTCTATTTTGTAGAATGATTATATATCAATGATTATATATCCTTCTTTTAAATTTGTGATTTTCACTTAATTTGACATTATATTTCATGTTATCAATACTCAATAAATATTTTTAAACAAAAATTCTAATAAGGTGCACTAGTTCTAATTTCCAGTGTTTTCAGAACCAAAACGAATCGCGGCGGCTGCGGCTCGGTTCTGGTTAAGAACGGGTTGTCGGTCAAAATAGTAGAAAATCAGTCAGAGACGTGATTTTCTGCGATTTTTACCCACAAACCGTGAGCGGAGACAAATTTTGAATTTTTTTATTTTTAAATTTTTTTTCTTTTAAAATAATATTAGAAAATATATATATTTGAAATATAAATATTTATTACTATTTCTATCCCATATCTTCCACCGTTTTAATATATTATTCTGAGTTTAAATGTTATTTTTAATATTTATATTAATATTATTAGTAAAATATAACTTACTTAATTTTATATATAATATTTATATTATATTACTATTTAATCACATTTGATCGACTTTTACGAACTTTAATTGTGATCGGACTCCGTTAAACTCAAAATAGCTCGAAGACGATCCGTGTAATTGCTAACTTCTAAACAGTTCGCTTTCATCAAATTTCATAAAATTATACCACTCTTTTCAGTTGACCCACAAACATGACAAGTGTAAGTGTGGGTAAAAAAAAACGTCATGTCGTTTTTAGTAAACTACGAAAACGCCATGGGCAGTGGCTGGGTATTTTTATTAGTTATGGCGACTGGCGAGGCTTGGAAAGTTGGGAGCGGAAGAATCCCATGAGAAGTAGGTGGACGAGAATGGCCCTGAAAATTTCTAAAATCACGTAACTAGCCTTGAACTGCCGACGGTTCAGTGCGACATCTTATCAACTATATGGTATGGGGTGGGGGTAAAACTCGGGTCGGATTTTGGCCCGACCCTATATGACCCGACTCGACCCGATCCGAAAATCATATGGGTCGAATTATGAAAGTCGGGCCAGCAGGTCAAATCGAATTGAGAAATCAAAAATCAGTATTGAATTTGGGCGAGTTGAGTTGAGATTTTTAAGTTAACCCAATCACATCCAGTAAAAAGTAGGCTAAAATAAGTTTAAAATGTTAGTCGGGTAGGGTTTTAGGTTGAATTGAATTATAATTTGAATCAGATCGGGTCAAAATACTCGGGTCAAAAGTTCAAGTCACGTCGAGTCGAATACCATATATCAGTAATTCGGACTGGATTGGATTTTAAAAAACCCGACCCGACCCGATTTCAGCCCTAATATGGGCCCATATAGGTATTAATGTCAATTATTTTTATTTTTTTCAAAAAAATTGTCGTTTTTTAAAAAAAATTGTAATTTTTTAAAAAAAATTGTAATAGATATGATATTTAGTAAGTTTAAAAACAAGTTCAAGGTATTTATATATTACAAAAATTTTACTTTAAAAATTATCTATTTTGAATTATTCTTTTCTTTAAAAAAATAAGATTCTTCTTCCCATACTCTAAAATCTAAATAATTATTAGATTTAGAGTGAGATCTCACCGCTTTAAACTTAGAAGTGTGCACACTCTGAACAATAAGACGGACGGGACAGACACCTTCCGACATAAAAAAAAAAAAAAATTCTAGAAACATCATTGTATTGACACGTGGCATGCGCAGTGATGCATGTCTACGTGTCCTGAGATATCCTTTACGTACAAGAGTGTAGCAGAACCCTGATACTCTTTTTCTACCAAGTAAGAATTCAAGGAGAAGAAGAAAGAAAAGAAGAGAAATAAAACAAGAGTGTATTTATCTATACCAGGAAATTGAAGGAGGAAAGATGGAAGGTGTGAAAGGTGAAGAAGAAAGGCCGGAGCATGAGAAAGACAGAGAAGGTGGTAAAGATGGAGGAAGAAGAGAGAACAGCGATGAGAGGAGGAGGAGAAGAGGTGAAGGGAAAGTCGAGAATGGAAGGTCAGTGAGGCCACTTCCTCACGAGCAAGTCCCTCAGCCAGGAGATTTTAATACAGAGAAGCTGGAGCAGATGTAATACTATTAACTCTAGGATTCCTACTTGTATGAGCCTGTGGTTCTTTTCCAACAAACAGACATCCTTCTTTGCTCTTGAAATTTTGTTTTATGTTAGTCTCTTTGTAATCCTGTTCTTTTTGAGAGTGAGCTCATTTAACTTGTGTGTGGCAGATTTAGTGAGGATAGTTGGTCATTTAGTGAAATGAACTTTTTTTTTTTCCATTATCATGCGTCTTGTGGTGTTATAAATTTTCTCTCCATCTATGAAACAAGAGGTGATTTCTCTTCTATTGATACCAATTCATCCATCAAGCATGTGGTGACACAAATTTGTCACCATAATGACACTTATTTTTCTAGGTGTAATTTAATATTATAGTTAATCAATCTTAATATAAAATCAAGAGTTTAAATGAGAGAGATGGTTTTACAAATCTCTTATCATCTACCTAATTGGTATCACTCACATAAGCCTCTTGAATTGAAGGGAGTAAATTATATAGAGAAATACAAGAGAATATAAATTTTATATTAGGTGTTTTTATATTGATTTTTTATTTTTTTTCTAAATTTTTTAGCGTAATTTATTTATATTGAAACGTGAACTCTCAATGTCTATACTATATAAGTGATTTTTTAACAAAAAATATGCTCTTACTTTATTTTTCATTTTTTCTATTTTCTATATTTTTAAAAAATATATAAGAGAGAATGCTTATCAAAATATAAGAGAGAGAATGCCTATCTGCCATCGTTAATACGGTTGTAGTTTCTATGTTCCAAAATAATTTCCTTATATGGATTTTGAAATTATCCCAAATTACTTGTCCTATTCCTTTATTTTTCCATTAAATCAAAATTATTTTGGGACAAAAAAGTATTAGACAATACATATTGGCCGGATGGACTCAGATTTGTCACTCTGGAATTTGTTAACATCTGTCTTTTTTTACCAACATGTTTCATTAATTTCTTCATTTACTTCTGTGGGTTGAAGATACATAGTTTGCTTAGAGTGAAAATGACTGCCCTTGTATGTTTTGGTGCATAATTTAAAAGTCCAAAATAAGTCAAGCCAGTTACTCAGCCAGTTTCGAGTTATTCAAATGATGGCTTGTTGGAGAGTTATGAGCTCCTTCAAGGAGTTGAGATGATGAAGAGCTTCATCAAAGAGCTCCCTCAGTGAACTTGTCCATGGGCCTTCAATCTGAAGGGAGGCCACGTCCTTCATCAACAGAGTTCTCTTGATAGATATGAATCCCATTGATCACAGTAAATTTTTGCCACTGAGCCATCAGTCATGGCAGTGTTTACTTAAAATAGTTTGGCCTCTTACCTTGCAGTGGAAAGGTACTTTCAATGTAAAGGGTGATTGGTTTTATTTATTTATTTATTTATTTTTGTAATATGAGTATCTCCACCCTACATTGAAGGTGAAACTAATCCCACAAGCATGTGTAAACCTCCAAATCCACATGCACTAGTTAGTCGATGGAGAGTACCCCATGGACACTGGCTTGGAGGAGTTGAACAAGAATTGAACTCAAAACCTCACTTCATTAGACGAGCATCTTCACCGTCAACCAGCCAATCCTTCCAGGTTTTTTAAACACTATTAGTCCAGACTGTTAAACCGTCAAAGATTTATAATGGAGCATACCTCCATTACCATTGGTGTATGGTAAGCTGGTTCAAACATACAGACAAAAAAGAACATTGAAACAGCAAGTAGATATCAAATACCTCATCATTAGAATTGAAACAGCAAGTGAATTTTCCCAATGTTATTTAGGATGGCAAATCTGTCATCCAACATCAATCCGCATTGACTTCCATGTCCACTGATTTCTGCAGCAGCCTGCTTCTCTGCTTTCTGTTAACAGCTGCTGCTTCCTACCAAAACATTCAACAGCTCTTCCATATTTGTGGCCTTCACTCATTGCACACATGTTAAAAGTGGCCCACAATGCATCATGTAGTTCCTTATCTTTTACACTGGCCAGCCACATCCATGAGCCCAGGCAACTCCAATAGTTAGCCAGATGCATATCATCACGAACATGATTTAAGTTCCAGTGTTGGAGTCTCATTTATCAGCACTTTCATTTTTGAAAGGAAAAGACTCATTGATCAGAACTCTGGTAATTCTTCCCCCTCCAAAGAATAATCTGGCCACTCTTAAACAAAATAGGAACACAAGGCACCAGATCCTGCAAAGATGATGAATGGGAAAAAGAGCTTGTGAAAAATTTGCCTTGGAAACTTGAAAATCATGTTCACAATGAGTAGGCAAGTCAATAGCAACATGATGACCATAACAAAGGGTGATCAAATGGTGGGCTTCACAAAAACGTTGTTTAGCATGTGATGGGTCATGAGTAGTATTGGATCATTTCCCACATATCTTTGATCCCCTATGAGTTACATTCACGTCTGAAGTGATATCCCCTCATCTTGCACTACTTTTTCACCACAGATTTTCTAAGGCATCTTAAAAGACTAATCTTTTTTTTGAGAGGTTTACAAGGTGTGCAACACGAGGAGCTTTAAGAAGTCATATTTACAATGAATCAATGATCCATTGAGCTGATTTGTTGTATACCCCTAGTCCAAAAATAGATCTTCCCAAAGGATTTGATGAGGAAAATGTTCGAAGCTTGTATGGACTATGGAGTTTATAGCTACAAAAGGTTCTAGCAGAAAATGTGTGTTTTGTGTGTGCATTTGTGTGTGTTAGAGAGTGAGGTGAGTATTCCAAAGATAATTTGTATAATAATAACAACATCAACAACAATAATGAATATGGAGTTGAGTAAAAAAATACTCCCTCCTTCCCAAATCAGTTGCCTTATATGGATTTTGAAATTGTCTCAAAATAGTTGTCTCATTTATATTGGAGTAGTATAAAGTGTGTTGAAAATGGATGAGATCACATGGAGTGCTAGCTTTATATAGAGAGTTCTTTAGAAAATGGGACGGAGGGAGTATAACTTAAAAAACCAACCCCTAGTAGTTAGAACATAGGCCTTTGACAAGAGTTAGACTAGAGCGATACACTAACGAGACATGTCATTAGATGAATTGTGAGTCCACAAATTTAGGTTCATTTGATAGGTGATTACATAGATATAGAGTATATAAAGTTTTACTATCAATTGATGATCCAAGCCATATAATCTCAACCTTTAAATTTTGATGAGTATGTGCCATTGATTTTTAAAAGTTTAAAATCAAAAGATGAAATCATCAGATGGAAGTGAAACTTCATACAAGAATTACTCATAAGATCCTCTTTACATTGGACCCAACAATATGGGTCCTAAAATCTTTAGAGTGTGTCTCGGTAGAGTTTTTGTTTTGACAATGAAGATGAAATGTTCAAGTAATTTATGATTCTCATGATGAGGAAAGAATACGAACATGTTAAAAAAAAATTATCATACAGAAATTAAGACGATGAAAGAATATGAACATGTTAAACATTTTTTAACATATGATATAAATACAAATGACAATTTCAAAAAATAAACAATAAGGAAAAAATCTCAAGTACCCGTAGTTTCACTCCTATTTTCTTGCAGTCGCTAGTTTCCACATGGTTGCAGTCAAGTCTCACTACTTCTTCCGTTTTGAAGGCCTCCCTTACTCTACCCACAACATTTACATATACGCCATTCCTTGCTGCAAGTAAACACCATTGATATTTCATTGTCATTAATGTCAACCATCACTCTCATGTGTAAGAAAATGAAAAGCCATGGTAGTGACATGTAAACCTAATAGACTCGACAAATAATTAAATTTCCCTGCATAGAGAAAAAAAAAAACAGGCTCACATACTAGTAATAGGAATATACAGCACTAACAATAAAACATTTCAATACCATTCAAAAAAACAACAAATATTTTGATCTCATGCATAGACATGCATTTATAATCGGGGTAGCAAGGCACAATCAAGGCGCCAGGGCTCCTAAAGCCCAAGCACAAGGCATATGTCTAGGCATGGACCTAATCTTGCCAGGCGCACATATTTTATACTCTTTAAGTATATGTTCAGATTTATGGATTTGTCTCCTTATTGCATCAATGTTAACTAACATATAATACTACTTACTAAAAGTACCAAAATACATTGAATAACTGAGCTTCCAAGCATATTATAAGTATAGCTTCTTTTGTGTGCATCTAAAAGTACATTCGTCAATGTGCATTTTTGTTGTTTGAATGTCAAACGAGGCCCTTTGCTTGGTTCCCAAACCTGACAATCTTCTGAAAAGTAAGAAGCGATGGTGTATAGAAGAAGCTCTTATAATTTAACTTTAATATTTACTAGCTATTAAAAAACACCCTTCAAAAGATAAAATTATTATAGAAAAATTCTAAAAAATTAGGCAAGAGTAAGGTGAGTCTGATTCAGAGCTGGGCAATATGCAAAATTGTTCTAGAGCCTAGGCAAGGGCCTAGATACAATTAAGGCACACCTTGGACTACTATGCATGTAATTGAAATTATATTCTTAAACAGTCACATGCAAATAAGATCTTCATTAACTCTGAGGGGTTAGCTTGATGGTCTATTCCCACCCTTGTTTGTAGGAGGTCTTCGGATCAAGTCCCCCTCAACACAAAAAGGGCCACTTCCCTTAGTTTTGTAACCGGCGTGTGTGGGTTGGGAAGTTTACATATACCCTAAGGATTAGCCAGGTGAGGCGCCTGAAAATTCAATGGTACACTTGGATACCTTGGTCTTCAAAAAAAAGAAAAAAGATTTCATTATAGGCTTCAGAGTTCAGACATGCATACTGCTTCAAAAAGAAACTATACACATAATGATGCATTTGCCTCCTTATTTACTAATTTTGATAGTCTAACAATGCATCGCTTGATATGGTAACACCTAATTTTCGGATTAGGGACGAGCCAAATATATCCTAATTTGACAAAATTTGAAGATCATTCCTCTAAATTTTTTACCACCAATTGGAGGCCAAAGATTGCATTTCTAGATTCTTAACATCTGGAAATGGGGCAACCACCACCCATCATTGGCACCATCAGATCAGTAATATGGATTAGCAAGCCACAGGCCATTGTCATCAGGACACTACACATACTATAGGCATCAATAACATAGTAAACTGAGAAGCAGATGGCACAAACCATGCAAGAAGCATCTGCTGTTGCAATATTTTGTAGGCAAACATGAGTGTGTAAAATGATTGCAGCGAAGTTGAATGAATAAATCTAAGCAGGTTTACTTAATAGGACCAGATGGTTCCTGTTTTGAGAACCTACATTAAACAAACTAAAATGCAGACCTACATACTTAGTTTCATCAAAGCAGGGGCATTCAACCCTCTGTTCCTCATCTCCTTTGTTTCCTCAAAAGTCAGACCATCAGCAACGTTTTTCACAAGTCTTGGGTAGATTGGTGCGTAGGGCTTCCAGAGCATCAGTGGGATACTCGGCCTTTCCTTGGGATCATACTGACGACCACGGTACAGGAGGAGGATATTGATATGTCGATAAATGACCTTTCCACCAGTTTTATCCTGCAAAGAAACTGCTAATGATTATAGGAGAAAGATGGCCAAAATAAGTAAGAAAGCTATCTAAAGCAGATAGGGACTGGCATTAACACCTCAAGATGGAAGCAAACATTGTCCATATCAAGGGTTGGCACTCCCAGACACTTGATTCTCACAGCTTCAGCTCTCTTCCAGTGGTTATGGATGTCATCCAACAAATTGTGTGTTACTCCTCCTTTCCCTAACAGCATTTGCAATGCAACAAATATTTATCATTTATTCAAATGAGATGACAGGCAAGCATTGCTCGTAAAAATATAGAAACTGAGAACAATATGCTTCACCATGATGTGCAGCCTATGTCATTCGGAAATTATGCATGTCTTGGTGTTGATCATATAATTCTGACAAGTGATCACATTGGTGTTCATTAAGGTTCACAAGTATTCAGAACTAGCATACTCCTGGAATGTTGGACGAAGTATCCTAGACAACTTGACACAGTATTTTGTTTGTACATATAGATAGTGGCCTTCTATATCTATATTCTATATTTAGTTAAGGAATGCATTGAAAGGCATCAACCTATTTCTCCCTTGCAAATATAGAGGGCTGCAACGAAAATCTTACTTCTGATTCCCTATTTCATTCAAATCTAAGTTCCCTTGCCTACACTTTCTCCAACTAACATAAAAAATAAATTAATTAATATAAAAATGAGTCGGTAATACAACGTGATAATTTTGATACTTGGATGCAATTGCAGAACAAAATAGAGGATATGTTTGAATATATTAAATAGGATTAGTGTAGGGTGGGCTAAGTGTGAGCAAGCTAATGAATTTCTTTTACTTTTTCTTTTTCTTAAACAAGCTAATGGAATGTTGCGTCAACTAAAGCACAATACTATAAAAGTGGAAATCAGACCTGTGATGTTTTGTGCAGTTGAATTTTGGGTGATGAAGTAAAGATGAATAGAAGAGATAACGAGGAGAAATATAAATATGTTAAAATAGATTTGTAGAATAACATTCATATATAAGACTGAAAACGATAGCATCAGAGGATCCTTGAAGGTAGCTCCTTTCGACTAAAAGATGAGCCCACTTGTTTGGACATGTAAGTATATGAGACTAGAATTAAAAGATCACAAGTGAAAGGTATTCTGAGAAGATTGAGGCAATGAGGCCTTTAATTACTTGGATTTATGAGGTTGACGGAGGACACAAGAAATTGCCAAATGAGTGACGGATAAAAATATGATCTTTGATACCATTGGGAAGAATTGTACCACTCTTAATGGTCAGCATCCAAAATTCTAAAATTCCACTCAACAAGTCAAAACGACAAGATTTTTTTTTATAAAAACAACAATTAATTAAGAAAAGGAAGGAATGGAAAAAAAACCAATATTGATCTGGCGCGCACAGTCGCTGTGCCGGTAGCGTTCAACAAGCTCTTCAATTTCTTCCTCCATCAGAGGGTCCCCTAAAACCGACTCCCTCTCCTCCAAAACCTTCTCCACATCCACAGCTCCCGTCGCCGGGGCCGAAACCCCGTCCCACTTCCGGTCAAGCCGACCCGGTCCAAACGGGGAGAACCGAGGCGGCTCTCGGAAGCTTATCGGCTTAATGGAAGGATCGGATTCAGAGTAGGAGTACCTGAAATCAAAGGGGAGGTCGGATCGGAAGGGAGGATCATGACCCTTCACGGTGTCTAAGGTCTTTACGAGTTGAGCATCTTTGACCGTTGATTCTAGGGATTTGGAGATTGAGGAGAAGGGAGGGTCGTAGATTTCGTCGGGTGGAGATTGAGATTTATGCCTTACAGAGCGAGAGTTTGAGAGGAGAAATAGATGTTTTGGGATTCGGAAACAGGTTGTAGTTCGGATATGGGTTTCGATTAATGAGAACGCCATGGAAGGAGCTTCTGCATAACCTGAAGGATATGGCGACAGGGATGAATTGCGGGAATTTAGACGATGAGAGCAAAAATGGAAGAGAGTGCACAGGAAAAATGTACAATGCCAAACCAGAACTCCTGTTGTCTTCGAGGGAGCCTCTAATAAAATTTTGAATGGACAGTGTACGAAGACATTTTAAATCTCTTTTTTACTATCACACTTTTTTTTAATGACATTAAAATTTTATAATACAGTTTGTGAACATTGAGCGAATTTTGAAATTTATTATATTTTTCTAAAATTAAGTGATATTAATGTATATATTAAATTGTAAAAGTAGATATATATTGATGTATTAAGGAATTTTTCATATGTAAGTAATGAGCTTTATAATTGTTAAATGTTGGATTCACGAGGACTCATAGTTAGGGGTTGAGATATCAGCCGATGTCATATCGTATCGGCCGATATTCACAATACCGGCCAATATATCGGCTGATATCAAAATATCAGCCGATATCTATTGTTTTTAAAAAAAAAATGAGGAAAGAGAAAAATATGGGGCTATATATCTATCGATTGATATATCGTATCAGCCGATAACATTTTTTGTACCCTGCTCATAGGTGCTTTGCTCAAATAAAATAGGTATTTTCTTCTTAAAAATTATGGCAAGTTGTTGCACTTATTTATTTAAAGAAAATAAAATATAAGAAAAGTATAAATCATGAGAGTTTGACTCGACATTCAAGAACTTGTCTGGATAGTTATATTGACTAATATTTTCAATGCCGATTGATATTTCATTTGAAAAAGCAAATAATATTTCGAAGTAAGTTTTGTTTTAATTTTTTAGTTTTTCTTAAAAATAATATAATTTCGCTTGTAATGAAAGTAAAGCATTCTACAAATTAAAATTTGGGACTGAACATGTACCTTTTTTGTATTTTTTAGCTATTTTTCTCATTTTTCAGTTTTGCAAAAAAAAAAAAAGTTTTCATGTAAATTTAGTCAATTATCAACAAAAATTCTTACTTAGACCTATACATAATTTTTAATTATATTTAATTTTTATAATTTATTTTTATTTTAATATATTTTTCTTTTTTTCAAAATGAATTATAATAGCTATTCAGAGTTTCAGATTTTGTAAATTATAATTCTTTAGACTCTAATTCTTTATTATTTGAGTGCATAATTGTATGAATAAAATGATTCAATATTCTTCAATCTTCAATTCTAACATCAGTCATTTTTACTTAATTTTTTATTAATAACTATGCTTTTATTCTATATACGAGAATCAAAACATATATTAAAATGATTAGAAATCAAAATCGTTAAGTTTATAAAAATAAGATTCAGTTCATGATCATACAACATTGCACGATGTACTTTAGGGGACCAATATTTTTTTTCCATATTTTGAGGTAGAATGAAAATAAACTTTACAATCAAAAAATTTCTAATACTCTAGATCATTTAAATATTTTTTAGAATAAGTTTACAATGGTTTAGAGATGTTAGATTGATGTTTGAAAATGTCGTTTGAGTATAACAACCAATTTTAATTTTTTGTGCTACTTGTGCACTTTGGTGTAAGGCCCACCAAATAGAGTTGAGATAAGTCTTTTGAAATTATCTTTTCTTTAATATTTGTCGATAAACAATATTTTGATCGAATTAAAAAGTTATGATTTTAAAATTCTCAAAATCTCATCATTTTGAAATTTTTTCTAATCTCCCAACTTTATGATCTAAACATGACTTGACCAATCAAATTATGATAATTTTCAATAGGAAGGCTCACTTTTTTTTTTCCATTAATCTTCACCTTAGTCATCAGTATATAAATCACGTACTCATCACTTAAATATAAATGGCCACGATGTTCCTTTCTAGTGAAAACATCGGTGTCCCTTTCAATTCCACTTGGAATTTTTTTCTCCCCTGCCACACTCTCAAGTCTGTTGGCGGCGTCCGTCCACATTCAACTGCTCTCCACTTTCCTGTTTTCCTCTCAACTCGATCACAGAATCACATTCGCCAGTTTTGTGAGGAACCCAGATCGAAAAATGCACGATTTCTGCCTGACGATCCCTTATGGGATCCTTGTACTGGTTGGTGGGGTGATGGGATATGTGAAGAGAGGAAGCACTGCTTCCTTGGCTGGAGGAGCTGCCTCAGGCAGTCTGCTTCTGATTGCCGGTGTTCTAAGCTTCAAGGCATTCGACAAGCGAAAGAACTCATATCTTGCCTTGATTCTCGAAACCGGTATTCTTCTTCCTTTCACGATCATTATGTATGATGGGCCTAAGAACCCCTTTTTGTGGACTGGAATTCTTGGGTGGAATTGGAGTTTTGTCCCTAGAATTCCGTATTTGGTGCAAAGGGAATTCTACAGTGGGGATTACTAAATTCCACAAAGTGCAAATTCCATGAGATTTGTGAATTCTCATTTAAAGTGTTATTTTAAAATGCAAAAAATTGGACTTCTCTCGAGTAAGAATTCTCGTTTTCTAGGCGATAATTTCATGCTCATCAAACATAAAATGGCTATAGCTGGAATTCTTAAATTCCAGAGTAGCAGAATTTGCTAGTTCCTGAATCTTAGGAATTATAAATTCTACTGGAATTTCTACCAAACAGGCTTCGAGCTATCAGTGATTGAGGGTTTGAAATTTTAAGATAATACTTTTGTATGAGAGTACAGAGATCCCTTGGAATTGATTTGTGTGACATTCTTGATTCCCATTATAGAGTTTTGGTTTCACCAAATATTGAACTCTTTGTGGATGATAGTAAATTTTACTGAAATCAAACTACCTAAGAACTCTAATTCCACGTAATAATTGACGTTGAATTTGTGTTTCTTCAATCACTGCATGAATTTTCTATTATTTCATTTTAAGATTGTTTCCTGAACCCCGGTTGTGATTTTGATTCTGTTTTGTTGTATCTTCAGTATTAGGAAAAGAAAAAAGGTAAAAGCAAACATTCTTTTAAAAAAAATCTGTTTGTTTTCTTTTCTTGGAAATATGCATTGAATATGCTGAAGTTAGTCTCTATTTGTGAAAGTTTGACTAATATAATCTAGAAACTGAAGTGAATCTTTTCCTATTTGAAGCTTCATCTGTGTTGATAAAACTTCATTAGGAAACCTTGCAAGCATTCCATACATCCCTTCCGTACTCATGTTTGTATATGGGAACCATGGCACTTGATAATTAGGGGCATCATTTGTCTATTTGCCTTTTTGGCAGATGAGACAGCTTGATGATGCCCCTAATTATCAATGAAGTGCTCACCCTTCATGAACCTTAGGGCTTATGAAATTAGGGGTCTGATTAGGTTAGTGGGATTATGGAATGTAATTAGATGTTATCTTGACATAAACCTCCTTGTTATATTCCAAAATGGGACAAATGACTTCGATGATGTTGTTAGTGGTAGTAGTAATGACCAGAATGACGACATTCCATAATTACCATCCTTACCTAATTATATCCCTAGTTATCATAATCCTAATTCTAACATTTGCCATCTATGCAAATCTGATTGCACAAAATACAAACTAAATTGTAGGATTTTTTTTCCCTTTTTTCTAATTGTATTCTTTTTAAAAAAATTGTAATTGTGTTCATATAGTTGTAAGTTGTAACCATCAAATCAAGCTAGATGTTTTTATTATAGTGAGTGTTTTCATTTTCAGTGTAGTGCCACATAGCTTTTCTAATGAGAAAAGTTATGTGTTTTGACATGCTCTTGCTATTTTGAAACTTAAAAGGAAGCTAGATGTTACTTGATACATGAGGCTTTTGGACTTCATGTAGCCTATCACGTTGATCAAATGAAGATCCAACTAGATCTATGAAAGATCATGTTGGTTTGGACTTTATGTAATGCCTATTAAATGAAGATCTAATGAGATCATTGAAAGACCATGTTGATCTAGGCTCTTTGCGATCCTATCATGTTGATAAATGGAAATCTAATAAGTTCTATGAGATATCAAGTCAAACTCGACTTTATGCACTTCAATTGGTTAAAAGGATGTCATGGGTGGTTAAAAGATGCTAGGATTTGATGGATGACATCTAAAGTTTAAAAATGCTATAATAGAAAGGAGTAATTGATTCCATAAGAGGATCATCATCATCATCATCAGCGAATATCCCATCTACATGGGGTCGGCTTTATGAGTTCTTTTTCTCCAATTGGTCCTATCATAAACCATTCCCTTAGTTACTCTACAATCTAACTTGTTCTTTTTTATCCTTTACCTTTTATGTTTTCAAAGGTCTCCCTTTCCTACTAGTGCCTGCAACCCGTAGCCTCTAAATTCTACGCATTGGTGTTGTATTTGGTTTTCTACTGATAACCAAATCATCTCAAACGAGTTTCTCTCAAATTGTCATCTATCGGAGCTATTTTTAAATTATCCCTAATGCGTTCG
The DNA here is from genome assembly GCA_013350335.1 of Chimonanthus salicifolius. Lineage (NCBI taxonomy): Eukaryota > Viridiplantae > Streptophyta > Magnoliopsida > Laurales > Calycanthaceae > Chimonanthus > Chimonanthus salicifolius. Next base: position 47,191,833 of record CM023539.1, read on the forward strand.
TTTCTAACTCTATCCCTTAGGTTTAAACGACTCAAGATGCAACTCATGATGACATGTGATGATTCCATATGAGGATGTAAAGATAAAACATGGGGCTCACTCATGATGACATGTGATGACAACTCAGGTGACACTTGAAGGCCCTTGGATTACCTTTCTAACACAACTTATGGATCGTTGCTCTGGTACGTAGATCAGAAGAAATAGGGTGTGGTCCACCTACAGTGATTAAATGATTACAACATAGGTGCAATCAAAATGCCCCGAATTAGCTTTCCAAATGCAACTTATGGACCTACGTCTATACTCATACAAAAAAGATATGGTTAAAATACAGTAACCTGTCAAAATGCTCATGTCTTCACTTCATAATCGTGGGGACCCACCTATTGACCTGAAAGCACCATTGCATAGGCCATCAAGCTAGTTTTTCAGTATAACAAATGGAGGTCGGTTTGAAGGTCAGATAATGAAATGATATAGATTGGAAGAGAATGTTGTGAAAACAAAACCAATACAGACACACACAAAAAAATGGGAAATCGACACACAAGAAAAGGTCGGCCATCCCATGGGGAGGCCGCAGATGCGCCACTTTGTGTATGGCCTCATTGGCAAGGAGGCCATATGACTTGCCATTTTTGGGGGCTTTCTTTAACCACTATAAAAACCCATTGTTGGGGACCTTTTTGCCCGAACTTAGAGAGGAATCTTGGAGGAAATTTTGAGAGGTGTTTCAAGGAAAACTTGAAAACTCTTAGAAAAGGTTTAGAAAACTTGGAGACATCTTGCAATTGTTCTAATTCTTTTCATTTTTATTTATTCTTGGTGGTTGTCGTTGTCATCATTCCTGTTATGTCATCATTGCTCTTACTTTTCTATGAAACAGTTGTTGCATTTGCATTGACATGGGTTATGGGACAGCGGTACATCCAAACATCCAAGATAATGCCTGCTGGAATCGTTGCTGGTCTAAGGTATTCATTTTTGGGAGATGTCCTAAAGTATTAAAGTATGTCTAGTTGAAAGTTTATAGCTTTTGTTGTTCATGAACTTCGTAGTTTTAATGTTTGAAATTTTCATCTTTTTCTTTTTCCTTCTTTTAAATTGAATTTGTTATCAAGATCATTATCAAAATCATTTGACCCATCTGACTAAGTTTGGCTTTTCAAGTTCTACTTGCTCACTCAACCCTCTTCAATATAGAACTTAAACTCATTTCTAGATTTGACAAGATGTTTCCTATGGGCTGACTTGCCTTCTTTTATCTGCAACAGTCCCTTATCCTGGCTGCCAATGGGCATATGATGGAATATCAACATGTGTTAAGAGTTACTCTTTTATATTGAATTTATCATTCCCTAGTTCTTCAAAAGTTCCATTAGCAATTTAGACCTGAATATCTTGTCTATTTTTTCTTTTTTGTTTCATGTTTTAAAAATAAGATGTAAGTGACAGTCAATACCCATGCCTTTTCAAATTTTATTCGGTGATGTGTCATTTTTGTAATAATTGTCCATGTTTAAGTGCACCATTCATTCTCAAGGTCTTGTGTTATGTCATATCCCAATGTTACAAAAATTATGTTAAGAACTTCTCCCATACACCATGACTTATAACATTTTTCAGTTTTTTCAGGTATTTGTTAGGGTAGAGAGCCAATTTAATGGTTCTTTTTGAAATTCAATCAGCAAAAGTACACATTAATGTGATACTTTTGTATGCATATAAGAAGTTTCCGATGATGCTAGGCTCTGATTGGAGGATTTCTAAGGATAAAAAGTGGGTAATGTGACTCCATTGGCTATTCTTAACTTTCCCAACGTGCGTTGGACTATTTAAGACAAAGAAAATAAGGGCTTAAATAATATCATTCTGTAGCCCAACTTCATTAGAATTTTGATTCTCTCCAAAAGTTATTGCATTGGTCATCACCCCTCTAAACTTATCACCCCGTGCAGAATACTTTGCACACCCCTATATGGGGCCCACCTAAATCCCATCGGTGGGTCCTTTGTTTATTTTTGAACAAAGACAATAATTATATTATTAAAGAATAATGGACATAGAGCCAAAGCATAAACTCCATGTAAGAGAATTATACCGAAGCAAGAAAAACTGAGCTAAAACTACAAAACAAAAACCAAAGCCTCATAGCACATAAAATAAAATGTGACAAAGCAACCATCTCAAACCAACACATGAAAAACAATACCCATATCCCCATACACCCATAAACAATATGGGTCAACTCTATCAACACTTTCGCCAAAAAGTCCACTACAAAATTAGCCGACCTCTTAACATGTCTGAATTGGACCACTCTTCCTTGGGTTAACTTCCTAATGGCTCTTACAATATGAATCATGCCACATGAAGGTTCTTTTCTTCCACTTGTCCATGCCAGAACATTCATGGAGTCCTCCTCAATAATCAAATTAACTAATCCATAGTTGCAACCTAGTGAAAGCGCCCTTCTAATCCCTAGAAGCTCTGCCACATTTGATTCCTTACACCCAAAAGATTCCAAAAAGAATTCAACACAACTTCTCCTCATCGTTATGCACAACCCCTCCAATACCTACAGGTTTACCCCTTGGTGCACCATCAACATTGAACTAAAAATATCTACTACCTGGTTTAACCCAAGCCTCTCTAGGGGCGTTCCTTTGAAAGGTCTTTGCTTGAACATGGGCCCCGTTAAGAATCACTTTGATCGGATCAATCAACCTATGATCTTGAAGGCCACATAAATTTAGGAATTAAAAAAGTAATTTAAAGTGATCAAATTTGGAACTTACGGCTTCATAAATCTAGTAAAAATGATTTTTTCTCGGCTCCATTTTTAAGCAAAGACATTTAAATCAACTCATTAGATGGGACTAAAATGGACCCACATGGGGTGCGTGGCATCCCATTGTGTAGGTGATCATTTATCAGTCAATCCTTCATACTCTCTCTTTTCTTTTCTTTCTTTTCTCTTCTGAAAAGAGCATGTACAGGATAAGGTGAAGCCAGCACACCCAAACTCAGAAACACCAAAGAGAGAAAGGTACAATGGCAAGATAAACAAAAAAGAACCATTGGTCTAATGCGAAATCAACAATCATATCAATCCTAGTGACCTTCACTCGAAAGACACAACACCATTTGCCAAATCTTTTGATGTGCAAGAAAGTCATCTCCCTAGTATCTCTGATCTCTCTATACATAGGGAGAAACTCCCATGGATGCCTTCTTCTACCCTTGACCTATCAGCTTATCATTTATCCATTGGCCTTTCATACATTTCATGTTGTTTACTCGATGCCTCGCAACTTACTGTAGGTTATCTCTAAAATAATTGAAAGTGTGCCTTCTTCATCTCTCTAAACTTTTGCATGAACTGTCTCAAGAGGACAATATTTTTTATTCAAAATATACCTGCTAAATGGATTCATTGAATATTGGATTTTTGTATTAGGCTATGTTCCAGTTCTCAAATTTTCATACACCATATTACCAATATGTTTGTACAATTCTTGATATCTCAAGTTCATTTTTTTTAAGGGACGTAAATGCTATTTTACTATTCTTGCCTGATGCACACTCCACAAGCCAAACAAAATCCCATAAAAGGGAAAAACATACAGTGCATGACCAAACTGGGCCAGCCTACAGTCGCAAACAATATGCTACAGTCACAATACCATAAACAGAAAAGGGGCAAAAATTGAAGCCCTCATGAGCAGTGCTAGTCTATGGGTTACACTATCTTCCAAGTTGAAGCACAAGGCTAGACTTATCATATAATACAAAAAAGAACTTCACTGAACCTTGATACATTGACAACAAATGCCCCGTTCTGCTGGACTATGCGTCACTGATGGCTTTCCAATCCAGTTCAAAAGCATCCAAAGACAGTTCATACCCAGTTTTGCCCATTGAATTGCACAAGAGTTGCTTTTGATGAGAATCATTGGGATGCTGCTATATTCTTCAACACTCAACAGTCTATAAACAGAGTTAATACTTTTCTACCATTTGAATTACAGCTTGTATATGCACAATATGGGGACTTAACATTTTCAAAAATCTACTGAAGGAGGATTTGGTATGGGTATCCCATATAATCTCTCTTTACTTTATATGAGTAAGTTCAGGGTGACCGTCAAATGAATTTTGAGTTGTGATTTGCTTCCATGTTGGCAAGAAAAAAAAAGAAGAAAAAATTCTTAAAAAATAGCTAAAAATAGGAAAAGTAATTTTAAGATTGATCTAGTGAATTTAAAAGATTTGACTTATCTTTGTCATATTATAATTGAAAAGATATGGAAATTCATGTAATAAATAGACTAAAAATAGAAAATGATATTAAAATTTCTTTTAGTTGGAAAGATCTAGTCTAACCTTCTCATGTTATTATCTAAAAATAGAGGAAATTCATACAAAAATGACCAAAATATAGAAAATGGATTTTCTGATTAAATTTGATCTGTTCAAAAGATTTGGCCCATATTATTTGTATTAGTATTTAAGAAAAATTCTGCATGAACATTTGTGTAGTAGAAAAACTATTTGCTTTCAATATTTTTATCCCATTTGATATTATCATACCATGAGAAACTTCTCAAGAATTTGAGGAACTTGAAATTCTTATACATCCGTAATGAACAAGTATCTGTACCCACTAGTATCAGGCATTGTGCTAACTCTGATGGGAATAAATGGTTTTGATAATTGTCATGAGCATAAAACAGGTTGTTCCTTCTGTCTTTTTTGTACATTTGAATGAAAAGGTTTGTACCTTAGAATGTTGTTTATCTGTTTATTTATGTGCTAATTGCTAAGCTGTACTGTTTTCTTCTGCTATGTTGAAGGCTGAAGGTAACTTAGTATGTTGTCCATTTTCATTTTTATTTTTTGAGAAGTATTCAAGGATGCTGTCCATTTTCCCCAATTACATCTCCTTTTAACATGCACTGATACTTCCTGTGCTGAATTTCATATGTTGTTGTATTTACTAATGAATGATCCTCCTTGCAGTGGACTCATGGTTGGATTTTATGTTTACAAGATTGCTACTGGTGGTAACCACTTCCCAGCTAAAGCTGAATGAAATTTCTGATGGAGATTCATGTATATGAAGGAAATGCCATGTCCCAGTTATGCAGTTTTTTTTTTTTTTTTTAATGACATGTCCTGATTATGCAGTTCCAATTTCCTGTAGTACTTGACAAGCTCATTGTACAATGCTGTGCAAAATGTGACTAAAGTGATTTGAGGTACTTCTAGTAACACCTGAAATGTTTTTATATTGATTCAAGGTACCTAATAACACCTGGAATGTTCATTTGTGTCAATGACTCTTAGAAGGGTGGTTGAGTTTTAATCTTCTATACTAGTGCCCTTTCCAGAGAAAGGGAAAGAACAAATAAGGGTCGGTTTGGGTTGGGCAAAATAGTCGAAACACTGGAGAAAGCAAGGAGTCAACTGGTTTGGTGATTGAATCACCACTTTAAATTTTCTCCCAAATTGGGTGATTCTTGAAGCAGCCACACTCCATGCCAATATCATCCTTCTACCATTCGACTGAAATTCTTCTTGGTGAGGAATCACCTGAAAGTTTTTGCCCAACGTATACGCAGCCAAAGAGATGCTAGGGATGAGGTGAAAATTACTTCATGGGAATGAGAAATGATCTGCTGTGAATTGTTTCACAATATATTGGCGTGAACTTTCACTACAACCATTGGATTTAGTTAGTGACTGACTTTAAAATGTGAAAATTGATGGCTTTCAGCTCATGAACCGAATCACGATAGATTATTTCGGCTGAGAAATGGGGGACAATTGCACTAGATTTTCTGATGATGCAGCAGATGATGGTTTGACATGACTAATTGAATGCATGGGTACGAAATAATGAAGGGTAGAGGATGTAGTTCAAACCACTAATAAATAATTATATTAAGAAATAAAAAAATTAGTAAATATATATAAATGATATGATTTATAAAAGCTTTTAAAATGACATGTATCGTCAGATTGGAAAAAGAAAAAGGTCTGATCGCACCGAATCCATAGGGCTGAAGGTTCGACGGACCAAATCCTTTCTGAAAAAAGAAAAGTACAGTAGGGTTACACCAGGAAGAAATTAACTGATCTCCTCTCGAATCTCGAGGGCCTCAATGGGTCATGCTGAGAAGTGGGACCCGCAAGTTATAGATTTTGTTGTTGAACTTTAATGAATTGACAACATTGCCGTCCTTCCGTTCAGCCTTTTGCATGGCTTCTTTAATGACAACTTCATTCTTTAAATGTCATGGTCTGATTATAAAAATAGTAATAGAGTATATATTTTTTTTCAGTCTTATTCTCTGATAACTATATACGATATTTAGGATATTATTCATTTTATTTTATTTTTACAGTATAAATTAGCTCACTGATCAGTTTACTGGATCACTGAGTGAATCATTGACCCTTCAACTGCAGTACAAATC